>BSEG01000003.1:1252500-2490000 GCA_036245055.1 Diospyros kaki
AGATCAAATTCCATTATAATTGCAAATCACAAATACCAAACTACAATAAGAGAAGGGATAACTGTTACAACCTGCTGTAACAGAGTATCAAAACTTGACAAATGGTTAGAAACCCGCTGGTATTCTAGAGCCCCTCCAAGGATCATCAAGCGAGGTTTCTCTATTCTTGATGGCATCCTCCGATGTGCCACATTTTTCTTACAAACTACTCCTTTGATCACCATGCTAGGGAAAGGGGGGAAAGAATACAATTTCATTAACCATAAGAAACTTAAAACAGTGAAACAATAAAGACAGAAATTTTTAGTTCACAAGTACAGTCCATAAATAACATCAACAAGAAACTACCAAAAAGCACTAATAAGTATTTGGAATTGATCTTGTTGAAACTCATGAAAATATAGTTCGACAAGCTAATATTAGTCATAGTCTTCCTTGCAGTCACATGGGCAATTGCTTTGGTACAACAGACAGAAGCATAGGCTGTCGAAGATAAAGTTGTGCTCTGGCTATAGAGCAACTTTTGGGCGTATTATACCAAACGTCAAATCTGCAACCACTTTATTCCTCCTCAACCCCCTTGTTTTCTGGGCCACAACTGTTTGGTTGGCATGGCAACCATATAAAGAAATTAACTCATCAAAAAGCATTGACCGATTGACCATCCAATGACACTTCTTTTCATTGACTGTAGGTTAAGAGCAGTGAAGTTTTCTTTTCATTGTAATGATGATAGAACAAATGAAATATAAGTGAGAAATCCACATAATTTAGATGTTTTCTCGAATCATTTAGTTCAACTCATCAGGCATTGATGAATCAAATAAAGGACGTCCACAGTGCATGAGCGCCCCTGCTTTTTGAGAACCTTGGGGGGGGGGGGGGGGAGCAGTTTTTGTATGCAGCCTTACCCTTAGAGGTTGTCTTCGCAACTTGTACCTATGGCCTTCCAGTCAAAAAGAAACAACGTGTCCTTTCCTATCAAGCCTCGCCCTCCATTGGTGAATCAATTCTAGAAAAAATTTCATATAAATCTTTTAACAGACATCTATTATTTCAATGTAAGACAAGCACTTCTTTTTTTCCTCCCCCTTCCCCCTCCAGCCCTCGGCGCTAATTTCCAGATAATTAATTCACCGAACAGGTAGGAAATAAACATTGCAACTATATAGCAAATAGTGGAGAAACTACTCGAGACATTGTAGAAGATCATATCGCATATCGTAAGTCATGAGTTATGATTTGACTTGAAAAGAGTTGTAAATAGTCAATTGTATGATTAGATTAATGATGAAACTCTTGTAGTATTTTACCTTTCACAGCGACGGCCTGAAGCTAGGCATTTTACCTTCACGTATCCTCCTGGATCCATTCCCCCACCTTTGCTCATATCCGGTTTCAATATTGTAGCAGCCTCCCATGACAAAGATGTAATTATCTCTAACCAACTGTCTCTGTCATCTTCCTCACCCAAAGGAAAGTTTTCAACCTGCAATAGCTGAGCTATCAAAGCCTTAAAATGTCCATTAACCACATTCTTCATAGCTTTACTGTGCTCCTCATTAGACCTATCCCTGTTTCTATACTCTCCACTTCCAAAACTGCTTGAAGCACGAAGATATCCCCATTCTCCAGTAGCATCTCCATAATCATCATCATCATCATATAAAAGAGCTTCCCTTTCATCATCTTCATCTTCGGGTTCAGGGGGGAGCCAGAGAAGACCATTGTTCTCAAAATCCACAGGTTCAGCATCAACATCTGCTGCAGCATATAAAGAGCAAGTTGCTTCACACTCATCACCAATATTCCCTTCTTCACCTTTTTCGACGGGCTTTTTGGTTCCTTCTGAACCCCGTGAATCAAAGCTATTGTGTAATGAAGGGCTGCTTACACTTTTTGTATCAACAGTTTCTTCATCAGGGTGTGTTTGCACTTTTTGCATTCTATAGATGTAGTCCATCTCATCATCTTCAACTTGAGCATAGTAACTATCCCGAGGAAAATGCCTTTTCTCGGAATCCAAGTGGAAAATTCCAAATTCATCATTGTCATCATCACTCCTGGTTTCAAATCACATGCAAATGACAATGTCTAGATTATAACAAATAAAATAACTCTAGAAGACCACAATTTTACCTCACTGCAAACTAATTATGTGTTGAACAGAATAAAACTACTTTCATCCTCTCATAGAAATTATTTGGGTAAGTTAAGACAGAAAGACTTGCTAAAATAATGCCGATTTTCCAATCCCTATTCCCAAAGTAGGCAGTTAATGCCCAACATTCTATTTGTGTAGGTAATGAAAAACAATCAAAACGGTTGCAATGAGATTAAGATGGTGAAACCAACAGATAATAATAAGCAAAGATGTTTAGAAGCCAGGAAACTCTTCCTAGTCGCAATTTAGCAGAAAAGAAAAGACCAGATAAAGTTGACTGAAGAGTCTAGAGAGAAAGATTTATAATGGAGACTGGACTCCACAGTTGCATGAGAGATTGTTCTTTGTCTAAATGTAAACTTGATCCAAACAGGAACTTTAAGAGTAGAGAGAGATTGTTCTTTTGTAACCATTTTACAAAAGGAAATCGTTTAAGGAACCCAGAGGAACTTTACGTAAGGTTTTTTGTATATTTCTCAGAAGTTTTGTTATACACATATACCAAATAACACAATATGACTCAATGACCCTACGTAATTGTCATAGTCAACATGCATCCCATTCCCAAACCACGCTCATGTCAGCCCATGAACAAAGATGCAGGCAAGTCATGAACATTGAAAATATTTATGCAACATAAAGAATATTAGATTGCCAGCCAAATTACTAAGACACTTGTGACAAAGGTAATCATACTATTTCCCAAACTACATTTGTTATGGCATAAAGACAACAGAGTAATCATTCTTGAAGTATTTCTTGCTCAAAGCTCTGAAATAGCAGCCACCAGTGCAGCTCTCGCAGTCAACCAGTGGTCAAAGTTATATGTAACATCAAAAGTTAAAGAAAAATTAACTGCTCACTCTCAAATCTGAACCCCATACCAGCATTTAGCGATCAAAAATCTTATAAAAATAAAAAACACAGACTAGAAGCAGTGCACAACAATATCACTTGCAAATACATCACATAGCCTGTCAGTAGACGCAGTAGGGCATTACTTATGGTATAAGGGAAACAAAGAATCTGACTCGAGGAGGATGAGAGCTTATTGAAGAAGACAAAGAAACAATCAAAGAAAACCTTTAAAATAAGTTAAATAAATACATGTCATGTACGGAGATCATGGAGAATGGTTTTGAGCAATGACATCAATGATCCACAAATGCACAGCCATCATTGGCTGCATGAGAAGAAGAGGAAGTGGAGAATTCTCCTAGACATCTTGCATCTATCCAGTATGGGAAGGTCCATTGTTTCTTAACTTCCAAATCATTGCATCTATTAATTGGAAGCAGCCATGGAACAGGTATTTGGAAAGCTCAAAGTTTTCCAGGGCTTCTCCAACCCCCCCCCCCCCTAACTAGGCATCAAACATCGGGGATTGCCCTATTTAAAACATAACAAGGTGTCACAGGCGGACTAGTCATCGCTTGCATGGACAGTACAAGGATGTGACATGGACACCCATATGGTGCATCACTCCACTCTAAATAATTTATTTTCTTCTAAATTTTGTAATGGTGCTTGATTCAGTAAAATGGGAAAACAATAAACAACGATTTGATAATTATGCTTGATTGCATCTCCACTCTTCAAATAAAAACAAATTCATGCAAGAAACCCAATTCTCGGTTTGTCAATCCCAGGTTAGTCAATTGTAGTCTTTTAGATGATTAAAAATTTAGGTTGAACACTTAAGAACCAAGCAAAAGAGGAATAAAAAGTACCTGTTCATGCAAAAACCAAAGTGATCTGGAGATGGATTTCCCATGCCTGCAACATGATCATCGCTCCTTCCTGGTGCTCCTAAACCTTCCCCATTTATATTTCTCTCCATTTCTGCTGATCGATGAGGGCTGAGAGCAGAAGGGTGATTTTGTTGGTAAGACTCAGCTGTGTGTGGCATTGATGCAAATGTAATGGCATTACTGTCAAAGGTATAGCTAGATTTGCTGCTAGTAGGACTTGCCACTGACGGCGAAGCACTAAGATCCAGGCTGGCAACCTGGATCCCATTATCAATAGTAGCAAAACCCTGCTCCCATTGCTTGAAACAGAAATTACAGACCCTAATCTTCTCCCACTCTTCCCGGCCAGTCCTTGGCGAGCCTAGTGCAGGAACCCAGTTTGAAGTACACTTAGCACAGAAAACTCGCCCACAATGCCGACAATGGTGTCTGCGATTAAGTAACGTAAACTGGGAGTCACACTCGTAACATACCCTACAGCTCTGATCAGGCATCCAAAAATCTCTCGACACATTAGTCGGTTCGGGACGCCATGGGTTCCATGACTTCAGTAAGTCTAATACATCAAAGAATGACTTTTCGGGGACATCCATCTATCAAAAATTCTCTTTCTCCAACTCATTGTTAACTTCTCATTTGGCCACTAGCGCAACCAATCCCACCAACACATCTTGTAACAAGATGACAAACACAAACAAATCCTCTTTTATGAGTAATTGTTGATGCCACCACAAGCTAAACATCAGAAGACCAAAATCCCAGTAATCGCCATCCATTGCCCATGGTCCCAGACCCAGAGTATTTGGACAACAGTATTCTCCACTTACCCGAGAAACAATCTTTATTCTTCCAAATTCACCAAGCCAACGCAATCATAATCTCGTGGCTCTTGAAATCATGTTCAAGAAACTGGCACCATAACCCGTCAGTTTTTCCTAATAAAGACCAAATCATACGTAAATATACATACAAATACATATCATAATCCTCGAAACTGACCAAAAAAAAAATAATCAATTTACGTCATCAAGATGCCCAAACAATTAAAAAACAATAGAAACCTAATCAACATTTAAGGAATTATCAGTGATTAGAGGGAACCTGCCAATATTATAATCTGGATACACCTTCCAATTCAATCAGATCTCACGTCAAGACAAAAACACGCGCAGAGATTAGCGCCACGGAGGAAGCGCTGACGTATCAAAAATCGAACAGCGGTTTCTTCCGTGGATCAATTTCAATCGTGCAAGTCTTCTAGTTCCTAATAATTGAACAGATTCGAGTCATTCGCCCATCAAGATCGTTACCCGAAGACATACACGTACACAAACAAAATAATATATATAATCTCTCTATCATTGGGCATGCAACTGTTTCCATCTCCGGTTTCTGCACTTGCGAATAATCATGACAAATGGAGAAAAAAACGAAACAAATGACAATCGCATTACTCGTTGAAAATGTGCCTGTGATTTCTGCTCATAAAAGTTACCGTACCGAATGCCATTTGTTCATGGCGTATGAGAATGTGCCTGTGGTTTCTGTTCTGTCATTCCCCGTGAAGCTGGAAACGACCGTTTGACTCAGCTTTGGGCCCGTTGATGGTCAATCCTCGCGATTTTACTCAGAAACACGCGAAGATAATCAAATAAATAATTTAACGGTAAATTCCAAATCCGAGGTTGAGATTTATCTAAATTATATTAATTATTTTTATATTTTAAAAAATAATATGAAATAAAAAGTAAAAATACCATTTTACTCCTTCTCTCTTACTCATTTTTCTCATATTGAATAAATTTAACCTTTTTTTTTTTAAATCCAATCGAACTAATTGAATAGTTGTTCAAATAAAAAAAATTAAGAAAAAAATACAAATAGATAAAAGAAATTTGGAGAATAAGTATTATTCGAGTAAAAAGAATGTTACTTGATTAAGAATCATTTTTACTCGATTAACTATTATGAGCATATCTCAATTTAAAAATATTATTTAATTAAAAATATTTATTACTTGATTAAGAACAATTTTTATTTGATTAATTTTTGTGAACATATCCCAATTTAAAAATATTATTCAATTAAAAATATTTATTATTCGAGTAAAAAATATTATTCGATTAAAAAAATTTTATTAGTCAATTAATAAATCGAGTACACATACTAACATTCTTGTCCAATAATTATTACTCGATTGAATCATTTAGGTACTCAACTAAATACGATGTTAGTCAATTAATAATAACTTCTTAATCTATTAATAAATTTAGAATAAAGATTTTAGTCACTTATGTTATTTCGATTTTTTCAAATAAAAAGACTGAATTGAACGAAATAATCAAAAAACTCAAATTTAGAAACTAAATATAATTGGCCTACAGATTGAATCAAACAAAATCGAACTATCAATTTCAACTAATTCAATTTGATTATTTTGATTTAACTTAAATTTTACTCACCCTTACTCTAAGTCATTTCTCATTTCTAACCCATTACTTTATTGAGCTCACCTTTTGGTTGTTATATTTTTTTCAAAATTTGTATCGAGGCCAAGTTGTAAATTTATTTATGTTAGATTAATTTAAATTTACTTTATGACTAGATCAATTATACACCAAAAATTCCAAACAAATCCATGGATGGGATAGTCCTAATTTTAGAGGGACAAATTTAGCTATATATTTAGTTTTGAAATGACTACTATATTAATTATTTTATGCTATTACAATTAGAGGTGCGTAAAATTTTAGTCTAATCGAAATAAATGAATCAAATTGGGTAAAATTAGTGATTCGGTTTGATTTAATATGTAGTTGGTTCAGTTCGATTTTTGAATTTGAGTTTTTCAATTATTTTGATTTAATTCTATTCAATCTCTTTTTGAAAAAAACTAAAATAATTGAATCAATTGAAATATTAAAAACAATATTATCTTTGACCAAAATTGGCCAATTCGGTTTTTTTGTTTTGGTTTAAGTAAAATTTTACTCATCCATAATTACATATATCTTCTTGCACTTTGTCTTTTTTAATTTTTTTTAATTATTTTTTCAATTTGAGCAACTATTTGATCAATTCAATATTTGAAAAAAATATTCGATCTATTCGATTACATTAAATAAAACTGTAACAAAATAATTTTTATTTATATTTTCATTTGTCTTATACTACCCATTAAACTTCTAATCTTACTATAATTTAATTATTCTTTAAAATTTTGACAAACTTTATCAAAAAATTATCATGTTGCAATTGGTTCCATTGCTCTCCTATTTATATATTATTTGTGCCACGTGGTGAGAATTTAAAATAATAAATTTTAATATTTGAGATATAAAATTTTAACATTTTGTATATTATGGACTAAACGTTATATTTTTTAATTGTTAAGAGAACACAACAAACTACTTAACCTATTCAAATATTGTCAAACGATCTCCTGCATAGAGTGTCACTCATAAAAATGGGTGCTTGGACATGCGCTAACATCTTGTCACGATAAAAATTTAAAATAATAAATTTTAACAATTAAAATATTAAATTTTAACATATTACACATTAAAAATTAAATATCATATTTTTTAATTATCAAGGGAGTTCATAAGTTTGCTTGAACTTAGGTTTGCATGTATAATGCATTAATATTATATTTACAAAAGTAAATTATTAAATAAATAATTATATTTTTGTTTTAAGATCAAATTAATCATTGTGTTTTATAAAAATGTCAAATGAGTAATTGTATTTTAAAAAGTCAGAAGATATAATTAAAATTAAAACATCATCGAACAATGTTAAGAATAGGTGTGAGCATTCAATTGATTCTGTTACCGAATCAATCAAATTGCTCAAATTGAATAAACTAAACATTTTTTAAAATTGAATCAAATCGATCGAATAATTATTCAAATTGAAAAAATATAAAAAAATAAAATATAAATAGATATAAGTAATTTGGGATGAGTAAAATTTAGGTTAAATCCAACATAATCGAACCAGTGAATTTTGGTCAAAAGTGACATTGTTTTTTATATTTAGTAGGTTTGATTATTTTGATTTTTTTAATAATGAGATCGAACTAAATCAAAATAACCTAAAAGTCTAAATTTAAAAATTGAATCGATAAATTAAACCAAATCGAACTGCCAATTTCAACATAGTTAAAGATGTGACAAATTTAAAAAATAAGTAATTGGAGTATGAACAAAAAAATATATGTATTATATAAAAGAGCTAATAACATGAAAAACTAAACCATTTTGTGTTTTCTTTTTTATTTTATCTAAACATTTTTATTTTCGCAATAAACACCCAATTTGGTCGATTAGTTGCAATTTTAGCCATAATCTGAATCCAATTCGATAGGCATATGCGCCCGCTGACGTGGCACGCCAATTGGTGTTTTAAAAGATTTTGAATAAGTCCCACTATAATACCCCGAGAACTCAAAGTCAACTCTAATAAGAGACTTTAGAGAAGTTAGTATATATATCGATGATAGTAAAGAAGAAAATAATACCAGGTAGATACTTTTTGGGTTGAATGTGATAAAAAAACTCTCGAATTAAACGTACTTGAACTAGGGTAACTCAAGTATAAGTGACTATTGAGAAGTTTATATAAGCCCATCAGGATGAGTTGATCCGATCCTTCATATTGCGATGTAAGTTATTACAGGTGGTATTAGAGCTGACTTTTGAAAAATGCGGTCCAATGAGGGCGAGTAGTAGCGTCGGGGCACTAGGGCCTGAACAAGGAGCAACCCTTGACATGTTTCTAGGATGGCAGCCCCTAAATGAGAGAAGATCTGAGAACAGTTGTAAGGTCACATGACGAGAACGTCACGTGCTCAAGGGAGAGAGAATGTAATACCTCGAGAGTCCAATGTCAGGTCCAAGAAGGGACTTTAGAGAAGCTAGTATATATACCGAGGATAGTAAGAAATGAAACAATACTAGTTAGATACCTTTTGGGCTAAATGTCGATAAAGAACTTACAGGTTAAGTGTGCTTGAGTTAGGTAGCTTAAGAATGAGTGATCCCTGGGAAGTTCGCGTAGGTTCATTAGGGTAAGTTGATCTGCTTATTCCTATCGTTCGATACGAGATGTTACACCCACGTTGACACAAGTGAAAAAAAATAAAAAATAAAATCTTATGTTATATATATGTGTGTGTGTGCGTGTGTGTGTGTTAAATATATATATATATATACGCATACACAAAGGGAATGACGACAAGGGATGGAGCGAAGGCATCAGAGTCAGTGCTGGGCTGGAGGTGGTGATCGATCTCCACCACTACCATCGTTCACAGCGCTACATGCATAAAAAACCCTACCCTAAAATGTTGCCTTCTCCGCCGTTCAAAATGTTGATTTGGAAGTTTGTGGTGCAAGGTGATTACATAAAGGGATCGGGTACCATGAACAATTCGTGAAATCGATCTTCAAATCTTGACGACGTAGAGTCCTCGATAAGTGATTTCTTGATCGAGTTAAGTGGGACTATAACTGTAGTTGATAGCAGTGAAGTGGCGATGTTGTTGTGCTCGAGCCCAGACGTGAATGCCAAAGTGGACATGTTCATAGTCAAGTTCAAGGCTAAGCTTAAGCTTTAGAAAATCAATCACATCAAACAAAAACATGAGCTGAGCCTATTAAATCTCGTTGTTGCCTCTTTTTTGTAGCCTTCATCATCGCGACCAAGAAGTAAAGATCGATTGTCGCTTCCAGTCTCATGTCGTCATTGTTGCCATTGCTTCGATCTTCTCATTTGTCACCGTCACTCCATCTCTTACCTGCATTCCCTATGTGTATATACACACACACCTATGTATATAACATATGATTTTTTTAAAATTTTTGTCTACATGTCTTAAAGTGGTACTCACTCAAAATATTTTAAAACTTCAAGTGACGTGCCACGTCAACAAGTGCACATAACTCTCAAATTAGATTCATGTTATGGTTAAAATTGCAATCAATTAATCAAATTAAATATTTATTATTAAAATTAAAATATTTAAATAAAATCACAAAAATTCAGAAATGTTTGATTTTTTCGTACTATTAATCCTGTATAAAAAAATATTGGGTTTTGGATTCTTACACGCAATTCGACTAAATTGGGCTGCGAGGCAAAGCTGAAAGGCAAATTACGTAGCTGAATTAACTGAGGTTTGTTTGCATTTCGGCCACCACCGGAATCTGCGAGACCTCGCCGGAGATTTCGCTTTCGGCCGTTTCGTCCTCGAATCGTATACCGGTACTTTATTATTGCGTTTACCCACCACCTATTCGAATAAATGTGGTACCGATCGGCTTCGTTCATTATCGACAGACAACAACAGCTACAAGACGACGCCGTAGCCAGGCCTGAGAGTCGTCTTCTCTCCCCGACCACTCCTCTCTCTTCCATGGCCGACACCCTCCAAAACCCTAATCTCAACGTCAACGACAGTAAGATGTCCGCCTACTACCAGACCAGGGCGGCGCACCACGGCGTCGTCACCAGTGACTGGCTCGCCCAGGCCCAGGCCGCCGTCGGCCTCGACCCCGACCCCAACGACCTCCCGCTGGAGGACTCCTCCGCCAAGTCTGCTGATTCCGGCAAGGCGTTTAGCGTGATTGATGAGTTCAATAGTTGGCGGAAGCAGCCCGATCTGGCGGAGGCCGTGGCCGCGATTAGGGCTTTGGCGTCCGTCATCCGCTCCAGCAACGCCACCACCATGATGGAGCTCGAGATTGAGCTGAAGAAAGCCTCCGATTCTCTCAAAGTATGCTCGTTTTTCTTCACCTCTCTCAATTTTCCGGTATGCATTATTATTATTTTTTATTTTCAATTTTTACCCGTAACTGCTTTCATCCATTTCAGCAAGGAGGTAGTTGGCCTAATTCCTAAATCTTGGCTTGTACGTTTTGATTTGTATCATGAAGTCTGTCCCTTGCCTATTGAACAGAAACTACTTTCTTGCTAGTTTCTGGTTGGGGATTTGTTGTTCAACGGGGAAGGGTATTTCCAGTGAAACTAGCTTTTGTACTGATTGTATTAGATACATTTCTCGTCGCCAAGAATGGCGATGGGCATGTAATCACTAGAATGGTGAATTCGCCTCAAGTTACTTGACTCGCTTATTTAAAAAGAAACATGATTGGTTGATAGACGTGGCCATCTTCAGTTGTAGGCAGATGTGTTTGGATGTTGTGTCGAACACCAACGCCATGGGCATATGGAATGCTGTTTGAGATCAAATAGTGACAAGAAAATGTGATAAGGAAGGATATGAAGAGTCTCCATATGGCACAAGGAGGCAATGGCACAATAAGAAGGATTAATTTGAGAAGAGGAGGGGCAAAGAGAATTTGACTTCAACTAGTCAAGAAAACAAAATGGTTTGTCACTTAGACTAGCAATATCATTGTAGATAGACTCAAATGCAGAAAAGAACCACATGACCCACTGCAATTAGGACCATTCTTATTTAAATCAATGCTGAACTTCTAAAGATACTGAAATGTAGTATTAGTGCACTAGTAGACTGCAAAATGGGAGCACTAACATAACCTTCATTGATATCCAACAACGTGGTGTCTTGCTAATATCCCTTTTATTGCCGATGAAAGGGATGAAACTTGATTATGTTTTGGCAGAATTTATGGAGCTTTTTTTGAAAATTTGAGCCTATTTACAAAATATTACAAACTAAAATTTCAACCCAACTTATTCCCAAAATAAAACTCTCCCTGTCACATCAAAGCCACCTCATTGTCCAAGACAACTAAGATAAATAAACAAAAACCAATAATGTGGTTTTTGCATTTTGGGCAGAAACTGCAACTGTGGCTTTTGCCTTTGTGCAAAAACCACAAATGCACATTTGTGGTCTTTGGGCAAAACAAAAACCATAATTGTAAATAGCAAAAAGAAAACCAGAATTGTGGTTTTGGCCCAAAGGCAAACATCACATTTGCAGTTTTTGCCTTTGGACAGAAACCACAATTGTAGTCTCTAACAAAAAACACAAGTGTGGCAACATTTGTGGTTTCTGCTTAAAATGCAGAAACTGCATTACTGGTTTTTGTTTCTTAGAAACCACCTTTACGAGATATTTTTCTGTAGTGTTTGATGGCTTTTATGTGACAAGGGGAGTTTTATTTTTGGAATACTCTTGATTGGAGTTTTAGTTTGTAATTTTTTTTTATATATAAATAAACTTCAATTTTGAAAAAGAACTCCAGGTTTTGAGTGTGAATGAGCTTCAAAGATTATCGATCCAGATGGATGAGGGTATACCCCCTTATTTCTTCCAATCTTCCAAGAAACGTGATGAAAATGATAAATTTGTTGAATTACAATCCAAAGGTAATGCTGGTTATATATTGTGACAGTGGCCAGTTTGCCTTGCCCTTAACCGTTCTCACTCAAGGCATAAATAAAAAAATTCAGTTGACATGGATTGATTCTGAGAATCACCACTCAAGTTATATTCTGAATAAGAAAAATAAAGAGTGACATAATTAAATGCCTGGCATTAATCTTTTATGAGCTTCACAAGCACTAGTTTCCTAAAGCTACTATTCACTTAGCAAAGAAGTTTGTTGAGGTAACTGATATAAGCACAGTTCAGTCTCTCAAAAACAAATGCAAAGAAAGGATTTGTTGTAGAAATGGAAAATTGCCAGAAGATTTTTTTCTTTTAAACTTTCTGGCTAGGCATTTGACTTTCTTATTCTCTTAATCTTGTAGTCCAGCCTACCAGAACTCATATTTTTGTAACAAACAACATACTTGCTTTATGACTAAAATGTGTTGCAATCTTTTATGTGGGATGATGGGAATAAAGAAGGGGAACAATGATTGCTTAAGCGTCAAGTGCCTCTGACAAAGGCATATCCAAACCTGTGCATGAGTTTCTTTAACAAAGAAAGTTAGATACCAAAGCTTGCAAGAGATGTGATTTTGAAGGCTAAGCAGCCCTACTGGTTTGCTTAATTCACTGGTTCATTAACTTAGACTTTCAATAAGAACAAAATCTAATCATCAGTCTTTTCTAGATTACGTTCTTTTTTGTTTCTGTACTATTGGCATGGCATGAGAGATTTGAATATTTTACTACTGCTGCAACTTTTATTTAGTAAGATAGGGAAAAAGTAGACAAGTGCATGCCCATTTTGACGTGAATCTGATATTGTTTGACAAGTATTGCCTTGTTAATAGCACTTGCCATTATAATGGTATTGCCGCTTCAGACATAATACATCAAAGAAATAGTGATTAAAATCAACTCACTATGTCAATGAATTTGAAATTGAATAAACAAGCTAATTTATACAAGCATCCATGTATATATTCAGTCGTGGGATACAACCTCTATCTCTTTGACGGCTGGCTGTGATCTTTTCATGCGATATGTAACAAGAACATCAGCTTTGGAGTATGAAGACTTCAATTCTGCGAAATCTCGCCTCATTGAACGTGCAGAGAAGTTTGGGGAGATATCTTGTAAGGTAAGCAGGCTAAATGTGGGCTCATCTTGCAGACTTCAAAGTATTTATATTGCTAATACAAGTTATGAATTGTAGGCCCGGAAAATCATTGCAATGCTTAGCCAAGACTTTATTTTCGATGGCTGTACCATTTTGGTGCATGGTTTTTCCCGTGTAGTGTTGGAAGTTCTAAAGACTGCAGCACAAAATAGGAAACTCTTTCGAGTTCTGTGTACAGGTTTGTCTCTGAACTGGCCTCTAGGCTGTACTTTGCTCCAAGGTCTATTTTACTGAAATGGCATGATCTCAATTATCTGCTATATTTCTTGTTACTTGTACTAGAGGTGAAAGCTAAAATTACTGCATGTATATATCTACATTATTATCAAAACTAAAGAGGTCAATTTGTTGAAACAAAATGAATTCTCTCACTTTTTAAAGGTACCAGAAGTATCCATTACAAGTTGTCCAATATCTTGAATGTAATTAGGGAAAAGAAAAGGGTATATGGGTCATTTTTAAACCCTGCAAATGTCTAGATTAGTTAATGAACAACCCCACTTCTCCATTATTTGGTGTCTTGTATCCCTATTGGTTTTTCTGTTAAGCCTAATAATCAGCTATTATCAACAACAACATCACAAAAAACCTAATCCTCCTGGGGGGTGAGCTACATGATTTCAAGCTCTCCACTAATTTCTATTTATTTTATGGACATATTTTCTGTAAAGCCCTTCCCCACATAGTGGGATAAAGGCTGGATATGTTGTTGTATTTTCTGTAAAGCCCTTGTAACTCGCATGATATCTAACAGCCTAAATAATTAGACGTTATCTGATTCTTACAAAGATCTAAACCTTTCATATCGAGTAAAAGAATTGGTTATTATTTCTTACTATTAACACATTAGCCACAAAGAAGCAAAATTTCACTTTTTGACGAACAAAGAATTTGCATTACAATTTCTATTGGTTTAAGACCTTGAATCTGAAGAAGACCTGCCAGCATGTATATTCTTTCTCCTCCCTTGTTTTCTTGTAGATTTTACTTTTATAATTTATACTCATTCCATTCTTGTCATAATTTATATGTTAAACTATTTGCTTTTAGTACATTTATAAGTGTAGTTAGAAAAAGATATCACATGGATTGTTTCCAGGCTTTGCTGGTATATACACGTATGAATACTTCATGTCCTTATCCAGCTTACCTTTTTATTATGTTCATTGATTGAATTGAATGCGAAAATCATACGCTATGCACAAAAGCTACCTATCTATGTTCTTGATAGTTGTTATATTAATAAAGGCTAACTAGTGGCTAATTTATATTCTCAATACTGAATGACTGAACATGCTGGGGCACTCATGATATTCACAGTTGTAGCACTTAAAAATGTTAAATAGCCAAGTTTTATAAGCTCAACAGGTTTCATATTGAAATAGTGGTTGTAGTTTGTGATATTCTAAAGCATTAGGCTGTTCTGGTGATGGGCTATGATAGGCATGTTTTATCTGCCGAAAAGCTAATGGGCTTTTTGTTGATGTTCCATTGTGGAACAATTCAGAAGCTTGTGTAGGCACCGACCTATCCCCAGACAATCATGCACACTTGTCTATGTCTGTATGTACAATGTAGTTCAGACAGGATAACTGGAAATTGCATTTTATATTTTTCTTATTCCATCGATTACTTACCCTGTGATTGTATTCAAAAAAATGCAGAGGGAAGGCCAGACAGAACAGGGTTAAGGCTGTCAAATGAGCTTGCTATGCTTGATGTACCTGTGAAGCTCTTAATAGACTCTGCTGCGGCGTACATTATGGATGAAGTTGACATGGTATTTGTGGGGGCAGATGGTGTAGTTGAAAGTGGCGGTATAATTAACATGATGGGAACGTACCAAATTGCATTGGTGGCCAGCAGCATGAACAAGCCAGTTTATGTGGCGGCTGAAAGCTACAAGGTATGCCGAAGGAATCTTCTTTTCTTGTAATGTTTTATAAGAAATTATCATGCATAATTCAAAATACCGTGACCAAAAAGATTTGCATTCAACATACTGTGTTGAGAAACAAAACCCCAAAATAGGGTTCTAGTTTGTAATCTTACCCAATTACTCATGAGGCACGTCATTTGCAGTTTGCTCGTCTCTATCCACTTGACCAAAAAGATATGGCACCCGCATTGCGACCAATTGATTTTGGGGTACCTATCCCTTCCAAGGTTGAGGTCGAAACGTCTGCTCGGGACTACACACCTCCTCAATATCTTACCCTACTCTTTACAGATCTGGGTGTCCTCACACCTTCTGTAGTGAGCGATGAGCTTATCCAGCTTTACTTGTAGGTGTAGCTCTAACCCATTCTGAATTCCTAAGTAGAGAATATAGCAACAGGACTGGGTCTGCTTGCTCCCTTGCAGAAAAGACAGCTCTCTCCTCCCCCATATGACTGAAATGCATGGACCTAATTTTGCAATTCTTGTACTGTAAATCAAGAACGTTCTCTTTTTGCCTTTGATGGTGTGGTATATGTTGATTTGCTTACTGAATTGGAATATTATGATGGTTCTGCTTCATGGCAAGCTACATAGATTCATATGCTTTTTGGAACGTTTCAATTCTTAATCAGAAAAATCAACAGGAAAGATACTACTAGAAATAAGACACTCGTGCGGATGAATCTGATTCAAGTTTGACTTGACTTTGTTGATTATTTTGTTTGCTATATATGGCGTTTCCCTTTGATATTTTATACTTGGAGAGCCAATAGTAACCTATGATTATTAAATAGCTTATGGTGTGAGTTTTCTTGTGGGAAAAAAACTGTCCTCTCTTTAGGATGACTTAATTCCATCATGTCAAATAGAAAACTAGACGACGTAGGGTTTGACGTTGTGCACTTGCAGTAGAGTTAGGGTTTGAGAGAGGTAGTTTTACCTAATTAATTAATCTTATCAAGCTAGATGTATATATATATATATATATATATATATATATATTAAACGAATCTAAATCCATGATAACAAACTTGACAGACAGACCGACTTTTAGAAGAATTTAGTAATATCATCTAAGAGGAACTTAAGAAACATTGGAAACTGACTTAAATGATGAATGATTATTTCATTAAACGAGAACAATCACAACAATGATCTCCTCCAATGAGAATAATTACAAGAACAATCAAAACAACGAACAAAATTAAGGAAAAATAATACAATAGTAATGATCAAATTGCAATACATGTGAATAGTCCCTTGGTTTTTTTTTTTTTGTGAGATATTTCTCTTATTGTGCAACATCAATCTTGTTGAAGTGAGTTTCCGGGATCCAATACCCAGATTTTGGATCTCTCATCCAAGACACGTCCTTGATCTCTTTTCCAAAGTCACTGCCCGGTGTTGAAGTCATACATGTCTTCTCTCGGAGTAGTGCAATATCAACTTCATAGAAGTGATTCTTTGGGATCCGACACCACATAGTTATTGGGTGCCTCATCCAAGAAATGTCATTGATCTCTTCTGAACATTCTTTCTCAACGTCACTACCTGGTGTTGAAGTCAAACATGTCTTCTCTTGGAGTTGTGCAACATCAACTTCATAGAAGTGATTTTTTGGGATCCAACACCTAGTTATTGGGTGTCTCATCCAAGAAACATCATTGGCGATCTCTTTTGAAGATTCTTTCCTCGTACCACTACTCGATGTCAAATTTGTCTTCTCCTTTAGCTGTGCAACATCGACTCCATTGATGCTAGTTTCTCTCAGCCAGTAACCAGTTTTTAAATCCTTCATCCAAAACACATTCTTGATTTCTTTTGAAGGTTCTTTCCTAATATCATTGCCTAACTTTGAGGTCCAATTCGTCGTTGCCGCCTTCTTTGTCACTTCCGATGCAACACTGTATGCACGCCGACTGCATCAAGAAAACACCATAAAGATTTTGAAATGAAGAAAAGAAAAGACCGACAAAAAAGAAAAAACAAATAAAACTAACAACTTCTAATGTGAGAATGCCAAGGAAGATGCCAACCCATGATGGAGAAAGGTCTTAATGGAAGCCATTGCCATGGACGCTAAGTGAAATTGAAGACCGAGCAAGAGAGCGAGAGCAAGATGAAAGTGTAACGGGTAGCCGTTGAATGGAAATATGATCTTTTTGTAAGCCTTATCATATATAATAGACAACTTAAGAGTCAAATTGTTGATTCTTTATCCTAAAAAGATTTGATTTTAAATATTTAATTATTTATATCCATACTTTTCTCATATATATATATATATGTGATTTTTACTTTATCCTTTTTTCTTTCCTTGTCTTAGGAGGATTTGTTTGAGTTATCCATATGTAGTTTAATTTCATTTCATTTTTTGATTTATTTTGTGTATTTTTCATTATTATGAAATTAAATTTAATTTGCTTTTCTTTATTAGCACGTGTGGCATATATCTTAGAAGTTTAAAATTATTTGACATTTTTGTTAGTGTAGTATCAATAATGGGTATCAATTATTTGGCACTGTACCAAATCATCTCTTCCTCTGAAAAGAAAAAAAAATGATAAACATATGGTGCATCCCCACCATTGAGAATAAATACTAGTACTAAGAATGAGAATAAGAGATAAACCATTAATAATGATTAAAAGAGAATATATGTCATGTTTTTAAGTTATAGGTCGAGTCGTCGGATAAGCAATTTATCGGGTTTACACTAGTAAATTATAAGTTCTATCATCGTCCTGTGCAGTAAGATAAAATTTCACACTTGTGATTTGTCTCTTTTGTCGAAATTGAGAACACGAATGATAGGAACCATGCAAGGATGATCATCCTGAGAGAATATATATCATAAATCAATTAATGTTGCTTGTTGGATTTTTTTGGATGAAAATTTCTTACAAATCTTTACAACATCAACTTCTTTAAAATATGTCTCTGCAATTCAGAGAGAGAGAGAGTATTGTTTCTTGAGGGCAATTAACATAGAATTATAAGGCCATTTTATAGGGGGTGTAGGGTGGCTAATTAGGCTTATGAGATAAGGAAACATTAGTAGTAACATATGACGACTTAAGTATCGAGTTGTTGATATTTTATCTTAAAAGGATTTAAATTTTTTAGAAAATTAATTATTTATATGTTTTTCTCATTGTATATATATGATTTTTTTTTATGGATCCTTTTTCTCTCCTTATCCTAGGAGCACTTGTTTATCTTATTTATATAATTTAATTTAATTTCATTTTTTCCATTTATTGTGTATTTTCCATTATTATGTGATATAAGTGGAGAACTCAAAATGAAGGTTACTATTATCACTTTATTTTTTATTATTTTCTCTTCATTCTTTACAAGTAAGGGAAGATTAATAACCTTATATATATATATAAATAAAGATATTCATTTTAATGAAGATAATGAATTCCTTGTTCATAAGAAAATAAGGATTAAATGAGATTAAACTTCTCATTTTTTTATTTAAAGTTGATTGTTGATGATAAGTATAATGACATAAAAAAAATGATATAATCAAATTGATAAATTAACTTTGATCTTGTGCATCTAGCAAATGAGAATAACACAAGAACATAGCATTAGAAACAAAAACTAAAATATTCTCAAGAACATAGCATTAGAAACAAAAACTAAAAAATATTAGTGATGACTGAAGACGAGAATGAATGTTTCGATTAATTCTCCTTGGATTTTTTAGGCAAAAATTTCTTACGAAGCTCTGCGATATCAATGTCATTAAAATGAGTTTCTAGAATCTAATACTTGATTTTTAGATCTCTTATTTAAAATTCATCATTTTTCTTCTCTGATACTTCTTTACCTACTGTTGTCGAAGGTACACTCACTATTATTGTTTTTTTTCTTGCCGCTTGAACACTATATGCACGTCGACTGTAAGACAAAATCATCGTTAAAAGATCTAAACAACAAAAAAATAAGTTCTAATATGAGAAAAGATAAAAAGGGATTCAAACCTAAGAAGAAGAGTCCCAATAACAGCCGTCGTCTTGACCATTTTCCTAACAAACTTAGAACCAGAATGAGAGAGAGAGAGAGTTGATCGTGGAGGACAATTGGCACAGGGATAAGGCCCTTTTATAGGGCATTCAGGGTGGTGTATTATTAGCCTTTTGGGATTAGGAAACTTGAGGATTAAGGATTCCTTCTACTACAAGGATTCGGCTTTGAGATATATTATGTTTTGTTAATCTGATTTTAATCTTTCATCCTTCTTAATTGGCACATGTGGGAATATCTTATTTGGCACTTCTGTTATTGAAGAATCAAATTATCAATAATAATAATAATAATAATAATAATAATAATAATATTCTATTAGAGATCAAACCCATATTAATTAATCTAACTACGTACTTGATAATATTGCAAATTAAAGAATTTGGGTTCTTATTCTCAGCAACACAACACAGTTGCATGGAATATAATTCTAATCCTTTAATACTTTTGACTTAATTTGGACGCAATAAAAAAAAAAAAACATTCTTTTATTCTTCCATTTACTATCCAACATTATTCATATACAAATATTACATCATCAAGCTATCATCAAGGCCAATGTCATATATATATATATAGTGGATTCCATTTGCCACTTGCAATGTGGAATTAAATTAAGAAATTTTTGGCCTATGAACGAGAGATATAAATTGAGAATACTTAGTGAAATTCCAAAAAAAAAAGAATACCAATTAATCATATCATACGACATATATATATCGTAATTTTTCTTTATATATATATATACGAACTAATCCTTTAATCCATACAAGCCAACTCTTAGAAGAAATTAAGAAACATTGGGAAAGAGTTAAATGATACAAAACTAATTATTTCATTAATATTAATAATGATAATGGAGCATATAGACAATGAAAGGTCGAATTTCGAAAGAACAAAAAAGTTTGGAAAAAGAAACAATAGCAATGATCAAATTGCAATAGATGTAGCTAGTGATTAGTTGCTCCACTTCCTTGCGAGGAATTTCTCTCAAAGTTATGCAACGTCAATTTTTTTGAAGTGAGTTTCTAGAATCCAATACTTAGTTGTTGAATGTTTCATTCACGATATGTCTTTGATATTTTTTAAATATTATTTTTTAATATCACTATCGAGTGTTGAACATGTATTCTTCCCTCATAGTTGTGCAACATCAACCTCATTGAAGTGAGTTTTTGGGATCCAACACTCTATCATTGAATGCCTCTCCCAAGACATGTCCTCAATCTCTTTTGAAATCAAACATGTTTTCTCCCTGAGTTGATGAGAGTCTCTTTGATTCAATATCCAATTTTTAGATCTCTCATCCAAAACACATTATTGGTCTCTCTTGAAGATTTTTTCCCATCCCCACTATTTAATGTCGAAGTCCAACTCGTTGCCACCACCTTATTTGTTACTTTTGATGTAACACTATATGCACATTGACTGTAAAATATATATATATATATAAATCTCAAATAATAGAGAAAAAAAGACTAAGACAAAAGATAAAAAAAAAAAAAGCGAACAGATTTGAATACAAGGATGACAAGGAAGTTGGTATCTTAATTAGAAAGGAAAAAGATTTAATGGAAGCCATTGCCATGGACATTCAATCAACTCAAGATTCAGCAAGATAACAAGACACCAATAACAAGTTGTAATGAATAGTCTCTGAATGAAGATATGACATTTTTATAGATCTAGTCAAAATAAAAAATTTAAAGATCAATAGTTGACGATTTGTTATTTAGAGGATTTAGAAGCTTAGTAAGTGTATCAACCTAGGATAAAACAAATACAATCCTGATAACTTAAAACAATTTTGGCTCTTATTCTTATCAACACACAGTTGCATGGAATATATATAACTTTAATCCCTTAATACTTTCTGAATACTTAATTTGAGCCAAAACAAGAAACCAACTTTGGTTTATTCTTTCCTTTACTATTCAATATTGTGCATATATATATATATATATATAGATTACATCATCAAGCTTAAGTCATATATGGTGGATTCCATTTGCAATATACATACTTTGTCATATGAACGCTTACTACATCTAGAAAACACCAAAAAGTTCTTGGACTAGAGAAAAGAAAAGACCCACAAAAAAAGAAAAGAACACATTCTAATGCAATAATAATAAGGAATATGCTATCCCTGAATGGAGAAATTAAGGTCTTAATGGGTAGCCTTTGAATGGAGATATAACCTTTTTATAAACCTGATCAAACTAGATAACTTAGGGATCAATGTTGTTGATTTTTTATCCTAAAAAGATTTGAATTTTTAGATATTTAATTATTTATATATACATACTTTATATATATATATTTATTTATGTCATGATTTTTTTATTTCAATTTGGATATAATATCTTATCATTCCAGAGAGATATATCATCATTTTTTTAAAAAATAAAGATATATCTTATCATTCTTTCTTTTTTTTTTTTTCAAACTAGAGTTGATAGGACTTATAAAAATAACCTAAATAGAAAAATAAACATTGTTGAAGATAATGAAATCCTCGTTTATAAGGAAATAAAGATTAAACAAATTAAATTTCTCATTTTTTTTTATTGAAAGTTGATCGTTCATGATAAACATAACCAAATAAAAAAAGTGATACAACCAAATTAATAAACTTTGATTTTATATATCTCACAAACAAGAATCAACATAAGAACAAATACTAGCTTTAAAAACAAAAACGAAAACATATTAGTGATGATCAAAATAGAATATATGTCTTGATTAATGTTCTTCAGGTTTCTTAGGCAAAAATTTCTTGCGAAACTCTGCAACATCAACGTCATTAAAATGAGTCTCTGGAATCCAGTACCCAGTTTTCGGATCCCTCATCCAAAACACATCCTTCTTTTCCTCTGAAACTTCTTTACTTAATGTTGTCGAAGTTGAATCCATTGTTGCCGCTTTCTTCGTTGCCGCTTGAGCACTATGTGCACGTCGACTATAACACAAAAATATCGTTAAAAAAGTCTAAATTACAAAAAAAAAAATTCTAATATGAGAAAAGATAAAAAGAGATTCAAACCTAAGAAGAAGAGTCTTAATAGAAGTCGCCACCTTGAACATTTTGCAAATAAACTGAGCGAGAACCCGAACAAGAACTAGAGAGAGAGAGAGTTGGTCGTGGAGGACAATTGGTAGAGATAAGACCTTTTATAGGGCATTGAGGGTGGTGTATTATTAGCCTTATGGGATTAGGAAACTTGAGGATTAAGGATTCCTTCTCCTACAAGGATTCGGCTTTGAGATATATTATGTTTTGTTAATCTGATTTTAATCTTTCATCCTTCTTAATTGGCACATGTGGGAATATCTTATTTGGCACTTCTGTTATTGAAGAATCAAATTATCAATAATAATAATATTCTATTAGAGATCAAACCCATATTAATTAATCTAACTACGTACTTGATAATATTGCAAATTAAAGAATTTGGGTTCTTATTCTCAGCAACACAACACAGTTGCATGGAATATAATTCTAATCCTTTAATACTTTTGACTTAATTTTGACGCAATAAAAAAAAAAACATTCTTTTATTCTTCCATTTACTATCCAACATTATTCATAATTCATATATAAAGATTACGTCATCAAGCTATCATCAAGCCCAAAGTCATATATATAGTGGATTCCATTTGCCACTTGCAATGTGGAATTAAATTAAGAAATTTTGGCCTATGAACGAGAGATATAAATTGAGAATACTTAGTGAAATTTCAGAAAAAGAATACCAATTAATCATATCATACTACATATATTTATCATAATTTTTCTTTATATATATATTTATATATATACAAACTAATCCTTTAATCCATACAATCCAACTCTTAGAAGAAATTAAGGAACATTGGGAAAGAGTTAAATGATACAAGACTAATTATTTCATTAATATTAATAATGGTAATGGAGCATATAGACAATGAAAGGTCGAATTTCGAAAGAACAAAAAAGTTTGGAAAAAGAAACAATAGCAATGATCAAATTGCAATAGATGTAGCTAGTGATTAGTTGCTCCGCTTCCTTGCGAAGAATTTCTCTCCAAGTTATGCAACGTCAATTTTTTTGAAGTGAGTTTCTGGAATCTAATACCTAGTTGTCGAATGTTTCATTCACGATATGTCTTTGATATTTTTCAAATATTATTTTTTAATATCACTACCGAGTGTTGAACATGTATTCTTCCCTCATAGTTGTGCAACATCAACCTCATTGAAGTGAGTTCTCGGGATCCAACACTCTGCTATTGAATGCCTCTCCCAAGACATGTCCTCAATCCCTTTTGAAATCAAACATGTTTTCTCCCTGAGTTGATGAGAGTCTCTTTGATTCAATATCCAATTTTTAGATCTCTCATCCAAAACACATTATTGGTCTCTCTTGAAGATTTTTTCCCATCCCCACTATTTAATGTCGAAGTCCAACTCGTTGCCACCACCTTATTTGTTACTTTTGATATAACACTATATGCACATTGACTGTAAAATATATATATATATATAAATCTCAAATAATAGAGAAAAAAAGACTAAGACAAAAGATAAAAAAAAAAAAAAAAAAGCGAACAGATTTGAATACAAGGATGACAAGGAAGATGTTATCTTAGAAAGGAAAAAGATCTTAATGGAAGCCATTGCCATGGACATTCAATCAACTCAAGATCTAGCAAGATAACAAGACATCAAGAACATGTTGTAATGAATAGTCTCTGAATGAAGATATGACATTTTTATAGATCTCATCAAAATAAAAAATTTAAAGATCAATAGTTGACGATTTGTTATTTAGGGGATTTGGAAGCTTAGTAAGTGTATCAATCCAGGATAAAACAAATACAATCCTGATAACTTAAAACAATTTTGACTCTTATTCTTATCAACACAGTTGCATGGAATATATATAACTTTAATCCCTTAATACTTTTTGAGTACTTAATTTGAGCCAAAACAAGAAACCAACTTTGGTTTATTCTTTCCTTTACTATTCAATATTATGCATATATATATATATATATATAGATTACATCATCAAGCTTAAGTCATATATAGTGGATTCCATTTGCAATATAAATGCTTTATCATATGAACGCTGACTGCATAAAGAAAGCACCAAAAAGTTTTTGGACTAGAGAAAAGAAAAGACCCACAAAAAAAGAAAAGAACACATTCTAATGCAATAATAATAAGGAATATGCTATCCCTGGATGGAGAAATTAAGGTCTTAATGGGTAGCCTTTGAATGGAGATATAACCTTTTTTATAAACCTTATCAAACTAGATAACTTAAGGATCAATGTTGTTGATTTTTTATCCTTAAAAGATTTGAATTTTTAGATATTTTATTATTTATATATATACATACTTTATATATATATATATTTATTTATGTCATGATTTTTTTATTTCAATTTGGATATAATATCTTATCATTCCAGAGAGATATATCATCATTTTTTTAAAAAATTAAAATATATCTTATCATTCTTTTTTTTTTTTTTTTCAAACTAGAGTTGATAGGACTTACAAAAATAACCTAAATAGAAAAATAAACATTGTCGAAGATAATGAATACCTCATTTATAAGGAAATAAAGATTAAACGAAATTAAATTTCTCGTTTTTTTATTGAAAGTTGATCGTTCATGATAAAGATAACTAAATAAAAAAAGTGATACAACCAAATTAATAAACTTTGATTTTATATATCTCACAAACGAGAATCAACACAAGAACAAGTACTAACTTTAAAAACAAAAACGAAAAAATACTCGTGATGATCAAAAGAGAATATATATGTCTTGATTAATGTTCTTCCGGTTTCTTAGGCAAAAATTTCTTGCGAAGCTCTGCAACATCAACGTCATTAAAATGAGTCTCTGGAATCCAGTATCCAGTTTTCGGATCCCTCATCCAAAACACATCATTCTTCTTCTCTGAAACTTCTTTACTTAATGTTGTCGAAGTTGAACTCATTGTTGTCGCTTTCTTCTTTGCCGCTTGAGCACTATATGCACGTCGACTATAACACGAAAACATCGTTAAAAAAGTCTAAATTATAAAAAACAAATTCTAATATGAGAAAAGATAAAAAGAGATTCAAACCTAAGAAGAAGAGTCTTAATAGAAGTCGTCGTCTTAAACATTTTGCAAATAAACTAAGCAAGAGAACCAGAACAAGAACGAGAGAGAGAGAGAGAGAGAGAGAGAGAGAGAGAGTTGGTGGTGGAGGACAATTGGTAGAGATAAGGTCCTTTTATAGGGCATTGAGGGTGGTGTATTATTAGCCTTATGGGATTAGGAAACTTGAGGATTAAGGATTCCTTCTCCTACAAGGATTCGGCTTTGAGATATATTATGTTTTGGCAATTCGTTATTGAAGAATCACAACACAACACAGTTGCAGGGAATATAATTCTAATCCTTTTATACTTTTGATTTAATTTGGACACAATAAAGAAAAACATTCTTTTATTCTTCCATTTACTATCCAACATTATGCATATATATATATATTATTCTGCATATATATATATATATATATAAGAGAGCCAGAACAAGATGAATTTGTAATGGATAGCATTTGAATGGAGATATGTCCTATTTTAGCCCTTATCAAATATGATAAGGTTGACATTCACAAATTTCTTTAAAAATTTTATGAAAAGAATGAACATTATCTAAAAGATCTTAATTTTAGTGAATCTTGAAATGTTAAGATAAATATTATATATTATAATTCTAATTCTAGTAGATCTCAAAATATTAAAATAAATATTACCTAAAAAAATTATAATTCAAAGAAATTTAGAAACGTTTTATATTTCTTTATAAATAAATAGACCTTCATTCTAAAAAAAAAGTTAAGTCTTTAATAGTGACTTTAATATGATATTAAAGTTTTCATTGTTTGATTTAAGTATCTGAATGCTTGTATGGAATTTTCTTATGCCTTTTGATTATTTTTTTGGTATAAATTTTAAGTAATTTCATGAATATATTTTTAATTAATAAATTTATTATTTTATTGGAATAACAAAAATAAAAAAACACTAATGCTGTGGGTTAATTAAGAGGAAATAGGAAAAAAGTGCAAAGCAAGTGGGGGAAGGGATAAGGCTTTTGTCCGTAATAGAACACATGTTCCTTAAGCCCTTCAATATCGAATGATAAACGTGGTCTCTTTCGCTTAATAAAATTGGTTTTTCCTAATTTTAATTATAAGTAACTTTATACAAAGGACAAACAGTAAAAAAAATAATTTAACTTTTTTATAAATTTATAAATTTATTTAAATTTTTTAATTTAAATAATTATATTTTAATTTATTCAATTAAGTGTAATTTTATCTAACACTTAAAATTAATTTAAGAGATATGCGTCATTATTGATGTGACATATCATATGTTATAAAAAAAGTATGAGTGAAATCTACATATATATGTATAAAAAAATAAAAAATAAAACTATACATGTAAATCTTATTTATATGTATATATTTTTATGACAAGTAGTTTGTCACATTAATAATAATACATGCCTCTTAAATTAATTTTAAGTATTAAATAAAATTACATCTAATTAAATTAGTTAAGATATAATTATTAAAATTAAAATATTTTTATAAATTTATAAATTCGTAAAAATGTTTGAATTTTTTTACTATTTACCCTTATGCAAACGAGACAAACAATTATTATTATATTTACAAATATGACTTCTTGTGACATTGTCTAAACTAAAAATGAAATTAATAAAATTATTTTTTAATTGAGATTTTAGTATTTTAGATTATTATTATTATTAAAGTCTATTGGTAGAGAATATTACGTACGAATAGACTCTTTCGAAGTGGCCAATTATGTCACCTCCCCCATGCAAACTATAGTGGCTGGGGTCCAAACTTGTGGGGTCCCAATATGTCACATCCACCATGCCAACAAATAAACTTTAAAACCATATCAATTTTATGTGACAAAATTAAATTCTAGGACTCTATAATAATTTGCCTAATAAATTGCTTCAGATTAAAATTATCTTTATAATTTTAATTAGATTGGATCGAGTTCTTTATTAATAAATAATCTTAGTCACTTTGAATTCTTTAACAAAGTGACGTTTAATTGATTATAACTTTTTTTTTCACAAAACATATAAATCAAAGACTTACATACATAATTAATAAAATCAGACTAATTTAATGGATTAAATTGTCAATTCATTATCATTCTAATCTGATTCAAAAATACTAAAAGAAAAAAAAAGAATGCAAATAAGTCAACGAAAATTTTTGAATTTTTTATGAATCAATAAAATAAAATCAATTTATTTTACTTTTTATCTAAAAATATTAATAGCTCAAAAATATAAATTTAATTATATTTCACATCTAACATATGTTTTGAGTATAAGGATAAAAATAATAATGTCTAAATTCATATTTTTATTTTTATATTTTTATTTTTGAATGTAATTATTTGAATTTTTTATTATTTTAAATTTATTCTTAGACTTAATTTTGTAATCAATTTAAGTAATATACTTTAATCTTTTTTTTATGATAACTTGAATTTTTTTATTATTTTAATTATATTTTTATATCTGAATTTTTAAGTTAATTTAATTTTTATATTTTTATATATAAAAAAGATAAAAAAAATAAAAAAAATAGTGAGGGATGGCTATTATTTTTGGACGGTAGGGGATGGCTTCCACTACCGTCCAATTTTAATAATCATCCATCCATCCATAAAACAGCACAAGAAAAGTGTGCGCCGTGAGATGAGTGGGGCCCACATGCTCACTGTATATTTATTTTTATAATAATAATATTATTATATGCTTTATAAATAATTTATAATTTATCGGGAGAGTACAATTGAATGTCCATCTCTCCGCGGCCTCCATAAATAACCCACCCTTTATCATCATCATCATCATCATCTCCTCTCTCTCTCTCTCTGCGGTTCTGCAACACTGGATGTATGATGCTCCCAATTCCCTGGAAGAAGCCCTTCAACACGGACGAAGTCCAGCAAAGCAAGAACAGACTCGACGCCTCTCCCCTGGACGTTGTCGGCTTGCGGATTCTGACACGGAAGCTCTCGCATGGCGGCGGATCCAACGTCGTCGTCAAGACCAATTTGAAGTCGCAGAAACCCTCCCTCTCCGACTACTATTCTTCCTTCCTCAGATCGTGCCATCTCTGCAACAAGACCTTGAGCCCTCACAAAGATGTCTACATGTACAGGTATTTAATAATCCAGAACCGAATCAACAAGTTAAACCCTAATAATTATGATGATTAATTGCTTATCGTGATCCCGAAATTCGTTTGCTCTTGCAGAGGCGACCAAGGATTTTGCAGCGAGGAGTGCCGAAACAGGCAAATCTATATGGATGAAATGGAAGCCGTAGAAGCATCCGCCAAGCGCAGGAGAAAGCTGTCGGCGATGTCGTCGTCTTCTTCTTCCGGGGGCCGCCGGTGCGAGACTCTTGCTGTCTTGGAACAGTTCCGGCGCCGGAGGGATAACCCATTAATCTCGTATCAAAAGAACCGACCCCAAGTCTTATAGCCCCAGCCAGTTGGTTTGCCTAAACTGGCCTTTCTTTCTTAATGAGTGAAACGAGAGTGATAATTTGAGAACCGTCTAATCTTTATCTTTTTAAGTGTTTATTCTTTTCAAACATGAAAAACTCAAGAATCCCTTTATTTACATTAGATTCACGTATCTCATCCTTTCTAAAATCTATAAATTAGTGTACAAATAAATTATTACGAATCAAAATTTAGAGGACTTAACTTTTCACATATAAGATTTTATGATATCTCAATCTCTCAAATTATCTATGAATTTAAGATATATATATATATAAATGTAATTAATTAATTTGATCTATTATGTTATTAAAACAAATTAAATAGTATGATTCATTCACTTCATGTTGGGTTCCACTTAGATATTTTGGTGGAACGGACAAAACATTGAAAGGAACCTCTATGATGGACAATAGTAAAAGGGCTGGAGGTTTAAGTGATTGCGATGTTTCAGATATTTGGAAAATAGTTTGTTGTGTGTTAAAAAGATTAAATTTTGGATAAAGAACTCAAATTTTAATTAACTTAATTCTTAATAAATATTTAAAATATTACCCCTTTTGACGTAACATAAACATTAAAAACACTTTCTAGGGTTAGTATGACAACTTTAGTACTTCGGTAATTTAGTTTTAACTATATTAATAGACCTAAATGGCCTTGTAGGCATTTAAGTGCCACTTGCATCAATTAGATATGAGCTACTGTGATTCTTAATCTAAAAGTAACATGACACTCTGCCTAATAATTTGATACTAAATATAAAGAAGGAAGTTCAATGCCTATCGAAAGTTTTGGATAAGAAATTTGGATGAATGATCTCACTTAAAAGTCTCTTTCAAGAGACTTACGTTTGAAAGTCTCTTTTGAAGCCTTAGAAAGATCTTATTGAGATTCATACTTTGATCAAAATCGAGATTGAATTCGAGTAATCAAAAGGCCTAAATGAGATATTCATGAAAGACCCACAAGAGACTTAGCCAATGAGCTTGCCAATGACTATCAAGAGATTAAACTATCAAATAATCACCAAGTAAGTGACTGAAAGGAAGATGTTCGAGTGACTCATAAAAAAATTAAAAATGACAAGATCGAACAACCCTAGCCCAAGTGACCGAAACCAAGGCTGAGTGATCTTATTCAAGAGCCTTTCTTGATACCTTTGAGAGACCCTCGTAAGAATTCATGGGTTACTTGACAACTATTATTCTAAAGATTCTTATGAATTAATTCTATCTCGATATGTTTATTTACAAATTTAGAAAAAAAGTCCAAAATGCTCAGTGAAGATTGCGACTCTTCATTCACTTGTCAATCTCTTCATCTTTATAAATGAGAGACTCACTCTAGCAGAAAATATGCACATAATACTCGTTTTTTGCATTCTAAGCTTCAAGCACAAGATTAACTTAAGAATTAGAGAATCTACATGTGAAGCTTACCCATACTTCTAATCAGTTTTTTTCTTGTAGGTTACCTAAAAACCACACTTGAAATATTTTTTTTACATACAAAAAATTATTATTGTATAATAACAATAGCAGATGCAATTAAAAGATATTAAACAACAAATCACAGTTAATATCCCTAAAAAACCATAGTATTTGTTAAGTCAAAAATCAAATTTAAACTTTAAGATTATTTATTAAAATGAATGTTACCAATTCACATAAAAATATTTTTGATCCAATTTATCTTCATCGTGAAGTTCACCGAATAATAGCAGCAATGGTGATGCTGCGGGAGGAGAAGAAGTTTAAACTATATCACGATGACCTCGGGAAGTCAAACTGTAATATCTGTGATCATGAGGCGTGCTTGTGAAATAATTAAAATTCCTCGTGGGAAGGAAATGCCCGGAGTCGAATTTGTGGAAAATCCAGATTCCACCCTGGAGAGTTCAAGCTGGATGGGATTGGGAGGAATGGCGATAGAGACGGGGAGAGAAGGTGGAATTTCGTGCTATGAACAGCAGCGCGGTCGCTCCAGAAAACGACGAAAGAACAAAAGGAAAGAGAAAAAAGAAAAAATTCGTTCTTCGTATGCCAGGCCCAATCGAATATGATATCGAGCGGAATTGTTTGTTTTGCCGGAAACACGAAATCGAATCGTGAAATGAAAAGAAAAGAAAATGATCGAAGATATCTACAGTTCCCGAATCTCGTGGGTACCTACCCATCTAAGCAAACTCTCCATAAGTTTTGGGTTTAATCGATACACACGTACTTTTTTCACATCCGCGCAATGAGATTTCTATTTCAGTTTCCGTTTTCTTTGTTTTTGTTAATTTCCAATTTGTATTTGTCTCTCTCTCTCTCTCTCTGCCCTTTCTCTTTTTCCCTCGTTTTGATGTTTTTGTTTAGTGTTTGTTTGACCTTTGGAAAGTAGGATTGTGTGGTAATGTATTTGTCACCGCTCCAAAGCTGACACCCCCTAACTAATAAGAAAGAATATTTATTTATTTTGTTTAGTGATTTACAAGTGGATAGAGAGTCAGAGATAAATACAGATTCTTATTAGACACGATTTTTATTCCAAAAGTTCTTAATTTTATTGGGTGGGTGATTTTCTAGGCCCTAGGGTTTCATCCTGTGCATTGCTCGTATATCCGCTGCCTGTTTGTGAGATTTGATGCTACGGAATGCCAAGGGTTGCCGATCTTTCTTGATTTCTTCATCTGGGTAGTCCGAGCTCCTCAATTCCTCATCTGGGTCGGTCAGTTTTCTGTTTTAATCTCCCAATTCTTAATCCTCCTTTCCAGAATTTCCCTGTGCTTTCTTATGCGTTCTGGGGAATTTTATCTGTTAGGGCCCTTTTTAACGTTGGACTTCAGGGTTTAACCGACAGAGGAATTTGTGTTCTTTGGTTCAATCTCCTACTACTAGTGACCATCGGTTTTTGGAATGAATTCGCAGCTTGGAGTTTCTTATGTAGTTAGTTTGGTGATTTCCTGGTGCTGACTCTTCAGTGAGGAACTTGATTGGTGCTGTGGCATCCATATAAATGATGTTTCATGTTCAAGGACCTTTAAAACACACTTGTAGCCTCCTTGCAGTCTTATGTGGTAGAACTTCAGGGGACAGGCAAAAGCAAAATGCAGATGATGGTCTAGTTTATCCCTTCCCAGAGATTGCTTCTTCCGGGCGTTTAGAGGTGCATACTGGCCATCAGTTTTTGATATTCTGTTAGGCAATATGTTTTCTTAATGTCTCTCTGTTCTGAAGTTGGGAAGATATTCTTCGCTAGGTGTTAGCTCTTAATAGCCTCTTACTTCTTGTCTTTTAACTCGTTGAATGTAGGTTCAAACTCTGACCAATCCGAGTGTAGAAGAGTTCCATAAAATTCTTAATTCATTCAAGCCAAATTTTGTGTACTTGCAAGGAGAACACCTTCCAAACGATGAAGTTGGATCTCTGGTGTGGGCAGGTGTTGACTTGTCCACTGCTGAATCTGTAGATGGGCTCTTTGGCACCACCTTGCCAACCACTGTACGTGGCTTATCCCCTCAACCATGCTTTTTTCTTTTGTTTTATATGATTTTACTCTTTCTATGCCATGAATTATTGTGTTTTATATATATTTTTGTGGGTTTGAGATGATTAACATTCAAAACCTTTTTGTGTGGTCTATTGATTTGATGCATCCATATTATCCCTTGTGTTGTTTAAAATAAACATTAGCCCTGAGCTTGGTATAGAAGTGTAGAAGTAGTTCAGATACTTAGATTGCTCATTTATTTCGAGTTGGTCAAAAGCTAAGGTCAATTTTGCCCTACTTGAGTTGGTCTAGGTTGAAACAATCATTGATGTGAGTTTTGGCCAAAAATATAGGCATCCAAGTGAGAAAGTAGTTCCCAGTCTCGTGGCTGCTGATGGGACCAATTAGGGCTTTCCTTATAGATCACTTGGTTATTGGTGTTTGATTATCCAGGCCTTTTTGATTTCAATGGTCCTCTCTTGATTGCATATGGTTCTGGACAGTATTTGGGACAGGGGGTGAAATAGGCGTAAAGGGTTTCTCCCCATACAAAGCAGAATAATAATTTGGAAAGGAAATGGATGTAAACACCTTAGATCCGTTCTTCTCTGAAGTCTTCAGATTGGGGGAGAATGGAGACGGATGAAAAAATTTATTTTTGTGTGTTAACAATATTATCCTTAATAATTTTACAAAAATCTAAATTTGTCCATATCTTAATAGATTTTTATCTATCAATTTGTTTACTGTTTACTTTCTTCATCACCTCTTCAACGTTTTTTCCCTTCTTTGCTGCTAATATTCTTCCATCTCATCAATTTAGGGAAAGGATTCTATACCACTTTTTGTTTATTAATAAATGTTTATCAGTATTGTATGCTTTATTGATTGAAGTAGAGATCGACAACAATTTGATAAAATAGAAATTAAGCTAATCTCATTTAATTGTATATTATTAAGAGGGTATGATTGTGTTCTTTTAGTATTTTTTTTTTCATTTCATCTATTTTCGTTACTCTACAAAGCAAAGAGAATGTCTTTCACATTACCTGACATCCATTCTCCTAGAAAAGGAGAGAATATTTTACATTCCTTTCAACTCTGTTTCATTCTACACATTTCCATTCTATTATTCACGTTCTCCCAAGTAGAGCCTATGTTTCTCTTTGTTCTTTCAATTTAATGACAACTCTGTAATTTATCGAATCCCTGGAAAGGGTATGATAATTTTTTTGTGATGATGTCGCTCCAAGTATATCGGGTTTGTTGCTTTCAATTTCTTATGATTTATAAAGCAGCCTTGAAAACCAAGAACCCAGGAGAAGAAGCCTTTTTTGGTTAACAAAATTATTTAACGCGATTTGTAAATAAAAAAAAAAAAAGATGCCAGATGAGTGCAGAAAGAATATTTAGTGCCTATCTGTAAGAATAAAGTAGATGTTCAAATTTGTTAAAATTATAGAGATCAAGCTAATAAGTCATACTATGAAACTTTGAGAGAGGTACTTGAGGGCATTCTGTAGACTTGAAAAAAACCTATGACAAAGTTCCTAGAGAAGCCTTGTGAAAGATGTTGTGGAACAAAGAGTTCAAATTGCTTATATAGGTTTAGGGTTATTAATTGCATGTATCATCAAGCAGAAACGTGTATTATGACTTGTGGATGAGATATTGAGATTTTTTCAATTATAATTGCTTGTATAGGTGTTTGATGCCAATTTCATTTTAAATACTTATGAAGGTTTATTTGGAGCTGCCTGATGGTGAAAAGTTAGCAGAGTCTCTTCATTCTAAGGTAAGGCATTCTGTGGCTGATAATCATATTTGAGTAAAGTTGTACAAGGTTGTGATGCTAGGAAATTTGAAGCTTAAACAATCAAGTTTGTTTGATCACTGCTACTTATATTGCAGGGGATTCCTTATGTGATATATTGGAAGAATAAATTTTCTCGTTATGCTGCTTGCCATTTTAGGCATGCATTATTTTCAGTTGTACAAAGGTATGTTACTGTTTGCTTAATAAACTAACAGTATATCATGGAATGATTTGATCATCTTTGTTTTTTTTTTTTTCCTTTTAAAATCCTAACTTTGTGCCTTTAGGTGTAGTGCCAATCTACCTTTTTGTTCTAGGCTGAATCTTTAACATGGAGCTACATCAAACAGTGTGACTATTTTTGCTTCCAGAAACATTTAATAATTATTAATCCTTTTATTGAACTATTGTAATGAGGTTGGGTGAATCTGTTTACTGTCATGTTGTTGGGGTGCATGACTGCGGCCTAATCATATTGTACCCTCAGAATTTGTGATAGTTTGGATGGCCTTAGAAGTTGTAATACCATACGCTTCCTTATATTTTGGAGCCGGGTAACTTTTCTTTGCATTATCTTGGCACGAAGATATTTCATTGACCTTCATGTAGCAAATGCAAAGATTGAACTGTGGAACTTTGCATTAGTTATAACAATTATTCAAAGATAGAATATGGAGATATAAGTGCCTTTATTCATTGAATAATTAATTTTCCTAATTGTGGACTGTCGAGTGGACAACTTCCAGCACTTAATGTGGCTCATTCTAATAAGCCATTTTGTACTAGGAAGGGCATAGTCATCAGGATTGCTATTCCTATGTTTGTGGGTGCATTGAAATGGTATCGAATATTTCAAATTTGATCTTCTCTTTTGTTAACTGCAGTTCACCTAGCCATACATGGGATGCTTTCCAGCTTGCTTATTCTTCCTTTAGACTTTACTGTGTAAGAAGCAACTTTGTGCTTCCAGCTACTGGCCAGAAAAGTAATGATAAGCTGGGTCCATGCCTTCTTGGGGAACCTCCAAAAATTAGTGTTATTCAACCTGAGATGGCTACTGGGGATGATGAATGCTCTCAGGATGATTTGCCTGCTATAAAGATATATGATGATGATGTTAGTGTGAAGTTTCTACTTTGTGGAGTGGCATCCACTTTGGTAAGCAGCAGTTAACTTTCATTTTTCCAGTTCGTGCTAGTCCTCTTATAAAGTTACATTTAACTTAGCATGATTATTGTCCATTTTCTTTTCAGGATGCTGGCCTATTAGGATCTATTGAAGATGGCCTCAATGCTCTTTTGAGTATTGAAGTAAGTTTATAAGATGAATCATCGTGGTTATGCCATTAAGTGACTGAAATTTTCCTTATGTTTTATGTTTATCTTCTTGAAGATGAGATTCATTTCAAGTAGATAGCGAATTTAGTTGATTTTACTAGTTTGCTGAAAGCCTGTACAATAAGATGATTCCTTCTGCTTATGCCTTTAAGTGACTGAAATTTTCCTTATGCTTTATGTTTATGTTCTTGAAGGAGAGACTCATTTCAGGTAGATAGCAAATTAATTGATTTTACTAGGTTGCTAAATCAAATGGTACTTCAATCTGACTGGGGGTATCCCTTTTCTTCTTTGTGTTGTTTCAGATTCGAGGAAGTAAACTTCATAACCGGGTTAGGTATGTCTTTATTTGAAATCATTGGATGCTTATGGTTTAGGTGTATATAACTGCTTATACAGATAGACCTACCAAAACAACTTACATATTTCTGAGACCTTTTGAATTTTTGTTTCCATTTATATTCAACCTCACTTATAAAACATCATTATCAAGCTCTAAGATAGTTCAAGTGATGGTTGTTTATGTTGCTGTGTGAGAAAACTATATGTATTTTTCTTCCTCCTGCGTACTTATATTTTTTATGCATTTTGGGGCTTTTTGTTCGTCTAATTATCAACATTTCAAACTCCATATGCCTGATGAGTTTCTGAATGAAGAATAAGTTGTGTATTGCCCCTGAGAAGATGTTCAAATGTAGTTGATTAATGCCTGATAATGTGGTGCAGTGCTGTACCTCCACCTCTTCAAGCAGGTACAATTTCCCGGGGTGTTGTGACCATGCGGTGTGATATATCAACATGTAGTTCTGCCCACATCTCACTTTTGGTCTCGGGCAGTGCAGAAACTTGCTTTGATGATCAGGTAATTAGTAAGCTGTATGTTTCTATCCATTCTTTGAAAAGAGGGGAACATTGTGTTGGTTGTTTGGAAACTGAACATTTATTTTTACTTACTTTTTAGCTCTTAGAGAATCACATAAAGGGCGAAGTGATTGAAAAGAACCAGCTAGTCCATGCAGTGCCAATCTGTGAGGGAAATAAGAAACGTTTGTCAGAACCTCGTACATCTACTTCAATAGCTTGTGGGGCAACAGTATTTGAAGTTTGCATGAGGGTCCCTACATGGGCTTCACAGGTTCTTCCTTGTACTACTATGCTCCTATTCCATCCCCTCCCCAATCTTCTCTTTTTACTTTTCTTCTTTTTTCTCCCCCCTTCCCGGGCCTTGTAAGAGACATTTTCTTTCCTTTGGTTATATTAAGATTGTATGGATGATTTTAGCCTTTGATTTTTGTTGAACAAGGCAGAAAAAGAGAGAAAACCCTTTTAGGAGAAGAGAACTATATGAGGTCTAGCCTTCTATTGAAATTTATCGTAAGGCTATACAATAATTAAGGCTAAAATTAAGGCCTAATTACAAGCTAATTGACAGCTAATACACACATGCTAATTACACTCCCCCTCAAGGTAGAACATATAGGTCATATGTACCAAGTTTATTACAAATGAAACCAATACAAGGACTTCGAAGAGACTTAGTGAAGACATCTGCTAGTTGATTGGTTAAATTGATAAAGTTAGTGGCAATACATTCAGATAAAACCTTTTCTTTGATGAAATGACAGTCAATTTCTGTGTGTAATTCTCTTATGAAAAACAGGATTTGAAGCTATATGCAAAGCGGCTTGATTATCATAGATTAACTTCATTTGCATCATCTCGCCTTATTTTAATTCTTGAAGTAATTGTTTCGACCATATAAATTCACATGTTGCCAAGGCCATAGCACGGTATTCTGTTTTGACACTAAATCTAGCAACCACTTCCTGCGTCTTACTCTTCTAAGATACCAAGTGTCACGGCTATGGCTATTTTTTGCATTTAATTTTGGTCTTATTCTTGTTTATTCAACATGCAATGTTGTATTTCTTTTATTTTGATTGTTGCATTTATATTCCAACTATAAAATTCTGTTAGATTAGAGGGCCACATGTAAGGCCTTAGGAAAAGGACAAAATAGTTTGTTGTAACCGTTGGAGGGGGGATGATCTACTGCATCCACTCCCACACCAAACTCCTATATGTATTCATCCCATTCCATGGGAGAAGGCATGAAAAGACAGAATACAAAATTATCCTATTCTCTCTCTCTCTCTCTCTCTCTCTCTCTCTCGTCTCACTCAATTCTCTCTTCTTCCTCTATTCTTTCTATCCTCCCTACCCAATTCTCTCTAGTAGTTCCCCTTGAATCTCATCGAGTCAAGGGAAGTTCATTGTCTTTGTCTAGGACAATGACAATTTGGTATCAGAGCTCGGTCCTGGCCAAGAATTATAGGAAGTTATGTTGGAAGAAACCCGCATGAAGAACATGGAATCTTAGCTGCAATAAGTCAGCTTGTCCATGCCTGAAGTCCAAAGGCGAGTTGGCCAGCTGGAGCTGGGGAATGGTCGCAACCATGAGGCGATCATGGCGATCGATCATAAGCTGGAAGGTTCGATAGAAGGACTGGATGGAACATTGGTACAGATTCGAGAAGAGATGGCGCAAATGAGGGAGGAGCTAGGGGCGCAACTTCAACAATTCATGTTAATGTTCACACGCCAAAACTCGGTGCGTATGACCCCTGAATTTCCTCCCAAAGATAGAACCGAGCCTCTCTTACGAAACAATAGAATAGTACATCGGTCAGAGACCCCCGATATAGGAGGGGAACAAGATGAGGAGGGGGAAATGATGCTGCATAGGGGTCGTGTGGAGCAGACCCAATGACATTATCTAGAAGGGGGTAGATTTATCATCAAAATAGATCATGAAAGTCTAAAATTTTTACTACAGCAGAAGTTACAAACTCAACTACAAAAGAGGGGTATGGCCAAGCTAATGGGACTCGATTATTCCATACAATATAGGCGAGGCAAGGAAAATATAGCTGATGATTCACTATCAAGGTGTCAAGAGGAAGGCAGTATGGCAACCATTACTAAAGTGGTCCCTGAATGGTGTCAGGAAGTTGTTGACAACTATGTCGATGATGAGCATATTAAGGAGTTACTGAAGAGGTTGGTGATTGAGCCTAATGGGGCTGGAAACTACACTCTAACGGAGGGGATGTTGAGATTCAAAGGCAAGCTTGTCATAGGGAGCAAAGGAGACCTTAAGCGAAGAGTTTTACAGTCCTTGCATGGCTCACCCATGGGGGGACATTGTGGGATCCAAAATACCTATCTCAGAGTTAAACAGTTGTTCTATTAGCCTGAGATGAAAATGGAAGTAAAGAACTTTATATTAGCTTGTGATATATGCAAGAGATGTAAACTAGAGAATGTGGCTTACCCTGGTCTCTTACAACCTCTAACAATGCTGAATCGAGCTTGGGTTAGTGTGACTATGGATTTTATCGAGGGATTACCCAAATTCGAAGGGAATGATGGTATTATGGTTGTAGTGGATCGGTTCACAAAGTTTGCTTAGTTTATAAGGCTGGCTCACCTTTACACCGCCAAGGAAGTGGCTAGGGTGTTTATGGACAAAGTAGTATCGCAACATTGGGTGTCGGGGACCATCATATTAGACCGCGATAAGGTGTTCATAAGCCATTTTTGGTAGGATTTGATGGTGTCTATAGGGATTAAACTTAGCATGTCGATGGCATATCATCCCCAAACGGATGGGTAGACTAAGAGAGTCAACCAAGTGCTAGAAACCTACCTAAGATGCATGTGTATCCAGTGGCCTAAGCACTGTCATAGGTGGTTAGCCTTGGCATAGTGGTGGTATAATTCCACTCACCACACATCCCTAAAAATGTCCCACTCACCACACATCCCTAAAAATGTTCCCCATTTGAGGCGTTGTATGGATGCCAACCACCACTGTTACTTGCCATAGGAGGGCATCCAACAGAAATATCAGTGGAAGAATACTTACAACAAAGGAGGGTGGTTTTACAACAATTGAAGCAGGAGTTGGCATCAGCCGAAAATCGAATGAAACAGTATGCTAACAAGAAAAGAAGTGACTGGGAATTAGAAGTGGGGGAAAAGGTGTATTTAAAGCTAAGGTATCCTCACTTGAAGACCATCAGTCAAGGGCCAATGTCCAAGTTAAGTCCCAGGTATTTTGGTCTGTTCAGCATAACAGAAAAAATAGGTAAGGTGGCTTATAGACTTCAACTACTCGAAGGCACCCACATACATCCTGTTTTCCATATATCCTTTCTAAAGAGATCAACCGGAGTAGAGCTAGTTGATACAGTCTTACTAGCACCACTTAACGGGAAGGAAGGTCTGATGGAACTAGAATCTATTATAGATAGAAGGGTGGTACACAATCAAGGGGTTCCTCTCATTCAAGTGATGGTGAAATGGGAACAGGGAAGCAACAAGGACAACACATGGGAGTATCTACTAAGTCTACTTCAGCGTTTTCCAAGAGCTGCGAGCCTTCTTAGCATTTCTTGAGGACAAGAAATGTTTTGGGGGGGGGGGGGGAATTGTCACGGCTATGGCTATTTTTTGCATTTAATTTCAATCTTATTCTTGTTTATTCAATATGTGATGCTGTATTTCTTTTATTTTGACTATTGCATTTATATTCCAGCTATCAAATTCTGTTAGATTAGAGGGCCATGTATAAGGCCTTAGGAAAAGGACAAAATAGTTTGTTGTAACCACTAGAGGGGGGATGATCTGCTGCATCCACTCCCACACCAAGCACCTATATGTATTCATCCCATTCCATGGAAGAAGGCATGGAAAGACTGAATACAAAATTATCCTATTTTCTCTCTCTCTCTCTCTCGTCTCACTCAATTCTCTCTTTTTTCTCTGTTCTTTCTATCTTCCCTACCCAATTCTCTTTGTTAGTTCCCCTTGAATCTCACCGAGTCAAGGGAAGTTCATTGTCTCTATCTAGGACAATGACGCCAAGTTGCCACCAATTAGAACATAGTACTCGAAAGTAGAGCGTCTATTTGAGGGAGATCCTGCCTAATTGGCATCAGAATACTCAATCACCTGTGTATGACCCTTATCTTCGTATAACAAACCCTGACCTGGTACCCCTTTGAAATATCTGAGAATGCGAACAACATCCCAATGATTATCACATGGAGACTGCAGAAATTGACCAACCACACTAACAACAAAAAATATGCTTGTCAGAGTGATAGTGAGGTAGTTTAGTTTTTTGACAAGTCCGCAATATCTACCAGGGTCAGACAATATCTCTCCCAGTCCTGATAAGAGCTTGATATTTGGGTCCATAGGAGTATCAACTGGTCTACAGTCAAGCATGCTAGCCTCCTTAAGGATGTCTGAGGCATATTTCCTTTGTGAAATAACCATGCCGCTTTTGGATTGGGCCACTTCAATACTAAGAAAATATTTTAACTTACCCAAATCTTTAATCTGAAAACGATTGAAGAGATGTGTCTTTAGTTGAAGAATATCATACTGATCACTTCCAGTGATGATAATGTCGTCTACATAAACCACTAGATAAATGCATCGACCATCTGATAAGTGGCAATAAAAAATAAAGTGGTCTGCCTCACTGTGAATCATACCAAATTCTTGAAGAATTGTACTAAATTGTCTAAACCAAGCTTACGGAGATTGTTTAAGCCCATAAAGAGAGCAGCGAAGTTTGCATACTAATCCAAACTCCCCTTGAGCAACACAACTGGACGGTTGCTCCATATAGACTTCCTTTTGAAGATCACCATGAAGAAAATCATTCTTAATATCCAGCTGATAGAGAGGCCAATGATTCATTGCCGCAATGGATAAAAACAAGGGCACGGAGGCAATCTCATCCATTTAAAGAAAAGGTGTCACTATAATCCAACCCGAAAATTTGAGTGTAGCCTTTGGCAACTATGCGTGCCTTAAGACGATCAACCTTTCCATTAGGATCAACCTTCACAATATAGACTTAGCAGCAATCAACAGTAGATTTTCCAAGAGGAAGAAAAACCAATTCCCAAGTGCCACTAGAATGTAAAGCACCCATCTCATCAACCATGGCCTAGCGCCACCCTGGATTTGAAAGTGCCTCATTGGTAGTTTAGGGACAACAATAGAAGATAAATTGGACAAAAAAGCATAATAGGGTGAAGCCAAACGATGATAGCTAAGGAAAGTGTATATGGGGTGAGAGTTGCGAGTAGAGCGTGTACCTTTTTGAGTGGTAATGACCTTAGGAGAAGGATCAACAATTGGCTGGTCCGAGGTAAGTGAGGATATTGGAGCACAAGGTGAGTTAGCAAGTGTCATGTACTAATGTGTAGGGGGGAGATAACTATAATTAAATATGGTAAGAGGGTAGAAGTGGTATATGCTGTAAGTAGCTTGAATAGGATTGTACCAAGTTTGTTGCTGCATTAGTAGCTGGTACATTCCCTAATGTTTGTAAATGGTTATTTGCATATTGGGGGAGGTTAGGATCAATTATAAATATCGTTGACCTCTTTCCACAAATTATTATGCAAATTCTAAGAGAATCCTGAATTCCTCTCTCCTTGTTCTTTCTTCCTCCCTAATTCTGCATTCTCTTTTCCAAGTTCTCTCTCGACTTCTCTCTCTTTCCTTCTCAGTTCTTCTATTGATCAAGAATTACTGTCAGACCCATTGGTAGTTGACATTTTGGTATCAGAGCAACACTCTTGGGTGTCAATCGTATATTGATCTTTCATCGCCATGGCTAATGGAACGCAAATGAAGCAGATGGAGTCCCAGTTGTAGCAGGTTACAACAGGGATGGCGGAGATTCAAATCAGGCTGCGAACTCTCAAATCATTTGTTAGAACTAGAATGGATACTCGGATTGATCAGGCAATGGAAAGATGGCGTGAAGAGAATCGGGAATAGAGTGCTCTGCTACGAGAACAAATGATGGAGTAGATGCACCAATTCATGAGGATGTTTGCATCCCAACAATCGGTAAGGCTCTCACCTAAGTTTCCACCTAGGGAGGGGTTGGAGCCTATCCTTCCCAAAGTGGGAATGGAGCACCAACCAGTAGGGACATCGGAATTTGAGTTTGAACCGGACACGCTGGGGGGAAAATATAAGGGAGAGGAGGCCAGGAGCTCAGGCTAATTGTAACCAGCTGAGCTTCCCTATGCTGAAGTTGGAGATTCCACTTTTTGAGGGGGAGAATCCGAGATGGTGGATAAGGAGATGTGAGAGGATGTTCTCCCTATATCAAATACCAGAACAACAGAAGATTACCCTGGCTTCTGCTTACCTAAATGATATGGGAGATGCCTGGTTTCAGGGTTGGAGTGCGGTGAAGGAAGTCTTTGGTATGTATTTGCTAATGATCTTTGTGAGAGGTTTGGAGATCGGAGTATGAGGGATATAATTGAAAAGTTCAACAAACTCAAGCAAGAAGGGACAGTACAAGCCTACCAGTGCAAGTTTGAAGAGCTAAGGTCTCTAATGATGGTGCACAACCCTCATTTGTCCGAGGAATACTTTGTATTGAGTTTTATTAGCGGCCTAAGGGATAAAGTGAGGCCAATGGTGAAGATGATATAGCCTCAGATCGTGAAGCAAGCTGCTGAGAGTGCAAGGCTACAAGAGATGATTATTGAGGCCTTGACAAAAAAATAAAGGAATCAGACAAGGGGAGTAATCATAGGGGCCTAGCAGGTTGGAAACAGATTGGTACCAAGGGATATGGGGCACCAAGGTAAGGGTGTATTAGCCCTACCTTCTACCACCCCTGTCCTTACAAGTGGAGGGAAATTAATGGAAAAGAGGCGGCAAGCTGGGTTGTGTTACAAATGCGGGGACAAGTACTTCATAGGCCATAAGTGCAGGAGGCAGTTGTTATTGCTGGAAGGACAAGGTGATGACATAGAGGAAGGAGAGGAATTCTCTGAGATTGATGGGGAAGATAGAGGAGAAATCTCATTACATGCCTTAAAAGGGGGTGGCCAACAACAAGCTTATCAAGGTGGGGGGAAGAGCCAACATCTGTCCCATAATGGTGCTCATTGATAGTGGGATTACCCACATCTTCTTAGATGAAGCTATAGCCATGAGGCTGGGGTGTGAAGTCACTCAATCTCATCCCCTATCAGTAATAGTTGCTAATGGTAGTAAAGTCTTGAGTCAATTATCGTGTAAAGGATTCTAGTGGGAGATGAACGGGGAGGATTTCTCAGCTGATTTGAGATTGCTTAAGTTGGGGGGTTGTGATGTGGTGCTCGGAGTTGATTGGATGAAGGTGGTTAGTCCAATTAGCTTTGATTTTAACAAAATAGAGGTGACTTTTGAGAAAGATGGAAGAAGGAAAACCATAGTCGGAGGTCATGAGGTGGGAGTATGTAAGATGATCTCGGGTAAGAAGCTGCAAAGGATGTTCAAAAACAAATTCACCAAGGGGGCACAATTGTTCTCATACAAGCCATGGAGCCTGCAGGGGACAATGCAGAACAAGAAGGGGAGTTAGCATTCACTCTGAGCAGCCATTCTCATGTCCAAAGAAAGGTACAAGAGACTCTTAATATGCTTTTAATTGAGTATAAGGACCTCTTCATGGAGCCCAATTCCCTACCACCCAAAAGACCTTTTGACCATCGTATTAACCTGAAACCCAATGCCGAGCCTAGTAACCTAAGGTCCTACCAATATCCACCAAGACAGAAAGCTGAATTGAAAGACTTATCAAAGATATGTTGCACAAATCCATTATGCAACCAAGCAAACAACCCTTTTGCCTCATCCGTTTTACTTGTCAAAAAGAAAGATGGGACATGAAGGTTTTGTGTTGATTATCGTCAACTAAACTCCACAACCATCAATGATAAGTTCTCAATACCCATTGTGGAGAACCTGCTTGATGAGCAAGAGTGCTACTGTCTTTACCAAATTAGACCTTAGGTCAAAACTATCACCAGATTCAAATGAAGCCTGGAGACATCCATAAAACAACATTCAAAACCCACCAAGGGTACTATGAGTTTCTAGTCGTGCCCTTTGGTCTCACCAATGCCCCAGCTACCTTCTAGACGTTGATGAATCAGATTTTTGAATCCTATTTACGCCAATTTATCTTAGTGTTTTTTTGATGATATACTAGTCTACAACCAATCCTTTGCTGAACATTTTGACCACCTAAAAACCACTTTTGAGGTCTTTAGGTTCAATCAATTGCATATTAAAGAATCAAAGTGTGCCTTTGCACAAGAACAAGTAGAGTACTTGGGCCACATTATTTCTAAAGCAGGGGTGAGTACTGATTCCAGCAAGGTGGCAGCTATGTTGAAGTGGCCAAGGCCTCAAAATGTCAAGGGGCTTAGGGGATTCTTAGGATTAACTGACTACTGCCACTGGTTTGTGAGAAATTATGGCATTATTAATTGGCCCCTAACAGAATTATTAAAGAAGGATGGGTTGCTTTGGGGTCAGGAGGCAGAGGAGGCTTTTAGCAAGCTCAAGGAGGCTATTAGCAAGGAACCCACCTTAGGGCTACCCGATTTCAATAAGCCTTTCATACTTGAGATGGATTTGAGTGTTAGTAGGATTGGGGTTGTGTTGGTTCAGGAGGGCAGACCATTGGCTTTTCTCAGCCAAGCATTAGCTCCTAAATACTTGGGAATTGAGCATATATGAAGAGGAGTTATTGGTTGTGTTGTTGGTGGTGGACAAATGACGTCATTATTTGGAAGGAGGTAAGTTTGTAATTAAAACAGACCATGAAAGTCTGAAATTTTTGTTGCAGCAGAGGTTGCACACTCAATTGTAGCAAAAGGGAAAAAGGGAATGACAAAGTTAATGGGGTTAGATTACACCATACAGTATAGGAAAGGCAAGGAAAACATAGCAACAGATGTCTTGTCCAAGTGTTTTGAAGAAGGCAGTTCGGTTGCAATAACCATGGCAGTTCTAGATTGGTGCCAAGATATTGTTTCAAGTTATGAAGTAGATGGGAAAACTAAGGAACTTCTGCAACAATTGGTGGTAAATCCTACCTCAAGGCTAGGTTATACATTGAGGTTGATTAGATACCAAGGGAGGCTGGTCATAGGGGATGATGAAGAGCTCAAGAGGAAGGAAATAGAAGCCTTACATGGCTCACCCCTTGGGGGACATTTCGGTATTGTGAACACTTATCATAAGGTTGGACAGCTCTTCTAGTGGCCAGGGCTAAAAAAGAATGTCGTGGAGTTTGTGTTGGGGTGTGATACTTGTAGGAGGTGCAGGACAGAAAATGTGGCATACCTAGGGCTACTACAGCCCTTGGAAATTCCAGGAGGACCTTGAGAGAGCATATCCATGGATTTCATTGAAGGGCTTTCAAAATTGGAAGGGAAGGATTGCATCATGGTGATAGTGGATAGGTTCACTGAATATGGTTATTTCATTGGATTAACTCGTCCCTACACAGCCTAGGAAATAGCTAAGGTATTTCTGGATCAAATAGTGAAATTACATGGGGTACCTAAGACTATAGTGTCAGATAGGGATAGAATTTTTACTAGCCTGTTATGGAAGGAGTTGATGCGATTATTGGGAGTTAAACTCAATATGTGCATCGCCTACCAACCTGAATCTGACGGCCAAACAAAAAGAGTTGACCAATGCTTAGAGATGTATTTGAGGTGCTCTTGGTTCCTACAACCCAAGTCTTGGCACAAGTGGTTGGCCACAGCTCAATGGTAGTACAATTCCAACCACCACAGCTTTATAAAAAGATCTCCTTTTAAGGCTCTCTATGGCTACAAACCTCCTTTGCTGCTAGCCTTGGGAGACTTTACCACTGTGGCAGCCCTAGATGCTTATCTCTAGCAAAGGCAACATGCCTTACAAATAATCAAAGTAGAGTTGGCCAACTCCAAGAATAGAATTAAGCAGTTTGCAGACAGGAGAAGGAGTGAAAGGGAGTTTTAGGTGGGGGAGAAGGTACATTTGAAGCTACAACTGGGACACTTAAGGGCCTTACTCTATAAGCCTAACTCCAAGTTACATCCAAAGTTCTATGGGCCATTTCCCATAACTGCCAAAGTGGGAAATGTGGCCTACAGGTTGCAACTACTTGAAGGCTCAAACAACCATCCGGTGTTTCATGTTTCACTTCTCAAGAAATCAGTATGGGCACAACCGATTGGTGAGCTCAACCCTACTTGCATTTTCCAATGCTGGAGACAAAATAAGAGAACCTACAACTATCGTGGATAGAAGGGTCATTTACAAACTAGGGGCTCCCATCAACCAAGTCCTCGTCCAATGGTTTAACCTTTACCTAGATAACAATACTTGGGAGTACCTTCCAGATCCTCTCAGGCAGTTTCCTAGAGTAGCAAGCCTTCTCACCATTTCTTGAGAACAAGAAAATTTTGATGAGGGGAATGATTGTCATGTACTAACGTGTAGGGGGGAGATAACTGTAATTAAATATAGTAGAGGGTAGAAGTGGTATATGCTATAAGTAGGCTGAATAGGGTTGTACTAAGTTTGATGTTGTATCAGCAGCTAGTACATTCCCTAACGTTTGTAAGCGGTTATCCGCACATGGGGGAGGTTAGGATCAACTATAAATATCGCTGACCTCCTTCCATGAACTATTATGCAAATTCTAAGAGAATCTGAAATTCCTCTCTCCTTGTTCTTTCTTCCTCCCTAATTCTGGATTCTCTCTTCCAAGTTCTCTCTCGACTTCTCTCTCTCTCTTTCCTTCTCGATCCTTTTATTGATTGAGAATTATTGTCAGACCCATTGGGAGTTGACAACAAGTTCTTCGTTAGCAGTTGCAAGAGGATGTGGACGACAATGATAAAACTGAACATAATGCTCAGGGGCAGTAGGAGCAGTATCTGAGGAGGGAGAATAAAGGTAAGGAGTAGGAAGAACCTCAAAAACTATGCAACTTGACGAGAGGGGAGAAAGAAAAGAGATGTCTCAAAAAAGGTAACATCAGTAGAGATGAAATAACGCTTCTTATTAGGAGAGTAACACCGATAGCCTTTCTGAAGTTGAGAGTAATAAAGGAAAATGCACTTGATAGCCTTGGTAGAAAGAGTGGGACAGCCAGGGGACATGTCATGAACAAAGCAAGTGCAACTAAAGTCACGAAGTGGAAGTAGATAAAGACTCTGAGTAGGGAAAAGAATGGAGTGAGGGACCTCATGTTGTAAGACAGAGGAAGGCATTCGATTAATGAGGTAACATGCAGTGAGAACAACATTGGCCCCAAAATGGAAAGAACCATGACTATGCAATAAAAGAATGTGAGCGGTTTCAATCAAATGACAGTTTTTGCGTTCTGCAACTTCATTTTGCTGGGGTGTATAGGCACAGGAGGATTGATGTAAAATACCAGGCCATGAAGTAGTGAAAAGAGCTAAAAATATTCTCTTGTCATTGCGGAAGGCACAAATAGAAACATTAAATTGAGTTTGAATTTCAGCACAGAAGTTCTTAAAAATAGTAAATAACTATGAACGATTTTTCATTAAGAACACCCAAGTACATTGAGAGTGATCATCAATAAAAGTGACAAAGTACTGAAAACCTAAAACAGAAGGAACATGACAAGGACCCCAAACATCACTATGGACTAGTTTAAAAGGGGACGTAGCCCAATTATTGATATGCTTTGAAAACGAAGTACGAGACTATTTTTTAAGCTGACACGACTCACAATTTAAAGTGAACACAAGAAAGACGCGATACCATCTTTTGTAATTTGGAAGACCCGAATGTCCCAAACGATTGTGAAAAAGAGAAAAAGACTCGGTAGAAATGCAGGCTGCTGGTGAAGAGGCCTGTCAAGATGATAAAGTCCTTGTGGCTCACGTCCGATGCCAATCATTTGTCCTGTACCCCAGTCCTACACAACAACATAATCAGCAAAAAAGGTTATGGAACAATTAAGAGCATGTGTCAATTTACTAACAGAAGCAAGATTAAAAAGGCTTCCAGGAACATATAAAATAGAATCTAAGGTAATGAAGGGAGCGATCGGGCTTGACTAATGCCTGTAGTAGATGTTTTGGAACTATTGGCAAGAGTAATAGTTGGTATACAGGAAGAAGGAGAGAGACAAGAAAAAAGACTTTGGTTACCAAAGAGATGATCAGTTGCACCAAAATCGAGAACCCATGGTCTAGGAATGGTAGACCGAGTGACACAAGCAATAGAATTACCATTGTGCATCACAAAAGTCGTGGATGATGATGCAGCCTGCTTAGAAGTCTGATGCTAAAGATAGTCCTCATAATACTTCCAGTCAAAACAAGAGGCGGAGAAGAATGATTCTCATAAGATTCTGTTGGGGAATTGCAGCAACAGACTAAGCACATTAGTAGCGCATGGTGGTCAACCATGCAGTTTGTGCCCTTGTTCTCGAAGAGGGCCCCACTTATGACAGTAATTGCATTTAGGGTGGTTACCTCGTTGTGAGTTGTCGCCTCAGTTGTTCCCTTGCTCTCCTCTACCAAAAGTTTGTGACGCTAAAATATGGGAATCAACCTGAGAACCATCGATGATTAAAGACGAGGAAGAAACCCAAAGAAGTCTAGTAAAGACATCTTCTAGCGTCGGAATAGTAGGACTCGATAATATTTGATCCCGGACCATAGCAAGTTCAGATCGAATGGCAATCAATCCCAGAACTATAAAGAACTTATTTCGCTATTATAACTGTTCTTCTGCAGTATTACCAATTGGTAATAGAGAGTTGAACTCTTCCTTCAAAGATTCTAGGTGACCAAGAAATTCAAACTTATTCATATGTTGTTGCTTCAAATGAACAATAGTGGAAATAACAGAGTAGAGACATTGGATATCATTAGTATAAAGAGATTTGACATTTTTCCATGCCTGAACACAAGTCTTGTATGCCTTGTAAATGACATATAGTTTTAGATCAATGGTCGCCATAACATATTACAAAGAAGAGCATCGGTCTTCTTCCATGTTGCTCTCTCAACATCGGGAATTTTATCGGCTTTCTTATTCAAGTGATCTTTCATTCCTTGACCCATGAACCATAACTCAACAGAGACAGCCCAAGACATGTAATTGGTACTTTCAACCAATTTTTCAGAAGTAATGACAGGTGAGGATGAAAAAGGCAAAGAGAACCCTATAGATTTAGATCCGGAAGTGACTGAAGATGTTGGACTCTCCATATTTTGGATGTAAGGCAGCTCTGAAAAATAGGGCTAAATGAGATGCTAGAGGGTTACTGGACTGTTAAAAAAAAAAAAAAAGAGAGAGAGAGAAAAAGGAACAACGATGAAGCGATAGAGGCTCGCCAAAGCTTCGGTGACAGCAGATGGCGACGATACCACCAGGATTGAGACGAACTAAGTGAGACAAGTCCAACGGTGGTGACGGCATTGCGATTGGAGCTCTAGAGAAAAACCCTAAATTTCTTATTTTTTCTCTTCTTTCTCTCTTTCTCTCGCCTTGTCCATGCTGCCTGGCTTGAGTCTCCCTTTTTTGGCCATCGGTTGCCAGGACCAATGTCACCCCTTTTCTGGCCTACTTTCGGTGACCCACCTCCAGCAAAACTCTAATGTGCCGGCACACGCCCGTCACTGGAATCTGCAGCTGCCGCGCCATTTTGCTCTGATACCATGTTGAACAAAGGAGAAAAAGAAAGAGAACCTCTTTAGGAGAAGAGAACTGTATGAGGTCTAGCCTCCTCCTATTGAAATTTATAGTAAAGCTATGCAATAATTAAGGCTAAAATTAATGCCTAATTACAAGCTAATACACATGCTAATTACTTTTATTCCAACAATTTTCAATAGATTTATATTTTGAGTACCTGTAGCTCAATTGGCTTTCTCACCTTTTGTTTTAGATGATATAGTTTTGCAGACATATAAAATAGCACTTTATTTTGGTTGAATGCTAGCCTTGATATGCATGCAATGAATATACTTTCAGCCTTACCCAACTCCTCCATTCTTTCATTCAGAGTGGATAAATTTGGATTTAATTTCCTAATTATGAATAACCTGTGCTTGACTTTGGGGAAGGGGCATATGCTGAACAGTCACGGTAATATTGTTCCATGGGAGAGAAGAGCTAGTGTCTGCGGTGTTGCATTGACTGGTGCAAAAGTTTTTGGCTTTTGTAACGTGCCTATTTTATGCTGAGGTTGCACCCTGGGGGAGGGGGGTTGGGGGGAGAAAATGTTGCAAATATTCTTATTCAATTCAATAATTCTACTGGAATTCCTTGTTCTTTTGAGGGGTTTTTGTCTTCTCATTGCAAGAGGAGAAACTGAGACAGAAGTACTGCAAATATTTGTGTTTTCAATTGGATAGTGTGAAAGTCTGGAAATTCCTTATACTTCTTGTGGGCATCCGTATACTCACATATCCACATAAGCTAAACAAATTTCTTTCAAACTTGGGCACATTGAATATCAGTTATAATCTCTCTTTGTTTCTTCATTCCTCCTCTGTTTCCTTTTTTATTCTTCCCTTACCTCTCCACTTTTTCTCTCTTCTGATTTTCTCTTTTCCTTTTGTCTAATAGCTTATGTCTTCTCTGCAATTCCTCCCTTATGTGGTTTCTCCTCATCCTTGCCCTTTTTTTTCCTCCTTGGCATGTTCTAACAAAAGCTTATTGTCAAAAACTTTGCCATATGGTAAAATGCAAGGTGCTGAACTAATACTAGCACAAATACCTAAATGATAATGTATCTATCATTTGATTCCTTTTCTTTTATATGGTTCCAGTTTTGGAACCAGTTATATAATCCAAAATCCACTTGTAAGAGTTGTTCATAACCATAATCCACTATTTATTTATTTATATATTTATGTTCCTTAGATCTTTGTATTTTTTTATATTTGGTGATTCAAGATGATGTATTGTGAATGGTTGATATTCTTTTTAAATGGTGCCGAGGCTTATGTTCAAATATGAGCAGCTTCTGCTTGTTTTGATTTATCATTGCTGAATGCATGAAGATTAGCCACTTAAATTTCTTGGTATAAATATATGAACTTGTCGCATTTCTTTTCAGGTCTTGAGGCAGCTAGCACCAGATGTTTCGTATCATAGTTTAGTTGCACTTGGAATTGCCAGCTTTCAGGGATTAGCTGTTGCTTCATTTCAGAAAGATGATGCAGATAGACTTCTTTTCATCTGCAGTAAGCAGGGGAGAGATTCAAGTCTAAGCAACTCCTATTCTGGTATCTCTCCTAGTTGGCTGAGATCGCCTGCTCCTAGTAGAAAGAGGTCTGCGATATGCCTGCAAGCAAGTTCAGGCTCTCATAATGATTTGGTTTCTGGAACCCAAAAAGCTGCCAGAAGGGAAGATGAGGATATGGATAATGGATTGAAACACAGAAGTAACATGCACCTTGGACCTGTTAGACAAAAGCTGAAAGTTGCGGCAATGAGGCCTATTCCTCATATTCGTCACCGGAAAATGCTACCGTTTTCTGCAACAGCTGAGGCAGATTGGCATGATAGAGGCCAAATAAAGGCTAATTCCTTGCCTGCTCCTTCATTGAAGCACAATTTGATGGGATCAACTCCTGTCTCTCATCGCAAATCAAATTCAAATTCATTTCAGGCTAAACAGATGATTTCATTGAATCCTCTGCCTCTGAAGAAACATGATTGTGACAGAAGCCCAATTCACGTCTGCTCTGAGGTCAGATTTTTTATCTCTGTGCTAAAATATCCTCTCATGGATTAGACATAATGTAGATGGGGAAATGCTTGTTTTAGGTGGCGGATTACCCTTTAGTGTTCAGTTGCACATCATAGACTGTCAGACTGAGAATATGGTGGGGCAAGGCTTGCACAATCTGTTTTCATAAATTTAATATATAAGTAATAAATTATTCAACAAGTTTACATATATATACATAATAGGTGTTCCTTTATGCCAAGTTTTTTAAAAATGTATGTCGTGCTATAAATTGTTGGTAATTATAAAAGGTCGCTGCTGTTGATAGTTAGGCATGTTGTTTGGTAACATAAAGAATCAATGAGTAAGTTTTTTGGTTATTGTAACTTTTATTGTTAGTGTTTTAATACAATCCTTTTAGACCTAAAAGTTTTGAAATAATTTTTTTTATCTATTGCTAATAGTTGAAAACCACTTTCTCTATTTGTATTTTGTATTAAAAAAGAAAAGCTAATCTGTTTCTATTTTAAAACTCAAAATATCTCTAACTTAATTTCAAATTAAGTAATATGTAATTGTATGCTATTAATTTATTACATATACTAATTAAGTTTATTAGTGTGTAGTTTTCCATGCTTTAGTGTCAAAGCTTTTGAACATGCTAAAGGAGATATATGTCATATAGTGTTTAAGAAAAGATTAATGATGATCAGATATGGTTTTATGGTTTTCATGTGTAGAGGAAATCTTCTCAATGAATATAAGAAAAAGATAATACATAAGATACATTTACTATAATCCTCTTTTTGATAACTTGGGGATTTATGGTATTAGTGGTATGTAGCCCTTCAATGTGGCATGGGCATGACCCAAAGGATATGAAAAATATGGAAGACAATCTCTCTAGTCACGCGGTTGTGGAGAAGAAGATGATTTGTTGATTGTCACCTGTCCACCAGAGGCTGACCCCTCAGGTTTTTAATCATAAAGAAAGCCATCCAAAAAAAGAAACCAATCTTGGGGTAATTTTTGATCTGCAAATGGCTCTCTCCATGGGAAAGAATGGACACAACCACAAAGAACCCTTCAGAATTAACTTGCCATGAAACTGCCACCCGGTCTTGAAAGCCACCTATCTCAATCTGCACATTAGGATAATTCTTAGGTAGTAAACCAAAAAATGCTTTAACTTGCAATCTTGAAAATTTCTTTTAAATATAGAGGACCAAACACCTTCCTTTGAAGGAGAAAGGTAAGCACTTTCTAAGGCCTCACTAATAGAGGTTGTGTTAAAGATACCAAGAATCTAGCCAAAGTCTAATTCTGTTTCTCAACCCTACCTTTAAAACTATATTTTAAAAGAAGTGATTCCAAATAGTTGGGCTGCCTTTCCAAAACCTATCTCCCTAATAGTAGGGAACAATTGTAGAATTAAGGTAGGACGATTAAAGTGGACATATGTCCAACATTCTATGTGATTGTAAAATTTCTTTTAAAGCTACAAGAGAAGTATTCTTGGATGGTTCGAAGGCATTTCTTTTGTATGAGCTTTGAAGGGTGGACAATTAAGTACCAAAATGTGCAAAATATCAGCGTAGTTGAGATGAAAATGTTATGATAAATATGAGCCACATAAGAAAAGATAAAATAAGAAATGAGACCATATATCATGTAATAAGGTTTGAGTGACACCTATTGAAAATAAGACGTTGGAGTCACAATTAAGACATTTGGATGTGGGAAGAAGATACGTAAATGCTCAGTAATACAAGTAAATATGAAAGTTTGTACCAAAACAGGGAGAGTAAGACTAGAGGAAACTTGACGGAGGCCCTTAAATATGAACATAGGATATACTGGCCTTACAGAGAATATAACCATGAATAGAGATGGTTGGAGGTCTAGAATTCATGTAGCCAACCCCACCTACCAGGATTAAGGCCTGTGATTGTTTTTGTAATTGTAGAGGACTAGTCAGCCCAGTAAGTGCCAAGTTTACAAGCAACTACTCTGAAAAGATAATCCCTCTCAAAAACAAACCACCAAAGCTGCTTATCAAGAAGGGCTTTCTTAAAGAGCTTGAAGTGTGCGGCACCTAAAACTTCACCTTCCAAAGAAAGACAACATTAAAAACTAGAAATCAACCCAATCCTCTCAATCTTTGCACCGTACAATTCATTGCTTCCATAGCTAGAATCAAGAAACAAGTAGAAATACAGTCAAGGAGCCTTGATTTTTAACAGTCAGTCCTGTCAGGTTCTCTTAACACTGGGAAAACTATGCATGCAGTCCAGGGGCCTCCTTGCCACTCCTACAGCTGTTAAGAGCCTCAAGGTCTTCTTCTTCTGTGAAGGGCTGAGCCCATTGCTCAGAATACAGACAATTAAATTCAAGATCTGACACACTGCCACTCTAGGACTATATTCAAATTCTTAATAAAGTTGGGCTAGATCTTTTGAAGCTGACTGCCTAATAACATTTTGCTTCTTATATTGATATACATTTAACATCTAACATGTCCATTTTTCTCTGATATTTTTTTATTTCAGGAGGAGTTTCTTAAAGATGTAATGCAGTTTTTAATTCTTCGAGGACATACCCGTCTTGTTCCTCAGGGTGGGCTGGCAGAGTTCCCTGATGCTATCCTTAATGCAAAACGCCTGGATCTCTTCAACTTGTATAGGGAGGTGAGTGTTCTTGTTCTTTCTTTGTATCAGGCCTACTATTTGATTCTTTGTTATATAGAGCGGATTGCATCATGCTTTGCAAGTGAAAATTTGGTTATTGCAACTCAATTGGGCATTTGTAGGTTGTCTCAAGAGGTGGCTTTCACGTCGGCAATGGAATCAATTGGAAAGGACAGGTCTTCTCAAAGATGCGAAATCACACAGTGACAAATAGAATGACTGTATGTCTTGAAACTTCACTTTTTTTCTTTTATTTTTTTCAATTTCTGGTTGATCTTTGGATTAACCCATATGTTTGATAGTGCCTCATAAGTGAATGTAATATGGGTGGGTCGCAATGAGGGAGGTGAATTTGAATGGTCAAGTGGATTACCAGATACTGTGTCACAAACCAATTTGAGGTTAAATTATCCCTAATGTAGTTTGACCTGATTTATGCAATGCCAATTTTTATTCATAACTGAGAGAAATGAAAATAGAAGGATGAGGGGGAGGGTGACACTTAGAAATGATTTGTAAAACGTGATGACTAAATATTTATTCAGAATCCTGATTTGATGCTGAAAGTCTGTCTATCTATCAAGAGCACATCATCATGAATTATGAAGAAATTTAAACAATCTGATGTGCTCTTTCTGCCTACTCAATTTTGTTGGAAGATATCTTTATTGATGTGAAAAAGGAGTGTGTTTTATGCCCAGTTACATATATGTGGCTGTTATCATGCATTTAATGCCAAATATATTTTTGGGTTTGACAACTCTTAAGTGATCATATGAGCTCTACCTCCTGTTGAAGTGTTTGATTATTCACAACAGGGTGTTGGGAACACACTAAAAAGACATTATGAAACTTACCTTCTGGAGTACGAGTTGGCTCACGACGATGTAGATGGAGAGTGCTGCTTGTTATGTCACAGGTCTTCTCCTTCTGAGTTACCTTTTGTGCTGAAAAGTTTAAACTTACACATGCATCCATACATGAGATGATGACTTGAGTATAGTTTTTATTGCATTGATCGTTTGCTAACAATTGGAGTTTCAACTTTCAATAGTAGTGCAGCAGGCGACTGGGTGAACTGCGGTATTTGTGGCGAGTGGGCCCATTTTGGTTGTGACAGAAGGCCGGGCCTCGGTGCCTTTAAGGTATGGCGTCATCCAATCTCCTAATCTCCCCTTCCTTGTATAATCAATCAACGTTGCATTGTTCATGTCTGAATTGCACCTTTTGTCATGTTAGAAATGGTTTTCCATGTCGACTTGCAGGATTATGCCAAAACAGATGGATTGGAGTACATTTGTCCCCAGTGCAGCATCTCAAATTTTAAGAAGAAATTGCAGAAAACAACGAATGGATATCCATAAGTTGGGAGTTTGGAATTGGATTTTTGGATTTATTTCGTCGAGCTCTTCTTAAAATTTCTTCATTTCTTCCATCACCATTTATGATGGAGAAATTTGTGGAGTTGTACTAGTAGTAGGCCTGCCACATGTATTATTAACATCATCTCCCCACCTTACTCCATCAAAGGGTGGCTTTGGACAGTTGGGGAGAACTGAATGCCATTGCCAGAGATCAGAGAACACACCAAGGAAGCAAAGGAAGCCAATTTATGGGCACTAATTTACCCACTTCTTTTCCTTTTTTTTCTTTTTAGTTTTTCATAGTTTGGGGTTGGGGGTTTGCTTAGGAATGAATCCCTTGTTGAGGGGAAGTGTAACATGATGTATTTTCTGGGAAATAATGTTTTGTAGCCGTATATATATATAGACACATATATATATAGTTTTATGGAATCATTCTAGCTAGTTTTCTATTCTTTTCTCTCCATTTTGACCACTCTACCTAATGGAATCATTATGGCTGTGCAGTACACTAGTGTCCTTGGAATTGAGTACCCACAAACACCCTCAAGTTAGCACAAAACTGTTGGTCAACTTGAGAGAAATTTAAATTCTAACGAGGGGAGGTAATTATAGCCTCTTACCCCTATGTGCTAGGGAGGGGCTATGTTTGCAGGGCCTTTTTGGTTGAATTGAATCAGAATAGACGAGGCATCCACATGTGCCAGTGCCAGCTACCAGAGCAAGTTTCCACCATTCATCCCCCCTTCAATTCAGCCACGAGGGCCAGCCCTGGCTGTACAGCAAGAATGGTACTTTAGCTCAATAGTCTCGCTATTATTCAATTCGTCTCATATGAGATGGTGTCTGCGTTGCATTCCAGCCTAAATAATATAAATAGTAATTGAATTTTATATTAAAATATAAAAATTATTAAATTTTAATTTATAATTAAAACATCATTAAACTTTAATTTAATATATAATTTATAATTAATGTTAATTATTATTAAAAGAACTTAACAAAATATTGATATTTTTATATTTTAATATAGAATTTAATGATATTTTTATATAAAATTTAGTAATTATTTATATTATTTAATTATTTATATTGTTATTCACGTCAATATCTTATTAATTTTTTTTAATAATAAATTATAAATTATATAATAAATTAAAATTTAATAATTTTTAATTATAAATTAAAGTTAAGTGATCTTTTTATAATTTAATATAAAATTTAAAAAGTATTTAAATTATTTAGTCTTTCATTTAATTTAATTAATTGACGAAAGCATGGTAAAACACATAAAATACTATTATATTTTAAAAAGTTGGGCTTAGAGAAAGTTAATAAAGGCTGGATGGATTGATAGAAGGTGGAAGTAGTAGTAGTAGTAGACGGATAGAAGTGGATGGTGGGAACAAAGGAAAAAGGGAAAGGCAATAGTAAATTTGAAAAATCAACGCTAAAGTCCAAGACAAAGCGAAGAGAAGAGACGAGAGAAGAGGCCCATCTCCGTCTCTTTCTCATAATGCCACTCTCTTAAATCATTCCTTCTTTCAACTCAACTGTGCCAAACACCCCCTCTCTTTTTTTTCTTAATTTACTTTAATTATATTAATTAATTAATTCATAATAATTATTTATAACTTTAACTTTGCATGTAAGCAAAGAGTTTTCGAATTCAAATTTGGGAACTGATGATTGGATGAGCCGTCGCTGGCGGCTGCGGCCGCGAGTTGATGATTATATGCTAAGCAGCAGCATCAGGCATGATGGTCTACCGTCCCTGCCACGCCCAGAAAGCGCCTTTCACTGGGTCCCGCTTCTGACAATCATGATGCAAATTCAAATATGTCTTACATTTTAATTGATTAAATATTGTTCAAATTAATTAACTATTATTACTATAATAATTTACTACCTTAAATATTAAACAATTCATATTAAGACGCATATGTTGTAATATATATATATATTGTTGTTCTAAAACGTGAAATCGCTCACCCAAAGCGTCCTCCACAATCGGTCTGACAGTACGCGGGGAGGAGGTAAATTCATGGTAATCCAGTTAGAAACAGTGGCTAGATTCGTGTCTACCGCGCACAAGGAACTCTCCCTCACTTTGGAGAGAAGTACCCCCACATTGTCGCTTACAGGACTCGATCCCCGGTCATTGTTCTAAGCTTTCATCACGGAGGCATTTTGTGTCCTTTTTTGACCAACTGAACTGTCTATGTGGGCTGGCTGTAATATATATATATATATATATATATCACCGAAGAGGGGTTGGAGGTGGAGATGGGCGCACGTGTCGAGCCCAGGCTGCAGAAGCACGTGCACGTGGCAGTGCGAGCGTGTGAGGGTGCCCAGAAAGGGAGTGAAACAGCGGTTGACACGTGTGCGGCTGAATCAGCGTCACTTGGTGAGATTCATTCACGACACAAATCCCCGACACCCGAGCCAGAAGGCGTGTCGGCGACTCAGCGCCAAACACATTTCAGATTTATTTATTTTTTAAATACTATTATTTTTACACGTAATCGTGATATTCTTCTAATATTTAATATATTATAATTTATATTTATTATATTTAAGAAAATGAGTCTAAGAACAAAATAGGCTCAAGGAATGAAAGCACCAAAAAGGAATCTTGAGAGATAAAAGAGTCCCCTCTAGAGACTCTCTCTCGAGATTCTCCAGAAAACTTTTTCTACATCCAAAAATAAAAAAAATCTACAATAAACAATTTTTAAATACTTGAATTCTTATTTATCTCACCATTTTAATATATATAAATAAAGAATAATTTATTCAATTAAAATATGATCGAAACTCCATTAAAATTATATTTCTATTATTTCTACATATTCTTTCAAAAACTGACTTAAGTATTAGGAACTTACGCCCCTATCTATTTTTTGTTTCGTAAGTCTCTCGGATATTAGAATCTCGAATTTTTTTATGGCTACTTAATTTTTTTTATTTTGATTATATTTTTTAGACTTATATTTTTTAGTCAACTTAACATCTCTAGTTTGACATTTTTTTATATGACAATTTAAATTTTTTATTATTTCAATTATACATCTAAACATGTATTTTAAGTCAATTTAACCCATTTATTTTAATTTAAAGTGTGATGTATGTTTTATTATTTTATTTTATCTTTTTTTATTATACATAAAAATATATGAATTAAATTAATTTAAAAATATAAATACATGAGTGTAATTAAAATAATAAAAAATTTATATTATCATAAAAAAATATAAACGATTAAATTGAGTCAAAAATTATGTTTTAATGTGTAATCGACAAAATTTGAATAATTATATAAAAAAATCATAAAAGTACAATAAATTTATTATTTTAGATAAGTAACGAGAATATTAAATTAATATAAATATATAATAATTAATGCACATAAATAATATTAAAAACATCACAATTGATTGATGCCTGACGTCATTATTTAATTATATTTGAATATTTTAATGTGGCGAACCTCAATGCGGTGGGACCATGTTCTGCTACTACTGGCTGTAGTTTAAGCTTTTCTTTTGTTTACTGCTTTGACCACAAGCAATACGCCTGTCGTGGGCCGTCGGCCCACCCGTATCATCAGACAACGGGCGTCCACTACGAAGCAGGACTGCCAACAATAATGATGCTTTAATTGCCCCCAGCAAACACCACATGCACCTCACGTGTCACCGTAAACTAACAGTTAAAGGCCTGCTTGGGGTTATTGCTGAATTTTAGTTAAATTCATATTTTTTGTATTGTACTCTTTACGATTTTTTTTTTGTGTCCATTTAATTTTTTTTATTTTAGTTACATATTTATACTTATATTTTTAAATTAATTTAAATTTTATAGTTTGATGTGTAAAAAAAAATATGATTAAATTGAATCATCCCACTTTACTTTTTTTATACATTAAATTAACTCAAAAATACAAATATAAGTATATAATTAAAATAAAAAAAATTCATGTTGCTAAAAAAAAATATTAAAGTGTAAGAATTAAATTGACTCAAAAATATAGATTCAAGAAGATTTGATCAAAATAACAAAAAATTTGAATGATCATACTAAAAAAAATGTAAAAATAAAGGGACAAAAACATGAGTTTGGCCATAAATTTTTTAACTGATCTTGATGGTATTTTTATTTTTTAAAATTATTATATTACTCACGTTGAACAGTATAACGTTTGCTCGATATGAACAAAATCAAAAGAGAGGCATAATCTCCCCTCACACACTCCCTACATGTCTATGTCAGACAAATTTGACGCGAGTAACAGAGCAAATCTCTCTTACTTCTCAACTCCTCACATCCCATCTTGTTCCCTAGAACTACAATAGAGAATAGGGGCAAAAGGAAATATTCCTCTTCTCCCCTAGAAAAGACATAATGTTAGTGTTTGATAACATTTTAATTTAATGTTGTTATGTATGTTTGATTAGTAATAAAAAATAGTTTTAATAATAAAAACTATTAAAAATAGGGTAATGAAGGTAACAAATAAATAATAATAAATTAATATTATTTTCAAATAATATACATTTATTTTATTTTATTTATTAATCGATGATAAATGTATTGTGTTTTGACTCATTTAATCAACTAATAAAATTATTTGAATATTAAAAAATATAATAAATACACTTTATATTAAATAAAAGTGTATTTATTGTTGCTTAAAGATAATAGTTGGCATTATTCTTAAAAATAATATTGATAAAAAAATTTATATAAACAATAATATTTAATAAGTGTGCATGTTATGTTCTTAAGGTAGTTATAAATTGTACACATACTATAAAAATTCATACGCATAATAATATATGATTGATTTATAATATCGATTAAGAGATGTTACAAGTCAGTACATCTTTTATGACTTGGTAGGAGATATAAGATAATATTAAAAAGATTTACTTGTTGAGATGGATTGGAGTTGCCTGCATAAATAAAACAGGAAAATATAATCTTGGGGCTAAAGTGGGATAACTCCACTTTGATATTTAACTTAGAAAATTATTTAAAAATTGTAATAGTTATTATACCTTTAGCTCACATTTTGAGATTCTTTTATATCTTTTGGATAAATTTTATGATGAAGATGATCGATCCCACTCATGTTATGGACAATTAGTAGATTTCTCATCTTTCATGACGCTAAGATTTAGTTGAATTGCAATTGTTTAAGTCGATGTTGCTTATCTTGTTTTGGGCTAGCAAATATTAAGATATGTAGCACTTAAAAGGTTTAAAGTGCCACTTCCTAAACTTTCTATGCTATGTTTAGATTTATCTATATCTAAATAATAAGAATTGTCTCCAATTAAGAGTTTAATTAGTAGGTTTTTGAAGTGTTCTTTTGTTTAAATTAGAAGACTAACTACTTGAGTTAAGGCAATGTTATAACACTAAATAAATAATTATACTAGATATAGAGGTGTAAACGAGTTGAGTGTGAGCTTAGCTCTCTTCAGACTCGATTTGTTTGTAAGTCAAACTCGATTTAGAATGTTTGAACTCGATTTGTAAATAATTTTTCATATTTTGACTCGATTTCATGCTAACAAACGTATTAATTCATTTAAATGAGGGAAAGGAATTTGAAAGTTTAAGGTAAATTGAAAGTAGGATTGGAGCAAAGAAAAGTGAATCCAAGTGGACACGGGAGAGTAAAAGAGGCCCCAAAATCCAGAGAGACAGAGACACCCATGCCCCCACCACTGCCTTGCTGCCTTCTTTTCCCCCGAAGCTTACATCCATTATATCCCCAGATCCACTGCAGTCTGCCACTGCTACCAGCTCCATCCCACCCCTCCCATGGCGATTTCTCCAACGCCTATCCTCTTCTTCACTCTCTTATTCCTCTTAAACTCCGCTTCTGCCATGCAGCAGAAGACCTTCATAGTCCGCGTTCTGCACGACGCCAAGCCCTCCATTTTCCCCACCCATAAGCACTGGTACGAGTCCTCTCTCCGATCTCTCTTCCCCGCCTCCGCCGCTTCCGACCAAACCACTGGTCTTCTCCACACTTACGACACTGTTTTCCATGGCTTCTCCGCAAAGCTCTCGCCTGTGGAGGCCAGGAAGCTCGAGGGTATGGATGGTGTTGTGGCCGTCTTTCCCGAGCAGGTCCGGCACCTCCAGACCACGAGATCGCCGGAGTTTCTTGGCTTGAAGACCACCGATAATGCCGGGTTGTTGAAGGATTCTGATTTCGGGTCCGATCTGGTTATTGGGGTTATTGATACTGGGATTTGGCCGGAGAGGAAGAGTTTCAACGATCGGGGGCTCGGTCCGGTCCCGGCCAAGTGGAAGGGCCAGTGCGTTGCTGGAAAGGACTTTCCGGCGACTCAGTGTAATCGGAAGTTGATCGGGGCGAGGTTTTTCTGTAATGGGTATGAAGCGACGAATGGAAAGATGAATGAAACGACGGAGTACCGGTCGCCGAGGGATTCCGACGGGCACGGGACCCACACGGCGTCTATTGCCGCAGGCAGATATGTCTTCCCGGCGTCGACTCTCGGCTACGCTCGCGGCGTCGCGGCGGGGATGGCTCCCAAGGCTCGGCTTGCCGTCTACAAGGTCTGTTGGAACGCCGGATGCTACGACTCCGACATCCTCGCCGCCTTCGACGCCGCCGTGGCAGACGGCGTCGACGTCGTCTCACTCAGTGTCGGCGGCGTTGTCGTTCCCTACTACCTCGACGCAATCGCGATCGGCGCATTCGGCGCTTCCGATGCCGGCGTCTTCGTCTCGGCCTCCGCGGGCAACGGCGGCCCCGGCGGCCTCACAGTCACAAATGTCGCCCCCTGGGTCACCACCGTGGGCGCCGGAACCATTGACCGAGACTTCCCTGCCGAGGTCAAGCTCGGGAACGGAAGAACCATCCCCGGCGTGAGCATCTACGGCGGTCCCGCCTTGCCACGCGGCCGGCTCTACCCTCTCGTGTACGCTGGCATCGAAGGCGCCGACGGCTACTCCTCGTCGCTCTGCCTGGAAGGTTCTTTGGATCCCAACGTTGTCAAAAACAAAATTGTTCTCTGCGACAGAGGAATCAACTCCCGCGCCGCCAAGGGCGAGGTGGTGAAGAAAGCCGGCGGCATTGGAATGATACTCGCCAACGGAGTCTTCGACGGCGAAGGCCTAGTCGTCGATTGCCACGTGTTGCCCGCCACGGCAGTAGGCGCCACAGCCGGGGATTTAATCAGAAAATACATCACAGACGCTTCAAAATCAAAGTCGCTGGCAACTGCCACGATAGTCTTCAAAGGCACTCGTCTCCACGTCCGGCCGGCTCCCGTTGTTGCCTCCTTTTCGGCCCGAGGACCCAACCCGGAGTCGCCGGAAATCCTGAAACCGGACGTGATTGCGCCGGGGCTCAACATCCTCGCTGCCTGGCCGGACAAAATCGGGCCCTCGGGGCTCCAATCGGACATGCGCCGGACGGAATTCAACATCCTCTCCGGCACCTCCATGGCCTGCCCCCACGTGTCCGGCCTCGCCGCCTTGTTAAAAGCGGCGCATCCGGAATGGAGCCCGGCGGCGATAAGATCGGCGTTGATGACAACGGCTTACACGGTGGACAATAAAGGTACAACAATGGTGGATGAATCCACCGGAAATTCATCAACAGTGATGGATTACGGCGCCGGCCATGTCCACCCGCAAAAAGCCATAAACCCGGGATTAATCTACGATCTAACATCCTACGACTACGTCGATTTCCTCTGTAATTCCAACTACACCACCAAGAACATTCAGGTAATTTCAACCCCCCCCCCCCCCCCCAAAAAAAAAACCCTCGTCTAATCTACTTTCCCTAATTACTCACGACTGAGAACATTCCTTCAGGTCATCACCAGAAAGAAAGCAGATTGCAGAGGCGCAAAACGGGCCGGGCACGTCGGCAACTTGAACTACCCGTCTCTAACCGCCGTTTTCCAGCAATACGGTCGGCACAAGATGTCTACCCATTTCATCAGAACCGTGACAAACGTGGGTGACCCGGTCTCAGTATACCGGGTCACAATCCGCCCGCCGAGCGGAACCCTGGTGACGGTGCAGCCGGAGAAGCTGGTTTTCCGGAGGGTGGGGCAGAGGCTGAACTTCCTGGTGAGGGTGGAAGCCATGAAAATTAAGCTTTCGCCGGGAAGCTCCAACACGAAGAGTGGATCCATAGTTTGGTCCGATGGAAAACACACCGTGACCAGTCCCTTGGTTGTGACAATGCAAGAGCCCCTTTGATTGAAAATTTTAGGATCTGGGGCTTGAGTTTTGGAAGGTTTTGGTTTTCTTTTCTTTGATATATATATATATATATATATAGTCAGTAAGAGTGTAGTAATGTGTTTTCTATTTCAGAAAGCGGACCTGTCTTCTGTTAACGTTTGAATGGGGAAGATGCCCATGAATGTGTAATAATATATATATATATATATATATCTCTCTCCATATATATATATATATATATATACACTATCTTATTGGTTGGTTCAATTCAATTGCTTATTGGTTTATATACCCAGAAAGAGAGCAACAGAAGCTGAATAATATTATGATTTATGAGTTGAGAGCTTGAGGAAGAAGGCAAGGCAACAATGGGGACAGCGATGATTCAATCATTCCTGCAGAGATGGTCAGTTTCATTTGCTCAAGTGCTTGACCAGAAAGGAAAGGGGGATGTCAACGTGGAGGCCCCAAATGGTTTGAAATTGGAGAGACAACTATCAGAAGATTGTTTGACGAGATGGCACCCAAAATGCACTTTTCAATTGAGAAAGAAAAGCGTTTCATACTGCACTCTCTCTTTAAGTTCTATGCAAAACTACTTCACAGACATGCTTTTGACTTCAAAATATGCATTTTTCTTTGCTTTTGCCATCCAAATTCCATTCAAGCATGTTGGGTGATCATTCACTTCGTTGGGTTAAAATGTTAAAAACCAAATTGATCGAATTTGTGTTAAAAATTGAATTAAATTGACTGAGTAAATAAATAAATCAATAAATATATAAAAAAACAAATCAACCATAAAAACCTAAAAAAATCAGAAAAATCAAACAAATTTGAAAAAATTGAACCGAACAATTTGAAAAAACAAAAACAAAAACCCAAAAATATCAAATAACCCAAAAAATAATCGAAAAAATTCAAAATTTTGATGTTATTTTAATTTTCTTAATATAAAAATCAAACCAAACTAAAATACCCTACCAAATTTGATAATCAAATCAAATCGATTCTTATTGAGATCGAACTAAATTGAAAATTTCAATCTATCTGATTTGATTATTTCAATTAAACCAAACTAAGCATCGACACTCAAAACTTAAAACCCTCAAATCCTTATAGGTGCCTGACAGATGCTACATTGCCTGTTGAGGGCATACACTTCTTTGCTACGAACCTACAATCAGGGTGGAGGCATGTACAGCCAAGGGTGGGAACTGCCCACCATGGATTTTTTTTTAAAAAAATATTATATATAATAATTTAATATTTTTTTATTTTTTTTGAATGCCCACCTTAAATTATTAAGAATTTTAAAATTTTGAATATGTTAGTCGATGGAGATAAGGGTGTCGGGTGGTTGCCTTTAATTGCCAGAAATCACTAGTCACAGTGGCCAATAGACAATGTGTTTACACGTGTTGGGTTTGGCAAAAAATTTAAGCTTAGATCTACAAAATTTGACCATTAAATTTTATTAATTTTTAAGGGTGATAGGAATAAGGGTGTCAGAGTGTCAAATGATAACCTCTTATTGCCGAAAACCACCAGCAATAGTGGCTAGTGGCGACTGCCAATGTATTTTTCAGTATTGACCTAAAATTAAAAATAAAATATATAAAAATTTGGCTCACTTTCTTTTATATATATTAACCTCCCTTTAACTGAATTTTAATTAAAGAGATTATTTTTTTTTATTTTCTGTTATAAATTTATCAATTACATATTTGAAAGTATAACAAAAAATATATTTTTTGTTATGAAATTTGTCAAGACTCAGTTGCGCAGTTAAATTGAAAATTAATAATTTAATGATAATTTAGTTATGTATATTAAAAAATAGATATTTAATAAAATTGATAACGATATTATTATGCGACATTATTAAAATATGAAAATGCGTCAATTATATAATTTATTAATATATTTTTTAATATTATATTATTTTAATTTTTTTAAACTATTTAATTTTTACCCACCTTACTTACAAATTTTTGACTCCGCCCTTGCCTACGATGAAAATAATTTGGATGCAAAAAGCTTTATGTAAACTATGTAACATATTTGACAAATAATATTTGCCAGCTAAGTTACACAGAAACGTTTTGGGGCACCGTTTTGGTGTTTTTAAAATATTTTTATTTTTGAAATGCTAAAAAATATTTTTAAGTCATTTTTGAAATTTTAAAAATGTATTTTTGATTTGAAAATGTATTTTTTTATTTTTTTTAAATGTTATTTTTCTATTTTAATTTTGTATTATATCTGTTTTCGTACCACTTAGGTTGCCAAAGCCATTTGGTGAACATAGATTTATAGTCCAATTAAAGAGAAAAAGCAGATATATAGTCCAATTAAATTAGACTGGTTTGTTTTATCCATGATGACGATGTTCATTTCCCTCTCGTATTATATACGAAGAGGTGATTCGAGAGGATGAAATATCTATTTTATTAGTTGTTCTTTGAAAGACTAACAGTGGTAAAGGAGAAGAAATTTCACCCCACGGATTACTTAGAGATGATGAATAAACATTTTTCTCATATTTGATTCTCGATTGAATCATTTGGTTCATTGGCTATGTGGTCCCTTAGGATATGATTAAGAGAGAGTGAATTGAGTGATTATTTTTTTTTTAATTTTAATAAATAATTTTGATTATTAATTTTATTAAAAAATATATATTTGATAAATATAATAAATTATATTTTAAATTAATAATAAATATAAGTTATAAGATATAACAAAAATAAATACAATGAGGTACAAGAAAATTTATAGTGGTCCGGTGTCTTCACACACACACCTAATTTATTCTTTCAAGATCTAACTATCCTTGGAGTTTCACTAAAATAATTTCACCTAGGTTTCCACACTAACTCATCTTGAAAACTAGATATACACTTAGATCACAATGAGTTCTAGATAACTACTACACTAAGATTTTCTTCTAGCTTACTTTGAAAACTAGATTCACTTAAATTTTAATGGTTTTAGGGACTTATACAATTTACAATAGTAATTTAAATGTTACAAATAATTTGTCTACACTTAGACACAAATAAACAATTTAGAACAAATTATATAAGGCAATAATATTTAAATAAATAAATAAATTTAAAACCTTAAATGGAGAAGTTTGGATTTATCATAGAAGACTTGAAGAATGTTATGGGTATTTCTTGGAAAGAGCTAAGCGGGCTGATCTCGACCCAGCAAGCCGACCCAATCTCCCAAAGTCCAGTAGGCCCAAGTCGAGTTTGTCAAAGCAAGCTCACGTCGCTGGACCCGAGCTCAGATCGTGGGTTTCAAGCAAGCTTAAATCGTGGATGTAAGCGAACTCTCAACGATATACCCAACGAGCTCCCAACGATCCCTCTAGCTCGCTGACCAACAGTTTAGCTCGCCGGTCAAACTATTCAACTTACATAACAACATTGCTACTGAATAATCAAAGACCAGAACCCACTCACTTTATCTAAAGGAAAGTAGATCCCTCGTAATGAGGATCCCACTTCCACTTTTGTGCAGATGATAAGGACAACTTGTCCCCCATTATATCATCTTTATACTTTTATATTTTATGCAATTGTAAATATCCCTCACAATAATTAGGGGTCAAAATATCTTTGTAAGAGAGAACAACCATAATAATATACTGTTACTTTGCCGGAATAACTAGAGAACAGTCATGGAGTAGACATCATTATGACCGAACCACATAAAAATTCTGTCTTTGCTTCTACTTAGTCATTCCTCCGTGCATTTTGGCTCATTTTCTCATTGCGGGTCTACGAATCACAGTCGACGGAATTTGAACGTCGACAAAAAACTTTTCTCTTCTTGCCTTGTGCCTCTTCGGTGGATGTGCAATAATACTTCGAAAGTCTCGAATTGCTTGGATGCTTTGTTTGAGAACGTGTGAGAGCTTTCAGATGCTTTGGATATACAATGGAAATACTTGGATACTTAAAAAATGAGTTTGTGAGATATTTATAAGCATTTTAACCACTAAATAAATGGTTAATATGAAGTTTGAAATTCAAAAAATATTTAGACTTTCTCAAACAATAAGAAAGCGTGTCTCACATTTAATTTAAAATAAATTTACTTTTGAGATGAAAAATTAAGATTTGAAAATTCAAATATAAATTTTTGAGACATAAATAATTAAAACAATAAAATATGTCTAAAAGCAATATCCTTTAATTCAAAATAAATTTACTTTTTGTATGAGTAATAGAAAACATGTCTAAAAATAATTCTCCTTTAATTCAAAATTTAAAAATTCAAATATAAGTTTTTGAGACATAAATGATTAAAACAAGAAAACATGTCTAAAAATAATTCTCTTTTAATTCAAAATAAATTTACTTTTTGCATGAGTAAGAAAAAATATTTATATCATAAAAATATTTTTGTTAATCATCAAAACTTAATTAATATGAGTAAGTTAGCTTAACAAACCATCAACCATCTAATTAAAGATGATCGATTGTGCTTCCAAGACATGACACAAGTGGTAAAACTTTCAAGTTTTCTAAAGAGTAGAGGGGGATCAACTCTTGGTAGAGATAGAAATGTCCCATTTAATGGGGACTCACCATGTGTCCACTTGAGAGTATATAAACTTGCGACTACATCCGATTTACTTAGAAGCTGAATCAAGGGGGAATGCTAGTCTCTTCGAAGATTAGGCAAACGATGCTTGGACACCTGGGTGATTAAAAAAAAAAAAGAATGATTAATCATGCCTCCAAGGCATGACACAAGTGGTAAAGCTCTTATGTTTTCTTAAGAGTGATAGAGGATCAACTCTTGGTGGAGGTAAAAATATCTTATTTAATGGGGAATGATCGTATATTCACTTAAGAGTGTATAAGGTTGCGACCATATTCGATTTATTTAGAGATCGAACTAAAAGAGAAGGGCGGCTTCCTCCGGGACTAAGCAGGCGAAATCCTAACACTTTGAGTTATAAAAAAAAAAAAGATGATCAATCGTCTATATAATCAATATTCTAAATACAATTATTTTTGAAGTGTCAAAGGTGAAACTACAAGGGGTCTTGAATTTACCCTAATATTAATTATTAACCTTAAGATATTAATATGAGTATGAATATTAAAATATAAACATGTCAAGGTTAACACTAATATAATATTAATTTTATTTGTAGATGTTACGATCAAATGTTTATTAATTATGTTTATTTAATAACTTCACCTTACTTACCAAAAAGAATAATTATTTCAATCAAATGGGTATAAATTAATCGTCTATTCTATTTTATGAATTTGATGAAAGCTGGCCCATTTTCTACAGCCCAATCAAGCACTAAATAGAATCAATTGGAAAGCCCAAGTTAAAGCCCAGCCCAAGATTTTGAGGCTGTGTTTCTCTTCTACGGCCCAGCACTCTCCATGGACATTGTCAAAGATTCAGACTTGCCGGCAAAGTCTTAGTAGAAGGATAAATTTATCCTCTATCTTTAGAACTTAAGTTTAATAAAAAATGCTATTTAAACAACGCTCGTATATTAATGCATTATTATATCTTTAAAGAGAAAAAAACAATGGCTAGCAACCAATAAATAAAAACGTAGCATTACCCTTTAGTTGATAGTTTCGAGCTTAAATTTCATTAGGCGATAATCTCAACTTTACAAAACTTATATTTTGCTTATGTCAACAAATTATAATTATCTGCCTATTAAATTCATCTTTGGAATTTGAAAAATATGAAGGAGAATTATTTATTTTATGCCAAAATTTAAATGGCTTAGCCTTTTTTTTTTTTTTTTTTGATTAACATACTATCACAAGTACCCCGCAGTTCGGCTCCACGATTCTTATAAGAGAGGTAAATTAGAGTACCTAACAGCCAGTTCTATCCCTAGCCTTTTTAAAGATGACTTAGCCCTTATTGGGACTAAAAGGTGAAATCCCTCACTCTGGGACCCCTCCCAGACTGCCCCACGTCACGGGAGATGAGGTAAATCAGGTACATGGCAGCCATGGTCAATGGGAGGTCCAGTGCTGACTGCCCACAAGGACCCCACCCCTAAGGAGCAGAAATCCCACACTGCGGCTGGTCAGATTCGAACCTGACTCCTTAAGATCAACTCTACCATCCCACAACCAATCATGCTACGCCCTGGGGGCATGACTTAGCCCTTATTTGTTGGATTCAACAAGGACTAAAGCCATTTGGTTAGATCACAAACCATAATAGTTTTATAAAGTCTTATGAACATAACATAATGGGTCACGTATCTCAAATCTTAAGCCCCCAATTTTAATACCTTGATGGATGGTGAGAGATCAATTAGTTGATTAGATTGGTCCATTTCTTTTTTTTAAAAAAAAAAATTGGTCCCATCTCTTGTTCTATATAAATCTCTCCACTAGAAGAAGCTGGTGGCCTTTTTTTTTTTATCTAACCTTTGAGAGTCTAAACTTCCTGCAACCAACTTTGAAAAGTGCAAAAATACACAAGTCTCCATCTTCTCGGCCATAGGAAAAAGAAGTGAAGATTAAAGTCTACGAAACCTACTATTTTAAGGTGGTGTTTCTTAGCTCAAATATAGACTAAAAAAAGTGAGATATAAAAAATATTTTGAATAAAAGTATTTTTTATTATATTTGTTAAATTTATCTGAAAAAAAAGTTATGTCACTTCTTATTTTAAATTTTTTAGATAAATTTATCTTTCTTTTTTTAGATAAATTATCTTAATATAATATTACTTTACTTATTTTAACAAATAATACCTAAATAAATTCAACAAACTTATATTTGTGCTTCACTAGAAACATTTGATCGAATGAATCTTATGATTTTTTATCGTCATTATACGACAAAATCTACAAAAGTAAAAAGAGAGCAAAGTGAAAGTGGAGAGCATCTAGCGTCGGATATATGACTTTGGCCACCTATATCCTCATCTAGCTAATTAGGTTGTTGAGGTAGCTAGAGATTAATTTCTTCATAAGAATAGAATATTAGGTGAATAAATAGTTTATTGTCAAGTTGTGAGGTTACTTTTAAAATTAGGGGGCACATTGAGTACATTGAACCCCCCTTCTCATTTGCCCTTGGGTGGGACAAAATATTTTAATAATATGCTCTTTAATTATTTATTTTGTCACCATCAAGGTGGTAGTTTAGCGTCAGCCTAAATTGAATTCATCACTTTTGGCATTTAGGTTTGTGGATTTGACTTATACGAAATTTTATCAATACATAAAAAAAATTCCGATTCTATAATTCACAACTCTAAGTAAAAGACAAATAATACTCTTAAGGGTTACTTGTAATCGTTAGCAAGATAAGTCCAAAATCATTTTTATGTTTTTTTTATTGAGAAAAAAAAAAGAAACACCTATGTTGCGTGAGTTCAAAAAGTGTATTACGGACGAGGTTTTAAGAGATTTTAATTTTTGTAAAAAATTACATAACCTTTCGTAATATCTTTTTTGTATAAAAAAAAATTACTCATTTGATGGTAGCATTTATGGAGTCGGCCGATACAAATTTGGGATCTCTCTTGGAGACTTGTAATAGGTCTTTTATATGAAAGCGAGTGTTTGGACAGGGGACCTTAAATACTTTACAACTTGTTTGTTGGATTTTTCTTTCCATCCACTATGCCCCAAAATCCTTATCTATGACAATTATTGTATTATGGACCATCACTCAATAGGTGTTACATTATTTTCAGATGCTCTTATTATGTCATTTTTACTGAATTCGTAGTAAATTTGAGAAAAATTTACTATGTTTCTCAAACTTTATCATAATTAAAGTTGATGTGATGGATGCAAAAATTAATTAAAAGATAAAAAAAATTAAAAACGTAAAATAATTTTTTAGACTAAAAATGTGTAATTTTTTGATTTTCGAACAAAACGCAAATAAGATAACTCTGCTATGTGAAACTTTATTCGAGAGTTTTACGAAAAAGATAAACATTATCTATAAATATTTTAATTTTAATAGATTCTAGAATATCAAGATAAATGTTGTTTTATTAATGAATCTCAAAATATTATAATAAATATCATCTTAATTCTGTGGGATTTAAGAAAACTTCATACTCTTCCCGAAAGATATACGTTTCTGATATTGATTTCAATATGACTTTTAAGTGTTTAAGTCTTTGATGTCTAATTTAAGTATCAGAGTATTTAAGTTAATATTTTTAATTAAAAAATCCATTACTGTGATTCAACAATAACAAAAATACTTGAATATTAATAATAATGTAAAATTAGTATATTTTATTTAAAAATAAATTTTATTAAATATTAAGTGTCGGTCGATCACGCGTTAAGATATCCCTTAAACATAATTAATATTATCCATAAATAAAGTAGGAGATTATCCAGCTAAGAAGCAGCCAAAGCGTGCCGGGCACGAGCCCATCCCACTTCAAAATTATAAATTATTCAATTGCCTTCCACTAAATGTCAAGTGATATTATTATATTATAATAAAATAATAATAATAATATCTTTGATCACTCTGCAAATTGTTTCTTGTCGTTTGCCCTTACGCTAGCTAGCTAGCTTTGGTCCATTCCATCAACTTCTCGAAATTCTAACTCAAATAATAATTAGTAATGAATGGTATCAAAACTATTCTAATACCGTAAGATAATGCGTTTAATTTTGTCTCTACACCAGACTCTGTATTCAATTGTCTCTATTCGATGACTCAGGTCACAAGACTTTGATCTGTCATTTACCTATTTATTTACCTTATTAACATCTTTAATAAAAATATTTTTTTTTGTTTTTTCTGATTTTTTTCTTCTTATTCTTATGATGCAATAATCAAATTTGGATTCACAATTTTTTCGAACAAAATGCATTTGAGTTCAAATTGAAATTTTGATTCAATTAACAGAAATAAAATTATTTTTTTCTAGTTCTAAGTAGGGGTGTTTATGGTGCGCTTTGAGCGGTCTGAACCATTTTCAGCAAGCTAAACTGTTAGTGTGGTTGTCTGGTTTGGGTATGGCCAAACCGCACCGCATTTGCGGTCTGGTGATTTTATAATAATAAGGGTTGTAAGAGTGATTTTTATAATAATATATTTTTTATTTTTTTATATATTTTCTTGGGCGGTTTGGTTTAAAACTAAACCGCCAACCATACAAATCGCAAACCGTGCGGTTTGTACAACCACTAAATCGTTTTGGACCGCAAAAAAAAAAAAAAAAAAACCAATCGGTTCGATTTGGTTTGGTTTGGTTTGGTTTAGTCGATTTCCACAGTGCACCGATTTTTTTGAACACCCCTAGTTCTAAGACTATAATTCTAGCCGTCGACTCATTTCTTTTAAATTGTTCCTCATTATTAAAAAAATATAACGAAGATAAAATACGAGCTTACTTAGTAATTAAGTGTTGTTATTCTAAGATTAATCTATTCCCTCGTCTAGATAATATTTTTTCTTATTCATTAATAAATCAACTAATTAAACTATTTATCCACCTTAAGCTGAAAAGAAAGTGAGACATGAGTTTTAAAGAAAGTAAAATAGATTAGACTGAACATTAATTGTGATTAGTGGCACATCTAGGGAGGGGTTGACAAGAGCTAAAGCTCATGCTAATCTCAACCAAAATATTTATATATATATATATATATAAATATATATATTCATATATTCTAAAATTGAAACTCAAACCCTTCACTTAGATTTCTCCTAGATCCGCCCTGATTGCGATTTGAGAAGCTTTCTAATTTTTCACAATAAAAAAAAAAGGAATAAATTTGAAAGGATTAAAAAAAGAAAAGAAAAGAACAGCATGTGTAAACAATTAAAATGTATTATACATGGGTTAAAATATCATATTGTAAAATGTTTTATTAATTATTAAAAACTTTATAAATTTTATCCCAAGTATCAATTATACGATAAATTTAATTTTAATTAAATATATATTCAAACTTTCGTAATCATAACAATTACTCAACGCTGTTCCATTTAAATTAAAGGAGTAACTTTGTATTTAAAAATTAAAATTTTATTTTTACAAAAACTCATCAAAAGAATAATAAAATTGAAAAAAAATGTAAATTGCACTCAAAGCCCCCTTATTCTTAAAAATAAGATACAATAAATATATATTATTTAAAATGATCCACATTTATTCCATTTTAACAATATCATAAAAATTAAAACATACATATATAGGAAACCTATTAAATTCTTTAAATCTAATTAAAATTAAAAATATTATTTAAATTTAATATTTTTATTAATATTTTATATTATATGTCATAACAATGTAAATATATTGACTAGTGATTTCCAAGAAGAAGGGGATTCCAAGTCTTTGGTGCACCCAAAATTGTGTAACAATAATTCCCTTTTAAAATAGTAACAACTTGGCAAAACCATGGCAAAACCAGCGGGAGAGGATAAGAAGTGGACTCGGACTCTGGGTGCCAACTGCCAACGTTCGCATTCTACATTAATCACTATTTTATATAATTATTATTAAAATATTACTTAACGGCAAGATTATTACCTTCAATGTACCCTCCATTTGAAGGTGACACTAATAAAATTTTTATGAAAAAAATTTATACATTTTGTTTTTTTATCCAAGTATTCAAATTTTTGTCTGATTAATTTTGAAGAGACCAGTCTTTTTTTTTGGTTCGTTTTTCAAATAATTCTGAATACGATTACAGTCTATACGCACTCAAAGTAAATTTTTAAGAAATGACTACTCTTCTCGTTGATTCACTTTTATGACGTGTAGAAGGGACCCTTAAATGGGCGATAGGGCACATCATAACCTTGTCTTCACGTGAGTGATTTGCTTTGCAATTTTACTATTGTCTTCTAATAATAATTTTGTCTTTCAAAATGTTACAAGAATTCGAACATTTGATTCTCAAGTTATTTTTTTCGTTTTTTATCGTTGTGTCATATCCGTGAGGGCCATTTTGTTTGGTCAAAAATTCAAAGTTTTTACCCCCCAAAACTTAGTGATTTATTCAAAACATAGGCAATATAGAATAAACAAATCAAGCGGGGTTCGTCACTGATTTATTCAAACCTAGAGCTGACAACTTGAACTAATTAGAAGGCTAGTTCTAGAAACAAAGTTTAAAAAGTCTCTTTGGTGAGAAGGTAAAATGTGATTTTCTAAAAATAAAGTACATTTTTTGAAATTTTGGTGATCTTTGACCAAAATTAAAAAAGTAATTTTTATTTAATATTTAGACCTTCTCCATCTTATAGTCAAATTTCATAATCTATTATATATTATTACTTTTTTTTAGTTAATTTAACAAGTATGTTTGATCTGTAAGTTATTATATCACGTTAGGAAGAGTAAAAGTTTAGTTTACCTGAACTAATCTAATTGAATCGATCAAATTTGTAAGTTCAGTTCAATTTTTTTTTTTCATCGAATCAGTTTGATTAATTTTTCTCAAAAATTTAATTTTTAGTTTTCGATTTGATTTTTTAGTTAGAAGAATCGAACTAACCGACTCAACCAAACTTTAAAACGATATTGTTTTGATCTTTATAAAATGATATTATTTTTTTATTTTGTCTATATTTTTATTGGTTACTTTTGTTTTCTTTGATTTTTTTATATTTTTTCGATTTAATCAGTTAATTTAATTTTTCGAGTTAATTGGTGATTCGGTTCAATTACTCCTTAATTCAGTTTAATTAGTTAATGGATTTTCGAATAAATTGTTTGCACGCCCTAATTACATGAATTCAAAATTTACTAAAATTTTATTTAATAAATAGTGATTATGAATTATTTTTTATAAAAAATTTAAATAGATTATTCAAACAACAAATGAGGCAATCTCCTAAGAAAACATAAAAAGAAAATAAAGGAAGAAAGAAGGGAATGACAACATTTCCACGGTTCTACCTTCATCTTTACATGATTATTTATTTATAAAATATAACTTAGTGGGAGGATATTAGGTTCCATATATTTTAAAAAATTCCACTCAACTTTCATACAACCTTTTTATAAAACTTTTTGACGATGGAGTAAAGAAGCGATTGTTATAATTTTTATCTCAATTCATGTACTTATAAGATAAAAGTAGGGTTAATTTTCTTGATATAATATTTGACATTCAAATTAACAAAGTAAATGAACAATAAAAACATATTAAGTATCCAAAGTTGTTTATTTTATCTGCCAAGGTTCCATAATTTTATTCAAGTTAGAGGGGCAAAATATTCAAAATTATCATCTTTAATATTCTTAGAATTATTGTTCTTGCATGATGTCTCATTACTCGTGTTCTTAATTTCGACAGAAAAGATAAATTACAGATGAAGATTTTACCTCACTGTGTAGAGCAAATAATCGAATTCACGATCTATTAATATGAATTTTAACTTATCATGATTCAACTATTTAATTTGTACTCTAACGATAAGATTTTTGATCTCTAATAATCTTGAGCTAAAGATTTATCCTTCAAGCCAAATAAAGATAGGTTTGAATTCTTTGAAGAATCTATCAGGGTAGGTGAATCTTGGAGGTTGTCAAAGTTAAGGTATATCTGAAGTTACCTTCTTGGGACTTTTGATTTTCTTGAGATGACGGGCTGTCACTTAGACCAATTACAAATAAGTTTTGGTGCTAATTCTTCAAAACTTTGAAAAAACACATATTATCTTCTTGTTGCTTATCAATTAAAACACGTGACAAAATTTGGTTAATTCTTAATAATTTACTCTATTTTGAGTAATTTGTCACCATTTTTATAATATTTTTTTTTCTTAGCCTAGATGATGAAAACGATTTCATTCTTATCTCGACCGGCACCTAATATATATCTTACCGTTTAAACTTGGCCATATACATACGTTCATGTAAGGCCAGTTGCCTCCCCAAAGAACAACATTGGGGTACCCACTTGGCCCCTAAAGTACCTAGTTGTCTATTATTTGCAAAAATATCATTGCAAATAATTAAGTCATCATATTCGTACGAATACGTAAGTCGTCATAAAGTAAAATGTCAAAATCGAGTATTCAAATAAAATTTTTTGTTAGCATTTAAAAATGATTATATTATATTTTTAATAGATATAAAATTACTTTGTACACCAATTTAGAATAAAAAATAAATCACTAGTAAATCATTAAACACATCAACGAACATAAAAGTTTTATGTGAAAAATTAAAATTGAGAAAATTATGAATATAAAAAATAAAATATTATTGTAATAATTCTAAAGGACTGAATATATATTTATAGATGTATCACTTATCTATCGGTGTATATAAAAAAATATTTATATAAATTTATATTTTGATTAGAAGATGAATCACCAAAAAAACAAATCTTCAATTGTCAATGTGTGCTGATTATAATCAAATTTGAATTTTGAAGCACAATCCTATTTTTAATTCTATTTTGGTGATTAGTGATTTAATTAAACCTAGAGTTGAAAACTTAACGAATTAATTGGAACACTAATTCTAGAAATGAACTTACCATATGAATATATATTCAGTCAAATTTGTGTTAAATAAGGCGGAGAAACGATGTCGTATTGGAATGGAACCGTGTTCGCCACGGCCTTCGGATTTTCAACGCCGAATCCAAGATTAACCGTTGATCAAAGATTTTATGATTATTTAATCTTGTAACGGTTCAATGGCTGACACCCTTACTAAGTTTTAATTTTATTTTATTTTTCCTAAGAGAAACTATTATCGTTTGGACTTCAAATTTAATAAAAGAAAGACTCCACATCTGACAGGGGAGATGACTCCAGTCCTATACATGTTCCATGAAATTTAAATTTCAATTGAAAATTAAAAATAAAAAGAATGCCCTTAAACGAGTAAAATAGGGTTCTAATGTAGTTAGTTCGTTATTATTGATCTAATTTGATGGTCCTATTTCTTTTACATAAGGGCAGAGTTACATACAACCGAGGGTGTGCAATTCTCCCCCCTCCTTCTCAACTTTTAAAATTGCTCTTTAATCTTTTAATGTTATATATATAAATTATTATACCTTCTAACACTTATTTTTAAAAATAAAAAAGATGACAGACAATTAAGTAATGTCTTTCTACTCAAAGTCTTGACTCTACCTATAATATCTCATAGTTGGCATGGGATTGTCACATAATTTAAGTAAGTTTAAAATACTAAAAATTAGTGTGATAGTAAAAATAAGTCCTCGAATTAACTACAAGGAATACCCTGAATCTTAGATGTCTAAAGAAAATGGTACTTCAGTAACGAGTGTCTCGACGTAAGATTTATGGTGCCGAAAGAAATCGGATTGAAAACGATTTTCGATACAACTATGATTCAAGCTAAGAAATCAAATGATCGTAAGGGACTTTTGGGTAATCAACAAAACTCTGAGTAGATTTATATTTAGTATAAGGAGCAACTCTTAAGTGGTTTTGAAAATAAACAACAGTAATTTCGGTCGAAATATGATCTTATTTTTATTAGGGCCTAAGTGTAATTTATTAATTTTGTCCCGAAAGAGTTTAAAAAGATATTTTTTCTAAATCTTCGGGGGGTGATATGAAGAATTTAGAACTTATGAGGCCGATTTGGTGTGGTTTTGACTGGAATTCAAAGGGTCACCAAAAAATCGAAACTTTGTCGGATGTTAGCTTTCAGGCATGCTTTTGAGGCATTTTTAGCCACTGTTTCAAGCATCAAAGGGTATCATTGGGATCGCTCTCAAGAGTAGGATCAAAAGGTGGGAGAAAAACCATAATTGGAGCATTTTTCGATTGCTAGCCGACGAAAGAACTGCCAGAGAAAAAGATGCATGTGAGGCCAGCGCATGAAGTCTAAGTAAATTCTATTTTTTTTTAATTTTTTTAAGAAAAATAATTTATGGATTATGGTGGAAAAAAATTAGGGAAAAATCTTGAGAAAGTATTTATTTTGAAATTTTTGAGGAGAAAATAAGGAGAAATTATGAGAAAATTATTGACAAAAAATATGATGATACTCTTTGAATGAATATGATCTCTAGGAATCGTTAAGACTCGAAGTTGAGTAATAGTACGAAAATCGAGGTTGGCACGAGAATCGAGGTAGTCTGTGATAGTTCAAGGTGAGTGTTCTTACTTAAAAACTTGAGTTATTGTGAGTAGTTATATTTGAAACTTGGTTTATTTTGAATGGTTCAACCCTATACTTGATTTTTTTATATAAACGATTTGATCTGCGATAAATTGGGTTCATGTGGGAGGTTCGTCTCAAATTATTTTATACATATGCATTGAATCTCGTGCGTTATAAATTCATGCATTGAAATGTTGATGTTATATGATGCATGTTATGTGTTGCAGTATTAGCATGTTTATGTGTTGTCCCTGTGCGATGTGAGTTGTCAATCTATGTGCGTGACACTTGAGTGATAACACTTGGGATGCGTGCCAAGAATTAATGTTATGTGACTCATTTGGAATGAGGTTGAGACGGATATCACTCTACGATACTCAAGTGGCGAGGCTAAGAGTGAACACCATCCCGAATGTTGGCTCAAGTGGCGGGGCTGAGAGTGGACACCATTACAGGTTTCTTTGAGTGATGACATTATTGTCTATGTGGATGTTGATTCTGGAATAATGTTAATTCTCTTGTGGCTAAGGTTGTGTTAAGATCTGAAATACTTTTGAGTGAGAGCGTAAAGCCTGATATGATAGTGGGGTGGTACCCATATTCAAGCATTGAAGTTGTCCCTCTTAAGTAAGATTGTGTTATGCTAATATGTCGATGTTGGTTGTATTGTCTTTGGAGAGATTACATTTTTTTCAATTAGGGTTAAGTGTTATGTGAGATTCTCTTGAGTTGAGACATGTCGGTTTATTTCATGATCTTGCATATATTCATGAAAATATTTTTGAACTGTCGTTTAGATGATTCATCATCTAATTTTAATTTTATTTCTGGAATATTCAAATGTTCCAGGTGAAAGTAACGGCGCTAAAGGAAATGAGATTTTTCGAGATATAACCGTTGTTTTTAGTATATATTTTGTCTATGATCAAGGTGTTAGTAGTTATTGTTAAGAGATGAATCTCTATGTATTTTGTTTTGAAATGTCATATCAAACAATGGTACGGATTCTATATTATGAATAAAGAAATTATGATTTTGTATTATTGATGTTTCGATCTTGCTTCTGTTGATGTGATGATATTACTTGTCTTATCTCATTCCTTTAAGTTGATATGCTAAGAAGATAGATCGAGATTGTCGTGGTTTAATTTATGTTGAGTGTATATTAAAAAAAAAAATCTTCAAAATCTCAAATTAACACATATTTTGAAAGAGCAGGGTGTTACATGTTTTATGTGAACATGTTAAGTCAGTATTGTGTTAGATTGTTTTTTTTTTTTTTCTTTTTCTTTCATGTCTCCTTTTGGTTTGTTTTTCTTTTTATGTTTGTTTGGGGATGTCTTAACGTAAATTGTTGACATTTTATAATTTTTTTTGTTAATATACTTTTACTTAAAAAAATTATAAATCTCCGATCAATTTTGTAAATAATTTTTAAAAATCAAGTTCGCATGAAAAGGAGTTAGGACAAGCGTCAAATTGCTATGTAAGATTATAATAACTCACAGATCTTTTACTTTCCCTAGCATAATAAAATAACTCACAGATCTTTTACTTTCCCTAGCATAATAAAATAACTCACAAATCAAACATACTGATTAAATTAACCAAAAATAAAAAAACAAAAACTAATTATATATAATAGATTAAGAAATTTGACTATAAGAAGGAGAAGGTCTAAATATTAAATAATTTTTTTTTTAATTTTGGTCAAAGTTCACCAAAATTTCAAAAAGGTACTTTATTTTTAAAAAATCCCATTTTTACCTTGTCACCAAAGAGACTTTTTTAACTTTGTTTCTAGAACTAGCCTTCTAATTAGTTCAAGTTTTCAACTCTAGGTTTGAATAAATATAACTTTGTTTCTACGGTTGGTTCGAATATAACGATGATGAATTCCTTTGTGATTATTTATTTATAAAATATAACTTAGTGGAAGGATATTAAGTTCCATATATTTTAAAAAATTCCATGCAACTTTGATACAACTTTTTTATAAAACTTTTTGACGATGGAGTAAAGGAGCGATTATTATAATTTTTATTTCGATTCAATTCAATTCGAGTACTTATAAGATAAAAGTAAGGTTAATTTTCTTAGCATAATTTTTGTCAGTTAAATCAGTAACGTAAATGAGTAATAAAACTTATTAAGCATCCAAAGTTGGTTATTTTACAAATGAAGGTTCCATATCTTTATAGAGATAAGTTGGAGCAAGCAAGATTTTCAAAGCTATCATCTTTAAAATTTTTGATCTTGATAATCTTGAATTGAAGATTTATCTCTCCAACCAAATAAAGATAGATTCAAATTCTTTAAATAATCCACAGAGTAGGTATTTTGAGAAAATATGTGTCATCTTTTTATAACTTATCAATAAAATTTGGTTAATCCTTAATAATTTACTCTATTTTTATTAATCTTTTTATAATATTTTTTTCGATGAATTCATATTCTTATCTCGACCGGCACCTAATAAATATCTTAGCATTTAAACTTGGCCATATACATTCATGTAAGACCAATTTGTAACATCTCGCATTGAGTGATAGGAAGGACCAGAACAACTTACCCTGATAGACCTATACGAACTTCTCAGAATGTCATCCATCATTAAACTTCTCTAACTCAAGCACGTTTAACCTGGGAGTTCTTTGTCTACATTCAGCTCAAAAGGTATCCAACTAGTATTGTTTCCTTCATTACTTATCCTCGATATATACTACATTTTCTCTAGACTCTTAGACTTTTCTCCCCTTTGACCACATGACGTTCTTGTCATACGACTTTACAACTGGTCTCAGATCTTCCCCATTTGCATGACTGATTGCATGGCCGATGTGAGATTCACCTAAGGTGCCTACATGCACTATCCTTTTGGGACTCAGCGCCATCACTGAGATTTGCCCCACCACCGCTCTTAGAGGCTTTGGAATTGACTTTGATATCACCTGTAACATTCCACATCGAGCGATAGGAAGAATCAGAACAACTTACCCTGATGAACTTACACAAACTTCCTAGGGGGTCATCCATCTTTGAGCTTCTTCAGCTCAAGCACGCTTAACTCGAGAGTTTTTTTGCCTATATTTAACCTAAAAGATATGCAGTTAGTGTTATTTCCTTCCTTATTTATCCTCAATATATACTATCATTTTTTTAGACTCTTAGAATGTTACACAGTTACCTTCCTCAAAGAACAACATTGGGGTACCCAGTCGCCCCTAAGTACCTAGTTGTCTATTGTTTGCAGAAATACCATTACAAATAATTAAGTCACCATATTCATATGAATAAGGAAGTCACCATAAAGGGTCGATAAAAATGTCAAAATCAAGTGTTTAAATAAAATTTTTGTTAGCATTTAAAAAAAATTATTTTTTTGTACAAATTTAAAATAAAAAACAAATCATGAGCAAATCATTAAACACACTAATGAAGATAAAAATTTTACGTAAAAAATTAAAATTACAAAAATTATGAAGAGAAACAATAAAATATCACTATAATAATACTTCTATAATAATTCTACTATAATAATACTTCTATAATAATTCTAAAGTACTTAGTACATATTTATAAATCTATCACTCATTTATTGATATATATATATAAAATATTTATATAAATTTATATTATAATTAGAAAATGAATCACGAAAAAAATAAATCTTCAATTGTCAATACTAGTCATAATTAAATTTGAATTTTGAAGCACAATCATATTTTTAATTCTATTTTAGTGATTAGTGATTTAATTAAACCTAGCGTTGAAAACTTAACGAATTAATTCGACCACTAATTCTAGAAATAAACTTACCGTATGAATATATATTCAGTCAAATTAAATAAGGCAGAGAAACGATGTCGTATTGGAATGGAACCGTGTTCACCACGGCCTTCGGATTCTCAACGCGGAATCTAAGATTAACCGTTGATCAAAGATTTTATGAATATTCAATCATGTAACGGTTCAATGGTTGACACCCTTGCTAAGTTTTAATTTTATTTTATTTCTCCTAAGAGAAACTATTATCGTTTGGACTTCAAATTTAATAAAAGAAAGACTCCACATCTGGCAGGGGAGATGACTCCAATTCTATATATGTTCCGTGAAATTTAAATTTTAATTGAAAAACAAAAAGAAAAAACCCTTTAAACAACCAAAATAAGATTTCAATGTGGTTGGTTCAGTTATTACTGATCTAACTTGATGGTCTATTTCTTCTAAAATAGCTCTTTAATTTCTTAATGTTATGAATATAAATTGTTATATTTTTTAACATTTATTTTTTAAAAGAAAAAAAAGATGACGTACAGTTAAATAATGTCTCTAGAGTCAAAGTCTTAACTCTTGACTCAACCATTACTTCTATATGTTTTCTTAGAACATGTTATTAAGTTAGTATTGTGTTAGATTATTTTTTTTTCTCTTTTCTTTCCGTGTCTCCTTTTGATTTGTTTGTCTTTTTATGTTTGTTTGAGTGCGTTTTAACGTAAATTGTTGACGCTTTACGATTTTTTTTTGTTAATATATTTTTACTTAAAAAAAAAGAATTCTAAATCTCCAATTAATTTCGTAAATAATTTTTAAAAATTAAGTTAATATTTGAAAAAAAAAGTTAGAGCAAGCGTCGAACTACTATGAAAAAAAAATTATATTGTTTATATAAGTTAAATCTTCAATGGGTGAAGGAGATTCTTAGCAAAATTAGATTCAATAATTGTGGGATGAGAACCGATACAATCTGACTCGAATATATAATTAAAATAATATTAAATAAATAAAGATAATATAATTTAGATAAAAAATAAATAAAGAAATAGACGACATGACGTTATTCAGCTGTCAGTACAGAAGAAGCGCCTGGATGGATGCAGTCTGCCTTGAATTATTGGCAACTTGTTTGTAGGAGTTTTCCCTTGCATCATCTCCAATTCAGTTTGTCTTAATTATTATTATTATTATTATTATAACATTTAAGCGCGCCAAAATTTATTTTTTAATTATTTTGTGTTGGGTTGTTGACTGGATTGCTGACAGCCACAATGAAGCCAAAATAATAATTGAGACAAAGACGTATGAAGGTGCATTGAATGGGATCTCAATTCAAGCTTACGACATCGTTTACACGCTAAGGTTTTGACAAAAGAAATGAGACTCTCTCTCTCTCTCAGGTATGACCTACTAGAATTGTCAACACGTGTCTAAAATATAATATAATTGTAATATTTTGTCATTAATTATGTCTTTTTATATAGTACTACATTAAATTGACAACATTTACTTGTCTTAACATTTACTTGTCTTATTTTATATAAAGAAGAGATATTATTTGATAAAATTAAACTATAAATTATTCAAACCAATCGATAGGGTTAGATGACGAATACTCTCGAGATTATGAATTCTTGGTGAAGGAAAATTTGGACACACACGACTTTATTAGGGTTAGTACTTTATAGTGTAATTGATGGTATTAAGGACAATTTTTTTGACATCATTGATGTGAAAAAAGTGAGTTAGAGGTTACTAATATTAGTAAAAACGTTTATTCTAGCCATTATTTTCATTGTCTTTTCTATGGGTCATCATCGTTGTTTTCTGTTGCGCTTATTTTTGGAGTTGGAAGCCATATATGATGGCCTCAGGGGAGACTTAAATTTTTTAATAAAATTTGTTTAGAAAAAATTTAGAATAATATCGAATAAGTGTGTATGGCACAAGCATAATTGGTACCAATTGGGTGTTGTAGCATGAATTGCTTAAAGTAATTGTATCGGCTTACCAAAAAAAAAAAAAGGTGGACATACATATAAATTGGTCAAAATTAGTGAATTTCTTTTAATTGATAAACATTTTTCGAGATTTAGGTAAGAGATAGAAATATCCAACATTTGAGAAACAATAGAAACCTTTTATAATTTTATAACTGTAGTTAGACTTTCTTTCTTATTATTATTAAAATTATTAATATAACAAAAGTATTCTCACATTTATCTTCACCTTCTTTCATCCTCGATAAAATTTGGCAATTTATCAATCTTTTTCTTTTTATTTCTAGTTTGGTGATGGTTAAATCATTAACAAATAAAGAAATTGATAAATAATTAGATTATGACTAATTCACTATATAAGTAGTAGAGAAGAAGGAATGAAAGTATAAGAGTATTTTTATCGTATTGACCCTTATAACATCCATGAAATGATAATAATAAGAATAAAGCACAATTAAAGCTATAAAGTTAAAATGAATTTATATTATTTTCTCAATTATTAAAATTATTTTTATCTTTTTATCAAATATTGAAAGTGTTAACTATAATTCATCTAATAATAAATAATTTTATTAATAAATCAAAACTCAAAATTAGAATTTAGAATTTAAAATTCACACTGTTCGAATCTAGATTGCACATAAATAAAATTAAGAATGAATATGATATAAAATAAAAATCGAGAAATGATAATTTAAAAAAAAATAAAAAATAGACATGCATAAGAAATGAGTAAATAAAAAAGAATAGAGATTTTTTGTAAATATAATTTTTAATATAAAAAATAGTAATTTAATTTAAAAATAAATATAAATTTCATAAAAAATCAAACAAATTCTAAAATCAAATTTAAAAAAATTAAAAATTTTGAGTTAGAGTTTTTCGTGAATGGAAGCCCGTATGTAGACATGGCCAAAATTGAATCGGACCGACGGTTCGAACCGGAACCGGTCAAACCGGAACCGGAATCAGACCGAACCGACGAAATTCGGTCCGATTCCGGTTCGAGGTTCCGCGGAATCGGAACCGGGAAGCGGAACCGCCGGTTCCGCGGAACCAGAACCGGCGGTTCCGCGGACCGTTGGCTGCTGCCAACAGGCAGCAGCCCAATTACTTGTATTACATACAAATAATACAAGTAATTAATTACTATTTTTTATTTTTTAATTAATTACAAGTAAAACAGCCTAATTCTATTTTTTATTTTTTATTTTTTACATTTGTAAAAATTAATTACTTGTATTACATACTTGTTTAGTTGTTTTAATTATTTTTAATGAAATTATTACTTATATTTCTTCAATTTTTAGTACTATTTTTTATTAAAAATATGGTTGAGAATATCTATATTTACAATTACATTTAACAATTAAAAATCGAAACCAAACCAAACCGAACAACAGAACAAGGACCAAAATTGAATACAACAATATTTAAAAAAAATTAAAAAAATTCGGTTTGAACCGGAACCGGAACCGTTGACCGAACCGGCTCAAATCGTTAACCGAACCGGTCCAAACCGTTGACCGAACCGGCACGAACCGGAACCGGAACCGAACCGTCCCAAACCGCCCTTGGACGGTTCGGTTGAGGTTCAAAGATTTCTTGAACCGGAACCGGCGGTTCATGAACCGAAACCGACGGTTCATGAATCGTGGCCATGTCTACCCGTATGTCTCAAAAACATTTCTTAAATTATAAAAATAATTTAAAAATATTATTTTAAATAAAAAATAAGATTTAAAAAAAATAAAAAAAAAACATTTCAAAAATACGGAAATAACACCACGTTTCGCATTATAAGTTTGGATTATAACAAGGTGGAAGAGACCAAAAACAAAAAGAGGAGCAAGTGGCAGTAGGTGGCGGGGATGAGTCCAACTGATTTCGTGTACGCGAGTGCACGCAGACTGAGTGAGCCTCGTCTTTCGAACCACCCTGCCCCACTATGTAGGTCCCGCCTTCATCTGTTTTGTCGTTTCTCTCTCTCTCTCTCTCTCTCTGTCTCTGATTTCAATCCGCAATTACGTCAGATTCCCGCACCCCACTCGCCTCCCGGTGCACGCACCTCTCCTTTTACCCATTCACCCTCCCCCACGTGTCGCTCCAAACTCACCCTTTTTGACGTCTTAATTAATTGCCCCGACATCGTCTTTCCATATTTACCCTTCACTTCTTATTTCCCCAAAATTTACTGTCCACCTCATGAAGTCAGAGGATCGTTTCTGGGATCTTGTATTGACTACGCGGCATCATCTTGTATGTATCATAAATGAGCATTTAAATAATATTTCATCAATTTTATACTTTTATTTTTGTATTCTCACGTTTCTTTTGCATGGTTATATAATTGTTTTTTGTTATTTTAATGATACCTTTCGTTGTCCACTGATTATAATAATATTGATTAGAAACACCATCGTGAAATTATTTAAATTTATAAAAATAAGAAAAAAATGAGTATAATAAAAAAAAATTATATTAAAACTAGTATCAGAGATGTAGTACGTTTTTCAAAAATAAGTGTTTGTTTATTTATAAAAGTATATGGAGTGATTTAAAGTACAACAAAATTCAAATTTTTATAGATAATGTTTATTTTGATTAATCTTAATCTGGCTAAGACTATAATTGTTATAAATGATATCTATCTTTTATAGATGATATTTATCTTAATATTCTGAAATCATTTCAAAATTTGAATTATTTATGGATAATTAATTATTTTTTCTGAAAAAATTTTGAATGTCAAAATTATCTTGTTTACACATTTGTACAAGACCCTTCACATATAAAAAATTTATGCCTTTAGCTCAAAATATCATTTTGGGCTCTTGGACTTTTAATGGCATTTTGGACTTTTAAATTTTGAATGGACTTTTGGGCTCTTGGACTTATGATACAACACCTTTAGAATTAAATTTTTGAATAAATTTAATCTCTATATTTTGATCTTTTTTTCGTATAATAACCTAAATTTTTCTTTGTTTTGATTATACTTATGTATCTATATTTTTAGGTTACTTTAATCCCTATACTTTGATTTGTAAAAAAAAATGTAAAGTGAGATCATTAGCACTTGACTGATCATGTTTAAAGGGTTTAAATTAACTTGAAAATATAGGTACAAATGTGTAATCGAAAAATAAAAAGTTTGGATTATCGTTCAAAAAAATATTAAAGTATATAAATTAAATTGACTTAAAAATATATGTATAAGAGTGTAATCGAAATAATAATAAATTTAAATAATTATACGAATTTTTTTAATTTATAATATAAAATTAAAAATAAATTCAGAATACCTTCCGTGATTGAAGAGGCCTAAGGGCCTATAATTAGAGACTAGAGAATAAAGGGATCGAACTTTCAAACACAAGAAATTAAATGAACGTTAGGTGATTCAACATACTTTGTGTCTTAATCAAATTAGGTTGATGCTTGATGCAATTGCTTTCAATAATATTAGCATAGAATAGAATAGGCCTCCCAAAAGCCAACTCTATCATGTAAGGCCTGACCTAGAGAGCATGGACTCTTGGTGCATTGATCATATGGTCATGGTCAAGATATTAGGGTCCTTTTGATTGAGTTGGGTGTTTTGTGATTCGTCTTTCTCCTTCCCAAGGACAGGGGATTGCCATATGTTTAGGGACTTTAGGACTTTGACTAATGCATCACTCTTTTATGGGATATTGGATGGTTTATTTTCAAACTTGACGACACTTAATTTATAAATTATTTAAAGTAGCGAATTTTGTTACGATTGTTTAGTCTTTTGTTGAATATTTGAGCTTCTTATGAAACATATTGAGGAGGAGTTACTTTTATTAGTTATTTATTTGTTTTTTTTATTTCATAAACAAGGAAAAACTATAGAACAATTGTTTGGTGTTCGTTGAATTTATAGCACCGTCTTTTGAAGAATCATAACTTTTATTAAAATAAAATAAAATAATTTAAATTCTTACGAATAATATAACATCAACTTTGAAATATTTCGATTAAGGCTAAACCAATATGCATCAAATTTTGATCAACACAAACTCGACACAAAAATAATTAACTAGTTAAATTTTTCTTAACTTGAAATAACACGTATTTAATCTGGGTCAATAATCATGTTTATTGTGTAGATCTCCATAAATTTAAACCCATTTGGTACTCCTTAGGCGTCTTTACAACATTTTTCTTCTTGTGAGAATTATTTCTATAAAATGCACTTCTACAACACTCGAGGGAAGAACAGTTTAATGTCTGGCCAAATCATCCAATAAGCACTTTGTGTTTGTTCTATTTATTTGCACTATAATTAACAAATGTTTTAGTAATAATATTATCGAAAAAGGTATTAAGAAAGTGTTAACAAATTTTAGGACCAAAAGGTTGAAATCTCTCACCTTAAGAGTCTATGCAGTTCAGTTCTAAAATTTCTATAGGAGAGGTTAATCACGAAATTCAATAGTGAGATTCGAACACGGGACCTGTAACCAGTTATATAGTGGCTAGAATTCAGGCCTGTTTGAGACCAATACTTATACGATCTCAACCGCTGAACTATACCTATGAAAACAAGTGTTAACAAACTTCCTTCCATCTTGTTGCATTGATTATTGTTTTTCTTGGATTGTTGCATTCATACAAATGAACATAAAAGAGTTTTCCTGGACTTTATTGTTATAAAATGAAACTACAATTATGATCTTGAAATGGAAGGAAAGAACAACGGTAGAGATTTTGACCATTGAATCATTCTTAGAGTAGGTTATCAAAAGTTGAGGGTGACTACTTCAACTACATTTGAGTGAGATTAGGTCGTCGTTAGTGAGTAATATATAGGAGAAGAAGAAATAATATAATTATTAATAAAATATTTTTTTTAAAATTAGGGGCTAGTTGGTAATTGTGTTTAAAAATTTGATTTATTTAGCTTACCAATTCAAAAAGGGTTGAGGACTTTTGAAAAGTTTGTACACTTGGTCCAATCCTTATTTGAATCGAACCAATATGCTGGTGGATTCATGCTCTAATTGACCGAATTGGTTAACTTTATATAATATCTTGTATTGAGCGATAGGAAGGATCGAAACAATTTATCCTTATGGGCTTACGCGAGCTTCCCAGGGGGTCATCCATTCTTAAACTTTTCCAGTTCAAGCACGTTTAATCCAGAACTTCTTTGTCTACATTCAGTCTAAAAGATATCCAGCTAATGTTGTTTTTTTCCTTACTTATACTTAATATATACTAGCATTGTTTGCGCTCTTGGAGTATTACACTTTAATAGCCATGGTCCCATGGTTCCTTTGTGCAAGTTTGGTGACTCCATTTTCATGTGTTGATATGGCTTGTATTTTGGGTTATTTTAATGTGAATAATTTAAAATTTTTATTAATTAAAAAATAAATATAAAGTCTATAATTATATTCAGTCCCAAACTTGTCCAAAGTTTGTTCCACTTGCAAAGAAGAGAGAGACTCTATCATTCTATAGGTCACTTGAAGATTAAGTCAATCACAAAATCCGATATAGAATGACATAATAATGATGTTATTAATTAGATACATAAGTTTTGAAATTCACAGCTTTACATAGCTATATTGTAGAGTTGATCAAGGGTTACAATCGTGTTACACGCACAATCAAATGCAACTCTAGTGCATAACTATGATCATACCATACGACGGGGAAGGTGAGATTTGAATCTATAACTGAGGAGTTGTGTGGCTATGAGTTTAAGTTTAGGTCTGAATTTGATTTTTCAAGTTAAAAATTTCATTTAGACTCGATATATTTCAAGTTAGATCTTGATCTTGAATATCTAATTCTCATCATTCATAGATTTTATTTCAAGTTTGAGAGGTCTACAATCATATGTTAGAATCTCTGGTAAAGGACATTTTCATATTTTTAAATAAAATTATATAATGGAGATTGTTATTTATTAAATTGCTTCACAACAAACAATGCCTCTAACAAGGAAGGAAAGAACTCATATCCAAATTAGGGAAAATTTTATAATGAGAGAATCAATTACAACTGTCAAAATTGACATTAATTTTCCAAAATTAGGTTGGAAACTAATGCAATCGTGTTCATTTCAACTTGTCCACTGTAGTAGGTGAATAGCACGTGCGCCCCATTAGATCTCTCTAGCTAGTTGGGATTTTATACCCTGATATGCGATTATCGTTTGGGCGTGCATCCCATAAGTTTATTGAATATTTTTAATAATTTAAATATTATGTGTAAATGTTAAGTGTGACTTGTAATATATATATATATGCGCGCTAATTATGAATATAATTTATTTTTTTGTGAATTTTTAATTTTATTTAATTTTTTTAATAATGACAATTAGATATAAATTGAATTAATTGAGTACAATTTTATTTAACATGTAATATTAATTTAGAAAAAGTATATTTATGCTGAGTTAACATATCATATATTATATAATAATAATATTTATATGATTTACATAAACACTTCATATATTATTATTTTTTATTTATGTGTATATATAAATTTTATAAATATTATTATTATATAACACAAAAGATATTAAGTTATTATGAACATACTCTCTCTAAATTGATTTTACATGTTAGATAAAATTATATTTAATTAAGTCAATTTGAACTTAATTATCGAAATTAAAAGAATTTGATAAAATTATAAATTAAGAAAATAAATTATTTTCATAATTAATCCTATAAATAAAGAGTTATTTTCTTTTTCATCACAAAAGACTTCTTATAAAACAAAATTAGGGATCAAGTTTAGGGACTTTTGGATAAGAGTGGATAATATAATGTGTAAGACATGACCATACTCTTATAGCATCATCTAGCATATCTTCACTCATCTTTTTAATGTATTACTTATTTTTTACTAGAGGATTTGTTTTAGCCAAACATAATCTTGCATCATATGTATCTTAGAGAAAGACTATCATTTTTCATAGGAAACTCATTTTTAAGACAAAATTATATATTTATGCTCGTTCACTTTTGACGATATGTCATGTAGGAAGTTTGAACTTTTATTGTAAATAATCGATAATGAGAGTTTTAGAGTCAATTATCATCCAATTTGTGTGACAATTGTGCTATCTTTTGATTTTTCTTGATTCTAAGATAGTTTTAATAATTTTCGAGCTTGAATTTGTTTGTATTAATTTTTTTCTATAAAAAGAAAGTGGGGTCTAATACTTTGATGGATCCTCTAACACTTACAGTAATAATGTAATAAATGTTATACATGTCTCCTAAAATATCACGCCTTTATATAGACAGACTAAAGAGTCATATGGATGGTCAAATTTGATCCTCCAAGGTAAATTAGGTGAGCTAACTATAGGCATTGGCTTGGGGTATTGAGTGCTTATTTGTACTCCTTGTTTGGATAGTCTTGAGGTATTGAGCGCTTATTTGTAGTCCTTGTTTGGGTAGTCTTGGATAAGTTTTTCAAGTAAACTCAACCCTTCAAGTCTTGTATTATTGGACTTTCAAATTAAATCTAAGTTGCTATGGGTTTAGGATTTTGTCCATAAAAAATAAAGATTCTATAATCAATTCCTATATAAGTTCAAATCGTTAAAATTATATAAAACCTATAGATGTGGTAGTTTAACATAGGTGGTAGCATTAATAAGTCTAAGAACTTGAGTTTACATTTTGTAAGTCTTTATTGTTCTATTATTTGGACTTGTAGTTTTTTTGTCATAATAATCTAATTTTAAGTGATGAAAAGATAAGATTACGTTATCTTTATTATTTTCAAGTTATTTTTAGTTTTTTAAAATAATAAAAATATATTTATTTTTATATTTTTAAAAATAAGAAAAAACTTTATAAAGAAAATTTAAAATAATAAAAAATTATTTTAACTATTTTTATTATAAATATACTCAAAATTTTAAAAATATAAAAAAAGTTATAGAAAAAAAAATATTTTTAGCAACCTTAAAATAAATATTCAAAATATAAAATTAAAATTTTAAAACTAAAACACGAAAAAATCTCGCATTAGAGGGAGACCTAAACATCAACTAATCAAATTGCCAACCGACAGCGCATGCAAGTCAGGCAGGATGGACCGGACAATGCTCAATAGACTTGCAAACTTATTTTAAATGGTAAAATTCGTAATTTTTGTGCCGCCTAGGGGGGGAAACGTCTAATAATTTTTTTTTATTTTTTAAACTTTTTGCTTTTGAACGTAAGAACACATTTTTAGTGTGATTAAAAGAAAAACACACGTTTCACGCTTTCTGATAATTTGAATATAATTTTGGCCTTGGGGATGGGCGATATGCAATTTGAGGATCGGTAGAAGGGTATTTAGGTAAAATAAGATCGTTGATGTAAATAAAGCGGTGTCTGAAGGGCATTTTGGTACAGTTACCATCAGGGCTGCCTCGTTCCGGCCGATTTCTTCCTCCTCTTTTTGCTCAAAGCTATAAAGTAAAGTAAACATTGCTTGCTTTTACAAAAACCAAAACTTTCTGGCCCCCTGCCCTAACATTTTCTCGGGAAAATTCTGTAAGAAAATCTGCTCTCGATTTTCCTTCTCGAAACCCACTCGGCCTTTTTACTCAGATTCCAATAATTTTCGTTCCTGCTCTCTGGTAGAAGAGATTTATCGGAAAAGAAAGAAAGAGAGATGTGTGGTGGTGCCATCATCTCCGACTTCATTCAGCCGCCGGCGCGCACTAGCCGGCTTACCGCCGACTTTCTCTGGCCGGCCACCGATGCGAACAAGAAAAACCCTAGTGGCAATTACTACTCCAAGCCTTTGAGATCTCAGATCTTCGATGTGTGCGATGATTTCGAGGCCGATTTTCAGGATTTCAAGGACTACTCCGACGATGAGGAAGACGACGACGTTAACGTCAAGCCCTTTGCTTTCTCTGCCACCAAGTCAGGCCTTACTCGCGGTGAGACCCCTTATTGGTCTAATTCGTCATTTTGTATCTGTTTCTCAGTTTAGGTTTGATTCCTTGTTTGTTGTTCTCGAGGACTCAGCTTCGATATGTTTTTGATCTTGATCTTGGTCTTGAATTGATTCTCTTGTCTTTTGTAATTGTTCTTTAAACCCCAGTTCTTTATAGGATGTTTTTCCTTTATTGAGCTTGGGTTAGAGTTGATTATGCATTTTATGCTCTTCTGATCTGTTTGTTTCTGAGGGAAAGTATTTTCTGGAAAAGATTCTTTTTTGATCGGCTCTTGGACATAAAATTGTGCTAAATAAACCGTGTAATCTTGGGGAAAATCTATCATTTGCGGATAAGCTTCGAGAAAAGAATGTTTTCCTTTTTGTTTGAAAGGAATTTGTAAAAAAGTACCGAGTCCTTGGTGATCTTTTGTCCCAGATTGAGGAAGATTTATGAGCACGGTGTTGAAAGAACTGGGGAGAATTTTTCGGTTGTAAAAAATCTCATTCTGAAATAGGAATGTGCAAAATGCTTTGTGTTGATGAGTCCGAACGTTTCTCGTAGAATAGAACTTGTATATGAATACCTGATTATATTCGGACTAGATCTGGTTTATATGGGTTAAATTTATTAATTTGTTTTTTTAAATAGATCTGTTCATGTTCTTTCAAATATAAAGGGGGAAAATTGGAGGATTTTTTTGTACTAATCCATGGTTTACCAACCTGAAAAATTAAGAAACTGGTTGTTTGATTGTTCTTCATGGTTGAAGTTTGGTTTTTTGAGACATTGAAGTTTAGGAAGTGCAGGTGTTTTTGGCCTTGAGAACAAACCAAAATGGAAAAATAACACGATCCTTTTCTGTTGTCTCTCATCAAGTACCCTATAATTATGATTGATGGTTGCTGATATTGATTATCCACTTCTCCCTTGTGGTTGATTGGTGTTTAAATTGTATTTTTGAGAATAGATTTGTTTTCTATTTCTTAAGGGTCTAGATCAGCCAAATCTGTAGAAGTTGGCGGACAGGCTGAAAAATCTGCGAAGAGAAAGCGAAAAAATCAGTACAGAGGAATTAGGCAGCGACCATGGGGTAAATGGGCTGCTGAGATCCGTGATCCGAGGAAAGGGGTTCGAGTTTGGCTAGGAACCTTCAATACTGCTGAAGAAGCTGCAAGGGCTTATGATGCTGAAGCCCGAAAGATTCGTGGCAAGAAAGCCAAGGTGAATTTCCCTGATGAAGCTCCTTTGAATGGCTCCAAGCGCAGCATCAAGGGAAATCTGAAGAAAGCACCTCCCAAGGAAAGGCCAGTCTCTGTTCAGCCTAGTCTGAATGAAGATTTCAGTTATGCAAGCAACCTCGACGATACCTTCTACAACATGGACTTTGAGGAAGAGAAACCATTGAGCAAGCAATATGGGGCTAAGGATGCCTATCCTGCCACTGCTGGGTCTGGTTCTGAATCATTTTCACCATCTGACTGTCCCACACTCTATTTTGGTTCCGACCAAGCCAGTAACTCTCTAGACTGTTCTGACTTTGGATGGGGAGAATTTAATGCAAAGACACCAGAAATATCATCTCTTCTTTCAGCCACTTTAGAAAGCGATGAGGCCCAACTTGCAGAAGGTGCTAGTCCTGCAAAGAAATTGAAATCCAACCCTGTTGATGTTGAAATTGTTGAAGACAACTCCGCAAAGAAATTTCCTGAAGAGCCAGCCTTTGAGTCCCAAATGAAATTCCTTGAGGCCCCATTTCTTGATGGAAACTGGGATGCTTCAGTGTTCCCGTTCCTCAATGGAGGAGATGCAACTCAGGATGCTGGAAACTGCATGGATCTTTGGACCTTCGATGATCTTCCTTCCGTGGTGGGAGCCGGAGTCTATTGAGCAACCTTCACCCGTTGTTGGGTTTCTGTAAATAAGGCTACATATTTGGTAATTTTTGTTGCTTTAATAGGTTGTCAAATGCCAGCAGTCATTTGTGTCCATTTAAGTTCAATTATTTTGTATTCTGGCTATATCTTCACCTTTTTTTAATCGTCTGCTGCTTTCATTCTTCAGGTTTGTTTGTTGGCAAGAGGCGGTGACAAACAAGAAACCATGCTTAAGCCTTAGGTGCTGTGGAAGGTGTTATTGTTATGTGGAGGAGAGTACATAGGTAATTAGGTTTTATCTTGGTTTGAGACCTTTGAAGGATGATTTTGTCTTTATATATAATGTCTGTATGGATGATGGAATGTGGTGAAAACTTTAAGCTGCAGAATAACTTGTTTGTTTGTCCCTAATAATGGATGTGCTCTGTTTACATGGGGGGAGGTTGGACCTCTCTTCACATTTCTATGGGGGTGTATGTATGCGACTGTTTTAACTGCATGCATGCCCAGAGAATGCCAGTTCTAAGAAACTGCTTCTGGGATGCATCTGTTGTGCACTGTTGGTGGAAAACTGGACACCATGTAGATGTTAGATTCCTTCCTTCAATTCTTTTTCATGTCTTGTGGCTTGTGGGATGAAGTCTTGTGGAGTTAAAAACAGGATTTCCTTCGATACAGGCGTGTTCAGGTCAAAAATTGTCGTTAAATACGTCTTGGTCTTTATCGTTAAATGATGACTTTGGTCATGTTCGACTCAGATGGTCGACAGCGCCTCCCCCCCACCTCTCTTTCTTTGCCGCCACCCAAGAGTAAAAAACCTCACCGCCCCATATTTGCTTTCATCAGTTTCCTCAAAACAGAGGAGAAGGGGGAACATTTAAGGAACCAAGGCCAAAACCAAGATCGTAACCAAAATCAGAAATCTAGAAAGCCACGCTCTCCCGAAATTTTCGTGGAAAGTACGTACCATTTATTTGTTTGGAAAGAACGAAAAGAAAATAAGGCCGGAAAGCTGATCACTGTAAGAAAAGAATGGTACAATGATGCGAGAAGGAAACGCAAAACATCATATTCCTCCTTCATCCACAAGTACCCACCATTAATTAACTGTAATTAGCTACCGAATCATTGATTAGCAGCGGTTTTAACTCAATTTCGGTGATCTCCGCACCATGACGAAGAAGAAGAACCTGATCTTCCAATGGATCGTCCAAACCTCAAACTGCTTAGCTAGCAGAGGCAGAGGATTTTCGCTCAAGAGCTGTTCGTTCTTTGTTTTCGTCTACTTTCTGTTCATAGGTGCAGTGCTGGGGCTCGTCCTTTCGATCATCATCTTCGTCCTGAAGCCCAGGGAGCCTCTATTCTCCCTCAAAACAGTCAGATTGGATGCTTATGACCTCGAAGCTTCTTCTTCTCCTTCGAGTCCAATCCTCGTCGTTTCCTGCATTGTTTCTTTGACCCTGAATGCCCAAAACCCAAACAGGGCTGGCATCAGGTATCTCTCTTCGAGGCTTCGTCTCCTTCACGGAGGACTCCCCATTGGAGAAATCAAAGTCCCCAGGTTTTGTCAGCCTGCGAATAGCAGAAACGCAACAGTAACTGCTAGGGTTTTCCTTCGGGGTGTGAATGTCAGCCAACTCATTAATGGAGCCTCTGCAAGTGACGACGATAGGACCAGATTCAGAAGTACCGTTCAGATGAAAATTTTGGGTGACATTAGAGCCCACGTGCAGCTGTTGCATGTCACCTTCCCCAAGTTCAGGGTTAGTATTGTCTTTTTCTCTACCCAAAAAAAATATTTTTATTGGAATAATATGTTAAATACATGCAAGAGAGATGCCAAAATGAGTTGAGCTGCATCACTCACTCCAGCACTTTGTCACGCACGCCAAGCCCAGCTTCTGTTCTATCATCGAAACACAATATAACTTTGAATATGAATAAGGCGACCCATTAATGTTCTTATATTAAAATGATAATTCTTGAAGTAACATATTGAACTGTCCTCCTCCTCCTCTGTATGATATTATATAGGTTGCTTTGGACTGCGACATAGGGATTGATTACAGAGGCTTTGGATTCACAAATCAACTTTACGCCATGAAAGCGTTTGAAGATGAGACTGTACGTAGCGTTGCCGTTAATTGCTTCCCTTTCTTGCCTTCGCTGCAGCTTTCTTTCAATGCTTTTTAGTAAATTTTAAAATTTTTCGGGCCACTTTGTCACCCAACACAGAAGCATTCTCCAAGAACTGTACGCTGGCTTTATACGTGTAAACGCAACAATCCATCCAAACTAAGATATGAAATATTTAAGATAAGATTAAGAAGTATTTCAAAATTTCTATTAGACTATTTGTTAAACTTTTTAGAATGTATTGAGGAAGATGAAGGAAAAGAGGACGGAGCAAGAAGATGAAAGAAAAGAAGAAAGAAAGGAAGATGAAAGAAAAGAGGATGAAGAGGAACGGTGAGGCTTTTATGAGATGATAGGATATATGGGTTTGTTTTTTTAATTTATAAAATTTTAGATAAATTTATTTGAAAAAATAATAAATTTATTTGTAAAATTCCATATAAAAAGACTCATAACTTTTTTTCAGTAGATTACGAGATAAATTTAACAAACACAATAAAAAATATTTTTGTTTAAAATACTTCTCATGTCTCACTTATTTTCATACTATATCTTCATTTAGAAGGAATGTCTTAGCATAAAAGGGGTAATAATCAATGAACATTGACGTTCTTTGAATAACTAGCACAAACATCTTAATTTAATCAATTGCGAAATAGATGTCTGAGATTGTGGGGCTTGACGAGAGGAGGGGCACCTGCCCATATTTGATCTGCCATATGATTGTAAGCCCTTTCTGTGAGGTGGAAAGAGTCCCAGAATACATATTCATTAGGGTTCTCACACAGCTCGAACTCCTTCACTGGCCGCCTTCCTCCACAGCTGTATGCTCCCCTGAACCTTCCTGTCCCACAGCATGCTGTCTTGCCTTCCTTGAATCCTTCATTTATACATTCAAAGCACAAAAACCACTCTAAATATACCAACTTTTGTACAGAAAATGTAAATTCTGTATCTATCTAGCTGTATGTATGTACCATATTTGGAGGGCTCGTTCATTAGCTGCCTGGCATGGCTGTTGAAGTCATAGAGCGAGTACTTGAAGCCCTTCAAATGGCTGCCTAGCCTTCTCAGCATCTTTGAGAGTGCTTGGTTATGCAGCTCTGCAAGACGTGAAGCTTCCTCCAAGCAGCCGCCATTGTCTTCAGGTTCAAGGATCCTGAGGCCTGGAAGGCAACCCAACGGCCCCAGATTCAAGAACCCAAATTTTCTACCCCCTCCTCCGTACACCTCCTGCCAAACAAACAAACAAACAATTCAACCTCGACCCAGAACTGATCGTCGTGATCTTAGAGTCTCCCTAGGTGAGGTTTGAGATAGTAAGAAGTTGGCTAATTGGGAGCTTACAGTAATGGCAGTGGTTAAGTTGGCAATGACCATGGCAACATAACTGGAATGAGAAGAGGAGGGGAGAATTGTGGAATTGGTTAGAAAGAGGGTGAGGTAGTCATTGGTTCCAATGCTAAACAAGTAGATGGCTCTGGACATGGCCCTCTTGGCCTCCCTCTTCCCCAATTCATGCCTCCACAGCCGCTCCACCTTTCTGTAATTGCTCAACTGCTTTCTCAGGCTGATTACCTGACACACAAAACCCAAAATCTTAAATATGCTTACTTGTATTTGGATACAATTACGGACCCTAAACCCAAAATCTTAAATATTCTCGGGTAGTTTATGTTAGAGCAACTCTTTTATCACTTATTAAGATTGAATCATTCGTGATCTCATTCTTAAAGGTTTATAGAAACTTCCACATAAGTTTTAACGTGCTTCGTCTTAATACTTGTATCTATGATCTCATGATAAGTGAATAATATGCTAAATTAGTAGTTTGATAAGAGAAGAAGACTACAATATGTTCTAACACAGCTTTTTGTGTGGATAAAATTGAAAACTATTCCAATCCTGATAGCCAAACTTATATTTTTGCTTTTATAATTTTATTTTTTTTATCTAATCACTTGAATTTTTCGTTATTTTAATTATACCCATAAAACTACATTTTAACCCCTATATTTTGATCTTTTTTTGTGTATAAATTTAAATTTTTTATTATTTCAGTTATACCTATGTATTTGCATTTTTGAGTTATTTAACTCATATTTTCATTGCGAAAAAAATAAAAGAAAGTAAAATGAGACGAGTCAATGTAGTTTTTTTTTTATATGTCAAAATATAAATGTTAAATTAACTAAAAAGTACAAGTACAATGGTGTAATCAAAATAACGAAAAATTCATTTTGTCACGAAAAAAAAATCAAAACATAAGAGCAAAATTCTGGGAGGACCTAGAGGGACTTATACAAATGATACCAAGAGGAGAGAAAGTGATTATAGGAGGTGACTTAAATGGGCACGTGGGTAGAGACGGAAACGGATATAGAGAGGTACATGGAGGGTATGGATTCGGGAAAATTAATAATGAGGGTAAATCTATCCTAGATTTTGCTATGGCATATGGGCTCATTATAACCAATACGAGGTTCAAAAAACGGGACGAACACTTAATCACATATAAAAATATAAGCTCAAGCACCCAAATAGATTACTTCCTCATGAGACAAGAGGATCGGTTATGTTGTAGGGATTGTAAGGTAATACCGGGAGAGTGTTTGACTACTCAACATAGACTTCTAGTACTTGACATCCAAGTAAGAAATTGGAAGAGAAAAAACCATATAAAACAAAATCCAAGAATCAGGTGGTGGAATTTAAAAGGGGAGAAACAACTAATCTTCAAAGAAAAATTAAGGGGTAAAATGGAATGGAATGGAGAAAGACAAACAAACCAAATGTGGAAAGAAATGGCTAATGCTCTGAGAAGCACGGCAAAAGTAGTCCTTGGAGAGACAAATGGTAGAGCCCCTAATCTTAAGGAGTCTTGGTGGTGGAATGAAGATGTACAATTGAAAATTAAAAATAAGAAAACTTGCTATAAGGCGGTATATCAATGCAACAATGAAGAAAATCAAAAAAATTATAAAGAAGCAAAAAAGGCAGCAAAAAGAGCTGTTAGTGAAGCAAGGTCAAAAGCATATGAGAATCTATATAAACGACTTGATACAAAAGATGGAGAAAGGGATATATATAAATTAGCTAAAGCAAGAGAAAGAAAAACACGGGATTTAAATCAAGTGAAATGCATAAAAGATGACAATCAAAATGTTTTAGTAAATGAGGGAGCGATTAAGGAGAGATGGAATGAGTATTTCACAAAATTATTCAATGATGGTGGTGACACAAGAGTTAGGTTGGGACATCTTAGTAACTCCGAAGGGAATGTGAGCTACACATTCTATCGACGCATAAGTTCAAATGAAATAAGGCAAGCTTTAAAAAAGATGAAAAATCATAAGGCAGTGGGACCAGATAATATACCAATAGAAGCATGGAAATGCATGGGAGAAGAGGGCATCTCTTGGCTAACGCAACTATTTAACGCGATCCTTAAATCAAAAAAGATGCCAGATGAGTGGAGGAAGAGTACTTTGGTTCCTATATACAAGAACAAAGGAGATGTTCAAAACTGTGAAAATTATAGAGGAATTAAGTTAATGAGTCATACCATGAAACTCTGGGAGAGAGTAATAGAACAGAGACTTAGAAAAGAAACAAATGTGTCAGAAAATCAGTTTGGTTTCATGCCTGGCAGGTCAACAATGGAAGCTATATATTTATTGAGGCGCCTAATGGAAAGGTATCGGGATCATCAGAAGGACCTACATATGGTGTTTATAGATCTAGAAAAGGCCTATGATAGGGTCCCTAGAGAAGTATTATGGAGGGTTTTAGAGAAGAAAGGAGTCAAAATAGCCTATATACAAGCCCTTAAGGACATGTATCATGGTGTAGAGACAAGGGTCAAAACATGCGGAGGGGATACTGAACCATTTACAACTACAATAGGACTGCATCAAGGTTCTGCACTAAGTCCATACTTATTTGCCTTAGTAATGGATGAACTCACTAAAGATATTCAGACAGATGTGCCATGGTGTATGCTATTTGCAGACGACATAGTGTTGGTGGATGAAACAAAAGAAGGAGTGAACACTAAGCTTGAGTTGTGGAGAAACAATTTAGAATCTAAGGGATTTAAATTAAGTAGAAAGAAAACAGAATATATGGAATGCAAATTTAGTAAAAATGCAAGAGTGGATGATGTTATAATAAAATTAGAAGACCAAATCTTACAAAGAAAAGACCATTTTCGATATTTGGGATCAGTGATTCAAAAAGATGGAGAAATTCACGAGGATGTCGCACATAGAATTAAGGCAGGTTGGCTAAAATGGAGAAATGCATCGGGAGTGTTATGTGATGGTAAAATCCCATTAAAATTGAAAGGAAAATTTTATAGGAGAGCTATAAGACCAGTTTTGCTGTATGGCTCAGAATGTTGGGCAGTCAAATACCAGCATGAGCAAAAGACGAGTGTAGCGGAGATGAGGATGTTAAGATGGATGTGCGGACATACAAGAAAGGATAAAATTAGAAATGAAGTTATTCGTAATAAGGTAGGAGTAGTGCCAATCGAGGAGAAGATGAGAGAGACTAGACTAAGATGGTTTGGTCATGTGAGAAGGAGACTAAGAGACGCTCCTGTGAGGAGTGTTGATGAAATGGAACAATTAGTCACAAAAAGAGGTAGAGGTAGACCCAAGAAGACTTTGGGAGAGACATTAAAGTTCGATATGAAGTATATGGATCTAAATGAAGATATGACAAACGATAGAAATACATGGAAGTCTAGAATTCATGTAGCCGACCCCACATAGTGGGATAAAGGCTGGATATGTTGTTGTTGTATAAGAGTTAAATTAATTCAAATATGTAAATATAAGAATATAATTATAAAAAATTTAAATAATTACACAAAAAAAAACATAAAATTACAGGAGAAAAATGTGAATTTGGCCCAATCCTGACTGTAGAGATAACTGGTCACACAATATATGTGGATTTGATGAGTTGTTTACGGATTGAATTGACAAAAATGAGTGATAATCGTGCATGTGACTAATCCAAACACTTGTACAATAGTGCAATAGTGTGTATAAGGCAGGGCCCACCTGCAATGTGGGATGGTGGTGATGGGACAGGGGCCTTTATCCCGGGCCTTTTGGATGATTAGGCCCACATCAGTTCTTGGATTAATTAACCCATAGAAAAATGGAAGTTGTTGGAGGTGACAAAACCAAATTTCCCCTCTTGCCCATGATGTCAAATTGAAATTTACGTACCCAACCTTGAAATGTCTCAACCAGAGCCCCCGCTCCCGCCGATGCAAAGTTGACTCCATTGCCGTAGCAGTTCTCCTCCGCTCCCGGCTGCAGAAACGGCGGGACCAGCGGCAGCCCCGCCTGCTCCGCTGCCACCCAAAACAAACCATCATTAATCACACCTTATCCTAATCAAGTTAGAGTTGTTAATATAACGCTAATTGACATCCCAAAAGGGTGTTAATAATACAGATACACGCAGATTAGATGATATGGTTGTGTTACCGATGAAGTCTGAGATCAAACGGCCGTCGGAGAATCGGCCGGTGGGGAAGTGGAAGAATGTCTCGCCGTAGGGCAAGAAGTTGGCCTGGTCGAGAGTGGATGTGTTGATGTAGTTGTTGTTGCCGGCGTCGAAGAAAGAGTCGCCGAAGATGAAGAAGGTGGCCAGCGGCCAATCACCATCTTTTCCGGCCTGCTGTCGGCAGAGGCACTCGGCGCCCTTCAACCAGCTGCCGGTTGGGATCAAAAGAAAAAACAGAGCCCAGAGAATGGCACAAGATGGTGGGCTTGCCATGTGCCTAGCTAGGCTGTGTGCATTTTCATGGGCATGGAACATGATCTGAACTAATTAAGCCTTGACTAGAGTTTCTATGTGTGAAAGGACCATGCCACCCTTTACACATGGGACTATATTCAAATTTGGTGGGCCAAATTCATATTTTTGTCCGTGAAAATTCAATTTTTTTATTATTTTAATTATATATTATATTTCTAATTTAATATAATATTTATAATTTAATCCTTTTTTTTTTGTGGTAACAAACTAAATTTTTTATTATTTCGATTATATTTCTAGATTTTTATTTTTAATTTAATGTAAGTCCTGTAATTTTTATGTATAAAAATATAAAGATAAAATAAGATGTTTAATTACATGTCATATTTTGTTCACATCAAAGTATATAAATTAAATTAATTTAAAAATATACATTTAGAAATGTATTCAAAATAATAAAAAATTTAAATTAACATACAAAAAAATATAAAAATAAGGATAAAATTATAAATTTAACCAATTTGGTGGAATCGAACTTTGTTCAAACGGATGGGATTGCAACAACACGTATCTAAGTCAACTAACTTAGATTTAAAAGATCTAGAAAGTTTTAACTCTCAAAACTTAATTTCAAAGAACTTGACCTCTATTAATGCGCCTAGACGTATTTGTTGTCATCCCAAAATAATTAACTCTATTTAGTCTAATGAATTTTTCATTAGTTTGAGAAAATTGAGCATTAAGAGCATCAGAACTTGAGTCATTTCACTTCTAAAGAATTCAAACCTAACGTCATCTTTATCTGGTCAAACGGATTCATTTACAACTCAAGATAACTAAATCTAAGAATTTTAGAGATAACTTCGAGTATCTTGACTCATTTCACCTATATAAAAATTAGGACTGTCACAGGAAAAATAACAATCTTATAGTGCTTCACACATTTATTATATTAACTCAAACATTAAAAATTATACTAAATACTTTATGTAAAATTATTCATTATTAAAATGAATGTACATACCAACAATATTAAGTGAAATAAATTATTGTAAATGTGGGGTAAATCACACCAAAGATCACAAAATTTTGATGTCTTTTTCAGTTTGATCACTAAACTTTAATTCCTTGCAAAGTGATCACAAAACTTTAAAATGTTTTGCAATGTGGTCACTAGAGTGATTTTTTGATGATTTTTAGCCAAAATTGCTGACATGGCGATGATGTGGCGCTGACGTGACGATGATGTGGCCATTGCCACGTCAGCAATTTTGACCAGAAATTGTTCAAAAATCACTTTAATGACCATATTGTAAAATATTTTAAAATTTTGTGATCACTTTACAAGAAATTAAAGTTTAGTGATCAAATTGAAAAAGAGGCAAAAGTTTTATGACCTTTAGAGTAATTTACCCCTTTAGATGGGAATACCACTTCTGATTTTTCCAGTGATGTTTAGGCAGTGAAGAAATTATTGTTCACACAACACAATAGTCAGTATCAATAATTTTGCCATTTCTCTTCTTCCTTGGTGATAGAAGTGATTGATGTCACTCATTCGTCTCGACACACCGTGTGAAGTGTTTTTTTGTTTGAAAACATGACCCGACCCGGTATAATATTCATACTTATGTATGAATATCTTATATTTTACATTACATCCATCTAAATATCTAACATCTCAATAAATTGAGTGTACAAATAATATTTTTGATGTGGCACCTACTTAAATTACTAGAATACTCCTACGCGCTGATAGTCTCACCTGTCACGTGAATCATCTGAGAGACCGACACGTGGTCAGTCAACACTCCAAAACGGAGCCTGAAAAATCTGGGCCGAACCGTAAGACCCGTTCCAACTTGACCGGGATTTTTGGGAGTCGTGTCCACTTATCTCGGGTATCCCAAAACGGGTTCACCTATAAAAGACAAGGGCTCTCGTCAGATATATTCAAGCTCTACAGTTCTTTCATTTACTACTACTTGCATTTACTCTACTGATTTGAGCGTCGCAGTCCACCCTGGGGGATCCAAGCCCTGGCCCTCCATTGTCTTGCAGGTTCTACCCCGAGGTCCGACATCCCCAAGTCCGAGATTCCATTCCCGAGGTCCAGTCGCAGAGGTGGCACGTGGTGGTCGGTCCCAAAAACCATAATCAATTTTGGTGTCTTGTTATTCGAATAAATTAATAAATTTATCAAGTAAAAATATCATCGTCAAGTTATTTAAATTTAAAAAAAAAATCAAAAAGTACAAAAATATTTTTATAGAAATATTTTGATATTTAAATCGAATATTGAAAATTTTAAAGTTGTTTTGAAATTAGTATCAGAGAAGTATTTTTTTTAAAATAAGAGTATTTATTTATAAATGAGTATGAATTTTTTTAAAATTTATTAAAATTAAATTTTTTATAAATAATATTTACCTCAATATTTTAATATAAATATTAATAAATTAAATTAATTATGTCGGGAGTTGATGAGTAGATTGTCACGTGAAGATGGGCGCTTATTAAATTAAATTAATTAATCTTTTCAGTCATAATTATTCACGTTCTTGGTCAAATGGCTTCCTCGTAATTTTAAACTGTTACAATCGCATGTAATGTTAGGTTTCACATGCAAAAGCAGTTGACTTTGTTTAAATTAAAGGCATAATTATTGATAAATTCAATCAGTAACGCGATATGTGGTGGCATTTTTTTAGACTAATTTATTTAAATAGATTTCTTTTTTTAGTACTTAAGAAGCTCGGTCGGTCATTTTCAAGTCAAACCTATTCTATCTTATTTAAAACTCACAATCTGTCTATTCTATAATCTTAGATGAATCAATCAGTTCATCACGGATTAAAACTTATAAGTTTAGACTTTCAAATATAATCTTTACGTATCTTATTTAAAATATAAAAATTAATTCAATTTACAAAATTTGAACTCATGATTTTCAAACAATAACCAACTTCTAAAATAACTTTGGTTCTGGAACGTCACGTAATAAATTTTTATTTAAATTTTATTATTTATTTTATATGTATTAGTCGCTCTTGTAATTTACTAAAATTAAAAAATAACTATAATTGCGAATAAAGTCACTAAATCTCGATCTCAATCACTCAAGCTGATGTATCGGCGATGAAATTAGTCTATTTCAGCCATTTTATCACTCAAGTGAAGTTACTTCAGTGAGGTCTCTCGGGTGAGGTCTCTCACCAAGTCCCTCACCTAAGTCTCTCGTCAGATTGTGAATTTTTTGCATTTGAGCTTATCATTAGATATTAACCCACTTTTTTGAGCATAATAAATATAATAAATATTATTATATTTAAAATAATAGTTAATATTAACATTTATTTGAAAGTGCTTTTGTTTCATCGACAACTGGTTGGGTTTTTCTAAGTTTGGCTGGTAAACACAGTTCATTAATTGAATATAAAAACAAAATAGTTGAATTTGGCTTGTCAAAAGTGATTGTTTAGCCAACCATATTATTATATGAATATGATGCCTTTAGTCAAAAGAGAAGGGAGGAAACAGCGAAAATATATCTAATAGAGGAAATTTATGTTTACATCTAATATATTTAACTATATTTTATCTTCTATATTGATTAATTTATTTACACATGTATCATGTTTGACGTAAAATTGAAACAAAATTATACCTTATAATATACAACATAAAATTTAGGTTTCATAAAAGCGAAAAACGAATATGATGCAAAACGAAAACGAGAAAACGATATTTCTTAAAAAAATAAAAAAACAAAAAAGTGAGAGAAATGTGTAAATAAAAAAATATAGGGGCTTTCATAAATATAATTTTTAATATATAAAATTATAAAAAATAATTATAAATATAAATTTTATAATGTATTAAAATAAATATAAGCATAAATTTTATTATTTATGAACTATTATTTATTAATTAAAAATAAATAATAAATTTTTTTAAAAAAATTCTATCTTTAATCTCTTGTATTTCTAATATTATAAAACAATCTTGAAATATTTTTGAAATTAAAGAAATGACTCATAAATATTTTTTTTTATGTTTTTCTACATTTTAATAAAAAAACATTTTAAAAATATCAAAATCATCCCCTCCAAAAGTTTTCGTGTATCAAGGCATAAACCTAGGCATTGATAGCGGCACCCCAATAGCCATGCATGCAAGGTGAGGGATAGAAAGCCCATGGCGTTGAATTTTGGAGCAGTGGGGAGCAGTGGCTCACTCAGGCCAGGCGAGGGACAGGCAGGCATTGGGTGTCCTCTATTAGATATATATGGTTTGAATTGAGGGACAGGCAGACGAAGAAATTCAGGCCAGGCGTAATCGATGACAGTACTGCTATGGTTTGAATTGACGAAGATGGGAACACAGAGGTAGAAGTAGGTTGACCAGGCTGACAACGGCGAGACTGGATTTGTTGATCGGTCGGCGTCGGCGAGGCCTGAATTTGAACTCCGAAGGTGAAAGAGATGAGAATGACATGACGCCAAAATCTATAAATCTCAACTTGTATTTTTTAATCAATTTCATCTATGTATTTTTATATATATAAAAAAAATAAAAGAAGATAAAAAAATACACTATACATTCTATTCACGTTAAAGTACATAGATTAAATTGATTAGAAAATATAGTAGATTCAGAGGTATAATCAAAATATTAAAAAGTTTAGATTGCCACAAAAAAATTATCAAAGTTTATGAATTAAATTGACTCAAAAATATAAATTCAAACGTTTAATTAAAATAATAAAAAATTAAAATAATTACACAAAAAAAAATACAAAATCAAAAATATAAATTTGACCATGAGACGAGAGATGCAAGGGCTACGTACAGGTAGAGTTTCTTGTGCTGGGGATGAAAGAAAACTAATTTTTAGTCTTAAATGGAATTGCACTAAAAATCCATTAACCCTAAATCTAGGATTAAGGATCAGAATGAATATATTGGTTCACATTTTTCAATCTGAACCAAAATTTGAACACCCCCTCTAGAATTTAAGCACAAAGGCTCATCATTATGTTAATCAATTAACCTAAAATCAAGCTAATCAATTATATAAATAAATATGTATAATTACTGAAATTGGGGGTCAACTCAATCAACCAAAAGATGAGATAGGAATCATGGTAACACACCTAACTATATATATGAATTAGGACAAATGTCGCTTTAAATTTTTAGGACCTGCACTCTATACCCTATTATCATAGCAAAGGACACAAATTTTAAGTTACCAATTCATGCACTATTGCTATTTTTATTTTTGATAAATATTATTTCAGCACTTAGTTGTGACATTTACAGTAATATTTGTATATTAATGTATCATATATATATACATTAATGTGATATAAAAATAATATATTAATGCATGAATATTAACAAAAATAGCATAATTAAATATCCAATAGTATTTTTGTTTTACTTTACAGATAACCAAATACCATTGCGTTTTATTTCCAATGGCTTTTCCTTTAGTTTCATGAATTTTTTTTTTGCTAAGATGGAAAAGATTTTTTTTTTCTTTGCCTAAAACTATATTATAAATTTCATATATATGTGAAATTATTTATATATATTTGATTCAACATCAAAATGTTAAGCGAGAGGTGCCAATAATGATTACTTATTTGTTTTTATTTTTTATTTTATATATTTGCAGCTTGGCAATTTTTTTTCATCGAGCCGACAAAACATTTTAAAGAGAGACTAAATTGTAATAAGATTAAAAGTTTGATACTTAGATAAATTAAAATATAAAGACACTATTTTATTATAGAGCATAGAATTCAGAGACAAATTAAGATACATATCCATGTTACAATTCATCAGATACATGATCTTCTAAGCTTAAGTCAAACAATGCTTTGAGATTGTAAGGCCAGACAATGCTTGGAGGGCCACTCCACATGAGCTCAGACAACTGCTTAAAAGCAGAGTCAGATGGATGTGCAAGATCAAAGAACACATACTCGCTTGGATTGCTGCATAACTGGTACTCCACTCCTCTCTTCTCTCCACAGCTGTCAAATCCCCTGTAGGGTCCTGCCCCACAGCATGCTTCTTTCCCTTCCTTGAAACCTTTTTCAAAACACCCATATTATCAAAAACACAAGTCTTTTAAGGGTAGTTTAAGTGGTGATCCGCCTAGCTCTTTTAATAACTGGGGGTCTAATATGGACATTTTTTATGTATCCAAACGAAATAGAGTAAAAAATAATGTGAATGGCATGCATACCGTATTTTGATGGGTTGTTGATTCTCTCTAAACCCCAAGTATAGTAGTCGAAAAGTGAATATTTGAATCCTTGAAGCTCCCCTTCTAGGCTTCTGAGGAGTTGTGAAAGGGCAACATTGTGCAATCTTACAAGGGCATTCACATCTTCATAGCAGCCATCATCGCCTGTGTTTGTGGGGTTCACTGCCCTTAACATTGGAAAACAACCCATTGGACTCACCCCTAGAAACCCAAATTTCCTACGCCCGGCCTTGTGTATTTCCTGCACAATCCAAACAAACAAAGACCAAATTCAATATACTCTCTAATTATGCAACAAGTTCTCTTAATCAGAACATATTAATGAATGAAGCCATTATACTTTGATAACAAGTGTCAAGTTTCCGATCACCATGCCCACGTACTCTTCCCCGGAGAACTGTCGAATGAAGCCGGTTTTGTTGGTCCAGAAAGGGGACGCGTAATCGGCGGCGCCGATGCTCAAGACAAAGATGGCTCTTGACAGTAGTGCTTTCTTGGCTTCAATATCGCCACCCAGCTGCCGCTCCACTTCCTTAAAATAGTTTAGCTGAGTGTGGAGATTAATCGCCTGTTATTATCATCAAAACCCTGCAATTAATTAATGAATTATGGAGTTAATCTGTCTTAAACTGAAATGAAACTTGGATTAATTACCAGTCCTTGGAAGGTTTCGGCTAAAGCGCTGGCCCCGGAAGATGCAAAGTTGGCGCCGCCGGCGTGTTGGTAATTGCCGGGATGTTTGTACGGAAGAAGCAATGGACGCTTTGCATACTCAGCTGCATATGCCAGCCATAGAGGAGTGCTTGAGTTTTTCCATTTTTTTAAAAAAATAAATTTACTTTTTTTTCCACAAATAACTTTTATTTGAAATTTGTTTCATAAATAAGTTGAGATTGAACAACGCAAAACTCAGTTGGATGCGACTTGTGAATAAAACTCATAAGCAAATTCATGAATAGACTCATAAATAAAATAATTTTTTATTATTTTAATATTATCTTTTTAAATAGAGACGATTGTTTTTTTATATTTATTTAAAATATTATTTTTTAATTGAAGATGTTTTAAAGACAAAGGTTTCCCTTCTCCAAGCAAAAATTTGCCTCAAAAGATAGAAGTAGGGACAAAAAAAATCTCTCTATGCTTGATTCGAGTTTAATCCTAAATCTCTTCCTTTATTCTCTATTTGTCTATTTGAGAATCTATGTTAGATTATATGCCTAGGTTGAATCTCAACCGCTTGCACCATCTGTTTCCATCGCCATCAATACTGTTGCCACTGTCTTCGCCATCCATCTCCTTCATAGTCAAAGTCTCATTCTCACCATTGTCACTACCTCTACTAGTCATTTGCGATGCAACGCTATTTTGTTGTAAGTGCAATAGTTTCTCAACTAATCCTTTATTATCGAGCTCGAGCTAGAGCTTGAGATTAAATTTGGCTTGCCAAAACCTCATTTATTATGTTAAACAAGCTATCTCAAGCTCAATAAATTCTTAACGAGTTCAATCTCAAACAAAATTTTGAACTTGAGTTGAGTTGAGATTGACTTTTTCTTGATATGCTGAAATGAGCAAAATGCTCAGCTCAATTATATCCTTATCCAAAACACTTGGGGACCCAACTTGTTTTGTTCTTGTTGAGACAAGATCAAAGGTTGTTTGATCAATGATGGGTAAGGTTGGGGAAATTTTTTATTAAGTTTCAATCTCAGTCCAAGCAGGGTTGGTATTTAACATCCTTACCCAGCCTAGTCTCTATATTATATTTATATATAAATATATTATCTATTATTTTAAATGAAAATATTATATATTCTATACATTTATATAGATTTGAGGTTTGAGACATCTCGCCTCACCCCTCCCTCCCTTGTCAAATCTTATGGAAGAATGGGTTCGAGATGCCCCACACCTTGCTTGAGGCAAGGAATAAAATGAAAACCCCTACCCGATTGAGGTACAGGGTAGGGTATTGGAGTTTGGCATCGAGGATGAGCTAGGCTTGTCCAAACCCAACCTGTTGCCAAGCCTAAGTAGAAGTTTGATGACAAATAATAGTGATGATAGATGTTATCATTATCTCAAATCATAACTTTTTTGGTATAAGTAGGGATACTGTTTTACTGAAGCAATATTTAACAATTCTAATTTATTTGTGTTGCCTATCCATGAGAAAAAAAAAAAAACATTTCTAGGGTTATGGGTATAAGGCTCCCAACTAGTACCCAATCATTTGTGTCCATATATATATATATATATATATCTGTGTCCAATTTTTGGTATATCCATCGCTAAAGTGTTTTTCCATTTTTGAAAAAAATGCTTTATATGTTTTGCTGAAAAAAAAAAAGAATAGCAACCAAAATAATTGATTTCCTAACTGATCTCTAATTTTCAATAAAATAAGAACAACCTTGTAATTACACCAAGACTCATCATTGACTAAAATTTATTTAAAAGAAAAAAAAAATAAAACTAAATTGACACCTTGAATATAGCCTTTCAATATAAGAGTTCTAGAAGTTAATTTTTTTTTTTTTAATTAGACGTGCATAGCATATGTCAACCTTTTAGCAAGCATCATGTATAGAAGGCTTAGCTCAAGTATCTTAATCGATTGAAATTCACTAATCGATTAAAATGAATCAAGAAGTAAAATCAAACTGAACTGACCAATTAATCTAAAAAAACAAACGAACCGATTACCAAAAAATTTGAACCCAACTGAATAAATTGAAATGATTAAATGAAAGAAATGCAAAAAAAAAAGAAAAAGAAAGTAACTGATAGAAAATATACAAAAATGAAGAAAACAACGTTGTTTTAAAGTTTGGTCGGTTCAATTAGTTTGGTTTTTCTAACCAAAAAACTGAACCAAAAATAAAAAATCAAACTTTTAAGAAAAAATAATCGAACCGAATCGATACAAGAAAATATTGAACCAACTCAAATTGACAAGTTCGGTTCAGTTAGTTCGGGTAAATTGAATTTTTGCTCTCCCCTACCTAAGATGATATTCATCGTTGACTACAATTTTTAAGAGGACGAAACTACTCTCAATTTTTCAGCTATCCCCATCTCTTTCCTTCTTCTTTACTTGATTGCCACAAGAGAATCATTGAGAATTCATCTTCAATTTCACTATAACTCCCCGCTTTCTCTCTCACACATACACACCATCTCTTGAAATAAGCATTGTTGGGCTCTGATCCATTAACAATATATCTAGGTTCCAAATCGAAACCTTGATTTGGGTTTTAAATGAAAACAACCCCTTGATCAAACCTTGATCAGGGTTGCAATCCAGAATCGAGTAGACTAAAAATACACAAAATCGAGGAGAGAAAGAGGGAGTGAGCAAAAAGTTTAAATACACAAGCAAATGGATGTCTATTGTTTTGCCTTTGTTATGGTTTTGATGATAGAAAATAATATTATTTTTATAATATAAATATTTTGTAAATAGTTCTACACTTGGTGTTTTTAAATCATTCTATAAGTTCTATAAGCACCAATCATGAATATCAATTTCATCATTTGCCAAAAATCTTGTGTTCAATATTCTTGATGGCAATTGATTTTGAAAAATAAATTTTTATTGTCAAAAGAATTTTTTTTATATCAAAATTGGCCATATTACATTTAAATCTCAAATCCATATTTTAATTTTGAAGGCCAATATGTCAACCGTTTTTTAAAAAGAGTCAACTATTTTTCCCAAGCACGTCAATCGTTTTCTCTTAACGTGTTGACCATTTTTATGCAAGAGCTCAGCCGTGTGTGGTCAATCGCTACTGCATTATTTACGGTCGACCGTTTTTGGACCTAGTCGACCGTTTCTTCTATAATATCAATCGTTTTTGTCTCTAACAACTAGTTTTGTAAACTCAAATGGTCACAAATGACTAGTTTTGCCTCAAACTTTTATGTCACCTATAAATACAATCAAAGGGAGAACTTGAGAAGATTAATAGATGGAAATAAAATGATTTGAACTTGTTACTGTTATATTTATACTTCTCAATATTGATAGTGTTTTCATTTTTCTGTCAAAAGGCTTTATTTATCATTTGTAAAATTTATTCCAAACCTTGTATTTAATCTTTGAGAGATCTTGTAATTGAGAGTGTCTACTCTCATAACCTCTCTTTTATATCAGTTTGTGTAGCTAGATGATCTATTTGTGTATAAGTAAGAGATTTGTAATTCTTAACGGTTTATGTTAAAGGATCTACCGAGTTTGGTAAGAGGTTTTAGTGAAATATTTGAAAATTCTTAACGAGGAGATAAGGTAGTGGATTAGACTTAGTTTAACTAAACCATTATAAATCACTTGTGTCTCTCTTTCATTTTATTTTAATTATGCTCCATTGTTTTCTTATTTTTCTTCTAAAATCTCCTAAAAAATTTTAATTTCTCAAACACCCAATTGACCCTTCTTCTTAGATGTGTGGTGTCATTCATTGTGCCAAACCTAATTCGATCAAGTGTATCATTTTTAAAAACACAAAAGTATATGATCGGTGCCATTAACTAAATTAACCTCAATAATGGAAATGCCGTCGCGTGAAATTACCCTTCTTATTTTAAAGCAAACCAGTGTAAGATGTCTAATCGATAGTATACAGTAAGTAAGAGTGCGAGTAGGGATATTAAATCTAAAAAAAAAAAAAAGGATACGAGGAAAGTATAAGAAAACGTGCACTCGACGCGTGTCAAATCCAATGTCATTTTCATACTATCTTACCAATGAAATCGGGGATCAAGCGGCCGTCGGAATAGCGGCCGGTGGGATAGTTGAAGAAAGTTTGTCCATAAGGCCAGATATTGGCCTGCAGAGTAGTGGTCGTGTTGATGTAGTTGTTGTTTCCGACGTCGAAGTAGGTATCGCCGAAGAAGAAGAGAGCAGGGCCTTCTTGAAGATCATGGCTATGGCTGCTGCCTGCTGCGGGGAAGAAGAAGAAGAAGAAGAATGTGTAATGAACAAACAGCAAAGTTTTCCAGAAGCTGAAGAAGAAGAAGTGGTTTGTCATGGTAGCTTATGCTCTGTAGTTGCTTGCTTGCCAATTATTGGTTTCTTAGTTCGAAACGTAAGTTTTGCAGTTTGTGTGGTAGCCAGAACCTGGATGAATTTGAACCATCGATTTCTCATCCCCAGATATTTATGTCGGCTGAGTTGAAGCTGCAGTCGTCTTTCCCTTTCATCACGTGGGTTGTTCCACTGATTTCCTCCATTATAATGAATTTGAACTGCGTGTACGTAAATGATGGTCGGATTAATTATCGAAGTTTATCTTAATATTAATTTGTATATAAAAAAAGAGACGACATTAGATTTCTTAATTTTTTTGACATTGAAGATAATATGGAATATGAGCAAGTGTGTGATGAATAAGAAGAATTAAATATTTTTACGTATAAGTGTCATTTTCTTTATATAAGTTAGGCGAGATAGAATATTCAAAATTATCTTTAAAATTCTTGAACTCTATAATTATATGTTGATGAATAATTTGTCAAATTAAATTAAGATAATTATGATTCTCTCAAATACATTTTAAATCATTCATAATAAGAATACAAGATTTGAATTGGTTGGGTAATCTCTTGAATTTAGGTTAAATAGGAGGACATGTGTCACCACTTTATTGTTTAAGTATAGAAACACCTGGCATGTCAAGATTGGTTTGTTCTCCATATATAATTTAGTAATTTCACCCTTTAACTATTCTTTCAACATACATCACCTATCAATTCATTAGTAATTTTGTGGGTCTCGCTTTTTGTAAAAATCCAGGCATGAGATTACGAGCAAACACAACTTCATGGGCAAAATTAGAATATGGTATTTAATTGCAGCAAACCCTAATTTATGAGGTTGACTTTGACCATTTAAAAATTAGGATAGGTGTAGTTGGTGTAATTTTTGAAAGGAAAAAATTGCACTTATTGCCACTGATTTTTACGGTAATTGCAGATAATATGTATGGTATACAGATAGCTTGCCCCAGTTATCCTTGATATTTTGATAGGATTTTGTCCCTTTATTTTTTATTGTACCGGGTTGTTCTTTGTATTTTATATTTGTTGGCACAGGTGTCTGTATATATTTTTATACTCAATGACTAGTGTTCCAGCAGGGTACTTGTGGGCGTGCATGTGTATATCTTTGTTTTCGTTGTTTTATTTCTTGAATATGCATGCTAGGGTAATTTTTATCTTGTATTTCATTCTTTTTTCCTTTTGTAAGCGCTCTCATTCGGGTAGTCCGGGTGGTTGGGATATCCGGATTGAGGTGTTTACAGAATTAAATTGACTTGAAAATATAAATTCAAACGTCTAATTAAAATAATAAAAAACTAAAATAATTATAAAAAATACAAAATCAAAAATATAAATTTGACCATGAGGTCAGAGAGGCAAGGGCTACGTACGGGTAGAGTTTCTTGTGCTGAGGGAGCTGAAAGAAAACTAATTTTTAGTCTTAAATGGAATTGCACTAAAAATCCATTAACCCCAAATCTAGGATTAAGGATCAGAATGAATATTTTGGTTCAAATTTTTCAATCTGAACCAAAATTTGAACACCCCCTCTAGAATTTATGCACAAAGGCTCATCATTATGTTAATCAATTAACCTAAAATCAAGCTAATCAATTATATAAATAAATATGTATAATTACTGAAATTGGGGGTCAACTCAATCAACCAAAAGATGAGATAGGAATCATGGTAACACACCTAACTATATATATGAATTAGGACAAATGTCGCTTTAAATTTTAGGACCTGCACTCTATACCCTATTATCATAGCAAAGGACACAAATTTTCAGTTACCAATTCATGCACTATTGCTATTTTTATTTGTCATAAATATTGTTTCAACACTTAGTTGTGACATTTACAGTAATATTTGTATATTAATGTATCATATATATATACATTAATGTGATACAAAAATAATATATTAATGCATGAATATTAACAAAAATAGCATAATTAAATATCCAATATTATTTTTGTTTTACATTACAGATAACCAAATACCATTGCGTTTTATTTCCAATGGCTTTTCCTTTAGTTTCATGATTTTTTTTTTTTGCTAAGATGGAAAAGATTTTTTTTTTCTTTGCCTAAAACTATATTATAAATTTCATATATATTTGAAATTATTTATATATATTTGATACAACATCAAAATGTTAAGCGAGAGGTGCCAATAATGATTACTTATTTGTTTTTATTTTTTATTTTATATATTTGCAGCTTGGCAATTTTTTTTCATCGAGCCGACAAAACATTTTAAAGAGAGACTAAATTGTAATAAGATTAAAAGTTTGATACTTAGATAAATTAAAATATAAAGATACTATTTTATTATAGAGCATAGAATTCAGAGACTAATTAAGATACATACCCATGTTACAATTCATCAGATACATGATCTTCTAAGCTTAACTCAAACAATGCTTTGAGATTGTAAGGCCAGACAATGCTTGGAGGGCCACTCCACATGAGCTCAGACAACTGCTTAAAAGCAGAGTCAGATGGATGTGCAAGATCAAAGAACACATACTCGCTTGGATTGCTGCATAACTGGTACTCCACTCCTCTCTTCTCTCCACAGCTGTCAAATCCCCTGTAGGGTCCTGCCCCACAGCATGCTTCTTTCCCTTCCTTGAAACCTTTTTCAAAACACCCATATTATCACAAACACAAGCCTTTTAAAGGTAGTTTAAGTGGTGATCCGCCTAGCTCTTTTAATAACTGGGGGTCTAATATGGACATTTTTTATGTATCCAAACGAAATAGAGTAAAAAATAATGTGAATGGCATGCATACCGTATTTTGATGGGTTGTTGATTCTCTCTAAACCCCAAGTATAGTAGTCGAAAAGTGAATATTTGAATCCTTGAAGCTCCCCTTCTAGGCTTCTGAGGAGTTGTGAAAGGGCAACATTGTGCAGCCTTACAAGGGCATTCACATCTTCATAGCAGCCATCATCGCCTGTGTTTGTGGGGTTCACTGCCCTTAACATTGGAAAACAACCCATTGGACTCACCCCTAGAAACCCAAATTTCCTACCCCCGGCCTTGTGTATTTCCTGCACAATCCAAACAAACAAAGACCCAATTCAATATACTCTCTAATAATGCAACAAGTTCTCTTAATCAGAACATATTAATGAATGAAGCCATTATACTTTGATAACAAGTGTCAAGTTTCCGATCACCATGCCCACGTACTCTTCCCCGGAGAATCGTCGAATGAAGCCGGTTTTGTTGGTCCAGAAAGGGGACGCGTAATCGGCGGCGCCGATGCTCAAGACAAAGATGGCTCTTGACAGTAGTGCTTTCTTGGCTTCAATATCGCCACCCAGCTGCCGCTCCACTTCCTTAAAATAGTTTAGCTGAGTGTGAAGATTAATCGCCTGTTATTATCATCAAAACCCTGCAATTAATTAATAATTATGGAGTTAATCTGTCTTAAACTGAAATGAAACTTGGATTAATTACCAGTCCTTGGAAGGTTTCGGCTAGAGCGCTGGCCCCGGAAGATGCAAAGTTGGCGCCGCCGGCGTGTTGGTAGTTGCCGGGATGTTTGTACGGAAGAAGCAATGGACGCTTTGCATACTCAGCTGCATATGCCAGCCATAGAGGAGTGCTTGAGCTTTTCCATTTTTTTAAAAAAATAAATTTACTTTTTTTTCCACAAATAACTTTTATTTGAATTTTGATTCATAAATAAGTTGAGATTGAACAAGGCAAAACTCAGCATGCTTGTGAATAAAACTCATAAGCAAGTTCATGAATAGACTCATAAATAAAATATTTTTTTTATTATTTTAATATTATCTTTTTAAATAGAGATTATTTTTTTTATATTTATTTAAAATATTATTTTTTAATTGAAGATGTTTTAAAGACAAAGGTTTCCCTTCTCCAAGCAAAAATTTGACTCAAAGATAGAACTAGAAACAAAAAAAATCTCTCTATGCTTGGTTTGAGTTTAATTCTAAATCTCTTTCTTTATTCTCTATTTGTCGATTTGAGAATCTATGTTAGATTATATCCCTAGATTGAATCTCAGCCACTTGCACCATCTGTTCCCATTGCCATCAACACTTCTACCACCGCCTTCGCCATCCATCTCCTTCATAGTCAAAGTCTCATTCTCGCCATTGTCACTGCCTCCACTAGTCATTTCCGATGTAACACTATTTTTTTGTAAGTGCAATAGTTCCTCAACTAATCCTTTATTATTGAGCTTGAGCTAGAGCTTGAGATTAAACTTGGCTCGCCAGAATCTCATTTATTATGTTAAATGAGCCGTCTCAAGCTCAATAAATTCTTAACGAGTTCAAGCTCAAACAAAATTTTGAGCTTGAGTTGAGTTGAGATTGACTTTTTCTTGATAAGCTGAAATGAGCAAAATGTTCAGCTCAATTATATCCTTACCCAAAACTCATGGGGACCCAACTTGTTTTGTTCTTGTTGAGACAAGATCAAAGGTTATTTGATCAAGGATGTGTAAGGTTGGGGAAATTTTTGATTAAGTTTCAATCTCGGTCCAAGCAGGGTTGGTATTTAACATCCTTACCTAGCCTAGTTTCTATATTATATTTATATATAAATATATTATCTATTATTTTAAATAAAATATTATATATTCTATACATTTATATAGATTTGAGGTTTGATACATCTCACCTCACCCCTCCTTCCCTTGTCAAATCTTATGGAAGAATGGGTTCGAGATGCCCCACACCTTGCCTGAGGTAAGGAATAAAATGAAAACCCCTACCCGGTTGAGGTACAGGGTAGGGTATTGGAGTTTGGCATCGAGGATGAGGTAGGCTTGTCCAAACCCAACCTGTTGCCAAGCCTGAGTAGAAGTTTGATGATAGATAATAGTGATGATAGATGTTATCTTTATCTCAAATCATAACTTTTTTGCTATAAGTAGGGATACTGTTTTACTCAACTTAAGCAATATTTAACAATTCTAATTTATTTGTGTCGCCTAGACATGAGAAAAAAAAAAAAACATTTCTAGGGTTATGGGTATAAGGCTCCCAACTAGTACCCAATCATTTGTGTCCATATATATATATATTTGTGTCCAATTTTGGTATATCCATCGTTAAAGTGTTTTTCCAGTTTTGAGAAAAGTGCTTTATATGTTTTGCTGAAAAAAAAAAAAAGAATAGCAACCAAAATAATTGATTTCCTAACTGATCTCTAATTTTCAATAAAATAAGAACAACCTTGTAATTACACCAAGACTCATCATTGACTAAAATTTATTTAAAAGAAAAAAAAATAAAACTAAATTGACACCTTGAATATAACCTTTCAATATAAGAGTCTTAGTAGTTTTTTTTTTTTTTTCTAATTAGACGTGCATAGCATATGTCAACCTTTCTAGCAAGCATCATGTATAGAAGACTTAGCTCAAGTATCTTAATCAATCGAAATTCACTAATTGATTAAAATGAATCAAGAAGTAAAATCAAATTGAACTGATCGATTAATCTAAAAGATCAAACGAATCGATAACCAAAAAATTCGAACCCAAACTGAATAAACTGAACTGATTAAATCAAAGAAATGCAAAAAAAAAAAAAACTAATAGAAAATATACAAAAATGAAGAAAATGACGTTGTTTTATAAACATCAAAACAATGTTGTTTTAAAGTTTGATCGGTTCAATTAATTTGGTTTTTCTAACAAAAAAACTGAATCGAAAATAAAAAACTAGACTTTTAAGAAAAATTAACCGAACCGAATCAATGCAAGAAAATATTGAACCAAATCAAACTGACAAGTTCGATTCAGTTAGTTCAGATAAACTGAACTTTTGCTCTCCCCTATCTACGATGATGTTCATTGTTGACTACAATTTTTAAGAGGGCGAAACTACCCTGAATTTTTCTGTTCTCCCCATCTTTCTCCTTGTTCTTTACTTAATTGCTACTAGAGAATCATCGAGAATTCATCCTCAATTTCGCTATAGCTCCCCGCTCTCTCTCTCACACATACACACCATCTCTTGAAATTAATGAGTTCAAATCATTTCATTTCCATTTATTAGTTTTCTCAAGTTCTCCCTTTGATTGTATTAATAGGTTACACAAAAGTTTGAAGCAAAACTAGTTGTTTGTGACCATTTGAGTTTACAAACCTAACTGTTAGAGACAAAAATGATTGATAGTATATAAGAAACGATCGACTAGGTCCAAAAACGGTCGACCGTAAATGATGCAGTAGTAATCGTCTGCACATGACTGAGTTATTGCATAAAAATGGCCAACATGTTAAGAGAAAACGATTGATGTGCTTGGAAAAAATAGTTTTGACTCTTTTTAAAAAATGGTTGATATGTTGGCCTTCAAAATTAAAATATGAATTTGAGATTTAAATGCAATATGGCCAATTTTGATATAAAAAAAATTCTTTTGACAATAAAAACTTATTTTTCAAAACCAATTGCCATCAAGAATATTGAACACAAGATTTTTGGCAAATGATGAAATTGATTTTCATGATTGGTGCTTATAAAACTTACAGAATGATTTAAGAGCACCAAGTGTTGAACTATTTACAAAATATTTTTATTATAAAAATAATTCTATCATTAAAACCATAACAAAGGAAAAACAATAGACATCCCTTTGCTTGTGTATTTAAACTTTTTGCTCACTCCCCCTTTCTCTCCTCAATTTTGTGCATTTTTAGTTTACTTGATTCTGGGTCGCAACCCTGATCAAGGTTTGATCAAGGGGTTGTTTTCATTTAAAACCCAAATCAAGGTTTCGATACTCTTACATTTATACTTCTCAATATTGATAGTGTTTTCATTTTTCTGTCAAAAAGTTTTATTTATCATTTGTATAATTTATTCCAAACCTTGTATTTAATCTTTGAGAGATCTTGTAATTGAGAGTGTCTACTCTCATATCCTCTTTTTTATATCAGTTTGTGTAGATAGATGATCTATTTGTATATAAGTAAGAGATTTGTAATTCCTAATAGTTTATGTTAGAGGACCTACCGAGTTTGGTAAGAGATTTTAGTTAAGCATTTGAAAATTCTTAATGTGGAAATAAGGTAGTGAATTAGGCTTGTGTTTCTTCTCTATTTTATTTTAATTGTGCTCCATTGTTTTTTTATTTTTCTTTCAAAATCTCCTAAACAAATTTTAATTTCTCAAACACCCGTTTCACCCTTCTTGTTAGATGTGTGGTGTCATTCATTATGCCAAACTTAATTCGATCAAGTGTATCATTTTTAAAAACACAAAAGTATATAATCGGTGATATTAACTAAATTAACCTCAATAATGGAAATGCCGTCGCGTGAAATTACCCTTCTTATTTTAAAGCAAACGAGTGTAAGATGTCTAATCGATAGTATACAGTAAGTAAGAGTGCGAGTAGGGATATAAAAACTACCAAAAAAAAAAAGGATACGAGGAAAGTATAAGAAAACGTGCACTCGACGCGTGTCAAATCCAATGTCATTTTCATATTATCTTACGAATGAAATCGGGGATCAAGCGGCCGTCGGAATAGCGGCCTGTGGGATAGTTGAAGAAAGTTTGTCCATAAGGCCAGAAATTGGCCTGCAGAGTAGTGGTCGTGTTGATGTAGTTGTTGTTTCCGACGTCGAAGTTGGTATCGCCGAAGAAGAAGAGAGCAGGGCCTTCTTGAAGATCATGGCTATGGCTGCTGCCTGCTGCAGGGAAGAAGAAGAAGAAGAATGTGTAATGAACAAACAGCAAAGTTTTCCAGAAGCTGAAGAAGAAGAAGTGGTTTTTCATGGTAGCTTATGCTCTGTAGTTGCTTGCTTGCCAATTATTGGTTTCTTAGTTCGAAACGTACGTTTTGGAGGTTGTGGTAGCCAGAACCTGGATGAATTTGAACCATCGATTTCTCATCCCCAGACATTCATGTCGGCTGAGTTGAAGCTGCAGTCATCTTTCCCTTTCATCACGTGTGTTGTTCCACTGATTTCCTCCATTATAATGAATTTCAACTGCGTGTACGTAAATGATGGTTGGATTGATTATCAAAGTTTATCTTAATATTAATTTGTATATAAAAAAAAGAGACGAGATTAGATTTCTTAATTTATTCTCCAACATTGAAGATAATATGAAATATGAGCAAGTGTGTAGTGAATAAGAAGAATTAGATATTTTTACGTGTGGGAGTCATTCTCTTTATATAAGTTAGGTGAGATAGAATATTCGAAATTATTTTTAAGATTCTTGAACTCTATACTTATGGGTTGATAAATGATTTGTCAAGTCAGATTAAGATAATTGTGATTCTCTCAAATACATTTTAAATCATTCGTAATAAGAATACAAGATTTGAATTGGTTGGGTAATCTCTTGAATTTAGGTTAAATAGGGGAACACGTATCACTATTTTATTGTTTAGGGATAGAGACACATGACAAGTCAAGATTAGTTTATTGTCCAGATATAATTTAGTAATTTCACCCTTTTAAGTATTCTTTCACCATATATCACCTATCATTTCATTAGTAATTTTGTGGGTCTCGCTTTTTCTAAAAATCTAGGCATTAGATTATGAGCAAACACAACTTCATGGGCAAAATTAGAATATGGTATTTAATTGCAGCAAACCCTAATTTATGAGGTTGACTTTGACCATTTAAAAATTAGGATTTTTGAAAGGAAAAAAATCCCACTTAGTGCCACTAATGTTTATGGTAATTGCAGATAATATGTCTGATATTTGAGAAAAAATACAATGACTTCCTTAGATCGCTAATACTTTGTTATAGTTTCCTCTTACCCTTAGTTAATCCTAGTTAATATTTTAAAACTATTTTTTTTAACTCTTTCCTTTTTTAACCCTTTTTCTATCGAGTTGAAACAATAGCGGATAAAGTTCATCAGAAAAGTTCACTGACAATCTTCTTCTCTATTTCTCTTTCACTTTCATCAATGAGCATTATTAGATTCTAAGAGAGAAAACCCTAGGGGGAAGAAAATATATTATTATTCAACCCCAAAATGAAACTGATTACAATATTTTATATTTATACTAAATTAACATACTTGCTAATACTAAAATGACATCACTAATATACACACTCTAATACTCCCCCTTCAAGCTGTATATCTACAGCTTGATATTATACGTACGTCAAAAGTATAACAAAAACAAACTAAGAAGAACAACAACAAGAAGAACTGCAGTAGCCACGAATAGTGAAACACTCCAATGAGCAGATTTGATAAACACGTCGGAAACCGAAACTGATAACAATGGACCGGCTTGAATGGACATCAGCAACCAAACAGCTCCGGCAAGAAAGAAACGGCGGCAGATCTTGAAGCTGCAAAATGATAGCGGCGACTATTCTTATTTTGAGCAGATCTGGAAATGGCGAACAAGGAAGTCGATTTGCAGATCGTCGATAGAAGGAGACCACCATTATAGAAAAAATGGAAAACCGAAATTGATCGACAAAATCGCAAAATCGACGGAAGAAAAAAAAAACGATGGAAGAAACAGAAGAACAAAGGCTCGTGAAGCAGCGTCACATACCGAAGGAAACCGCAAGAAATGAAAATGGAAAGGATGCAAACCAAATGTAAAATAAAAAAATGCAACTCACTTGCAGCAAAAGAAAGCAACAGATCAGAGAAGATTTGGAGATAAATCTGGAAAAAAACAGAGGTCACGAAAAACAGAGATCGCAAAATGGAAACAGAAACGGAAGAATAGAAAGTCGAAGAACATATCATCGAAGAACAAATCACGAAGAAACAAAATCCAAAGAAGAACGACGATCGAAGCACGAACAGATATCTCGATCGAAAAGAAATGAAACAAAGAATACCTCCGAACAAAGGAGGAAAAATAGGCGACAGAGCGCCGGAAAACCAACCAAGCATCGACGGAAAGAAGTCGACGGATGCGCAACAAAAGCTAGGGTTGCTCTGATACCATTATAGATTCTGAGAAAGAAAACCCTAGGGGGAAGAAGATATATTATTATTCAACCCCAAAATGAAACTGATTACAATATTTTGTATTTATACTAAATTAACATACTAAAGCTAATACTAAAATGACATCACTAACATACACACTCTAATAAGCATGATGGAAGAAGATGAAAATGATAAAGGAAAATGAAGAAAATTAAGTTCATTAATAGAGTTGGCTTTGCAACATCGTCAAACTCATATCTCTTTTTAGCCAAAGTGACTTATTCGTTATCAATGGGAAGGGCATAGTTTTCTAGTTACTTTATAGGGGTGTCAGAAAATATTCAAAAATTGATTAATTGAGCCAAATCGGACCGAATTGTGCCTTTTGGATTCAATGGTTAAGTTTCGATTTTAAAAAATTAAAACTGATATATTTGGTTTGGTTACTAAATTTTTTTTTTCAAATCGTGGTTCGAAACGAACCAGAACTGATATTATACTTATATATATGTTATAATTTATTGGGTATATATATATATATACATATGCATAAATAGTATTACTTCTTAGGAAATTAGCGAGATTTATGAACTCTTTTATTTTTAGACTTTTATGCACTATTGCTATACTAAATGGTCAATATAATCTCATTTGATGAGGTAGTCTATGAATTATTTTGTTCTACTTTTACTTTAAGACTTGAAGCATTAATGAAGTTATTGGTTTATTTTAATTAATAAATTTATTTGTAATTTCATATTTTACTAAAATATTTAGAAGTTAAATGTTAATTGGATAGAATCGTAATCGAAATCGAACCGAAACTAATTCGGTGTGACGGATTGGTCATGATTTGGTTTTATATATGTAATGGTTCGGTTACGGTTCTTATTTTTTCGAAATCGTTAAAAATGGTTCAATTACTAAATTCTTATAGAATCAGACCAATCTGAACCGTTGACACCCCCTATTACTTTAGTGTCAGTGGAATGTGTGTGAGTTTTCTAGTCTCAGTCTTTCTCCCTTTGGTGTCAGTGGAATGTGTGAGTTTTCTAGTAGTCTCAGTCTCTCTCCCTTTGAATGCTTAACCTTTTCTTCTTTAAATGGCATTGAAAACAATCAATTGATAGGGTTTTTTCATTGAAGCGTTATCCCATTGCCGAAGGGGTTCCAATGTCGAACCCCATGAAACCCATAGTTATGAGGTTTACTCACAAATGTACAACCTTTGGTTTTTTATTTTTATTTTTACTTTTAAAAAATTATATATATAATATTTTTAGATCATATATGTATATTAAGAAAAAAAATATATAAACTGCATAAAAATGATATAGGAAATAGAGAAAATGAGGAGATTTAATGTTATTTTTAAAATAAAAAGGATAATCTTTGCAATTAAGAGAAACTTAATTACACATAACTAATAACTATAATTGTTCCAATAAAGGATGGTCATTGATTATTACCTCTTAATTAATATTCAGATCATATTTGATGACGTTAAAAGTTTATCTCTAATATATTACCTCTTAATTGAGATATAAATTGATCACCACATTTAAGAAATTTAATCTTGAGCAAAGTATTTTTATTTGAAGATTTACAAAAGCATATTTGTTCCTGCCATAAAAGACCTTTTATGGAGTATCAAGATTGAGCAAGGCATACTTTGTGGGCCGAGGTCAACTAAAGCTAGGCCCATGAACCAATTCTCAAATAACATAAATATTATTGGAGTAATACTATTTATCTAAATTGTAGATGGATTTTCAGTGTAATTGACACATTTTTATTAAAAATCTACAGTTACGTTCTCTTTATTTTTTAATTTTTAGTTTTGAGTTTTGAATTTATTTTTAATTTTCTATTTTGATAGTCTGTTTTTAGAAAATTGAAAATGCGTTCTCTTTATCATTTTAAAAAATTATTTTTCAAAACAGAAAATTAGAAAACACGTTCTCGTTAAAATTTTGAAAATAATTTTTTAATAATACTTTATTTAATAAATTTGATTATTTAGTAAATCAGAAATATTTAATGTTAATATATTATTAAAAATATATATTTATTTTAAAGTTAATGAATTTTATAATATTTTTTCTATTATAATAATAAAATATGAATAAATAAATAAATATGTTTTGAGTTTAGAGTTTATTTTGGATGAAAACACTCAAAAAAACTTTTTGTTGTTTTGAGTTTTCTTTAAATTTATTTTTTATTTTCAAAAATGTATTTTTAAAAACAATAAAGAGAACGCATTTTTATTATTTTAGAAAATCGAAAACTAAAAATGACTTACATATTTGCATCTCTTCATTTTTCAATAAAAATATGCCAATTAAATTGGAGATTAAATAAATAATATTACTCATATTTTATTGAGTTGTATATATATATGTATATATGTATGTATGTATATTAGAATGAGACTCGTATTATGTATATGCACAAGTACTAAAACATAAAAGATTTTAAATAAAAACTCATTTTCTATTATATGGATAAATTGACCTTTTAATATGTTATACATTTATTTAATGTCACCTAAAATGTAATACAAAATATACAAATATCACAACAGGGTTCAACAGGCATTTTCCAATTACAATTCAACCGACACCCCACTGGGTGGGACCATACAGTCTTCCACAGTTGATTCGAACAGAACCCTAAGATTGTTGGGCCACACAACACTTGGAGGCCCACTCCACATGAGCTCAGAGAATTGCTCATAAGCAGTCTCAGAGTGATGAACAAGATCAAAGAACACATACTCGCTTGGGTTGCCACATAACTCATACTCCAATCCTCTCTTCTCTCCACAGCTGAGAAACCCTCCATATGGTCCTGACCCACAGCATGCATGTTTCCCTTCCTTGAAACCTTTCTCAAAACACCCATATTATCAAAAACCCAAAATCATATATAGAAGTCGGTGATTTCGCTGATAATCCACTTCTTATAGTAAGTATGAACTTATGAATTTGAATTCCATATATAAAAGAACATTTACAATTTTATATATAAGAGATTTTAAATAGAAACTGTGGAAAGACGTACCATATTTTGATGGGTTGTTGATTCTCTCCATGACCGAAGTGTAGAAGTCGAAAAGTGAATATTTGAATCCTTGAAGCTCCCTTTCTAGGGTTCTGAGGAGGAGTGAAAGGGCAGCATTGTGCAGCTTTATAAGGGCATTCACATCTTCATAGCAGCTATCATCGCCTGTGTTTGTTGGGCTAACTGCCCTCATCATTGGGGCACAGCCCATTGGGGCCAGCCCAAGAAAACCAAATTTCCTTCCCCCCGCCTTGTGTATTTCCTGCCAAATTCAACCAACCAAGACCCCATTTGATTCTCTGTTAATTATTTCCCCAATCCATCTTCCCCAAACTTATATTTTTATTCATATATTTTTACCTTTTTTTCATATAATTATTCAAACTTTTTATTATTTTAATTACATTATTGAACCTATATTTTCGAATCAATTTAACCTCTATATTTAAATCTCTTTTTTTCTTTTCATTGTTTTAATTACATAGCTGGATCTATATTTTCGAATCAATTTAACTATATACTTTGACATGAACAGATTGTCACATTTACTTTTTTATCTTATTTTATTTTTTTTAAAACATAAAATTATTAAAATTAAATTGAATTAAAAATATAAGTGTATAATTGAAATGACAAAAAATTCGAATTAACATACGAAAAGAAAGTCAAAATTTAAGGATTAGATAAACTCGAAAATTAAGTTAAAAAATATAATCAAAACAACAAGTTGGAATAATTATATAAAAAATATAAAAATAAAAAAATATGAATTTGATATGCAAGATATGAATTTGAATTTTATATTTTATAGTAATTATTTTTTCCCAATAAAACTTAGACTTACTCTGATAACAAGTGTCAAGTTTCCGATCACCATCCCGACGTACTCTTCCCGAGAATACCGGTGAAAGACGCCGTCGGCGGTGTTGGTCCAGAAGGGGGAGACGTAATCGTTGGCTCCGACGCTGAACAAGTAGACGGCCCTTGACAACAGTGTTCTCTTGGCTTCAACATTGCCGCCGAGCTGCTGCTCCAACAACTCCTCGGTTTTCTTGAAGTGGAGCACCTGCATGTGAATGTCAATCACCTGCAAGATGACAAACCCACCATGTCATTATAACTTAAACAACATATTAACACTTAATTAAACACACAGAGAATGCACATTAAGGTCTAATCAGACAAATACTTAGTAATAGTATCCCTTAAAATAAATTAGTACCAAAGTATATATATATATATATATATATATATATTTGTAAATGTCACGGGTCCTTTCTCAAGAATATTAGTTAAAAGTGAATTATGTATTTACTTTCGTTCAGACAGATCTTAGGCCGTATCAGATTAGTACCAAGATTAATACCAAGATTTCTAAGAAGGCCAGATCCATATTTTTCTATGAATTTTACATGAATAGTCCAATCACCCACCTAAACTTCAATCCTATAATCTGAATTATTGAATATTTAATCTTTATAACTTACCGATCAATTGTGACTCGTGGGTCGTCGATCACAATAAAGAGAAATGGTCAGGATTGGTCGAGACGATGATAGTTGACGAGAGACTCATTCTTCCGTTTAAGTCAACAAGAGACGAAAACAAAGATGATGGCCAAAGATGAAGGAAAGACAAAAGGAAAGATCGATTCAATCGGTTCTTCTTTTGTTCTTCCCTTTTTTCTATTTTTCTTCTTTTCGACTCATCTTGCGTGTAATTCACGTATTATTTATACTAAGATATGTAGTCAATAGATGTAAATAATAAATATTAAGTATTTAATGGATCAGATTTAAAGTTAAGAGGGTGATAGACTTTTTATGTAAAGTTTAGGAGAAAAAATATAGGTTTGGCCTATTGGGTCATTTGGTTTAATCTGATCAAAAATTGATTAAAATTAAAATGTGAATCAAAGACCAAACTAATTTTCCTTGTACTTATGACCAAATAGTATATCGAGATCTTCCTAATGAACTACCGATATAGGATTGGGTCGCAAAAAATATTACCAAATAAATCAAATATACGAGAACTACAAATCAAATTACCAGATCTTGGTAGGTTTCAGGTAAAACGCCAGCCCCGGAAGACGCAAAATTCAGGCCCCCAACAAATCGATGGTTGCCAGGATGCTTATATGGCGGAAGCAATGGAAGGTCTGCATAATCAGCTGCATATATATATGTCACCAAAATTAAAGCCCTATATATGTTAAGCAATGGAAGGGTTGCGTGCTCATGAACTATGGTAAGTCGGTTTACTTTGAAACAATTGCCAAAACTTTTGTTCCTATATTTGTTCCTAAGCTTTTGTTTTTTTTTTTCTTCTTCTGGTAGAGCTTTAAATTTTTCATGATTTTAAATGTGTCTCTAAATTTAGCCGAAAGGCATATTTATACACTTAAACTTTTTATAATTTTAAATCTATATTTAAAATATATAAAATCACTCATTTAAATACATAACCAACAAATAATATGCACACACACTAATATAGCAGTTTTTTAACATCTCCTCAATTCTCTTTTTCTCTTTGATTGCATCTCCTACAACTATGTCTTCTCTCTTTTCGACATCTCCTACATTTGTTTTAGTTGGGCTACGTAAGCTAATTGGGGTTAGATAAGTCACTGATATACTCAAGTCGATGATCATTTTTCTATCTAAGAGAATAAAAAATGGGGCCAATCTAGGAATAATGTTTCTTATAGGAGACGCAGTTAAAATAAACATTGGAGAGAGAGAAGACGCAACCAAAGAGAGATGGGGAATTGAGCAAATGCTAAAGAGAGAGGGAGATGAGAATATATCGTCGGAAAAAGAAAGAAAAAAAGAGCTGAGGAACGTAATAAACTGCCACATTAGTGCACGTGTATATTATTTGTTGATTAAGTGTTTAAATAAGTAATTTTGTATAGTTACGAATATATTTAGAATCAAGAAAAATTCAAAATTCTAAAAAAAAAAAACCCAAAAATTTACGGAGATAAATATACTTTTGGGTTTGAAACAATCAAATACATTTTCCCCAAATTTAAGAACACAATCATTTATTTAGCACTTTCTCCCGTTACTTATTTAGTGCGTCGGGATACATATTCTCTTACCGATGAAATCAGGGATCAAGCGGCCGTCGGAATAGCGGCCGGTGGGATACTTGAAGAAGGTTTGTCCGTAAGGCCAGAAATTGGCCTGGAAAGTGGTGGATGTGTTGATGTAGTTGTTGTTTCCGACGTCGAAGAGCGAGTCGCCGAAGACGAAGAGTGCAGCGCGATGATCTTGAAGACCATGATCATGCCTGCCGGCGCCGACGCCGCCGGAGAAGACGATGAAGAATGTGCAGTGAACAAAGAGAAGAATTTGCAGGAAGATTGAGTGCTTGGCCATTGAAACCCGATGGTTTGTTAAAGCTTCTGGTGGATAGTACCTGTCCTCCCCTTGTTTATACCAACTTTGAAATGCTAGGGCAAATCAATATAGATTGAGTAATGGAGGTGAAGATGATATATATCTTTATCTTTTACTTAATTATTTCCAGTCATCCGTCAAGAAATGATTTTCTTAGTAGTTTATGTATAAAACATTAAGCGTGCATTAAGCACAATATTTTTATAACTGTAATTCACTAGGATAGAGTTAACTACTAGAAGACGAAAGCTCCGAGTTAATTCAAGTTTGTTCTTAGATTTTGGAGTTGTTGGGGACAGATTTGAGTTTTATTGATAGAATATAAAAGACATTTTTAGTTGGCCAAATCCCTTAACTTTACGTGAAAAATTTACTATTTTCTAAATCTTAAATTTGAGCTATTAAATATTTAATCTTTATAATTTATATTTATTGACTACTTAATTATCTAATTAATAATAAACATGTAATAGACGCGTTATTAAGTTCGTGAAAATAAAGAAAAAAGTAAAGTAATAAAACACCACGCTCAGTAGCCATTGAATTACAAATGCATCAATAGATAAGTTGTGGGTCACTGATTAGAGTAAAGAGGACGAGAAAAGGTAGGTATGTCGCAGATTGTTAGTTAGAGCAAAGATGAGGGAGAATGGTGGATCCGTCGCGTGTCGCCAATTGAAAAAGAGAAAAGTGGGTTGGTTGTGCCTTGCGAGTTGACAATTGAAACAAAGAAGAAGAGTTGGGATCAATCAAGATCACAACATCCAAAGAGAGACTCAATTCTTTCATTTGAGTTTACCAAAGACGAGAGTAGAGAACACGACCAAAAACAAAAAAGAATGTAAAAGGAATGATTGATTTGATTGATTTTTTTTTTTCTTTTCAATGCACTTCACCTATAACTCATATATTATTTTATATTAAATTAAATAATCAATAGATATAAATTATAAATACTAAGTATTTAATAAATCAAATTTGAAGCTTAGGGATATGATAAACTTTTTATGTTAATTAAATTTAATAGAAAAAATATGGGTTTAGGCTTTTTAGTTAGATTTTTAGGGTTATATTCATCACGATACACGATAGAGTTTGCATAATTCTATGTCTCGTGTATGGTTGTTATATTGTTTTTTCCATCACAATATGGAATGAGATTTGTGTGGCTATCGTAGGCCCAATCTATCATGTGATAAGAGTTGCATTTGACTGAGGAGTAGGACGACTGACATGGACTTATAGGATTAGTCATGTTAAAAGTCCAAATATTCATTTTACAAATAATAATAATAATAATAAAAAGTTAATGTGTGATTTTGATAAGTTTTATTGATCAGTAGAAAATGGGATACAGTTAGAGTCTTCACTCGAAACAAGATTGGAACCTCATCAGATTGGGATTGAACTGCATTGAATGTTTCAGTCTGATTTAGTTTGGTCCAATCTTAATCATTTTTAAATATTTTTTTTATTTTTTAATATAAAATTTTAAAAAATCACATATATATATAAAGAAAAATTTTCATAAAAAAATTTAAACATTTCAATTAATTAAGTCCTTTCAGCCTTCTTTTTCTTGGACCCAACCTTTAGAGTTAGATGATTTGGGATTTTATAACAATGCCTCCTGTCACAATTTAAGGTTGTCCACTTTAATTAAGCACAATTGTTATGGCCATGAGAAGGAAAAAAAGAAAAAATAAATAAATAAAAATAATACACGTGGCATACCCATCGCCTTAAGAAATGAGACAACATGCTTGGTATCACATGGTCCATTAGCTTTCGTCCACGTCAACATCTCTATTGTCTCCCAATGTCCACGTCGTCCCATCTCCGAATCCTATGTGTTTGGATCTTATTTTCTTTTATCAAAAAAAAATATTTTTTAGTATTAAAAATTATAATATTATATTAATATATATGAATTATAATAATATTATAATTAAAGAGCAGTGGTAATCATTATTATTAAGATAATAAATAAACATCAATAAATACATTTTATCTGGAACCTGAGATATTTTTATTATACTTTAATTATTAAAAATTAAATTAAACCTTTAAACTAAAAAAATAAATTACACTCGACGTACTTAATATTTCATAAAAAGACAGACACTTGACTACAAATTTAACTACACTTTTTTATACAATTACTTCATAAATATTAAAAATTTTAATATGACAAAAAATATATTCATATTTTTTCCTTTTTAAATGTAAACATTCAGTTAGTTTGATTATTGAATCAATCAAATTGTTCAAATTAAATAGAGTAAACCTGTGTTAAAAATAAAATCAAATTGACTGAACAAATTTTTAAATTGAAAAAGTCAAATAATCAAAAATACCTATCAAAAATTGGAAAAATTGAACTGACAAAAAAAAATCAAAATAATAAAGTGCAAAAATAACATTATTTTTTATATTTTAGTTAGTTTGGTTATTTTTATTTTTTTAAATACGGAGATTAAACCAAACCAAAATAACAAAAATTACAAAATTTGAAAGTCGAACTAAATTGACCTCAAGCTTAAACCGAATCGAATTAGTAATTTTGACTTATTCAATTCGATTACTTCAGTTTAATCAAAATATTATTTATTTTTTTTCTATCTTCTTCTTATATGGTGAAATATATAGATTTTGATCAATTCGTTTAATGAATGATAAAGGTAAAAAAAGACGAGAGAAAATAAAGTTATTTTTGTCATTTAATAGTCACAATAATAATTCAAAAAAAAAGAGTAGATGAAAATGTATATTATTTTAAAAAAATTCTATTTTTAATATTAAATATTTTTTGGATCAAATTTAAAGACACCACACATAATTTACTCTAAATAAAAAATATTTTCTTAATATTAATTGGGACAGCGACGACAGCCGAGCGAAGGCACCATAAGGTCTCGCAATCAATTAAGTGGGGCGCCCATAGTCTTGCAATAATGCTACTGGTTGGTGGGGCTTTGATCCTCTCTCGCAACATGTCTAACGTGACCCATTATTAAATCATTGCTCGCAGCCCCAATCATTGCTCTTATTTAGGCCTCTCCTCCCATTTGTGGCCTCAACCCATTTTTCTTGTCTTTCTTGACCCCTTGTACTTTGCTCCACACAGTTTTATTGAATCTTCCTAAATGGCCAAATTTTGAGAATCACGAGTGCAATAATTTAAATATTAATCAAAACACTTCGATTCGGAGTTGTGTGTCTTTTGATTGCTGATGCCTTGTTGATCACGTCTCCCAAACAACAATAGTTTTATCGGATAATTATCATTCTATTATCGTTTTGCTTCTAGAATTGTTTATTTAAGTTTAATAATTATTATTTTTTTATTTTAAAAAACTCAAGATCTCTAATTTATCTATCAGACTGACACTTGAGTTCTATATTTTTAATTATATCCATGTATGTATATTTTTAAGTTAATTTAATTTTTACAGCTTAATGTATAAAAAAAAAGATTAAATTTACCTATATCACTTTATTTTTTTATATATCAAAATATAAGGATTAAATTAATTTAAAAATACAAATATAATATATAATTGAAATAATAAAAAATTTAAGTTATCACATAAAAAAATTAAAATATAATAGTTAAATTGATTTAAAAATGTAAGTTTAAGAATATAATTAAAATAATAAAAAAATCACATAACTACATAAAAAAATAAAAATAAAAATTTTACCATATAAATACAAAAATATCGACATAACTTGAATTAAGCGTCTAAATAGCATTTTTAAACGAGCACAGACGCGTAAGGGAAGTCACTTACGAAAGGCATTTAAGTATATTCGGGTTTGGTTGTGACCAACTTAGCTGCCATTTCGTTCCACATTCCTAGCATTTCCTTTTGACCCATAAAACAATTAAAAAATAGGTTCCATTAGCTTCAGTCTCGATCAATACTAATTATTAACCAACAATTTATAATTAATTAATAATATTCAATTTATATAATATTTTTCGTTGATTCAGTCCATGGAGGATTACGTGTCCCCCGCCAAAATCATGTTTCATTATTTTATCTTACTAACATTACGTCAACAAAATAAATTTAATATTTTAATTTAAAAAATTATTATCATTTAATCTCATTGTTCTCATTTTATAATTTATATTAGGTTTGGCCATTCATACCAAACCCATATTTTTGCCTTTTAACTTTTATGTTTTTTTATTAATTTTTATTATTTCGATTATATTTATAAAATTAATTTTTAAATTAATTTAATTATTATATTTTAACTTTTTTTCATATGATAATATGAATTTTTTGTTATTTTGATTATACTATTGAAATTGATTCTTGAGTCAATTTAACCCACGTATTTTGATCTTTTTTTGTATGATAATTTGAATATTTTGTTATTCTAATTATACTATCGAATCTATATTTTTGAGTCAATGTAACTCTTGTATTTTTATAAGTAAAAAAAATTAAAATAAGATAATAGAGTACACGTCAAATTATGTTTATCTCAAAGTATAGTGTTAAATTGACTAAAAAATATAAACTAAAGATATAATCAAAATAATAAAAAATTTAAATTGTTAAATGAAAAAAAATCAAAGTATTAGAGTAAAATTTATTAAAAAATATAATTAAAATAACAAAAAATTTGAGTGAGCACATAATATAAATTATAAAATTATAAGAAAAAAATATAGATTTAGATATTTAAAATATGATAATAATAATAATAAGTATATTATATTTTAAATTATTTAATTACTTAATAAAATTATTATATTAATTAATATCATATCATAACCAAAAAATCAAAACAGCCTTCGTTCGAATTTACGTGAGTCTTGAAAATTAGAACCTTCTGTGATTGCTTAAACTTGAAAGTTAAAACTAACGCTTCCCCCACGTTTATTCTTATTGTGTGTGTACGCGGTCGCCGGAGCACTCTCTCTCTCTCTTTCTCTCTCTACAGCGCAGAGCAGCTTCGTTTGCAGAGTTTTCTTGGAGCCTCCAGGTCTCGGTCTCTCTATCTCGCTTGTGTAAGGATTGAGATTTTGGAGCTTCTAGGCTTCAATCTCGTTGCGCACTCTGCGTGCTCGGATTGGCGTTCTAGCTCTTCTGCAGTTCACGAATTAGCAGAAAGAACTGTATATCTGAAGCAACGAACAGAAGGCTCTGAGCTGACCGGCGATCTGCTCTCTTGTCTCTTTCTCTGTGTTTGTATGTGCATTTGATATAACTGCCCGGGCCTGAGGCTTGGGATTCGAACCATGTCAGCGGATAAGGAGCAAAATGGATGGATCGCAGAGGCGGCCGAGCCAAATCATCCGTACTTGCAGAAATACAGGCTCTACGAGACTCGCTCGGTAGGTCTCGACCGCCTGTGGTGTTTGTCAACTGTTCTATTTCGTTTGTTGGTTTGATTATATTGGATTCCTTAATCACATTGTTTCTGCGGCTTGTTCGTTGATGGATGTGGCGGTTTTTATGTTTTTCTACCGAAGAAGCTTTCTTCTTCTTTGGTTCGTCTACTTTTCAACTTTGAGATTAGGTTTTCCGTTTGCTGCTGATAGTGTCGAATATTTGCGGCGGCTTGAAACTCCTTAATTGAAAGGAGAAAATAATCTTTTGAATTCAGAAAATTAAGTTGCGCTCGACGATGAATTAAGTGGAGTGATTCAGAAATCGGAAGTACAGTTATTTTTCGAGTTTGAGTTCTGTGTTCAATGTGATCTCCCTGCTCCTTGCATTCACGAATTTTTGGTTTGCCAGCTGTACTTTGAATTCTCCATTCGTTTAGAATATCACGCCCACGCCCTCACTCCTAAAGTTAATTTCTTGAAGTTGCTTGTTTTTGTTATGCTGACTTGAGGGTTACATTCTCTTACTCTCTCTCTCTCTGCGTACACTCACACACACTACATGTAGCAAATATTGCCAATAATAAGTTTGTTCTTTGAGAACCATTCCCAGAATTTTTCTTTTTCTTCAAAATCATATTTTCCTTTCATTCATATTTTTGTTTTTTGCTGCACATCTCCTTTGCTGCAAATAATTGACAAGAAAAAGGAGTTCGGAGCTCCTGAAATGAGGGATTTTCTGTGACATTGGAGAACTAGTATAAGCCAGGGGAGTATGCTGGGGGGGGGGGATCAGACGTGGATGTATTCTCCATTCCATTATAAATTGTTTCCAACTATTCTGTATAAGTCCATCCACTGTCAGTGATAATTTAATTTAGAAGGTAATTCAGATTACATTTGTTCCCATTTTCTTAGTTTAAAACTTATGAGATTTTCTTGTTAAGTACACAATATTTTACATTTTATGCTTCCACTTGCATGTATCAGAACTTTTATATGATTGGACGGGATAAGAGCAGAAGCATCTGGAGAGTCTTGAAGATTGACAGATTAGAGCCCTCTGAACTAAATATTCTTGAAGATTGTACAACATATTCTGAAACTGAATGCTGCGACTTACTAAGACGAATACATGAAGGAAACCAGTCAACTGGTGGGCTTAAATTTGTCTCAACATGTTATGGAATTGTTGGTATGTCACATCTGCAAGGTCTTCTACCTTAATGAGCTTTATTGCTTACAGTATATCTCATTGTGTTGTATCTGTTTTTAGGGTTCACAAAGTTCTTGGGACCTTATTACATGCTGTTTATAACAAAAAGAAGGAAGATTGGCACAATCCGTGGTCATGCAGTATATGCCATTGCCAAGAGCAGGATGATACCAGTTCCAAATTCTACCGTGTGGTCCAATTTGAATAATTCTAAGGATGAGAACAGGTCTTTTGTCAATTCTGCATGTAAATGCAAAATGTTCCCGATACTTCTAAGCAGACCAATGCTATCAGAAATTTGGAACTCAAATAATAACATTTGTATCTTGATGAAAATTGTCTTCTAATGTGATTGTTTTATCTTTATTCCAATTGAATTTCTTCAAAAATTGTATGAGTTCGGAAGTCATATTCTTATAATGAACAAGTATTTCATGCAGTGGATGTAATCTGTATACTATTCTTGTGGTTACACCATTCTGTTGTATCAACAAAGTAGGCTTGTTCACTTTAATGTAATATTATGTTAATCAGGATTTGCATTCATCTTTTGTGATGGCTAAATAAATAGTACACCTATTAAGTATCTGATTTGAAGTGATACTAAATGCCATAATATATGTCCTCTTTAGTTAATTTTGTTCAGAGAGGACTGTTTCTACTTTATTCCTGGTAAGTGCGTAGGGCAAAATCCATTGCTGCTGTGATGTAAATATAACATATTAAATGAGAGAAGTTATCATCTGGGTTTCAGGGTGAAGTTAGTTCCTTTATACTTTTTCTGGTTGAAATTATGAGTAGGTAGTTGTTTTATTTGGTTCTTGTTTCCTTGTTGACCATTGCTGGATATGTTCTCAAATGATTTTCCTTTGCCTTCTCTTTCCTGACATAGATACAAGAAGCTCCTATGCTCAGTGGATCTTACAAAGGACTTCTTTTTTAGCTACTCCTATCATGTCATGCGTAGTCTTCAGAAGAACTTATGTAAGCATGAGATAGGTCAAATACCATATGAAACAATGTTTGTCTGGAATGAGTTCTTAACTCGTGGAGTACGCTATCACCTCAAGAATACTCTCTGGACCGTTGCATTGGCATATGGCTTCTTTAAACAGGTGTTGGTATATTTTATGATTGCTTTGATTTTTTTTTTTTTTTATTTAGTTCTTTACTCTGTCTCTTCTGAATTGAGATTGCTATGAATTAAGTTGCTAGACTAGAACTTATGCAGTGTGCCTGCTTTTTGACTTCTTGTGATGTAGCTAATTTGATTGTTTTAACAGGCTGAGTTTAAGTCTATCTGTACGATTGTTCTAACAAAATGCTAGTCATACATTGTTTTTATTTTGTTTCTCTCTTTGTCTTCCACTTATTGAAACGAGATAATCTTAAGGATAACGTTGTCCAGATATATTGTTTGTGCTTGTGAATCTGTAATAAAAAAATTTTCATGGTGATTTGAATGTCTCTTGTTTCTTAGTTGAATTATGACTTCAACTTTCGAAATTGTGTAATGACATGTTTTAATGTTTTGTAATACCAGGTCAAACTTTCAATTTCTGGTAGGGAGTTCAAGTTGACCCTCATTGCCAGAAGATCGCGTCACTATGCTGGCACCAGGTCTAAAAATATTTGTACTTCTTAAATCTCTTGTTTATGTGACATGTGACACTTTGCTTTATATAATGCATGTAGAGTCTTTTTCACTATAAATGCTGCATATTTTAGTTCCCAGCACACTTCTTGTTCAACTCAAGGGGAACAAGGAATGGCGAATCATGTTAGTTGTTGCAATTTCATGTTCATCTGTGAGGCCATGATTGTAATGCCTTTTCTTCAAGTGTTATCCATGCTTCTTTTCCAGTCAATTGTGTTAGACCAGAAAGTTCATCATCTTGTAGGTTCCATTAGATTACCTGTTGGTTGCATACTGCATGTAGAGGTTGCTCGTATATCTAAAAGAAATTTTCTCATGCTGACTCTTTATTTTTCTGTTATTTTTCTGATCTAGATATTTGAAACGAGGGGTAAATGAGAAGGGTCGAGTAGCTAACGATGTTGAAACAGAACAGATTGTGTTTGAGGATGTTCCTGAAGAATGCTATATGCAAATAAGTTCTGTTGTGCAGAACCGGGGTTCAATACCCCTTTTCTGGTCACAGGAATCATCAAGATTGAATATTAAACCAGACATCACATGTATGATTTATCATACCGAAAAGTTATATTTAACATGATAGTGTTCAATGATGTTTTGCTAATAACTTTTTATGTTTCCAGTGTCAAAGAAGGACCATAAGTACCAAGCTACTAGGCTTCACTTTGAGAACCTTGTCAAGCGATATGGAAATCCAATTATTGTATTAAATTTGTTAAAGGTTAGCCCCTGTGTGATAACAGCTGGACAACCTACAAGATTTTCATGATTCTTAATATTTTTTATGTTCTTCACTCATCAGAAAGTTAACAAGTCTATATTCTGATTCTTCAATCTTCTTTTACTCTGTTGTAATGTTTTGTGATTAAAAGACTCTTGAGAAGAAGCCTCGAGAATCTATTCTGCGTGCGGAGTTTGCCAATGCTATTGCTTTCATTAATAAAGATTTAGCTGAGGAGAATCGCTTGAAGTTTCTTCACTGGGATTTAAACAAGTATTCAAAAAGGTACATCAGCTTCTCCTTTTGTTCAATTTTTGACACTCACCTGAAAAACATCATTGATATGAGTGTGATCTGATTGTATTTCCAGAAAATCTACAGACGTATTGTTGCTTTTACGCAAAGTGGCAGCATATGCATTGAACTTAACAAGCTTCTTTTATTGTCAAGTAGCACCAACTTCAGAGACGAAGGGGTTGCCAACTTTGTCATGCTTAGAGTAAGTTCAACATGAAGACAGTTTTGTTTATGGCACAGTATCATCTTTTGCTACTTTTCTGTAGCCTGCTTGTTGGTTTAATCTTGGCCCTGTGTGGCTTAACCTTAGTTGTTACTAAAGTAAATTGGATCCAACTGAAAGAGAAAACTCTAGATCTTGGTTTGCTTTTTGCTTGAAATATGACAACTGGATAAGATTGCACACATACTGTGGCCTGTTGCAAGCCTAGCATAATTTGGTGTGTGCTAATGATGTTATGCAATACTGAATAATACAAATGTAGTGTTATATTTAGACCTATATTATTATTGGTTCTTTATGCGACAATTTCCAACTAAAGAAATTTCGTTTATTTATCATTAGCAATGACAAGTGACCACCATTAGTTATGGAAAGAAAGGGAGGATTACATCAGATAAGAAAAGAGCACAGATGATACTGCCCTTAGTGATAATTTCTATTGGCCATGTAAGCTTGAGTTTAAATTTGGCATCTTAATTGCAGATTGAGTTTTATTTGACTGGCCATATTGTCCATTCTATTAGGTTTTTGCATTGCTTGCCCTTGAACTGGGCAAGTTGTGTGCCAATAATAGCTTGTTCAGTTATTAGTTTGTTAGAAGATAAAGCATGAATGCTCCAGAGCCATGTTGGTTCACAGGATACTTCTTGATACTAAAACTTGGTTCTACTTGGTTGATTGTAAGTCATAACTTCTAAGAAGGGAAGAAGAAAAGGAACAAAAACCAAAATGAGATGATTGTTCCACAATTCAGATGTTATGATTGTTTTCATTGGTGAGAGTTGTTTTCCAGGATGAGCTGCATCATGTTCCAATTTTATCAAATGCCATTGAGATCTTCATTTGTTGACAGTCTCTCTCCATGCTGCAAGTTTACTAATTTGCTTGCAGATTTTGCTTATTAACACTTTCGAGTAATTTGATGCAGGAACAGTGATAATGGTGATCCCCCTGGACCAAACCTTTCCGATACTAAAAAGGATGCCAATGTGGAAACAAGAGATAATAATAATGGCATTAATGAGGGTGGACATCACTTTGTCAAACCCCCAATGTTTCAGAAAGGGGTCCTTAGAACCAATTGCATAGACTGTTTAGATCGCACAAATGTTGCTCAATATGCTTATGGATTAGTTGCTCTCGGCCATCAGCTGCATGCTTTAGGATTTATAGAGGACCCAAATATTGATATGGATTCACCTTTGGCTAATGATTTGATGAGGGTTTATGAGACAATGGGTGACACACTTGCCCTACAATATGGTGGATCAGCAGCACACAACAAGGTAATCTTTCTAAACAATAGTATTTGGTGATATTTATACTTCCTGAAATGAACTACATGGATGCTTCAGGGAGAAAGAGTTATGTTCAGAAACATTTGCATTCCAGGAACTGAGCCACTGTGCCCCTGTTCCAAGTTATTTCTGCTATAAAAGTCATGTGATGAATTATATCAGAAATTGCAATAGAGTGGTTTATTCTATATTTTGTGCCGTACAGCCTTAGGTCCTTTGTCTCAATTCATTGCGTGCACATCTTGGAATACTGAGCTTGTATTTTAACTTTAATAGTGAAAATCTTAAATACTTCAAATTATTTTATACTCATTGATGGTAGTTATTTTATGCTAATATAAATCATTATAAGGTTCTGGTAACATTTTGCTGAAGAACCCATATGGTGAAAAGGTAATATATATTGCTTTACACATACATAACTGACATAGGGCCCAATGACGTGAAGTTGTAGTTTGTTTCCAAAGATTTTTGTTCTTGTTATCCCCTTTTAAGATTAAGAAATGAGCACAGAAACTATACAACTACTTTGAAGTTTTGGACAGTTTTTGGCTGCAGAAAAACCCTTATGAAATCATTATACCTTTATAGAGGACAAACATAAAAACAAAAACAAAAGAAATTTGAACATGGTTTGAACCTGGATTCCTTTCTGTTTTAATTATTCCAGTCCAGCTACTAATTTTCATCAAACAATATGCTAATTCTCAATTATAACACTCTGAATAACTTTCCTTCTTCAATTATGTCATGCATCATGAAGTGGGTAAGCAGCTCACTTCAAGACCCTGAATAGGGTTTACAAATTTACATGTCCTTTTTTTTACCACACCTGTAGCATGACACACTCAGGATACACACATGCATGACAATTCAGAGTGATTCCAGGCTCTATTATATTTCTTCCTTCTTGCACTGTTGTTTAAATCAGTAGCACTCTCCATAATTCTTTTACATTTTTAATGCTAAGCAGATATTCTCACAGAGAAGAGGTCAGTGGATAGCAGCAACTCAGTCCCAGGAGTTTTTCAGAACTCTACAGCGTTACTACAATAATGCTTACATGGATGCAGAAAAGCAAGATGCCATCAATGTGTAAGTCAGAGTACTCCCCTTTCCCTTGCCTGATTCTGTTGCAAAGATCAGGACTTTGGAGGTTGCTTGGTGAATAGGTCATAAGGATGCATTGAATTAGCGTTTTATTGTATTATTTCAGAATTAGTGTTTTATTGTATTATTTCATTTTATTTGAATTCCCAATTCTGAGGGGGAGCCTTAGTAGCAATGCTAGGGTTGCCTGCTTGTGATTAGAAGGTAACAAGTTTGAACTATGGAAACAACCTTTTTTTGCAAAGTAGAGACCCTCTGCTTACCTTTGGATGGAAGGAACCCTTGTTCACTAGGTTTGCCCTTTTACTTGAATTCCCATTTTTTTCTACTCTTTCCTGTTTAAGGAATTAATTTTTATACAAGGACAAAATAAAGGATTATGTTAGAAACTGACAAACTGCCTTCATTGTAGAGCATAATCCCTGTTCTATGATCAAGTATTTGGTATTGTCTTAATTGTGTTCTTAATCCCCACTCTGCATTTTCCTTGATGTTTGAGCAGGTTCCTGGGGCATTTCCAGCCACAACAGGGTAAACCAGCCCTTTGGGAGTTGGACTCAGATCAGCATTACAATATTAGGAAGCATGGTTCTGATCTTGCGGATGAAAATGCAAGGTATCGAATAGCATTTTCTGGTGTGGTCATTCTGTGATACTGAAGCTGTGCAAAGATTTTATGATTATGCTATTGATGTATGGATCATAACAATATTAACACTAATAATAATGAATTAACAATAAATATATGGAAATTATAGCAGGAAATTCAAATATATTTCCTATTTTTATTGTTTGTTAAATAGTAAATATATTTGCCTTAATGATGATTATGATATTGTTTGTTGAAGAATTCTGTAGTCATGTTGATATTCAATTCCCCATTAAATCTCTCTCTCTCTTTCTCTCTCTCTCTCTCTCTCTCTCTCTCTCTCTCTCTCTCTCACACACACACACACACACACACGTGCATGTACACTCGAGGGGACACGCACAAACACACCCCTTTCTTCCTTTCTTCTGTAAGAGTACTTGTTTTAAACTTCAATCACAGCTGGAGACATGGAAAAGATCTGAGGTTTAACTGTTTTACTCGCCAGAAACCATATTTAATTTAACCATCAATTAATGTATGATTTTGAGATATTAATATTGACCACTCTATATGTGCCTGGTTGAAGCTAAGTCGGAGAACAATTTCTTATCATTTTTTTCCTTAGTTAGAAATTTGTATTTGCTTCTTGGATACACTGATGTGATATCTTAAACAATTATATGAAAAAATGAGGTTTCTTCTGAAAGGGTTATAAGTCTATACTTTCTGTATGTGTAGGTTATCTTTTAAGCGATCCCGATCAGAAGGCAACATCCTTTGTGAAAGTAACTTGCCTATTGATGCCGCTGATGTTGGACTTAATGAATATGGCAACCAGTCTGCACCTGGTAATGCAAAAGCTGGTAATAAGGGCCTTTCAGAGTCGACACCAGAAATTTCAATTTGTGATAATGAACTATCTTATTCCGGGTGAGCTTACATAACATTTCATAATCTGTCACCTTGACGAGCTCCTTTATTATTTAACTTTGATTCTCAACTATTGCAATTGGTGCTTTACATTCTTTGGCCTACCGAAACTTATATAATCGACAAATTAAACAATCTGATTTGCACAACTCTTTGAAAAATAAAGTAGGAGACTGGTAAGATGCAGTCTTCCCAATTCCAGGATATTCCGTCAAGGACTATTATACTGTGCTAGACAATCAAAATGGTTTATCTCATTCTTTTAAGAATCATTGGCAAGATAACGAAAAGTTGATAAATTCAGAAGCTTGGCTGTACCTAATGTTTGTAGCTTACGGGAATGATCAGAAGTCATCAGATGATCTGCCTTAGATGATATGAGTGTGAATTTGATACTGTAAAACATGACATTTATGAAAAGGAGAATAGAATTTTGATCACCATTTATGTTAGAATATTTTGAATTTCCTGTATTTTTCTAGATATTTGTATTAGCTTATTAGGTTTTATTCTACTTTTATTTTATTTGGTACATTAAATTATTATATTTTGTGGTACAAGTCTTGTAGGGCATCTAGATCCATATGTACATATATTGGCATGATAGATGAACAAGGAGTAACATTTTGCTTGACATGGTATCAGAGCTCCAATCCTAGGGGTCTCCGGGTTCTCCTCGCTGGTTTTTCTCCGCCGGTTGGTTATAGCCATCACTGGAGTCCCGCCTTCCGTGGTGACGAGTCACGCTGGTTTTCATTGTCAGCCGGTCTGTCATTGCCGGTGTCGATTCTTGTTCCAGCCAGTCGGTGTGCCATCTTTGTGCGGTGCGTCCGGTGGTCTTCCCGTCCTCGTTGTCCTCCGGCGTCGCCTTTTGGGTTTCTAGTTCACGGTTCGACTTCTGTGTCTCGTCACCGGTTGGTTGACGCGTCGGTCGCCGTTTGTCTCCTCGGTCCTCAGTCGTCGTTTCGTCTCCTCGGTTGTCGTTTGTTTCCGGTTGTCTCCTCAGTCACCGTTTCGTCTTCCTGTTCCCTGTTCGTCTTCCTGTATCAGTCTTGTTCGTCTTCCTGTTCATCGTTTCCTCTGCCTCAACCTTGACTGTTGCCAGGTGTCTCCGTGGTTGTCTCCTTGGACTCTGCCGGCAGTGGCTTCCCCTGACAGTCTGTCACTGCTTGGGTTTTGTGGGCTGTCATCTCCTACTGCAGCTTCCGAACCAAGGCTGACCTTAAACCCTAGAACACCATGGCTGACCCTTCATCTTTCAATGCCGTCAGTCCCGGTAATTCCGTGCTTATGGATGAACCAGTGAACCATTCCCCTTCTTGTGAGTTGCATAATCTTGAATGGAAAAAATTGCCTAAAGTGGTCCCAGTTGGTTACTTTTCTTAAGGGAAAAGGACTGCCCAGTCACTTGCTAGGTACTGGACCACAATCTGGGGATCCACTGTTTTACTACATGGGATGAGCGTGACTCAATGGTTATGGCATTGCTTTGGAATGCCATGGAGCCAGAGATTAGTGACACACAGTGGCGGGTGCACGCATGAGCTGCCCTGGGCTGAAGCCCAGGGCAGCTCACAATTAAAAATATTTTTTAATATAAAAAATAATAAATTTTACTAATAATTCAGTCAAAAAAAATTTCAGCCCACCCCAAAATTTGTGACGTGTAATTTTATATCTTAAAAAATAAATTTAGCCTCCCCCTATATAAATTTCTAGATCCGCCCCTGGTGACACATGTATGTTCCTGTCTACTACAAAAAAATTTGGGATACCATCTAGCAGATTTATTCCAAGAAAAATGATTATGCTCATATCTATGAAATTAAGGTTAAACTAATGGCTGCTAAACAAGGTAATCTATATGTTACATTGTATACCAATTCACTGAAAAATTTCTGGCAAAAAATGGACCACTATCGTTCTCTTCCTATGAGGGACAAAGATGATGCTGCAATATTTCATTAGTATATTGAAAAAGACCGTATCTATGATTTTTTGGCTGGTCTCAGGTCATAATTTGATCAAGTTCAAGTGTAGATATTTGGAAAGGAGGAGTTACCATCGTTAAATGAGACAATTGCTATTGTTAGGGTTGATGAAAGCCAGCACAATGTGATGCTTATGGATCGATGACTAGAGGGTTCTGCACTGGCCATACAGGGTACTAAGGGTACTCCCACAACTAAGCTTAATGATTCTCCTCCAACAAGTAAGAAGCATGATAAGAGATGACCAAATAAATCCAATCTGGTATGTAATTACTGCAAGAAGAAGGGACATGTTAAAGATGAATGTTACAAGCTTCATGGCAAGCCACAGGGGATTGATAAGAGATTTGGTGGACAACGGAAAGGGCAAGCAAATGTGTCAGTATCAAAAGAAGTGCACCAGCCCAGGGAAGAGATTGGATCTCATTAGTCGTCTAGTTCTGCAAGAAATACACTCAACTTCCTTTATCTCACTTTGTGTCCTTTGATTGAATGTCCCCTTCTCACAAGAGCTTCCTTTCCCATCTTGTCTCTATTAAGATTCCACAAACCCTGTTTGAGGCACTAGAAAGTGAGAAATGACAGCATGCCATACATGTGGAAATGGAAGCCCGGGAAAAGAACATGACATGGGAGGTGGTTATTTACCTAAAGGAAAGAAACGGGTTGACCGCAAGTGGGTGTTCTTTGTTAAGTATAAGGTAGAAGGATCATTGGAAAGGTATAAGGCCTGGTTTGTCACAAAAGGCTATACATAGACATATGGTGTTGACTACCATGGTACATCTGACCTTGTAGCCAAGTTGAATATTGTACGAGTCTTATTATCATTGGTGGCAAACTTGGATTGGAACTTGTTCCAATTTGACATAAAGAATGTCTTCTTATATGGGGACCTTGAAGAAGAAATCTACATGGTTTGTCCATCGGGTTACGATTATTGTGCAAAAGGGAAGGTTTGTAGACTTAAAAAGGCAGTCTATGGATTAAAGCAATCTCCCCGGGCTTGGTTTGGTAGATTCTCAAAAGCAATGTTGTTAATGGGATACAGGCAGAGCCAAGGGATCATACATTGTTTGTGAAACACACAGGATCAGGGGTTGTGACTTTCCATTTGGTCTATGTGGACGATGTAATAGTTATTGGTAATGATGAAAAGAAAGAAAAAAACTTGAGGGAGTGCTTAGCAAAAGAATTTGAAATTAAGGACTTGGGAAAACTAAAATACTTCTTAGGAATTGAGGCAGCATAGTCTAAGGATGGAATCTTCATATCACAACAAAAATATATTCTTGACCTTATTGTGACTGGTTTGACAGGGTGCAAGCCGACATTCCAATTGAGGTTGATCACAAGCTTGGTGATGCCATTGGTGATGAACATGTATTAGAGACTTGTTGGGAAATTGATCTACTTGTCACACATTTGACCTAACATTGCTTATACTATTAGCGTTGTGAGCTAGTTTATGCAAAACCCTAGGAAGACTCACCTTCAAGTAGTGTATCGTATTCTCTGATATTTGAAAACACATATGGGCAGAGGAATTTTATTCAAAAAGAGCTCCAATATAACTCTGGAAGCATGCACTGACACTGACTATGCTAGTTCTGTTATAGATAAACAATCAACATTTGGTTATTGTACCTTTGTTAGAGGGAATCTGGTTACATGGAGAAGCAAGAAGCAATCTGTTGCGGCCAGATCAAGTGTTGAGGTGGAATTTAGGTCAATAGCGCTTAGAATTAGGGTTGCAAATGAGCCAAACCATTCGTGAGCGACTCAGTGTTCAACTCGATAAAAGATCGTTTGAATTCGTTCATTAAGGTAAACGAGCCGAGATTGAGCTTAACTTTGAAGATTGATTTGTAAACAAGCTGAGCTTGAGCTCAATAAAGCTCGGTTTGTTAGCTCATGAGCTCGCTTGATTAGAGACTCATGAGCAAGTTCGATTAGAAGTTTGCAATTAGCTCGTGAAAACAGGTTCATTTATAAATACATTAATAAATTTATTCATAATTTTATAAATATATTATTTTATGGATAGATAATATATGTATGTATAATATATTAGATATATATTTTATAAATATATTATTTAGCATATATACATATATATACATATCATCATTATATTATTTATTAAATTTGGTGGGTCTCTCTTCCCAAGAAGCCCACTTTTGCCTGTTCCTTTCTCTCCCCAAGAAACCCGCTTTCCTTTCTTTTTCCTTTCCCTTCGCCGCCTGTTACCCTTCTTTTCTAGCAGTATATATTTTCTTGTTCCTCTTCCCTTCACCACCTTCCTCTCACCGTTGCCGACCCTCTCGCTACTGCCTCACTTCTCGCTACTAATCGTCGTTGCATCCTCCATCTCCTCTACTGCACACCCCTCCCTTTGCTGTTGTCGCCACACTACCTCCTCTTTTAGTGGTGGTGAGCCTGAGCTCAACTCATCAACCGAATTGACGAGTCGAGCTTTTAGGCTTTACTCGAGCTCGAGCTTGAGCTCGAGCCTGAGCTCAGGTTTGCTGAGCCGAGCTGAGTCGCTCGGCTCAATTGCAACCCTATTTGGAATTTGTGAGTTACTTTGGCTCAAAATCATACTTGATGATCTCAGGATTAGGTGGGACGACCCTATGAAGTTATATTGTGATAACAAATTAGATATATTAGTATTGCCCACAATCTTATTCAACATTATCATACCAAGCATGTGAAGGTTGATCGGCATTTTTTCAGAGAAAAGTTAGATAGTGGGCTGATTTGCACACCACATATTCTTTTTGCAGACTAGTTGGCTAATATCCTAACCAAAGGGATATCTAGTCAAATATTTCAGAAACTTATTAGCAAGCTAGGGATGGTTAACCTATATTCCCCAGCATGAGGAGGGGAGTGTTAGAATATTTTTAGTTTCCTGTATTTTTCTAAATATTTGTATTAGTTTATTAGGTTTTATTCTACTTTTATTTTATTTGGTACGTTAAATTATTATACTTTGTGGTACAAGTCCTCTAATGCATCTAGATCCATGTATATATATTGGCATGATAAATGAATAAGGAGTAACATTTTGCTTGACAATTTAGGCTCTTTTTTGAAATATGATGACTTGATCCAAATACAAAATGAACCCTTCATTTGTAATCAAATTTTGAAGTAGAAGGTTGTATCATTTTCGTCTTTTATGGAGTACATGTTTCTACCAAAATTTTGCATGAAAAATTGTTTGCCTCTTCTGGGAAATTAAGGTCCCTCTTTATGCATCAAATGATGTTCATGTGATGCAAAATCTTATCTTCCTTGCAATGTTTTGAAATCCAGACTGTTGAGTTCAACAGGTGATTCAACCAAAATTGAACTGGAACTGAACCATGATGTAATAATTAAACATATTTAATAATTTAATTGATAAAATAACTAGAATTTAATGCAATAGGAAACATGCAAGTTCAGAAAGTGCAAATTCAAAACAAATGCCAATCACACACAAAAAAAAAAAAAATCACAAAAATTGCAAAGGAACCAAATACTGCCCAGTGTTTTCAAACAAAAATGGTACTATAGCCACACAAATCGCACATGAAAAGGGAAAAACAGTGGAGGAAGAAGCCAAGGCTTGGGATAAAGGAAGAGACAAAAGAGGGAGTTCCTCTGTTGGGATCTCTCTTTGCAATCGCGGGTTCCATCTCGTTTGGTCAGGGCAACTATGGGCTTGATCTTGTAGCAGACAGTTCTTTGCTGGAAGCTGGGGAAACCAAGAAATATTGGAGGTTGGGATCACCATGGAAGGTGTGGTAGGCAGCAGTAACCAGAGTGTTTATTTGGAAGAAAATTCTGGAAACCGAAAGCTCCTCATATTTTTGCTGGCCAAAAGAGATTCCCTTTCTCCCTGGTATTCTCTCTTCGACTGATCTGTGTTCAGAAAAACAAATAAGTAAAAGTACGAGTAAATTCTGGAGACTAAATGGCACCCTTTTCATACTTGTTAATAATCAGCCGATTCCACAGAACTGGTAACTTTCTAAAAGGAGGCCACCGGGTTCAATTTGAGACTGATTTCCTTGCAAAAACAGGTTTATAGGTTTATTTTGGACTGATTAGCAGTTCAAGAGGTTAAATTTGGCCAGTTCAGTCTGGGTTTTAAAACACTACCACCTTAAAAGCTCATAACATCATGGAATTATGTGCTTCACATGGATTACCCATTACTCCATTTGGACATATGCCCTTTGTTTCGTTAAGCATAAGAGATTTGTCATTCTGACTCATACCTATCTATCTGTTAAGTGATACTGTAATTAGATAAGAATGACGTTTCATTTTGACTAGTTAACATACACAAATATATGTTTGAGTAGATACATACCTCCTAACAGTCTCTTCATGTCCCATGAATTGTTTTCACACATTATTTTATCTTTTTTAAAGAAGTTAATCTTTGTTTCCTGTCTTCATTTTCCTATGAAATTACTAAAGAAATCCTTTGAATGATGCACTCGGCTCAAGCAATAGGAGGCAGCTAAATCTCATATTATAGAATTATACGGTTTTAATATTTGCAGCAACCTCTTCTTATTGGATGTCCTGACTCTTGCATAGGTATACCCCCTCAATGTCTTCTAGGCAGCTTTTCCCAGATATGCAGCTGGACCGAAGTCTATTAAGCGATTGTACTTGTTTTGACAAACGCCAGGGTTCATGCGACTGCTCCAACTTTTTAGATGTGGAGTGGGTATCTTCATCTGGAAATTCATGTGAAGAAGATGCATATGAAAGGTGATTTTAAAGATTGCAAGAATGGTTATTGAAATATTTTTCAGAGGAAAAGTTTCAATTTTCTAATTGCTCTCATCACTGGCACCACTTGGCTGTCACCCTCTTCTTTCCTATGATTGCTATTGGCTTCATTACCTGCCTTAGATCATATCAAATATCAGTACTGACACCCCGTTGGCATGACCCCCCATCAGCCATCAACTCTGCACCTCAACATTCTATAATTGTGTATCTTCAGTAAGAAATAATACTCCTTTCAGATAAATTACACTAAATAGGGTACTCGCCTTGTTGTCTTCCTTTGTTTCCAGTGGTTGTCATCAGATGTGTATATCAATGTGGGTACTAACCATTTGTATCATACGTTATGAAAGCATCAATTGGCTATTTCAAGCGTACTTTAAAAAAGAAAACATAATGATTAATAAAACTATAAAAAAAAAAAAAAAAAAGCAAAGGCGGCACAATGGTAGCCAGACACAGAAAATTAAACTGAAGCCAAGGAATGATTTACTCTATATATGAAAAAAGTTAGTTGTACACTATTCTACCCTTTAATGATAGAAAACAGATGTGTCTGGGCCTAGAAAACAGATGTGTCTGCCTTGCCCAGAAAAGATCCAAAGAATTTCTTCTTGCATCTCTCATTAGTGCTTGAACTGGAATCAAAATTTGTTTGATCTTAAAGAATTTGTGGGACAGTGATATTGCATTATTATTTTTTTTTTCTAATTTCGTTTAATTTTAAGATAGATGGCAAGCTGTAGTAGCAATGATAAGGTTACTCTTTGTGACTGATAGAGGTCATGGAAACAGCATCTTTGCCAAGTAAGAATAAGACTACTTACAAAGGCGACGGTTCCCCTACTCTTGCAAAGTCTTATGCATCAAGGATGCCCTTTCTTGGTTAATTTTAAGTTACAAGTTTTCTAGGAACAAAGTCATCTCCGTGTTCTGACTTTTGGACCCTGATGTACTGACTGCAGATCTGCACTCATCATGAGCTCACCTGTCGCCAGTGGTTCATTGGATAGTGTTGTAACTGGAAGTAACATAGAATCCACTGCGTCTGCAAGTGAGTCTGGATCCGGTATGAAGGTGAGTAATCTATTGAATCTTACTATTAATAACGCTATCATGACTAGGTGAATTTACTGTAGTTTGTTTGTTGCCTTTACTGTATTGAAGAGTCCATTTTTCTCTCTTTCTGTTTACTTAATTCATGTTCGCATGCCTTTCCTATACTCTTGAGAGGAAACATACTAGAACCGATCTTAATATTGTTCTGCTGCGCAGGGTTCCGACCTTGCCGAATTCTCTGATAGCTTCGTGCACTGGGTCAACCATGGGGAGATGTTTTGCCGTTGAAGTTCTACTCAGGTTCTATATCAAATTTACTTATTTCGGCTACCACCATTTCACTAAATCTACCCATCCGAAGGATGCGATTTTCTCAAAAAGACCATATTTGCAGCACATCGAAGATAGAAAAAAAGAAAACAAAAAGAAAAGAAAGAAAGAAAGAAAGAGAAAGAAACCAGCGTTACCATGAAAGATTGATTCTTCTAAACAAGAATTGTTCAGATCTTTCATGTAAATTTGCAGCATTTATCTTTGGATCATTGAGTGAGGAGAAGATTAACAGAAGACAGCTAGTTTGGAAGTTGTAACCATCGTGTAAATATTTTCGTTAATAAGCATGTTCTATTAGTCAGTTCCTTTCTGGAGTTTTGTCTTGTAAAGCATTTACATTTTTTTTTTGTTTTTTTTTTAACCTCATTAACAGCAGGGTAGTCTTTTCATTACCAGTTCCTTGTTGAAGTTATGTTCTGTGATTACTGAACAATTTTTAGGAATTGTTAATGGTAGTTTCAGATACTAGGCTTGGGGACTTGTCTTGCAAGTACTGCAGCAACCATGGCAACAAGTCCTGGATCATTAAAAGGCTCGTGAATTGGTTTCATCTGGATTTGGCCATCCAGCAGCTTCTACTTCGAAGCCTACGCTCGGTCCAACTTAGACAACTTCTAGGGTCGTTTCGTTTGGTTATCCTTCTGAAAATTTAATTTTGATTCCAGAATTAAACAAACAGACCTTGCCGAGTGGGCCTGTGCCGTGCTGGGTTATCTATAGAGACAGGGCTCACTATTTTGAATATTTAAAAATGACCAGAAAAGAACTTTTAAAATAAATAAAATAAATTTATATCAAAATTAAGTATGTATAAAGTCTAAGATAATTTATATTCAAATAAAAAAAATAAATTTATCAAAACAACTTACATAAAAAATTACATAATTTATTTTTAAATAAATTTAATAAACATAATAAAAATAGTTTTATTTAAAATATTTTTTATCTTATTTTTTTCAAATATACGTTTATATAAAAATTACATACTTAAAAACTACGTTTATATAAAAATTTCTCCGTTAACTAAGCTCAAATATTATGTACTCAATAGTCAGATTCACAGTACTTTCTCAATGGGGCTTACGTTAATAATAGTGAGTGATAAATTAAATTCTCAAGTCAAGATCAGTATTCGAAATCAAGGATGCTGATTTCAATCTCTCTCTCTTGTCTAAATGGTATCTAAGCCATACAGCCTACAAGCTTAACAAGATAAAGAACCTATAATACTACTAAGAAGGCAGTAGATTTCCAATAAATTTTCAAATTAATTCATTTTTCCTTTCTACATCGTTAAAAGACATTACAATTTCCGAACTACTACTTTATTGTGCATGTGGCAGTACATGCATTCCACTGGACGCGCAAACGGACAGCAATAACAAGTCACCTAGTCTTCAAATAGAAACAAAAGATATAGGAGACATACCAACTTCTCTAACGATGAGCACAATTTTCGCCTTCCTGTTGCATTGAGAACTTAGTCAGCAAATAGTAATACTTATAGAAAGACTCGAGATCAGTTTTGTCCCCATGAGGCCCAGTGTTCCAATTTTGTGAGTAGCTTCCTCTAGTTTGGTTGTTTCCTGATTATACAGTCTCAAGTCCTCAATAGGATGGAGATTTTTTATGCTATCAAGGACACTCGCAATAGATTTCACTCGAGATTAATACAAGGCCAAATGTCCAAATTTGATTGAGTGCCCCTGTAAATAGTTATGCAGGCACAACCCTATATCTAGCCTGAACAGCCCGTGTATGGATTATGCAGGCACCCAGTATACCCTTTCCAGGAAACAACAGACTAGCCTCATTTGGATACCCATGCGCTCCGGGTTCCCCATCGACCCAATAAGAAAACGAAACGCAAAAACAAAAAGGATTAGAAGGCATCCTGAATATTCAAAATATGTGCAGGACAAAATATCATAATGACAAAGCGCAGTCTGTTAGGTTTTCACAAAGCTGGACTCCCAAGTTTAGGCAACTTGGGTGAAAGTAGACTCCAACAAGACTCCAATGTTTTAAAAATCGGATTAGATAGCGAACCGATCTATTAATTGGATCACATATCAATTAATTCGACCGATTAAATCGAAGTGGTCTGATCAGATGATATCATATATATATATATATAGACACACACACAACACCACTGTTAGGCAATATATATATATATATAGATATGGACACACACATATAACACTAATGTTGAGGCAGCCCTTTGCTTCTCAACATAGTATTTACAGGGAAGACATCTCTTCCAACTCTCTCTTGGCCAATTCTCTCACCATCAAATCCTCTCTCCCTCTTTCATCTTCGTTCAATCCTTGAACCTCCTCGCACACATAACACTACGCGCAAAACAATCTATGGCAAATCGGACACTCCGATTGCTTTATCACTGCCCCTCATCGTTCACCAACATCGTGGAAGAGTCACTGAACAGCAATTGAACTTCTTGGACACTGGAATCTCAGATTCACACAGCAACTCGTCCCAATATGCTGCACTCCCAAACTTCTTTTATATGCAGCAATAAAAACCGAGGCCAACCCGATTTCTGATTCTCACCCGATTCACCGAGTCATCTCAATTTTGACCGGTTTAAATGAAAGTCAACAATATATATATATAACCGGACTAGATGACAGACCGGTTCCTGGTTTAACAGGTCGAACCGGCCGATCCAGTCTAGTTTTTAAAACATTGGACTTAACTAAAGCATCCAAACCAATTCAAGTGGTTGAGAGTGGAGATAAAACTAGGAAATAACCCATCTGGTAGCAGTAAAACAAGCTCAGCCAGTACAAGACTGGAAACCATCAAAAAGACAAAATTCTAGCATGACAAAACAAAGGACAATCATACATATCTCGAAATTTTATAGGGCTTACTCATGAACTACAACAAAAACTTTCGCAAAAATCCCTTGAACCAATGACAAAATTATAAGCAACCAGAAAATAACATAAATCCTAAAATAGTTTAGAACAAAGCTGAAGTAAAAGTTCTTAGCTACGCTCATTCCCAACCACCCAATCCACCAGCTTCTGGCGGGGGCACGGACACGGGCACGGCCACGGGCACTGGCCCTGGCACTGGAGGAGGAACTGCGACATCCCAACCATCAGCCGGAACTGGCCCTGCAGTTTTAAAATGCAGTCCAACCAATATTAGAGAAACTGATGTAACAGCATAGATAGGGAGAACTGAGATTGGAGTAACCGGTGTTTTGCTAAATGAATTTTTAAAAAAATCAACATAGTTGTAAAAGAATAAAATGAGCATGTACCAAGTTAAAACTACAGCAAACATGATGAGGATGTATGAAAATGAAAAATAGTACAAGACTACAAGTCAAGTCTCAAATTGAGAATTTAGTTGGGAAAGACTCCAGCACAACAAACTGACCGTAATAGTACTTTGCATTGGGTTAAGATAGGCAACTAGGGGTAAACAGACACTAAAGAGAACGCAATCAATAAAAGCTAAAACCAGATAGTAACCTCCACCTGCATCTGAAGTCCAACCAGTGGCAGTTGGAACTGCAGGAATGGCAGGAGGGGCAGCTGCATCACTAGCCCACTGGGCTTCTGTAATTTGGCTACCCCATTGATCACCGATACCACCTAATGGAGCTGTGCTAAAATCTCCATAATCTGGGACAGCAGGTGCCTCCTCTTCTTCTTGTGCCTTTGTTTCCTCAGGCTCCCGGTAGAAAAATAAATCAACCTGCAAATGGGAAGGAAAACAGGGCAGGGAACATAACAAGATCAACAAACTGAAATGCTTCTAGCAGCAACCCCTTAAATCTTTTCTTTCTTCAGCAATAAGGAAGAACAATTTGAGGAATTCAACATCAGTATATGTTTCAAACACTATTTACCATCACGTCCCATTTATGTCCTTGAGGAATTGTGTTGCGCATTTGCAGAACCATCCTTGCAAGCAGCCAGAACAGACAGCCAATGCTGTGCTTCCCCTTGTTATTAGCAGGGATGCCAATATCAACATACCGCATTGGGGAGTCAGTGTCACAGAAAGCAATGGTTGGAATATTTCCCAGAGCAGCTTCTTTAATAGGCTGCAAACAGTTAAGGTTGGAGGACTTACAATTAAAAAAATATTGAAAACAAGTTTACTCTTTCTTTGAGTAGATGTTGACCAAGTGCACTGACCATAATCCTAGAAGTCAATTCCAATTATTAATCAATCCAACATCAAAGGAAAGGCAAAAAGCATTAACCTGGTGATCAGTTCTCGGGTCAGTGAGGATCAAAAGACGAGGCTCACTGAATGAAGTCTGGAGCTGATTAGTAAATGTTCCGGGTGTATGACGACCAGCAATTGCATGAGCACCAGTGTACTGTGCAAACTTCAAGACTGCTCGCTGACCATAGGGCCTAGCAGACTGGACAATTATGTCTTGGGGGTTCTCAATAGCAACAATAAGTCTGGCAGCCATCTGAAGCTTCTCCCATGTTTTCCCAAGGTTAATTATGTAAATTCCTGAGCATCAAAACGAAAACAAATAATCTGAGAAAATAGATGATGTGCCCCCTCAGATTCAATTGCCTTACTTGAAGTTAGGGTAGTATTCCCCCCCCCCCAAAAAAAAAAAAAAAGTCTTCATATAGCACTACCTTGAGTGATTGAAGTTCCAATTCAGTTGAATCAAAATTTTCTAGACGACCCCCAAATTTAGTGGAACACAAAGACACAAACTTACTGAATAATCAAACTGAACCTAGACAGGGCATCCTTATTTCCTCAAACGCCGCCATTTTGATTCAATGTCAAATATGCATCAGAAGCCTTGCTAAGAAACCAATAGAAACAGCCAACTTATAAACGGAACAATATTACATTAACTGATTCCTGACTAGTGCACTAAATGAATTATTCTGTAATTGCTCTATTTCGTAAACAAAAATAAAATAGCGATTTCAGGAACATAGTTTCCAAGTACTTGTCCAAATACCAAATAGACGATCTCGTGGCCTAAAAACACATTCAGTCCACAGACTCAAACCAAAGACCGTATTGCCTAATTCAACATCCTTCTGCCCCGGATCTACCATCACTTAGTACCGAAACACGGAATTCGCTTGAATCCTCATTAAAACGAAAAAACACGCAGTGAAATCGCACACATGGATACATCAATTACACACGAGTGCTGAAGGTTGTTCGAGAATAGGAGGGAGGAAGGAAAAGAACCGTCGTTGCGGCGCTTGAAGACGTAGCGTTCCATCTGGAAGTCGCAGTTCTTGGTGCCGAGATGGACTTCGGCGGCCAACATCATCTGGATATCGGCCTCCTTCGTCGTCAGAGTCCTCGCAGTTCCAGTCGCCATCGTCGCAGCTTCTTCCGAAACCCTAGCGTTTCGCTTTGGCTTCTCGGTGCTCCCCTTCAGCTCAAAATGGGCTCTCCAAGCCTGCGGACGGAAGGTATTTATAGCACCTCTAGTATGTAAAAACCCTAGGTTCTTTTCTGACCAAACTGCCCCTGCTATTCGAGAATATCCCCATCAACTCAAAAGCCCATTGGGCTTAAATTAAGAATAATGGGCCCAATATTGGATCCTTCAATTACTGGGCAAGTTATCAAATAAAAATTTAATGATTTTAGTTTTATAACAAATTTTAATTAATTTTAGATAATAAAAATCAATGAATTATCTCAAATTTTAGTTTCAAAAGGCTCAAATACTTATCCCTAGCTATCGTGTGGTCTCTAATAATATTTTTTCAAATTTAAAAGATAAATTTATTTATTACAGATACAGTTGGGCCCCTCTGTTCATAGGATTGGCCCACTATTTGGGCCCATTTAATAGTTAAGGTCATGGGCCTCCTCCAACCAAATTTTGAGGCCCATATTTTTATCATTAGCCCCGGTTGCCCAAACAACATCGCCGCGACCCGCGAATTACCTAAAACCCTACTTGGTTTGAGAGAGAGAGAGAGAGAGAGGCCCTTCTTGTGAAGCTCGGACATTGATTGGCATGAAACAATGGCGATTTCAAAATCCAAGAAATCCGAACGCACCGCCGAAGCAGAAGACATAGAGCTTTTGAAATCCGATGTTGCATCGTTCGCTTCCTCAATCGGTCTCTCCTCTACCTCCGGTGCCGGTGCCGGCTCCGGCTTCGACGACTCCGACTTCCGCAAAACAGGCCCTATTAAGCCGCCGGCCAACTCCGATGGGCCTGCAAAAGAGAGACAGAAAGAAAAAGTTAGTAGCATCGCCAGCAGTAAAGGACGGACGAAACAAGCTAGGGCTTTTCAACCGGTTGATAATTCGAGGGGTTTTGATAAGTTCAGGAACCTGCCGAAGATGCCGCTCGTGAAGGCGAGCTCCCTGGGGGTGTGGTACGTGGACGCGATCGAGTTGGAAGGGAGTGTGATAGCAAGCGAAGCCCAGAAGAAGGTTGAGTTTCGGGACGTTGAAGAGTGGAAGAGATTGGTTGCGAAGAAGAAGGAGCTGGCTGAGAGGTTGTTGGCGCAGTATACGCTGGACTACGAATCATCCAGAGGCCAGAGCGGCGACATCAAGATGCTGGTCACCACACAGAGGTCGGGGACGGCGGCAGACAAGGTGTCTGCGTTTTCAGTCATGGTTGGGGAGAATCCAATGGCTAATATCAGATCACTTGATGCACTCTTAGGTATTTTTCGTTTTACCCGGAGCATTTCATATGATGTGGGCAATTCGATGCTGTTAATTGCCCCGATTAAATTCTCATTGTGTAGTAACTGTCATTTTTTATATGATGATTCTGGGTTTTGTTCTAGCTGTCCTGCGTCTGTACATTGGACTTTAGGTGTTTAAAAGTTGAAGAGAATGCTGGGAGTTACTAGTATTGGACCATGGTTTTAACTTAATAAGGATGTTTAATAGGTTTCTGAAGTCCAATGAAATAATTTTGGCTCTGTAAAAATAGAGCAAGAAGAGGCCGTTTTCGCAACAGATGGGTTAATTACACTGAGGTCCTCAGTAATGAATCTATATGATTGAATTTGCATCTGTTTACCCCTTCCTTTAGGTTTTCATTTAAAAATGTTATCATTTGACCTGCCCATGACCAAAAAGCAAAAAAGGAAAAAAAAAATGCTTTTTAGAAAAAAAATGCCCTTCCATGGAAATTTTCCCTTTATTGTTTAAAAAATTAAGAATGTGACATGCAACTGGAAGCTATTCTTCTTTCCATTTTGAATTGTTACAAGTTAATGCTAAACACAGGCTTTCATTTTTTTGTTAACAACGTTAAACCACATTTGTGTTGTCCTAATTGAGGGGATTAATTTGTAATTTTTTTATTTGATGGTGTTAATTGATACTGGATTATACTAGAGAATTTTTCTGTGTTATTAACTGAAACTAGAATGATTAGGCGAAGTGGAGTGGGTCCTGCTACATTACAGTGCTCCTTGCTTGACATTTGTATTATTTGTTAATTTGCGTTGGTTCATTTTTTTTTTTTTTTGGTGGGAGGATGTGGAGGTTTGAGCATAGTGAGGGAGGGGTAAGGATGGCTATGGTGAGTTTCACGTGCACTGATGGACCAGATGTGAATAGTGGAGTAGGTGGTCATCAGCTTTCTGTATCTTGTTTATGTTAGTTTGGTCAAGGAAGGTCTTTTTGTCAATTTGAATCATGAAAACTATGTGGATTAATTTAAATTAGTTATTTACAAAATTTATATTTAATAAATATTTACTTTTTGTGGAACCGTACCAAAATTTGGCCCTTTTGGAATTTTCTTTGCATGCTAGTGTTACAACTAAGTTCTTGATTTGTCCAAAACTTTTTTAAGCTTTCTCTATTCAACAAAAATGCAAGTAATGGTACATGTTAGTAATATTTTCTAATTACATCTTATTGGAGAACTAAGTGCACAAAGTCATCTTGGAAGGTACAAGTTGGTTAAAGTTTTTGGGGGATCAATTCATTGTACCTTCTAGATATTGTTTTAGGCAGTTGATGCCAACATAACTTTACATCTGTGTTCATGGTTATTTTTTTAATAAAATATTCTGATTTTACTTTGTTTTGGTCATCAGTTACTGCCAATTCTGTTGTATTATGGATGGTTTACAGCATCCTGTCCCAATTTTTTCTGTTAATGCAATAAACTATGTATTGCAGGAATGGTGACATCAAAAGTGGGAAAGCGCCATGCGCTAACAGGTTTTGAAGCACTAAAAGAACTCTTTATTTCAAGGTTCCCTGACTAGCTCTTTTATGCTTTTTAGTGTTTTCCTTAACTCATAACTTTTATATTCTCTTATCTCATGCTTATTCCTCTAGGTGTGAATGTGCCTAATGCTGATAGAATAATATTGGATTTTCCATCTACTAGATCTACCTTGGTTTTTCTCCAATCACTAGCAATGGTCACAAAATCAGTAAATGATATGTGAATTATGGTCCATTAATACTATGGTAAATGGAGTTCACTAGGTTATATACAACCAAATATGGTATTTATAAAACTAAAACGTGGAGAACATTTTTAAGACATATTTGTTTAGTGAATTTCCTCCTTATTCCAAAAATGTGGATGTGGGCAAATATGAATCTATGAAGCACAGACATGGTTGGGATACGTTAATTAATAAAATAAATTTTTATATTTCCAATTGTATAATAAAATATCAAAACTATATTCCAAACTCATAAATATGCATTTAAAATTCTTAATTCAAAATTTCAAATGAATAACTTTAAATCTAATTAGCAACCAACCTCACAAGTAATGAATACACATTTCAGATACATCAAAAGGTCCAAAATAAGTATTTATGATTCATAGAAAATAAAGACTAGAGCTAGGAAATAAATAAACACAAGCTGAAGAGGATACAAGCATGACAAAAGCCAGTTGATGTTCAAAGACAAAGAGGATGGTAAGCATGAAAAGTATGAAAACTAAAGAGTCTTGTGATGAAAATGCGGAAAAGGGAAGAGTCATGCAATTTTCTTTTTGTGTTTTTGAAAGTGTCCTCAAAGGGGACACACATGTCCTATTCGTGTTCCCATCCATGTCCTTTAAAAAGAATTTAAAAAGTGTCAAACACCTCACACATGTTCAATGGTGTGTCAACGTGTCAGACTGGCAACGCAGGCACAGTAACCCCTAAGAAGTGTCCATTTGTGAATCTGTTTTAAAGAGAATTCTGAGTTGCTGCTATTTGAGTACAAAATTAACTCAGTAGTGTTGTAGTTAGAATAGTCATTGAAATAGAAAAAAATATGATAAGTGTCATGGATGCAGTCTGATATGGACTGGTCAACATGGTAATTTTTTTTTGAAAATGTTGATATGTTTGCCTCAAGTTATCCTAGAAGATCAGTGAAGACAGTGGAGGCTTATGTTGGCTAAGGTTAAATAGACAGAAATAATACCGAAATGTTTAGGGGGTTAAAACTGTAATTATCTAATCCCAATCGGTTATATTGGGATGTCCGCCCATTATTATAAATAGAGGGCAAGGGGTAGCCGAGAAAAGAGGGTTCGCATTTTTTTGTTGTAACAAGTAATGTTCGTTCCAAGAGAGAAAGGCTAATGTTTGAGAGAGAGCTTTGTAATCTTGGGGAGCGAAGGCTTGATGTACTCGGGAATAGAAGAAAGGGAACTAGCTGTGTACTGATTGTTCATACTGAATAAAGAAAGCTGCTTGAGGGGTGTTTGACTGCTGGATGTAGGGTTGCAACACTTGCAATCCGAACCAGGATAAAATCGGTTTCTTGTGGTTTGATTTTCTGATTTATGTCTTGTATTGTGAATTCTTTAATTTCTGTTTCCATTAACATTTATTTCTGTTGATCCGAGAGTGTGGGAAGAATATTTGAGAGAGATTAGATCATCTAAATTCGCCTAAACCAGTAAGTCTAAATCAACAGAAAAAGAGAGTAAAAAGAATATGCGTTAGACAACACATGAATACGCATACTTCTATTTGCAACTGTGAAAATATTTAAAAATTATTTATAAGGGAAAGTAATTACAAAAAGAATGATATCAATATTTTGTTTTATATGCTTCATTTATTAAGAAATTGGAAGTGATGGTTTTATAATAATTGAAATGAAATCCCCGAAAGGAGAAAATTATAGGTGAAAAGTCATTTTTTCCTTATTCGGTCACCAAATTCCAAGCTATCGTCTTTAAGGTTGCTGAAGGATTTCTGGGAATTCTTCGTATTTCATTAACAAAAGAGCTGTACAATATATAGAAGAAAATCTATTCTAAATATAGACAGAGATCTAAATACAAGGAAAGTATCAAATTAGAAAATCAAATCAAAGAGATAGTTTTCTAAACTAAAGCTATTTACAAATTTAGAATAGAAATTCTGGGAGAGATTTTTGGGATTCTAACAGTTGCATTATGTTTCATTGGTATAATATGCATATTAACACAATAATATGCATAACTTCCAGGTATTAGGTTGTAAAAACTAAAAATGATAGCATACGATATGATATTGTTGTTTGTAGTATCAAACAAATGGTGTCGAAATTAAAAGGCTTGAAGGATTTTATGATGGATATCCAATATAACTTAAATTCAAAAAATGTGGCTTTAATTTGTTCAAGTGGTGACTCCCTATCCCTCACAGGCATAGGCAACCCCCCAGTGTCCAAAAGGATAGTTAAAGTACAGTAGAATACATTTGAATTGGTGTCCAATACATATAGCAAGTGTTTGAAGCAGGAAGGTGTCCAACATGATGTCTAGCAGCAGACATTCTGTGATCTATGATTCTTTGGTTTGCACGCGGGTAGATTTGCAGTAGTAGGAACCTGGTTTTCTCTTAGATCTAAAGTTGTACATATCGTTGATCCAGGAATTCACTGCAGCTACTTTTTTCTTGCCAGTCTATTGCCTGATCGCAAATTGAAGACCCTTTTCCAGCGGCCTTTAAGTTGTCTTCCTGAGACAAAAGATGGTTACTCTTTACTACTATTTTGGCATTGGGAGGAATGTTTAAAGCAGAGGTATTTCTGGACCCTTCTTCTCTTGATAATAAAGTACTGTAGGTATTTCCAAATCTGTTTATTTGTTTTTACTTCTTAACCTGTAGTTAGGTGTCAGATGTCCAACCTTTGTAATTGGTTGCTTTATGAAGCTATACTTCAGAAATGATGGTGGAGTAATCCTTGATTTGTTGTCATTCATGTGAATGTGCAATATGAAACTGGATTGTGGGTTCTGTTATGTAAGATTAATCCCTTTCATGCATGAATGTAATTGGCTACTGCAGGTATGAACGCTTTATTGTTGCACTTGAGGAAGCATCTAGAGATATGCTACCTATACTGAAAGACAAAGCACTGAAGGTCAGCGATCGATTTATATCTCATGCCTTGCATTTCTATTTTTTTTGTGGACTGATGTGCAATCCTAGTCCTCCGCCTCACACAATCAATCTCTCAATCCGCAAGAATAGTAGGAAACACTCCACACACGAAAGAGAAAACACAGAATATAGAAAAGAATAAAAATAGAACAAACACACACAATAAATCGGGATTTTATCCTGGTTCAGCTCTCCAAATTAAGAACCTACGTTCAGATTGCCTTTGACCCTTCTTCCACTATCTTGAAAATACAGTAGATGATTACATGTGTTGCTCACAGTTCTCTCACAGCCCTATACACACAGGTTGTACAGAATTTTGAGATTATAAGGCCAGACTACTTTTCTCTCACACACAACACATACTCAATCTCTTCCCGTTCAAGATAGAAAAATCAATGTCTCAAATGAGACCCCTTCGACCCCTTATTTATAATACATAAGGAGCAGACATTACAAGGTAACAAACCGGTCGTTATAATAGCCGTTACAATACTAACCAACTTTTTAGAAACTAACCCTTGAAATATCGAATGCATCCCTGACCAATATCCTCCCGAGCCTTTTAACTAATCTAAGACAAATGCTTTAACAAATTCTTCACCCATTTGAGTTAGATTAGGCTTTCTCAAGACTGCTACATGCACCCTCCCATATTGCCATGCTCTTCTTTACTCAGCATCTTGAATTGCCTGCAACATCTTCATGCAATGCTTTAGCTTTGCGATAGGTACAACTTTTGTAAACATGTCAGTTGCATTCTCTTCACCTGAAACTTTGGTTAGTATAACATCTTATTTTTCAATTATTTCCCTAATGAAGTGGAGCCTAACGTCTATATGCTTAATCCTTTTATGATGAGCTTGGTTCTTTAACAAATGTATGGCACTTTGACTATCACACATCAAATTGGCTTTCACATCTGACCCTAGGAGCTCGCTAACTAGACCCTTAAGCCACATAGCTTCTTTTATAGCTTCTGGTACAGCTATGTATTCAACTTCGGTTGTAGATAAAGCCACCACATGTTGGAGGCTTGATTTTCAACTGATTGTTGAGTTCCACAACTTAAATACATATCCAGTTGTGGATCTCCTCTTGTCTAAATCAACAGCATAGTTTGCATTCGAGAACCCTATAATGCTAGCTGGTTCTCCTATGTTTACTCCACCATAAGACAAAACAGTATTATATGAGCCCTTTAGATACCTAAATACCCATTTTACAACATTCCAGTGGATTTTACCTGGGTTTTCCATAAACCGACTTACAACACTCATTGCATGAGCTAAGTCAAGCGAAGTACACATCACACTATACATTAAGCTTCCCACAACACTCAAGAATGGAATATTTTCCATTTCCTTCATACTCTCTTCATCATTGGGAAATTGGTCCGATGACAACTTAAAATGAAAGGCATATGGCACATTCACTGTATTTGTCATTCCAAACCTAGATATCAACTTTTCTAGATAGGATTTTTAACAGAGATGAATTTTCATTTGTTGTTTGCTTCTAGAGATTCCTATCCCTAGAATTTTCTTTGCTTCACCTAGATCTTTCCTCTCAAATTCAAATTTTAGTCTCAACTTCAGCTGTTGAATCTCTTGCTTGGATTGACTTGTTATGAGCATGTCATCAACATAGAGAAGCAAGTAGATTGAGATGTTAGGTGAGATATGTTTAAAGTAAACACAACAATCATAGGAACTTCTAAGATACTCTTGTTTTATCGTAACAGTATCAAATTTTCTATACCATTGTCTTGGAGATTGCTTAAGCCCATAAAGGGATTTCTTAAGCAAACACACATTTTCCACCTTTCCTCTAGACTCAAAGCCTTTAGGTTGATCCATTATAATTCTCTCAGCTAAGTCTCCATGAAGGAAAGTTGTTGTTATATCCATTTGCTCCAATTTTAGGTTTAAGTGAGTAGTGATGGCCAACAACACTCTGATTGAGGTATGTGTAACGCCTCGCTCCTACCTACGAGGGTTACTCACGAATAATCAGATTACTATTCACACGCTAGGGCAAAGATGAAGAGACAGTTTCGTTTCAATAAGAAACGACTTAGGTGGGAACTAGGCTTTGCCTTCCCTTCGCTCCACTCAAGGATTCGGGAAATATCGAAACGACCCCGCAAAAATAAAACCCGAAATCTCGCAAAGTGTCACCCCTTCTCAAGCTCTTAATGAAGAGCTAAGGATGACTTCCCATGATTCAACAAAATAATCTAGCACACTTGCTTCATATAAATTATGGCATAAGGCCTTAATTATAAGAAAATAATTTTTCTTTACCCCAACTATTAACCCATTTTTCTCACCTCCAAACTCTTTAGAAAATATTTGGATTAATATTTCTTTAGAAAAATTTAATAAAATTTTCCTTATCAAATTTCCATTGATTTTTTTTTTTTAATTATTTCAAAATACCTCAAATTTCCAACCTTTAGGAAATAAATTTTTGAAATTCAAACATCAAGCATCCTCATCCATTGTTCAAAATTCAAGGAAAATACTCCCTTATTTATTTTCCAAAATATAAGAAATTTCTCACAATTGCCTCAAAATTCATATTAATTTAATAATTAATTTGGAGACTTAAATACTCATTTATCTATTTATTTAAACATACTTTTATTTTATAAATTCCCCAAATATTAAATATAATTAAATAAACAGAAGAAAAAAATAATAAATTATTTTCTTTTTTTTCTTTTTTTTTTAAAACAACAGCAGGGGGGGCAGCAGCAGCCCAGGGGCCCCCAACAGCTTGCTGCCACCCCCATTTTTTTTTTTCCTTTTTAAACTCAAATTTTCCAGAATACTTAGATACATCAAATGCCTTCCAAAACATCCAAGTTTGCCACTATTCATCCATATTAGGCATACATACATAAAAGCTAATTAAATACATCCATACACCAACACATACATTCTTCTTGCTCCATCTCCTTCAACCTTCCAAAACTCTCTTTCCTTTAGAAAATTCCCCACCTACATAGAGGTCAAAGGACCTTATGAGCCATTGCTCAGTAAGGGTGCTATGCAAAAGTAAATGTAACATGAGAAATAAACATGTAATGCCAATGCAATGCATATAATGGGTAGTCCTCCATGCCCTCATAACCACATAGGTTAAGGCACCAACCAACCCCTCTCACATCACTAGTCCTTTATATGGCCATAGGTCCACTAGAACATAAACATGCAAATATGACCATTACATGCAACTCATACAAAACAATTACAAATGCAAGCAAACCCCACCACTTGGGGTCATCCCTTACCTCTTTTTCCTTGAAGCTTCAAGCCTTCACTTGCCAAGACTCTTTCTTTGGCTTTCAACCACCTTAAGAAAAGAATTCTTAAAGCATTAAAAATCTTGAAGAGTAGAGAAATGAAAGGAGAATGAAGACTTTCTTTCTAGAAGAGATTTAGATCAAGGCTTACCTTCCTCTTCTTTGGAAGCTCACAAGAGACTCTCCTTAATCTCTAATTTCTTCCACCAAGCAAAACTTCCTCTTAGAGATTTCTCTTCCTTTTATAATGTCTTGACATCTCACAAGTTCAAAACTAATTACTAGCTCTTGATCAATCTTTTGAAGAATAAATCCCAACCCTTGAAACTAGCACAATCCTTGTGCTTTTGATAAACTTAATCCTAGCCTTTGAATTTAAGGGAACCCATCTCTACTCTCTAGAGAAACACAATCCTTGCCATCTAGCCTCTTTAAATCTCCACCCTTGATGATAAACTAGAGACTAAATCTCCATCATCCATTTTTTATTAGGCTTATTGGATATTTATTTAATTTGCAAATTTGGCAATCCATGCTACTTTCAAGACTCAATTGTAGCCATTAGATCTTGATCCTTTCCAAGCTAAATCCTCAACCATTGGATCAAATCTCCAATTCCTATAATTCTCCAATTTTCAAAATTAATAAATATTGACTAATTTCAAGATTGACTATTTTCCCATTTCTTATTTAATTTAAATCCTATAAATTTTCAAGCAGTTAATGGAGACTAATATCTATTTCTTTTTTATTTAATTTAAACTACTCTTGAAAGACATAATACTTTTTTAATTGCATTTACTTTAATCCACCATTTTCCCACATAAATGTATAACTAATTTCCATTTAATAAGGAATTTTTTTAATTCTCACCATAATGACTCTCATTTAATGCTTGAGAGATTATTTTCCTTTTCTTTTTGAATTTCTTTTAATCTTACTCTTACTTCATAAGATCATGCCAAGTGTCCCACTTACACTTAATCTAACAATTTTTTATTCCCATATTTAATTAAATCTCTTTCCATGAGATCTTGCCAAGTGTCACCAATCCACCTTACTTGGCTTCCATTTTAATTCCACATTTTTCCTTCATTTTCCTATGTATTTAAACAAGAATTAAATTCTCCCAAAATCAATTCTCCAATATATAAATATTTTCTTTTCCACAAAAATAACTTACCTTTTATGGGACTGGACTCCAAATTACCGTTTTGCCCTTCTTAAGGCATTCTATATATTATGTGTCTTCTCTCTGATTCAAGGGCAATTATGGAAATTTTCATATACCATTATTCTCTTAATTGACAATTTTATCATGGCTCATCAAGGGTATTATAGTATGTCTCACAACAGGTGCGAAAACTTCATTGAAATCTATTCCTTGAACTTGGGTAAAGCCCTTAGCAACCAATCTAGCCTTATACTTAGATTTAAGGTTATCTTCAGCAGCTTCCTTTATTTTGTAAAGCTATTTACAGCCCACTATACGCTATCCTTTTGGCTTATCAACCAGATCCCAAGTCTGGTTCTTCCTTAAGGATGCAATTTCTAACTTCATAGCTTCTATCCACTTTCCTAATTCTTTAGAGGCCACTGCCTCTTCATAGGTGAGGGGTTCATCTCCTACACTTTTTGATGCGCTTGATAGTGCATATGCCAACAAGTCTGAGAAACCATATCTCTAAGGAGAGCTTTGGCTCCTTTGTTGTTTTGTCCCTAGCCACACTGTATCTAGATGTGTCTGGCTGATCTCCTAGGCTGGAGTCTGCATCACCACCTTCTTCACTCTCTTCATATTGAGTTAAGTCCTGGTCCTAATTCTCTTCCTGGACTTGATCATCTAGATCATAATCATTTTTAGATATTTCTTGGGTGTTTTCAGACACTACTCCTTTAATTTCCACATCTATGGACTTAGCATTTTCCCCTAAGTTTGGGTAGCTTTCCTTATTTCTTGTTTTCATGGTAGAACCTTCATCGAATGTCACATCTCTTGTGACTATTGTTCTCAGCCCTTCTAGTTTTGTAGCCTTTTACACTAGTGGGGTATCCTATGAATAAGCATTTCTTGGCCTTAGGTTTCAGCTTGCCTTGCTTCACATGAACATAGGCTAATGTTGAGTGATGAATCACCTTTCTTACAACAATCTCACACTCTAATATGCAAAAAAAAAAAAATAAGATGTACAGGAGGCCAAAAAAAACGTATCCTGGTTCAGGCCATGAATAAATCAATGGTCCTACGTGCAAACTGAGGAAGACAACACAGCCCACTATCTCACAAAAAGATGCAATCAGTACAATCGCACAACCCTCTTTCTCACAGGCTATCCTATCCAAGAATACAAAGTCTAAAACAACACTAGGTTTTTCTCTCACTTGTACACAATAAGAAAAAGACCTTTAAAAAACATAGGTCGGCCCTCTATTTATAGAAGATAGAGGCGGCATTTACAAGGAAATAATCGGGAGTAAAAAAAAGACCAATACTAATTGTTACATGGTTGGTTACCGTTACAACATTAAAACATAAAACAAAACATACAGTCCTTCGGTTTCTTCTATGCCTTTAATTCTGATTTGATGACCTGAGTGCAAACTTTGACAGCGAAGCATCCATCCAAGCTAAGGTGACTTAGACTTGGCTTATGCACTGTCCATCTTTCATAAGGGGTTTGAAATTCAATGGCAGCTGATTGTGACCTGTTTATCACATGGGCTACAGTTGAAACTACCTCTTCCCATAATAACTTGAGCATATTTGCATGGAAGAGCATACATCTTACCCTTTCCAATAGGGTCATATTCATTCTTTTAGCCAACCCATTTTGTTTAGGGTTATCTAGAGCAGTTAAGTGTCTTAACAATCCCACTATCCTTGCACATTTAGTTGAACTCCCTATTGCAGAATTCAAGCTCATTATCAGTTCTTATGGTTTTGATAGACTTGCCCTTTTGGTTCCCTTCCATCTTTTTCCATGCCCTAAACACCTCAAAGGTATGATCCTTTGTTTTTGAGACATAAACTCATAACATTCTAGAGTAATCATCAATGATTGATAGGAAATATCTAGAGTCACCATGGGTTAGGGTCTGAGCTGGCCCCCACAAATTCGAGTGAATATAATCTAGGGGTGATTTAGATGAATGAATGGTTGTCTTGCTAAACGTTACTTTGGCAGCTTTGCCAATAGATATAGGACTCTCATTTACTTAGTCCAGTAACTTGACCATGCCCTAAAATACCTTGCTTGGCAAGTTTCTTGAGCCCTTGCTCACTTATGTATGACATCTGTAGATGCCACAACCTTGCCTGTTTTTGGACATTGTTGCTTGCCACTGCAACTTCACCACTCAAGGTGGTTGCTTGCAGAAGGTATATGCCATTCTACAACACTGTGATTGGACCCTTGTTAGTCACATGTACCAGCAAAGAAATAAGAGGGAAGAAGTAGGGGGCAGAATAGGATATTGGGAGAGGGGGAAAGTGACAAAAACAGTTGAAGGGCAAAAAGGGGAAGAGCAACCAAGGGAGCATGACTAATAGCTGTGGTTGTTGGAGGGGAGTGTCGCTGGATAACAAACTATAAATAACAGAGGCTAGGAGAATATTGGAGAGGAGATTTTGGGTATTAAGTTCTTGGGAGAGTTAAGGGCCTCTCGAATGCCCTGGTTTATTCTTGTTTTCTTGTTGAAAAGTATTGAAAATTATTGATATTTGATTGCTATTGGAATTCTATCTGGTATCCTATCAATTTGGTATCAGAGCATCTCTGATCCTAATGGTGAACCTGACTGATTGAGTGGGTGACTTGGAAAGGATGATGGAAGACATGCAACAGAGTGTTCAATCGGTGGGGAAGAAGGTAGCGAGCTTACTGGAACAGTTCGCTTGGATGAGAACGAGGTGGGAAGAGCAGGATCGGGAGAGGAAGAACGAGGAGAGACGGGAGGAGTAAGAGAGAGAGAGGAAGGGGAAGCGAGATGAGGAAGACCCACCTACGGGTTCGCCCTTGATAGGGGAGGGAACACCAGTAGCTGGAGCGAGAAGTGGCGAAGGGGCCGATTGGGTCGATGGTGACGGAAGGCAACAGTACCGTGGGAGACGCGTAGAAATACCCATCTTTGAGGGAGATGATCCAGATGGCTGGATCTTTAGGGCGGAGCGCTACTTCATTGTGAACCAGTTGTCCGATGCGGAGAAGTTGGACTCAGCGGCTCTTTGTTTTGAAGGAGTTGCTCTCTCTTGGTTCTAGTGGGAGCAAAGACAATGACGGGTAAGAAGCTGGGAGAAGCTTAAGGCGATGTTAAGGAATAGGTTTAGGCCTGTGCAGGAAGGCACGATGGAAGAAAGGGTCCTTGCGCTTCGACCGTGGGGGTCCGTCAAGGACTACCACCTTGGGTTCGAGACTCTGACCTCACCGCTCATAGGCATGCCAAAGGCGTTGCTGGAGGGCCACTCTATCAACGGAATGGAGTTGGTCATCTGAGCCGAGATGAGGGTGTCAAGGCCGATTGGGCTGGAGTAGATGATGGACCTAGCCCAACCAATTGAGGAGATGAATCTAGTGATTCATGGAAGCATTTTTGGACCCGGCCCAAACAAAGGTCAGGCCCCTTCATCCCTAATTTCGAATCACCAGCGGGTAGTGATATTGCCTCCTCCGATGTTGGCACAAAAATGGGTGATGCCCAGTCCCGCCTCATCACACTGGCCTCCGGCCGTCGCTAAGGCGACGGGTGAGGAGTTGGGAGTTGCGGTGTTGGCTGACGAGGAGAAGACGGACACAGCAACACTATGTTTGGAAGGTGCTACACTTCCATAGGCCCAGTGGGAGCGAAGGAGACGAAGAGAGATTCGTGTGGGTAAGAGAGCAAACTTGAAAGACGAAGCCATAGGGCGCCGCCATCGCGTCTCTGCTCAAGCAATGGCGAAGAAGGGGAAGGCGAAGAAGAAGAAGCCGGTGACTAGACAACCACAAGGTGACGACAAAAGCGTCAAGAAGAAATGCAGGAAGAAGAAGAAGCTTCAGAAATACCAAGTTCCAATCCCAACCAAAGACACCGCGATGCCAATTCAGTCCGATTCGAACGCTGACGATGATTCCTCCTCCGATGAGACCAAGCTCGAGAAGATCCAGAAACTTCTTGAGCCTTTCACCAAGTACCAGCGGATTAACTTCCTTGTTGGCGCCGCCGTGCCCGACGCTTTCCTATTCACTCACTTCTGCGATGCTGCGGATCGCGACATATCTCGTCGCATGCTTGTCGTCTACGGCCTTGCGCAGGACACAACTCGAGAAACTTTAGTCTCTGCCTTTGAGTCATACGGCAAGATTGAGGACAACAAAGTCATCTTCGACTGGGTCATGGGCAAGACCAAGGGCTACAGCTTCGTCCAGTTCAAGACAAGACGGGAAGTGGCCAAGGCATTGAAGCAGCCGAGGAAGAAGATCAGGAATCTGATGTCAAGGACTGCAGATCTGGTAACGTCTAAGGAGGGCACCTTACTGATGATTGGGGCGCCATTTGCTTTTGATCTTAAAAATTTGGGCCAGCAAAAATATGAAAAAGCTGGTAATTTGGTGGAGTCTCACCTTGAGGACAAGGTGAGTTTCATGGGCGGAAGTAATGATAGGACCCTTTTTAGTCACATGTACCAGCAAAGAAATAGGAGGGAAGAAGCAGGGGGCAGAATAGGATATTGGGAGAGGGGGAAAGTGACAAAAACAGTTGAAGGGCAAAAAAGGGAAGAGCAACCAAGGGAGCATGATTGATAGCTGTGGTTGTTGGAGGGGAGTGTCGCTGGATAACAAACTATAAATAAGAAAGGCTAGGAGAATATTGGAGAGGAGATTTTGGGTATTAAGTTCTTGGGAGAGTTAAGGGCCTCTCGAATGCCCTGGTTTATTCTTGTTTTCTTGCTGAAAAGTATTGAAAACTATTGATATTTGATTGCTATTGGAATTCTATCTGGTATCCTATCACACTGCCTTCATGCATACTAGGGATTCCTTTGATATTTTCAATACTTCACCCTCGCTCTTAAATTTAAGGTCATTCTCATCCAACTTACCAAGAGAAATTAAGGTTGCGTTCTCTTTGTTGTTTTCAGCCCATTTTGATTTTCCACTTTTCCAAAACATTGAAAACGCATTTACTTTGCTATTTTCAAAAACGTATTTTCAAAAACAAGAAAAAAATTTGTGAAAGAAACCTAAAACAACAAATGTTTTGGGTGTTTTCAACCAAAACACACTGAAACACCCAAAACGTGAAAAACACACAACCCCCCCCCCCCCCATCTCATAGATCTCTCATCTCTCTCTCTCTCTCCTCTCTCCTCTTTATCTCTCCTCTGTTTTCTTTCTTCTCAAGCCTCGGTCATCAACCATGCCCACCATCTCCGTCACCGCCACGAGCCATCGTCAACCTCGCCTGCCACCACCATCATCGCCACAAGCTGTCGTCGACCACCCCCAGCTGTTCGATCTTGCTGGTTTTGTCTCCTCTCTTCACTTCCTTCTTTTGCTAGTTTTTGGTTACGTTGGTCAATGGACCCTTGGGTGTCAGTGGTTGCCTCTAATCATCGGAAACTACTAACCACAGTAGCTAGTGGCGACTGACAATGCGTATATAAGCGAGTGGGTTGAATGTTTAAGCTTAGATCTAAGGAGATTTGGTCGTTGGATCTTGCTAGTTTTTGGTTATGTTGGTCGATGGGTCCTTAGGTGTCGGGTGGTTGCCTCTGATCGTTAAAAACCACTGGCGACAGTGGCCGGTGGCAACTGGCAGTGCATTTTTCACTTGTGGCCGAAAATTAAAAATTAGATCTACGAAAATTCAACTGTTAAATCTGGCCCATTTTTGTGTATGTTAACCCCCTTGGCTTGGAGTTTATAATGGTAGGCTCTGATCGTGTGAATCTCTGGTCGGCAGTGGTCACTAGCGACGGAGAAGATGCAGGGCGCCAAAGGAGAAGAAAAAAGAAAAAAAGAAAAGGAAAAAAAAGAAATGAAGATGTTGGGTTTTTGCATTGAGGAATCTATCTAGAAGATTAAGAAGACAGTAGATCCCTTAAGCGAATGAATGCGACTGGAAATTCTAAGTTAGGGAGAAATTAACTTAGATGTTTTATTAGAAGGGTTAGTTTAGTCTTTGTGTAGGCTAAATTAAAAGACTTTGTAAATAATGCCTCCTATAGTCTATAAATAGAAGGTGTTGGCAAGGCAATCGGATATATCACAAACTATCATTCATTTTGGTCTCTGAATGCGAGTGAGATTGTTGTAAAGAAAGGAAAGACTTTGTGAGAAGAAGAGTTCTTTGTAATCTCTGTGTGTGGTAGTGTATTCGTGTGATAGAGGATAGGGTTCTTGTAAACTGTTTTCTCTAGATTTCTAGTGGATTGCTCTCAGGACTTGTGGCTGGATGTAGGGCTGTGTTTGCGGCTTGAACCTAAATACATTGTGCGCCTCTTGTGTTGGTTTGGTTGTATCTCTTTCATTCCTTTCTATGTTAAATTATGTTCTTGTATTTTACAGTCTATATTTTTTGTTATTGATTGATTTCGAGTGAAGAGTGGTGAGTGAATTGGCAAATAAAGTATTGATTGAGTATCTAAAGAGCTCCTGATCTTAACAGAAGAGAAAAAAAGAACAAATTATTATTAAATTTTGAAAATAAAATTATATATTTATTTAAAATTTAAAAAATGTAGTATATCTATATTATAATTAAAAATATAAGATAACATATAGTATATTACTAAGTGTATAATTTAATATAAATTATTGTTAAGATGTATGTCAATAATTTATTAATCAAATTTATTATTTTATTTTAATAGTAGAATTTTATTAAAAAGAGTTAATTTTGTTATTTAATAATTAAATTCATTGAATAACATATCATAAAATAAGTTTTTCAAAATTTCAAAGAAAACGTGTTTTTTACTTTTCTATTTTAAGAAATAGTTTTTCAAAATAATAAAAAGAACGCATTTTCAAAAATCTCAAAACATAAAACTGAAAATGAATTCAAAACTCAAAATTAAAACATGAAGAGAATACCACCTAAGTTTCTCTTGAGTTCTAGAACGTGCCTCACTGCAATAAGGGTTCTATATGATCCATCATGCATTTTCAGCATTACATCACTAATTCATAATACTTTACATTCATGGTCATTGCCTAGCAAGACCTTTCCCCCATTTATTTCTTGATAATTAAGCTGTCAATGCTTCTTAGGGGTCATGTGATAGGAGCAATCAGAGTCCATAACCCAATCATTAGACTCAGCTCTTTCTAAAACCACCAGTGCATTAGCACTGTCATACCCAAATTCACACACATTTACACCCCCATCGGCATTCTCCTTATCGAGAAAGTCCTTTTTCTTGGGGCAATGTCTCTTAATGTGGCCTTTTTCATGACAATGGTAACATCTTTATAGGATTCTTTCCTATCCTATACCTCGACTTAAATTTTCCCCTACCTTCAAGGTCTCTCTTAAAGCTTCTATATCTTATAGTCAGGACATCTCCTGTGGAGGATTTTCCCTCCACCGTACTCCTGAAATCTTTAGAATTTAGGGCACCTATCACATCCTCTAGTGTTAAGGTGTCTCTACTGTGTTTCAAGATATCAACAAAAATCTCATAAGACCTAGGTAAAGAATGGAGCAAGACTAAAGCCTTGTCCTTATCATCGTATTTGACATCTATGTTTTCAAGATCAAAACAAATTTTATTAAACTCATTTATGTTATCTTGAAGTCTTTAATTATCATGCATTTTAAAAGTAAAGAACCTGTCCTTTAGGTAGAGACAACTGGAAAGGGACTTTGTCATGTAGAGACTCTCCAGCTTGAGCCAAATCTCCGTTGTCGTCTTCATTTTGGATACCTCCCTTAAAACCTTATCACTAAGGTTTAGAATCAGCATGTTGTAGGCCTTCTTGAGGATATCCTTCTCCTATTCTTCTGTGTAGGTTTTGGGCATTTTAGATTCTCCTTCCAGTGCCTCCTCAAGGCCAAGATTGTCAAGGAGAGCACTTATCTTCATCTTCTAGATGGCAAAGTTGTTTTGCCCATCAAACTTCTCAATGTCATGCCTTGAGACGAATGAAGAAGAAGCCATGATCAATTGCCCTTATCAATTCCCTTTTCGTGAGTTTCTTGATTTCTTGAAAGGTGACAACACCTGCTCTGATACCAGATTGTAATCCCAGTCTTCTGCCTCACACAATCAATCTCTCAATTGCTAGAATAGTAGGAAACACTCCACACACAAAAGAGAAAGCACAAAATATAGAAAAGAATAAAAACAGAACAAACACACACAAGAAGCTAAGATTTTATCCTAGTTTAGTTCTCCAAATGAAAAACTTACGTTCAGACTGCTTTTGGCCTTTCTTCCACTATCTTGAAAACACAGTAGATGAATACATGCGCTACTCACAGTTCTCTCACAGCCCTATACACGCAAGCTATACAGAATTTTGAGATTACAAAGCCAGACTACTTTTCTCTCACACACAACACATACTCAATCTCTTCCCGCTTAAGATAGAAAAATCAATGTCTCAAATGAGACCCCCCTGCTTATGATACATAAGGAGTGGACATTACAAGATAACAAAACGGCCGTTATAATAGTCGTTAAAATACTAACCAACCTTCTAGAAACTAACCCTTGAAATATTGAATACATCACTGACTAATATCTTTCCGCTCCTTTTAACTAATCTAAGACAAATGATTTAACAGGATGCCTAATAATTATTTCAATTTGGACTTCCACGCTATTTTTTTAAAAGCTTTTGACTCAGAAAGGTTGTTGAGTCTTGGATTAGTTTCCTCACACAAAAACACTCCCTTACACCCAGAACCCTTACCCGATAGAGATAGAAACAATAAGAAATGTAAACAGAACAAAATAACAAGCAACAACAGTAAATGAACAAGAAGACTTATCCTGGTTCGGGTAAGAACTTGCCCTACATCCAAACTGCCAGAAGATGCCGACAGAATCCACTAGAAAAGAGTTCAAGGTTACAGCAATTCCCTCTCTCTCACACCTAGCTATGAATCAATAGCCTCGTCACTAAAGAATACAAGGACTGAGCTTTTGCTTTCTCTCTATTCTCTAGAACTCACGCAAGACAGAAATCGAATGAATGAATCGCTGGAAAAATTCATACCTCCTGAGAACCTACCTGCCTCTATTTATAAGAGATAGAGGCGGTTACAACTTGAGGACTAAAATGCAATAATAAGGGAATACAAGCCTATCCGGAAATAACTTAAAAATAAGATATTTCCATTATATTCTAAACACATAAAATATAAGAATACAATCATTCCCCGATTAAGAATCCTGCCCTTTACCGAAACTAAATAGCCAAACTAATACAAATTCTAACAATTTCTCCACCAATTTGATTAGTTTAGCTTTCAGTCTTCAATCTTCTAGGTTCTGCTACAGCTTTCTTTTCTTCCATCTTCAGGCTTCCTCCTAAGCTTAAGAGCTTAGACTCCTTCAAGTTACATTAAGTAGCTTCATGTAGTGCTTTATCTTGGCTGCTGGAATAGCCTTGGTGAACATGTCCGCTGCACTTTCCTCTCCTGCTACCTTTTCCAGCTTTAGTAGTTTCCTGTCAAGAATTTCCCTGATAAAATGCAATCGAACATCAATATGTTTTGTGCGTTCATGGTGTGCCTGGTTTTAGCTAGGTGAATGGCACTTTGGCTATCACATCTTAGGGTTGTATCTATCTCCCTACCTAGCATTCTCCTAGAAGCCCTTTCAACCACATGGCCTCCTTAATTGCCTCAGCTAAGGCAATATATTCTACCTCAGTAGTGGATAAAGTTACAACATGTTGTAAACCAACCTTCCAACCACTATGGCATCCCAAACCTTGAAGACATAGCCTGTGGTTGACCTTCTCCTATCCTGATCCACTGCATAATCTGCATCGGAGTATCCTAAGATCTTAGCTTCTAATTGTTTCCCTGCTCCACCATAAACTAAACCAGTACCTAATGATCCTCTTAGGTATTTAAACATCCACTTGGTTGCACCCCAATGAGCCTTCCCTAGGTTTGCCATAAATCGGCTAACCACACTCATAGCATGGGCAAGATCTAGCCGAGTATAGACCATGCTGTACATCAAGCTCCATACTGCACTAGAGTGTGGAACATTCCTCATTTCTGCCCTATCATCCTCATTTATAGGAGATTGACTTGCTGAAAGTTTAAAGTGATGAGCAAAAGGAGTGCTGACAGCCTTTGTTTCAGCCATACCAAACCTTTGAATTAATTTTCTTAAGTAATTCTCTTGTGATAGACCTAGGGTTCTTACCTTTCTATCCCTCTTAATTTCAATTCCTAATATCTTTCTTGCTTCTCCTAGATCTTTCATTTCAAATGCTGACTTTAAGTCTAGTTTTAACTATTGGATTTCTTCCCTTGATTGGCTTGCAATCAACATATCTTCAACATATAATAGAAGATACAAGAATATGCTGTTTGATGTTTCTTTAAAGTATACACAATAATCATATGAGCTTCTTACAAAACCATGTTCAATCATAAAAGTGTCAAATCTTTTATACCATTGACGTGGAGATTGTTTAAACCCATATAGGGATTTCCTAAGAAGGCATACTTCCTCTATTTTTCCTTTAGATTTGAACCCTTTTGGCTGCTCCATGAGAATCTTTTCATCTAATTCTCCATGTAAGAAAGTTGTAGTAACATCCATTTGTTCTAAACACAAATCCATGTGAGCAGTCATGGCTAGAAGTATTCTTATTGAGGTGTGCCTTACAACAAGGGGAAAAACCTCATTATAATGAACTCCCTCAACCTGAGTAAATCCTCTTGCAACCAGCCTAGCTTTATATCTAGGCTTAAAATCACTCCCTGCTCCTTCCTTTATTTTATAGAGCCATTTACAGCCCACTATTCTCTACTTCTTAGGTCTATCAAGTAAGGTCCAGGTTTGATTTTTCCTTAGAAAGTTTATTTTTGATTCCATAGCCTCAATCCACTTACTTGAGTCCTTAGAGGCTATTGCTTCCTCATAAGATTGAGGTTCATCACCCACAACCTCGGATGCACTTGTAAGTGCATAGGAAACTAGGTCTGCAAATCCATATCTCTTAGGAGGTTTTGATTGCCTTTTCTGCCTATCCCTAACAACATTATACCTATGCTGGTTAGGCTCATCTTCTGCATCTGATCCCTATTTTCTTTCTCCATGAGGGTCAAAGTCTTGGTCTGCTATGGGTTCATCTAGGTCTACCTGATGATCCTAATCTTGGCTTTGCGAGCCAAATGTTTCTGAATTGGGAGAATCTTCTTGCCATCCTATTTCTACATTTTCTATTGTAGATGATGGCTCATTTCTACCATTATCATGCAAACCCTTAGCTACTAACTTCTCATCAAAGATGACATCTCTTGTAACTAAAATCCTTTGGTTTTCAGGTTCTAGACTCCATAGTTTGTACCCTTTTACCCCAGCTAGATATCCTATAAAAATGCATTTTTGCGCCCTAGGTTCCAGCTTTCCTTGTTTTACATGGACATATGCTATGCACCCAAATACCCTTAGGTGTTTTAGGCTAGGTTTATGACCTATCCATTTCTCATAAGGAGTTTTAAATTCTATGGCAGTTGAAGGAGATCTATTTAGCACATAGGCTGCAGTATTCACTGCTTCTCCCCAAAATGCCTTTGAGAGGTTTGCATGGAACAACATACACCTAACTCTCTCTAAGAGAGTCCTATTCATCCTCTCGACAAGACCATTTTGTCTAGGGTTTCCTAAGGCAGTCAAATGCCTAACTATCCCACTTCCTTTGCATAGATTTGTAAACTCCTTATTGCAGAATTCAAGGCCATTGTCAGTCCTAATGGTCTTTATCTTCCTTCCCTTTTGATTTTCTATCATGGTTTTCCATGTTTTAAATGCCTCAAAAGTATGCTCTTTTGTTTTCAAAACATAGATCCATATCATTCTAGAGAAATCATTTATTATGGACAAAAAATACCTAACTCCACCATAAGTAACAATTTGGGCTGGCTCCCATAAGTCGCTATGGATGTAATCTAGAGGTCCCTTGGATGAGTGAATAGTAGTTTTATTGAATTTTACCTTAGTGGTCTTTCTATAGATACATGATTCACACTTATCTAAACCTACCACTTGGTTTCCTTTTAAAATCCTTTGGTTTGCTAATTCTTTAAGCCAAGCTCACTAATGTGAGCCATCCTAAGGTGCCATAATCTCGAGATTGTGACATCCTTTTTATCAACCACTGCTGCTTCCCCATCAAAGCAGTAGCTTGCAGAATATAAATTCTATTATGCTGGTTGGCCTTCATACATACTAGAGATCCTTTTGTGACCTTAAGAATTCCTCCCTCTCCCTTAAAACTATGGCCAGTTTTAGTTAATGCTCCTAGTGAGATTAAATTCCTTTTTAACTCCAGGATATATCTTACCCCTTGAAGGGTCTAGTAGGTATTGTTAGGCATTTTAAGCCTAACATCTCCTACACCTAGGACCTTTCACTCATGATCATTTCCAAGAAGAACCTTGCCCCCATCAACTTCTTAGTAATTAGCAAACCAGTGTTTATTGGGTGTCATGTGGAAGGAACAGCCTGAATCCAAAATCTACATATCCTCTACTGAGTTCTAATATACAGTTAATGCATCAGAACTGTCATACCCAAACTCACACACTAAAACTCCACCATCCGAGGTATTTTTATCCTTGAAATCTTTCTTCCTCATTGGACAATCTCTCTTAAAATACCCTTCTTCTTGACAGTGATAACACTTAACCGGACGCCTCCCATTTATTGACTTAAACCTAGATTTATTTTTACCTTTGGAGTCCTTTTTGTGCCCCTAGATCTTGCAGTCAGAACATCACCACTGGAGGATCTTTCTTCTTGGTTATACCTTAAGTCTTTTGAATTTAGGGCTCCTATAACATCTTCTAAAGACAACTTATCTCTGCCATGTTGCAAAATGTTAACAAAATGCTTATATGACCAAGGCAAAGAATGTAATAAAACTAATGCCCTATCTTCATCATCATATTTTACATTGATGTTTTCTAGGTCTAGGCATACTTTATTAAATTTGTCTATGTGGTCTTGCAGCTTTTGTTTTTCTTTCATCTTAAATGTAAAGAATTTGGTCTTTAGATATAACCTACTTGACAAGGTTTTTGTTAAGTAAAGATTGTCCAATGTTTTCCAGATTTCTAAGGCAGTAGTCATTTTAGACACTTCCCTTAATACCTTATCTCCTAAACTAAGGATTAGAGTATTAAATGTCTTCTCTTCTATGTCTGCTTTCTGTTCTGCCGAGAGGGTTTTAGCACTATCCCCTATCTTTTCTTTATCCCTTGGTTCCTCTCTTAGCGCCTCCTTTAAACGCAGATTTCCGAGGAGGGCTTGCATCTTGATTTTCCATAAAGAAAAATCGTTTGTCCTATTGAATTTTTCAATATCATATCTAGATGCGGAACTAGACATCGCCATTTCTTAAAGATTTCTAAGACTGATCTAAGGGTTCTTGGATGAATCTTGAAAGAAATTATGTGAAATCCTAGGCTCTGATACCAAATTGTTGAGTCTTGGATCAATTTCCTCACACAAAAACACTACCTTACACCCAAAACCCTTACCCGATAGAGATAGAAACAATAAAAAATGTAAACATAACAAAATAACAAGCAACAACAGTAAATGAACAAGAAGACTTATCCTGGTTCGGGCAAGAACTTGCCCTATATCCAAACTGCCAAAAGATGCTGACAGAATCTACTAGAAAAGAGTTCAAGGTTACAACAATTCCCTCTCGCTCACACCTAGCTATGAATCAATAGCCTCACCACTAGAGAATACAAGGACCGAGCCTTTGCTCTCTCTCTATTCTCTAGAACTCGCGCAAGACAGAAATCAAATGAATGAATCGTTGGAAAAACTCATACCTCCTGAGAACCTACTCGCCTCTATTTATAAGAGATAGAGGCGGTTACAACTTAAGGACTGAAATGCAATAATAAGGGAATACAAGCCTATCCGGAAATAACTTAAAAGAAGATATTTATTTTATATTCTAAACACATAAAATATAAGAATACAATCATTCCCCAATTAAGAATCCTGCCCTTTACCGAAACTAAACAGCTAGACTAATACAAATTCTAACAAAGGTCTTGATACTTGAATCTTATCTATGATTAGCCCAAAATACATGTGGTAGGTAAATTCTTTAGATGGAGCAGTATATTCAGGTTCTTAACAATTTCTTACAGTAGTTCTCAGATATTTTGCTTTACATTAGTTTCTCTTTCCTTTAATTTTCATTTTTTGACCCATTAGGGCTTTTGGGTTGAAGTTGGAAATGCCTGAACAGTTATTTTTTTATTTGCTGGGAAGCCTGAACAATTTTTATTACTTCTTATCGTTATATTCTTTGATTCAATTTGAAATCACATGCTTACTGTCATGTATATCTGAAGTTCAACAGTTTGGATTTTGTGTTGTTCCATTTCTCTTATTGTTTGTATATTTAAGATCAAACAATATACAAGAGCGCAAGTTTCTCTTATTCTTTTGGAGCTTTCTTATGTTTTGGCGTGTACAGACCATGTATGCGTTGCTGAGGAGTAAATCAGAGCAAGAGCGCAAGTTACTTTCTGCACTAGTTAACAAAGTACGTCATTGTTGAAACATGTCTTGCCCGAAAATAGGATTGTCATGACAATGCAATTGTCATGTTATCATTGTGAGTTGAACTTCTGTCAACTCTTTTAACTTCTTTAAACTCATTTTTCAAGTGACTGCAGCTTGGGGATCCTGAAAATAAAGCTGCCTCTAATGCTGACTTTCATTTATCGAAGCTTTTGACAGATCATCCAAATATGAAGGTAAGTATCTAGTTTAGCTACATTTGTATCTTTTATAGTCCTTTATTTAACAACCAAATATATTTTGTTTATTTTGGTGCAGACTTGTTTAGAGTATCAAATTCACTCCTTTGACTTGTTATAGGGATAATAATAACATGGACAGCTAGAAATCAGAACTATTTTGTATTACTAGGCAAGCTAGCTGTCCAACAATTAGGGCTTACTGAGAAAGGAATAGGTTATTTAAGGTGTTGTCTGGTGATGTTTTTCTGCTAAGAAAATTGCAATTTTACTGCTTTATTTCTTTCTCTTTGTGCAGATTGTGGTGATTGATGAAGTTGATACTTTTCTCTTTCGTCCTCATCTGGGATTACGAGCTAAATACCATGCTGTATGTCTAAATCAGTTACAGCTAGTTTTGCCTTGCCTTTTGTCTTTAGGATAATGAAATTTTTATTTATTGGTTTTCATTTTTTTTTTTTTTGGGGGGGGGGTGGGGGGTGGGGGGGATAATATTAAAGCCAATTGTAATATAAATGATTTTCTTATTCCAAAAAATAAAAAAAAGAAGAGGAAAGATTTGCAGAGATATGATCTCAGTAGTTCACCTCTTCTTGTTCTTGTATCCAGGAAGGGTTTTTAAGGTAATTGTATTTCAAAAAAAAAAAATAATAATAATAGGAAAAAGTTGGTTGAAGCTCTGAATACAGCATATCTAACTGAATTCAAAGAAGCCATGTCATATACTGTTTCTTGCATTAAAGTTTCCATGAACAAATTACCTTGGTTTTCCACTTTGTGGATCACTTTTTGAATTTCTTTGTTGGTGAACAATGGGAATGAAGAATTTCTATATACTCTTCCATAAGATATCTGTAGCAAATAAATGCTAGTGTAGTGGTTATAATAATTGATTACAATATCTTTATTCTGAGCAGAAATAATTATTTCTAGCTAAGATAATAGAAGATAAATCTATTATTATTATCCCGTCATTGGAAGCGGTTTAAACGAATCATGTCATAACACTTAGGAGTATCAAGAATGCTGTTATGTTAGATTCTTATTATGTGTACATTTTTGAAAGTTTAAAAGGCTATAAATTTCCTTCAGAAGAAAATCTTCTCCTTTTTAAGATTCAGATATTCTATTGATATTAGACGGAGAAACTGAAAAATATGGGTTTGTAACAGCTATTGATGTCATTAATATTTTGTTGTAAACCATGGATATTCTATTAATGGATGTTTATTTTGCTCTGTTCATGTGAAGGTAAACTTCTTGAGCCAAATTCGTCTGAGACACAAAGGAGATGGACCCAAGGTGGCAAAGCGATTAATTGATGTTTATTTTGCTCTGTTTAAGGTATTGAGTGAATCCATACCTTTCTTGTGCTAGTTTTTTTTTTTTTTTTAATGGTTGGGCGTATGGCTCTATACCCAATCACTTCTATATCTTTATCTAGTGAAATTTTTTTCTACCCCCATCTCAATATCCGAACATGCCTATTATGGAACACAATTACGAAGTTCATTATTGCTGTGCTGCTTTCTGAAAGTGTCTCAACTCTCCCTTTCAGGTACTTATTTCTGAGGCTGGTGGGGCTCTTAAGACAGATAAAAACAGAGAGGAGGATAGAAGAGCTTTGGGCTCTGCCAAAGATGGCAAAGTGAAAAGTCAGTCATCAGAATCTCATGTTGAAATGGACTCACGGTTGCTAACAGCTCTCCTGACAGTCAGTCCAACAGACTTTTGCTTCTTCCTAAAATACTTGTCTATGTGCAATCTATGAACAATGCTTGAAGTTGCTGCTCAGTTATAAAAAAAATATGTACCATCCTAAGTAGCACAGGCACACTCGCCCACGTATACATGCAGCCATGTGATGTTTTCTTATCTTTCACAAGTTGTTTCACCTCTCTTAAAGGTTGATATAAATGAGTTCTAACATCTTTGTGATGATTTATGTTCATTGGATGCTATAGTTTTTACCCAAATTTTAATTGCTTAGAGATCTATGATTTAGAAGTAGAAACCTAAAACTTGGGAATTTGGCTTGAGAAGGGTTTATGGACATTCTGCAGTGGTTGTACTTCTGCAGGGCGAGCCCAACCCTGCTAGTGTTTTAGGGTTATGATGAGAGATCTGGTAACCATAAACATATGGCCTTAAAGGATGAGGCTGCTTGTTATAAAAAAGTAATAATATGGAAAGGCCCATAAATGGCAGTATGTCTTTGTCATGATGATAGATTTACACATTTCACTTTTTTACGTTATTCTGCTGTATTTTACTTTTTTTTTTATTTGTTGTGTTTTACTTTGCTGTAAGAAACGTTGGTTGGACACTCATTGAAGACTTACTGCTGTTCATTCTCCTTGTCATTAAGGGAGTCAATCGAGCATTTCCCTTTGTTTCTAGTATTGAAGCTGATGACATTATTGAGGTGCAAACTCCAATGCTCTTCAGGCTGGTGAGCTGCTTATTAATTTGCTTGCTTTAGGTGTATCGGAAGTTCTCTTTTTATAGTATGTTGCAATTTGCTACTGGAGGTGTGAATTTAACATGGCTCAAGGTCATATAAGAATCTGAATCTCTCAATTATCATCCACACTGCAGGTTCACTCGAAGAACTTCAATGTCGGAGTTCAAGCCTTAATGCTTCTTGATAAGATCTCATCCAAAAATCAGATTGCTAGTGATCGATTTTACCGTGCCTTGTACTCAAAACTTCTGCTTCCAGCTGCAATGAATTCTTCGAAGGCAAGTTGTTTGTTTTATTTGTTTGAATATACTGCAGGGACATGTAGGCTTTGGAAGTATACATGGCAAAGGACTTCATGCCTATAATGGAAGTACTGTTTCTGTTTAGAATTTATGAATTCCTTGCTAACTATGTCAAATAAGAATCTGAGCTGCCTTCCATAGTATATACCCTTTTTTTTCCTAGTGATTTCAATAGCATCGAATACCTCAACATAACTTAGCATGGAAGTAAGCAAAAGATTTTCCCATCTCCGGCTTGAGCTGCCACAGCCACTATTTTGATGCTTTGCTTATATCAGTATCAACCAAGAGAGGATTCAGATTAGAGTTTTTAACTGTTCTGTTTGAACATGTGGAACCATACCTCTAAGCTTTTGCTTTCACTATTTATTCTAAACCCCTTGTCTCTTCTGTGATTACTGGCACCAATTAATAGAAAGGCAGAATGATGATCACTTTCTGGAGTTGGTACGGTACATCAATATGAACAATCTGTTTTGTGTAGTTTAACCTTTGGTGGATGTATATCTGGTATAGGTGTATTATCAGACATATATGGACACTGCTCTCTTAGTTCCTGTTCAATAAGTTTATCATTACCTATCAAAAGAGGGCTTGGATCACGTAAACTTCCCTCAAATCTTTGTTCTTTCTAATTCTGATATACAAAGACATTCATTGTATTAGTATTGAGATGTGGCTGCTGTTTCCTTAGGTATAGACTAGTAGTTACCTCATTCCAAGTTATGAAATAGATTTTCCACTAGGCATGGTTGTCACATTCTCATGTTTTATTTAAAATTCCTTTTTTATTCAACTTCCTTTTTTATGCTTCTTTTACACAAGCAGAATGGCATTCAAGAAGCCAATTAATGTTCTACTTATTTTTCCTTCTTTTCCCTTTCAGGAAGAGATGTTTATTGGGCTGCTCTTGAGGGCTATGAAAAATGATATTAATTTAAAGCGAGTAGCAGCCTTCTCAAAGCGTTTATTGCAGGTTAGTGATGAAATGAATTCTTGCCTTGTTTGGTATGTTTTAGAATTATTTCTTTGCCCCTGTTCAAAGCATTTTGAAAATTTTAAGCAAATGGTAAATCAGCAATAATTGATCTAAAGTACTTGCAGGCAATATGCCACTCCAGTCAAGGTATTGACTTTGTCCCATTTCCGCTCAGAATATTGACAGGCTCAAATCTTTGCAGGTTGCCCTTCAGCAGCCACCGCAATATGCCTGTGCTTGTCTTTTCCTCCTCTCTGAAGTCCTTAAAGCAAGGCCGCCTCTATGGTAACAGGGTTGCTACATTCCAAAGTGTTGTCTTGTCGTGCTTGACATAACTTTTCATACTCATTTAACAGTACACTCTTGCACTTCAGGCACATGTTGCTTCAGAATGAGTCAGTGGATGAAGATCTTGAGCATTTTGAAGATATTGTGGAGGAAACCGAAGATCAAACTACCACCAAGTTCAATAAACCTAACAATGCTACTGAAAATGTCCCCATTGATGATAGTAACAGTGTTGACAGTGATTCCTCGCAAGATGAAGGTGTTTCTATTTCTTCCGACTCCAAAAGTGATGTTTCAGATGAAGAAGATGACTTGCTTGTTGGAGAAGCTTTACAGGATGTTGAGGAAGCCAAGCCAACGCCTGATCAAAGTAGGAAGAAAACTCAAGTGTCTGACGTGAGGTCTTCATTGCCGGGAGGATATGACCCACGGCACAGGGAGCCTTCTTATTGGTACTTTCATCTTTCTTGGTATTGCATTTGAATATGTGCGCTTCAAAATTGGTACATTTTTGGGCTTGTATACGCAACACTGGTTCATTTTCTAACTAGATCCTTTCGATTCCTTTTATCACAAAATTATTTTTCCATAAAAAATATTTTGTTGATTTCTGTATGATGTATCAACAGCAACGCAGATCGAGTAAGCTGCTGGGAGCTGACAGTACTGGCTTCACATGTGCACCCATCAGTCGCTACCATGGCCGGAACCCTTCTCTCTGGGGCAAACATAGTGTACAATGGAAACCCATTAAATGACCTTTCACTAACTGCTTTCTTGGACAAGTTCATGGAGAAGAAGCCTAAGCAGAGCACATGGCATGGTGGTTCCGAGATTGAGCCTGCTAAAAAGGTTTGTTATTTGCACAACAAATTTTCCTGTTTTCTCTATGAAGCTTCCGGATGTTATTTCTCCAGGTCATTTGCAATGAACCTGACCTGTGTTATGGTCTTATAGCCCCGTTGTAATTTGCTGGGAAAAGTCCAATATAGCAATTATGATGCATGTGAACAGATTATTCTGCCTCAATCAAGTATGTTTGGCATGTATTTGGTCTGCCATATTGATTTGAGATTGCTTGACTTTTTCTGTCTGTCTTCAGCCTGATCTGAACCACCAGTTGATTGGGTCAGAGATCTTGTCCTTGGCGGAAATGGATGTACCCCCTGAAGATTTTGTCTTCCACAAGTTCTACATGAACAAAATGAGTTCCTCAAAGAAGCCAAAGAAAAAGAAAAAGAAGAAAGGAGCAGAGGATGCTGCTGCTGAAGAGTTATATGCTGGTGACGATGAGAGTGACAACGAAGAGATTGAGAACATGCTGGACGCTGCTGATCCTTCTTTGGAGGCAGATGGTGATTATGATTACGATGATTTGGACAATGTTGCTATTGAGGAAGACGATGACTTGGTTGGTAATGTCAGTGATGAAGAGATGGACATTCTTTCAGATATCGCCGAGGAAAAGGATGATCACAATGGATATGGAGGTGATGAAGATGTTGATGTAGGAGTAGATGACGATGGAAGTGATGGTGAAGATGTGCCCGGCAAAAGAAAAAGGAAGCGGAAGTCCATTGGGAACTCTGCAGCATCTCCATTTGCAAGTCTTGAAGAGTTCGAGCATCTGTTAAATGACGAGACTGCAACAGAGAACAAGTCTGTAGGAAGAAAGAACTCGAGATCAAAGAAGAGAAAGAAGTAATTGAAAGAGACTTCCCCGCCGCTTTGGCTTGCCTGGGCTCCCATTTTTCAGGTCAAATCAAGCTTGTTAAGCAGGTGAGCTACTGCATCCTTTTACTTGCCTGAAAAGGAAGGGGGAAAAGGGAAATAGATTTCCTCGGGTTTAAGATTGCCGACCATTAGACCATCCTGGATTTAAAGGTCTCCAAAATTTTGGCCATTTGTGCATGAAAGCTGCCACTTATGGGAATTAGTGTAATGTAAGACTTGTAATTTGTACTCTTAAATCCCTTTAGAAGTAACACAAAAGAACTTTGTTTTAACTGGTTACCCCATTTGGTAATTTCTCAAGTGGAAGAGGCATTTGCAGTGAATCCCCCCATTTCTAAATCATTTCTTCCTATGATCCCAACATTAAAAAAAATCAGGGAGAAATCAAGATTGACCTAGTAGTAAGATGTCATAATAGTCTCTCCTGTGATCATAATTTAAATCTCCCTTAAGAGTAAATTAACACACAATCATCCATACACTTGGTTGGCATGATCACTGGGCGGTTGAATAAGTTCACAAGTATTTATGAGTTCACATCAATAGCCAAGAGAGATATAAATGTCACTTAATCGTAGATAACAACTTTAAGGTAGCCATCTTGAATTTTGCAAATGCAAAACAATCCCCAAGGCACCATGCAGATCCCAAAAACTAAGAGCCAGATCCAGCTACACTCCCAAAGGAGACGCCGCTATCTACCTATAAGTTCTACCGACAACAGAGTTGAATATAACTCCCAAAGGAGACACAACCATCCATAAATAAGTTCTAATGAAAAGAGTTGAACCAACGGAGAACTTGGAGATGCAGCTAGTCCTTTCAGGCAATGGCAACCTCAACAGTCTTGGGCTTGGGCGGCGGCGGCAGCTTCTCCACAACCACAGTCAACACCCCATTTTCGCACTTGGCGCTGATGGCAGAGTTGTTGGCATTGTCGGGCAACCGGAACTTCCTTAGCAGCTTCTGGGGTGCCCGCCTTTCGAGCCTGATGTACTTGCAGCCTTCTTCATCCTCTTCACGCTTCCTCTTTCCATGGCTCCTGATCACCAGGGTGTTGTCCTCAACAGTGACCTGTATCATTTGCACATATCCAATCCTTAGCAACACCAAATGGCTTGCCAAAACATCTACTCTCATTCTCAGTTCAAAATTTAAGAACCCATTAGCACACGCACTTTGAATCCAGTTGTTAGCATTTCCATCCAAAAGTGGCAATGGTGCAAGAAAATCTAAGGCTAATAGGGAAACAATAAGATATCAAGTCTTAATGCCTCTAAGTGAGTCAGCTATATTAAATTTAAAGTTGCCAAACACAAAATCTAAAGCCAATAAAGAAATAACATATCAGGTCTCAATCCCACCAGATGAATCGACTACATGGATTATATCTCGCCAATCATGAAATCTAAAGCCAACATCATCATATCAATCGTTGATCCCACCATGCCTTGTTGGATATAAAATTCAAATTCACTAATCATTTTAACAACCCTCATAACTCATCACGAAATCTAAATCCAATAACTCAGAAAGCATAAAAATGGAACTAGAACCGAACTGTTGATTGATGAACCAAATTTCAATTCAAAGACTAAATGCTATAGTGATAGTGGAAGAATGAATTTTGATCAATTTGGTGATGCAGAATGAGGAAAGCAAAAGAATACCTGAATTTCGGACTTGGATAATCCAGGGACATCCATGTAGAAAATGTACTCTTTGGGGGTGTCCATAATGTCAACAGGGATGCCATAGACTCCCCTGTTCTCTGTCTCATTCACCCCTGAAGGAAATACAAGCTTCCCCACACTCTCCGGGAAGTTTAACAGGTGATCAAAATCCACCACAGAGCTCATTTTTTGGGGAAAATTAACAGATTCTGCATGGTATTACAGTATTTTCTTAGCAACCCAATTGCAAATACGACTCTCGAAACTGTTTCCCAAGAACAGTTGCTGAGAACAATTTTGGAAACATAATAAATTTGGAGCTATCTAGTTTTTTCTTCTTTTTGTCTCTTTCTCCATGAGATGATAGTCATCCCTTTCACATAAGGCCTCACTGTAAAAAGCTGAACAAATCAGAGATATGAGTTGAATGCAGGAAGTACCGCAAGACCAAAGAACAGAGAGAGACACTTTAATGCCTATTTCGTTTTCTTCTATAAATTCCCAGAATTGATGGCAGAAACCCCCAAATCCCCTGTTTGGCTGCCGGGAAAACGCTAGGAAACTACGAGAAAGTTTGCATGGCAAGTGAAAAGATCCCAGAATTCTCTTTAACATCTAACCAGACATAGCATGACATTAGCAAATACGAAAGAAAAAAAGAGGGGGGGGGGGGGAAATTGATCTGCCGAACTTACCTCTCAAAGGTAAAATAATCTGCAGAAGAGAAGAAGGAAGAGCTGTTTGGTTCGCAAGAAACGGGCGAGAAAATTACGGGGCTCAGAAGGAAACTAGAAGAGCAGCTTCGTAGTGGGCAGAGGGCAGTCTATCCTATCCTTGGAGCATTACTGCACCGAGGGAAATGTCTAGAAGACTCTGGTAATGCTCACACCTTAGATTTCATCACAGCCGTCCACGTTATGATCACCAAAGGTCAAGGGTTTTATCATTTGCCACGTGTAAAGGTCAGCCTCGGTTGCCGCTTGTATTATATCAGTTCGATTCGAAGAAATAAAAAATATAAAAAGTAACAAAACTATGTATAAATTAAATCTATAAAATTAATCTCACTAAAAACTAATTAAAATTAATTTTTCACAAAAAGTAGTTCATGTTATTTTTTTTTTTATCTGCTAACTAATTCATAATTTTTAAACACGAGATATTACAAGATTTAAAATACTACAAGATCATGAGTTCGATTTTATTATGAAATTTGAGACTAGTTTAGACTAAATATTAATTTTTAAAATTTTTTAGACGGAGCAATTTGCTCTTCAATCGAATCAAACTTGTGAATTTAATTGGATTAGCTAAATTCCTATTTTTTGTATTTGTATTTTTATATATTTTTTTATTATTTTAACTATATTCTTGACACATAAAAAAATATTAAAATATAAAAATTAAATTAAGTATAATTAAAATAATAAAAAAATTAAATAATTATGTCATAAAAAATATAAAAATACAAAACAAAAATATAAATTTGGACTGGATGAATTTAACTTTTTGGGTGTAGCCGAACGGCTGCTTGTAAGATTAAAAAGGTTCGTGACCTTTTATTTGTGGGGTGAGTGCCCGCTACCCTGACCAGCCTTGATTGGGCCGATTCTTCACCTAGTTCCATTTTGGGCCGGTCGGCCCGTTGATTCTCCTGAAGTTCATTCCCTAACTGTGCAAGGCCCAATATGACCCACCCAACGTGCATTTTTTAGTTGATATGGGCTTAATATAAATCTCTTAAACTCTTTGAGCCCATAAATGGCCTCCCAAATGCGAACGGGCTGGACATTGGCCCAAAAAGCCCACCATCTTGGGGCTAACATTATTAACTCATTAAACTCAAGTATAAGGTTAGTTGCACGAAAATTAAGAAATAAATAGGATACAAAATAGAAATGAGAAATGATATTTTTTAAAAATGTAAGTAAAAATAATTTTTGTAAATACAAGAATATTTTTGTAAATATAATTTTTAATATAAAAAATAATTATTCAATTAAAAAATAAACATAAACTCTACCATCTATGAATCATGACTTACTAATTAAAAATAAATAATAAATTTAAAAATAAAAAATAATCAAATAAAATACTAGTAAATTTAAAAATTCACTTACTTTTAAAAACAAGTAGTAAATTTAAAAATTTTGAATTAGAGTGAGAGGTAAAATGTTTTCATCTCTAATCACTTTGTGAACATTTTTAATATTATGAAATAGTCTCGAAACGTTTTTAAAATTATAAAAATAAACTAAAATTATTTTTTTAGTATTGTAAACAAACCTTATTCAACATGTAAAAAGAGAGCAAAACTCGATCTCGTGATACAATATTTGACGATCAAATCAATATTAGTAACAAAAACAAAACAAAATAACTATATGCAATAAACGATATACCTGACCGTCAAAAATTATACTTTTATATAGGAATATTGTAAAAGAATTTATATAGACATATTGTAAAACTAATAAAGGGTCATAATCATGCCACATAAGTGAACGATCTTATCTCATAGGCTAGTCTTAAGAATAAGTGGTGGAGATCTAGGTTTGAATTGAGGTATCGATCCAATCATTTGGATTAGGTCTTTTACTTAGTTTAGGTATGCTCTTGGGTTAAAATGTTAACTTAGATCTAGAGGTCCCATCTACCTTGACCTAGGTACGTGGCATATGTCAAGAGTTCAAAAAATTCCGAGTTGGGGTATTTATGTAATTTTGCCCAAAATTTAGAAATTTTTCACAACATTTTTATCTTTAAACACAACATATTATTTTATCTAATGGTCAACTAAATATATTTTTAATTTTCAAAAATATTACTTGAATGCTCAAAAATATTAATTTTACATTAATATATTATATTATATATCGAATCAATATAAATATATAATATGTTAAAAATTACTCTAAATATATAAATAACATTTAAGATTAATTTTGATGCCACTTGAACTTATGTGTAGGGCGTGAAAACGGTAACTGAAATATATTAACCAATTAAACTAAATTGAGAAATAAAATTGATCCAAATTAATTGATTAACTGAAAAAATTGAATTAACCGAGAAAAAATTGAATCCAAATCATATGAATTGAAGAAGAAAAAAATTGTAGTAACTTATAAAAAACACACAAAATTGACGAAAATGACATCATTTTATAAACATCAAAATATCATGTTAAAATTCGATCGGTTCGATTCATTTGATTATCTAATAAAAAAAATCAAAGTAAAAATCAAAAATCGAACTTTTGAAAAAAATTAATCAAACTAAATTGAAATTGAACCAAACTGACAAATTATCAATTCAATTCAATTAATTTGGATAAACTAAACTTTTGTTCTCTCCTGTTAGTGATGTCACGTGGGTTTAACTTTCCAAATTTTGTTATTTGTACATTTAGGCTTAACTATAGGTTGGCATACACAAAACTCAAATGACGAAAATACCTTTTACTTAATTACAAAATATCTCTTTTTCTCATTTTCTTGCTCCAACAATTGTCTCTTGTCTTTGCATCATCTCTCTCACCGTCATTACATACTCTTTTCTCTCTACAACGACGATAAGAAAGAAGATGTAGTAGCGAGAGAGGTTAGGCGACAACAAGACAATCAGTTGTTGATGATGCAAGGGAAGGGAAGATAGAAGGGAGAGAAAGAAGAACGTGAACAAAATTTCACCATATATCAGAAAATCCTATAATGCCCACATGGACAGCTCAGTTGGTCACAGTTGAGGGGCATAAAGTATCTCTAAGGTGAAATTTGAGACAAGGACCAAGGATCGAGTCTCGCCAGCGACAGTATGAGAGTAATCTCTCGAAATGAGGGAAACTTCTTGTGCACAGTAAACACTGGTCTAGCCACTGTACTCGACTGAATTATCATGATTAACTCCTTCATATTCTATCAGATCGAATATTAAAATATCTATGATGAGTGATTTACCTCATGGGACAAGAAAATCCTATAACTAAGACTAGTGCAAAATCCGAACTCCCCCGACCGACTTTGTCAATCGAAAATCCGCTAGTATTTTGCCCGCGAAAATATCCAGTAACTGGGCCCCGCACCTTTAAAGTCTAAATTTCCAAATTTACCCCTACGCTCCCTCTTTTTTTATACCAGTGCCTCCCCCTCCTTTTCCCCGCACTGAGATATCTCTCTCTGTCTCTCTCTCTCTCTACCCTATGAAGATTTTGAAGCTCACAAAGCTCAGGTCTGCACTGAACAGGGCCGGCCCAAGGCCCAGTAAGGCCCTAGGCGATAAAAAAAAAATTAAAGAGAGGGTGGCGTAATATATTTTTTGGGGCTACCAAAATTACAATATTTTTGAGGGCGCTGTGTTCTCTGTTCTCTGCTGTTGGGGGAGGGGGGTTGTTTGGGGGGCCCCAAATTTTTTTTTGGGGGGAGGGGGTGGAGGCCCAATTTTTTTGGGGTGTTTGTTTCTCTGCTGTTGGGGGGTGGGGGGGTGTTTGTTTGGGGGGCCCCAATTTTTTTTTGGGGGGTGGGTTTGTTTGGGGGCCCCAAATTTTTGGGGGGCCCTAGGCATAGGCGGCCTATGCCTTGGGCAGGCCCCGGCACTGAAGAGGCGGCCGTCCATCAGAAAGGTCGACAGCTCCGTCTCCGACTCCACCACCGAGGAAGCCAGGGTCGCCGGGAACCTCCACGCCGTGTACGTCGGGAGGTCTCGGCGACGGTACCTCATCCGGTCCGAGGTGATGGAGCACCCGCTGTTCCGAGTCCTGGTGGAGAGATCGGACGGCTCCGACGGAGTGATCAGCGTGGCGTGCGAGGTGGTGCTTTTTGATCACTTGCTCTGGATGCTGGAGACCGCCGGTGACTCGCGTTTGGACTCAACGGACGAGCTCGTCGAATTCTACAGTTGCTATTGATTATCCATCAATTATATACATGAATCTTCTTCGCGCGCGATCTGTAAATTGCAGTAGTTTGGAGGTAGAGATGGAGATGATGATGATGATGATGATGATGATGATGATGATGGTGATGAGATCTGATTAATTAGCGATTTAGCGTTGAGCTTAGGTTGATCTTGACGTCGACGACGATTCGTCGCTTTATACGTTGCATGTGATCCCAATTCCAACCGCAGTACTTCAGTAATTTGTTTTTGGCAACAATTCACCAATGTGATCATGGAAATTGTTTTAATCACAGATTTTATTTATTTACAATCCCTAAACAAAGTTTAAAGCAGTGTAGGACGCGAAAAGAGACACATTTATTCGTTACAATAAAAATTTAAAAATAATATTTTTTAATAATTAAAATATTAAATTTTTATTTTTATTTATTAATTTTTTATAAATATTATATTTTTTAATTATTAAAAAAATATCATGTATATTAAGCCTTTCTTTCTTTTATATTTTGGATGAAAAAAAAATTGATTTATAATAATCTTTAGAGTTACAAATGAGCGAGTGACTTGATATTCAATTTGACAAAAGTTTTGAGTTTGCTCGTTCATAATAATTTCATCATTTTTTTGTAATCTCATTAAATTTTGATAATTTTAAAAATATCATTTAATAAATTTAAATTAAAAAATAATTAAATTAATAAATTTTTAATTCATGACCTTAAAGTTAAAATAATCCTAATTTACCACTCATTAAGCTTATCTTTATTTAAATTTTGCTTACAAACTAAATAGCCTGTAATTTTCAGTTGCCATTTAATAAATTTTTAGTTGAAATCTTATTTATTCAATATCTATTCTATTATAAGAGTGTAAATACAAATGAAGGTCGCGAGTTTGAATTTTAAAATAAAGATTTTTGAAATTTTTTTTTACTATTTATTTATATTTGTATATATATTTTTTTATACAAAGAATATTTTTTGAAAATTGATAATTTAAATTTATTTTTTATCGTATTGCTCTTGATATGTTCCAATATAAATTGTAGATGATTTGTAATTTTTCTAATGAACTTTTTATTTACAAAAAATAATTAAATAAAAAATTATTATGCATCTTTAGATTATCATAATAATTTAAATAAAATAAAATTTAATGTAATAATAAATTATTTAATATATTAATTATTATTTAAAAATAATGAATTTTTTTTTTTTGACTTTGGATGAAATGAAATTATTGTTGGGATTATTATTTTTGCCTAGTTTTTTTGTCATTCATATTTTTAATTTTAATAAAAAATATAAGTTATAGGTAAAAATTTTATTTTATTACATAAAATAAAAAATCAAATTTATAATTTAATAATATAAGTTTTAATTTATCGTGACCAAAGGACGTGTCTACTGCGAGAAATGAGTGAAAGAATGAATGAATGAAATCATTATTGCGGAAATGAGGGAGAGAGGGCTCCGAATCTGGGCCTTCTGAGGAGCAGTGTCACGTGGGGGTATCCGAATGGGACCCACAAGCAATCCGGATTCGGGTTCCGACGGGCCCCGCCCACAGATACCCACCAAGACAAATTGCCCACAGATACTGCACTTGTCCACAGATGCCCTTCCCTTTTTCGTACAGCTGCATTTATTTTGTAAACAAATTGCCAAATTGCATGCTTGCAAGTTGACAAATAATATTCCAATTTTGATATACTGGTACAATTAATATTTTTATAAATAAGTTTTACAAATTAAAGCAATATATAAAATTAATAATAATTTTATTAATGAACAGATCTACCATTAATTTTGAATAATAGTATTGTTAATTTTAGGTTGAACTGTTATAAATTTTATAATTATTTGTTAGAGTTGTTTGTGTGTATAATATTTCTATCTTTTAATTTAGATATTTCATGTGCCAATATTGTTATATAGAACATTTTTAGAATTTTTGTCCAACTTATTTATTAGATTTAATAAATTTGTATATATTGTACTTGAATAATGTAAATTATTGTCACTTTAATACAATAATAAATTTATTAATTGAAAATATCGTTGTCAAACTATTTAGAATTTGTAAGAAAGAGAACAAACAGAGGGGAAAGGAAAGCCCTCAAATAAATTTTTTGATACTTAAATTAGACACTATAGACTTGAAAGCCATATTAAAATTAGTATCAGAAATGTATCACTTTTGATATGCGAGTTCATTTATTTATAGAAAAAGTATGAAACTTTTCAAAATCTTTGAGTATTAGGATTCTTCTAAATAATATTTATTTTAATATTTTGATATCTACTAAGATTAAAATTCTTGTCAATAACGTTTTTCTTGTCATTCTAGAATTCATTAGAATTAGCCTCTTTTTGGATAATATTTATCATTTTATTAGAATTCTTAGAATGATTTTGACTGTTAGAATTATCTACCCCTTCAGCTAATTAACGAAAAATTATAATTTTTTATTCTAAAAAAAATATTTTAACTTTTTAGACTCTTTTAATCTTTTAATAATTTTTTATTTATAACACATCACAAAAAATAATTAATAAACCGTCGCAAAACACAACATATTTATTATTAAGTAATAATAGTGTTTTGTGCTTAAAAATAAAAATATAATACATAAATGTTATTATATAAAAATAAGAGACTCATGGACAACTGGGTTGCCCCTTATGAGGAGTTGGGCTCCATGATATTTAACTATAACACATGGAAACACCTCATAAGAACCATTTTTTCGTTTTTGAAATAATTTTTATTCTTGTCTCAGATCTTATTTATGCCTATTTTTTTATAAAAATGTCCATTTTCATGTTTCCATTTCCTAAAGTTTAAGAAACATTAAATATAGAGTGGCGGGATCACATAAAAAAAATAATTTTAATAAATATTAAATATATATTTATTATATTATATTTTTAAATTTAATTTGTTATTATATTGTGTTAAAATAAATACATTTATTTATTCAAATTAAATCAACTAATAAAAAATGTACGGGCCTAAAAATACTATGTAATAAATATTTATTATTTTAAAATTTAGTATATTTAATATTTTTTAACTATTATTGTAATAATTAACCCTGCCCACGAGTGTCATTTTGAGTGTCATAGTGGAGTGTCCAATTTGTTGCTGTCGTTAATGCATTGCCCACATTGGAAAGGTTTCAAAACGTTAAGACTTATTTACTTGTGGAAAATATTTTTGTATTTCATTTATAGTTTTTATCTTTGTTTTTATGTTTTCATTTTTACAAAAAATTAGAGAAAAATGAAAAACATATTCATTTTTATCGAATGTGAAACTAGTTTTAGAGTTCACAAAATGAGAGAATGTATTCGAAATTATATTATTTTCTACTTAAAAATTACAATTATTAGGTGGTGTTCTTTTTGTGTTTCAGTTTTTAATTTTGAGTTTTGAATTCATTTTCAGTTTTATCTTTTGAGTGTCCGTTTTGAGATTTTTGAAAACGTGTTCTTTCTGTTATTTTGAAAAACTGTTTCTTAAAACAAAAAACTAGAAAACGCGTTTGTTTTAGAATTTTGAAAAACATCATTTTATAATATTTTATTCAATAAATTTTAATTTAAAATAAATTATAAACAATTATTAATAAATTATAAATTATTAAAAAAATTAATAAAAAAATTATATTACATATCGTATTACATATTCGTATTCAAATAAAACAAAAAAAAATCAAATCAAAAAAGAATTCAAAACAAAGAAGGCAGAATGGATGGGTTCTCGTACGGAAGAGAGACAATGATGGTGGATGCGAGATGCAAGGGGAGCGACGGTGGGCAGTAGACGGTGGCTCGCACGGTCGGTGGTTGGCGCGGTCGACGGCGATGGTCGCAGTAGCAGTGGTTGATGCGGTCGACAGTGGTGACAGAGATGATGCTGTGTTTTAGGGTTTGCGATTTTTGGGTGTTTTGGAGAGAAGAGAGAGAGATAGAGAGTGGATGGGGTTTGCCAAATTTGGGAGGAGAGGGGTGGGTCGATGGTGGCTTTCGACGGTGGCGGTCGAGGTCGACGACGGTTCTGGCAGCGATGGAGATGGCGCGCGAGGTCGATGGCGGCTCTGGCTGCGACGGGGATGGCGGGCAAAGTGTTTGGCCGAGGTTTGAGAGAGAAAGAGAAGAAATGAGATAATGGAGGCTGGGGGTGGGGGGGAGCATTTGCCACTACGTGAGAAGAAATGCAGCTGTTTTTCGTGCTTTTAATTTTTACTTGTGTTTTGGCTGAAAACAACTAAAACGAGTTTTTGTTATTTTGGATTTCTTCTATAAAATTTTTACTTATTTTTAAAAATATATTTTTGAAAATAACAAAGAGAACACATTTTAATATTTTGAAAAATTGAAAACAGAAAATGGCACGAAAACGACAAAGAGAACATGACCATATTTTTAAAAGAGAAAAGAAAGAAACTTCAAATAACAAGTATGACGTTATGATGATTAGCTTCAATAGAGATGATTAGCTTCGCATCTCGTAACACTTTATTGCCAACACCAATGACAAGTTTAGGGATGCACTACCTGCTTGTCTCTTAACTTATACTCACATGGTCTCTTATACCTCATTTATATTTCTCCCATTAAATAAAATTTCAAATCTATACATACAACGGGTTGAGACTTTGTTAAATACTCATCAAATCAAGAGACTTTTTTACTATTCTTGCTCTAAGACTTTGTTAGCAAAAATTATTGATCCACTATTTAAACTTCTTGTGGATCAATCTTTGTGTTTGTTAATCTCTTATTGGGCCATAATATCTACGGCATAACTTATAAGACCACTCGAGAGTTAATAATACTAAAAATCAAACCATAATCTCTACGACATAACTTGTGAAAGGTTAGACATGCCAAATGGACTGTGTTTAGCCAACCCATGAGTTATAACGGTATTAAGCTTTAACTGAATTCGTTTGACATGCCTAGGAGAGACTATTTCTTATCATATTTTTTTAGAACTTTTTATCTTTTATGATTGGGCCTCAATCTTGATATTTGTTAATCCGTTATTGGGCTTAAATATGTCGCTTGGGCTGCAGTCCCTGTTCTGGGGCTTAAGCTAGCCCATCAACCTTGATTGTGGGCCTTTATTTTAGTTAGTTGGGCTTTCATGAACTTTTAGATGGATTAAATGGTGGATTTCATATATTATTTTAAAAAACAAATTAAGGGCAATTAAGTAATTAAGATTCGAAAATCAAAGAGGCCACGAGGAGGGCGGCTGAGGTATGCTGACAGCTGGCGGCGCGCCGCCCAGCGCCGGCGGAACTGGCGACAGCTTGCAAGTAGCTGCTGGAGCCTGTGACCTTCCAAAGAGAGAGACCCCCAATATGTACAGATTCTGATAACGAAAATCATGCATCAGATAAAGAGGACACTCTCCAACTTGTGTAGTGTAGCACACTTTTTTCCTTTTCATCTATGAGACCGAGTCTTTGGTTGTGACACTATACTCTTAAATTTAGATCATAGGCGACTAACCAAGTTCCAAGGGTGGAGAGGGGACATGAACGCAAAACTTTTTTTTAATCACATCAACTATATCCTATCACTATTTGGAATGGTCAATACGTGCCATAGAGGTAAAATAGTAATTTTGGATGATGGAAATAGAATAGCCGGGGGATATAAAGTGGGGTGGGTCATGGGTTGTGGTCATCAATTATATAGGGTGTTTAATACGCACATGAGGCATCTTTAGAAGGAGAGTTCTAGGAGGGCTGAGATCTATAACATGTGATTGTTACAATGCCAAGGGGGTGTCCTAATCTCAGGCCATAGCCCATAGCTTTGCCATAGAGGCAAGGCATGTGATTTCCAGCAGCTTCCAACCCAACCCCAATGCCAAGGGGGGGATGTCCTAATCTCAGGCTATAGCCCATAGCTTTGCCATAGAGGCAAGGCAAGTGATTTCCAGCAGCTTCCAACCCAACCCCATTTGGGGCTCAAATTCATGTCATTTGTCTTGCCTGACCACTTCTGCCTTTTGCCATCCCTACATCATATATATATTATCCTAGCAAAAATCAAGAGTGGGCACAAAAATGATTAGGGTATACCTTCAAGATGGGTGGGTGGTAGGTACATATTGATGTCTCTAGGTACAGAAATGTCTCTAAGCTTGACTTTCTTTTGTGAGCAATTTTGCTTCTCTCTTGTAGCCTAATAGGTTCTTTAGTCATACAAGTCACATATTTAAGAAAAGAGAAAATTTACTCATTGGAATAGAAAATCCCATAATAGTAGTTAAGAATTACATATATATACTTGGCTAAGTAATATATTGAGGTCTATAGTAGCTTCAAATTAGACCAGATCAAAATTGAAGATCTATAAAATTAAATACTAAACATTTAATGGATTGTATAGTAGATTGGACTAGCTCAACTTGGCTCTGATTAAGTCGGTATAACTTTGTAATTTTTGTCTTACTTTTTTTTAATACGAGTTTGTCTAAACTTGTCATTTTTGTTCAACCTATGAGTAGAGGGAAATGATAGTAAGCTAGTTGTGGCGAAGCGCCAAGTAGTTGACAAGTGATAGCAAGGCAACTAGGGGGAGTAACGACGACTGACAGGCAACCCTCAAGTAAGGGGGAATTTGTTGATGATGAGCTAGTCGGTGGGGGATAAAGATAGAGCAAGTGGATGTGGGTGCAAGCGTAACCAACAATGGTGATGGATGACAATAACGAATCAATGGCAAACTTGATATTGCTAACACAAGTCCTCGAACCTCACAGGCTAAACCATTAAAGGCAACATAGACACATAATCAATCAACAACGATAATTTGAGGAAGTAGATGAGACATACTTGTTAGTTCCATTAAGTTCAGCTAAAACATCTCAATTAAGAAGCAAACTATAACATAATAGATGTTATTTCTCTTAAGAATTGGGATACGATCAACCCTAGTTTCTTCCCTCATATCCTTTCTTTTTTTTTGTTGGTTTTCGCCTTTCAAAAAGGTAAAAAATAAAATATTTTATTATACAAAATGTATTGTTTCTCATTTTAATCATAGAAATAACATTTCAATATTTTATTTATACAAATTTGAGTAGAACAAAAAAGCATTTGAAAATGTATTATTGATATATTAAGTACTTTTTATATATACATGTATATAATATTATATATATAATTTCAAAACGATCTAAAATGAAATATCAAAATGCTCGTATACTAAAATATTTTCTTTCTAAGAAAAATTTGAAATGATAGCCAAAATTAACTGTTAATGTATTGTAACCTGTACAATAGGCCAAACCAACCAAGAGCAAGCGCGGTAAAAATAGAAACAGAAAACGAACGTAAGAACACAACGATATACGTGTTCGGATTCGAAAGAATCATACTCACGGTAAAGGCTCCGCCTCTAGTCAATCCACTAATAGTATTCGGTTACAACCAGATTACAAGATCACAAGAAGAACAAAAACGTATTGCAAATACATCAACTGAAATCAGAAACTAAATACAAGAACAAGTATAGGATCTGTTCTACTAATCTCAAGATTGTGTCAAGAATCAGATCTATCAGCTATACCAAATCTCTCACGTCTCAGGCGATTCAACAACAGAGATTTAAAGCAATACAACCTTACCGTGATCTTACCAGCAAACCGAAGCCAATCGAACGAGAGAATGATTCACAAGCGAGAGAGAGTCTCACTTCGAAAGCGCCGAATGTAGGGTTTCAAGAGAGAGAGTCAATTGCAGATCTGTAGAGATTAGGGCAAGAAACTGCCCTTAAATAGCTGCTGCAATCGGCTAGGCTTAGGCAAAGCAAATGGGCCACATGAAAGATGGGCTTGTTGCACAAAACTAATCTCAGCCCAAATGGCTAATGGCCCACAATATAAACACCAAAATAGCCCACAATATAAACAACAAATTAAGCATGTATACAATTAAACATTAGTTAAATGAAACCCAAATATATATAACAAAATGCATACAAATAGCACATATCAGTTATATACAAAAAATACATTTTGAATCATAATCCTAACAAATTCCACCTTGATTCAAGAATGGATTAATAGTGGACTTGACCAGAGACCTCTACAAACTCTCCCAGCTACAATAGGAGCACATTGAGCAACAACACAGCTTACTCAAACTTAAAAAACTAAAAACGACTCAACTAATACATGCCTCATTTAAACCAACAGAAAACTCTATCAAGACTTCTATAAACAAGACATCAGGGCTAACACTCAGCCTTCCATTAGACATAGAAATTTTCTAAGGTTCCACCTTAAGACTGACAAATTTTCACCTCAAACTGTACATTATCAGTTTGTTCAGGTAAGTCTAATTCTACAAGGTCATCACATACTACAAGACCAAGCACACATCAACATCTAGAAGCAGGTCCTAGACTGAAACCAAGAACTCAGAACAGCTCCCAACAAAGAGACAGAGAAAGCAACTTACAACCCATGGGAAAACAAACACAGACATCTATGAGAAACTTTACCCCATACCAAAAACAAGATTTATACAGCCCTCTAGGTTACAAACCTAAATAAATCCATTCATGCCTAACATGCTTAACATGCTTAACTCTAACAGTTATCTCATAACCAATGTGCCCTATGTAATACCCGAGAAATTTGGGTTAATTAAAAATAAGTAATTTATTAGAGAAATGGGGTTTCAGAGAAAATTGGTATTTGAATAGTCTGAAAAATTGACTAAATCGACTGCCGGGAGTACCCTGGAGCCGAAATGACAAAGGAAAATGATGTAGCATTAACGAGCACCCCAAGATATGATTTATAGCATCGAAATAAATTGGATCGAGAACAGTTTTCGATACAGCTAAAATACAGCTACCAATTAGGCTGCAATACCGAATCGTTATAGAGAAGTCAACAGAAGCTTGAGAGGGCTTCAATTTTTCATAAGGAACAACCCTTCAGTAGTTTTAGGAAGAAACGAAGAGGTTTAAGGCCAAAACGGAGATTCGGGCCTAAGTGCAGTTTTTTGAAATTACTCAAGAGAGGCCAAAACGATATTTTTTCAGAATCCTCAGGGGTCAAATTGATGTTTTAGGACTTTAGGGTCTTGAAAAAAATTATCAAAAGTCAAGGAGCTTGGTGAAATGGGTCAAAGTGAGAAAACCAAAGTTTGAGGGGCCAAAGTGCAATTTTAAGAAAATCTCCAAGCAACCATGGTCGACCAACCCATCAAATCACCGAAATTGGCTACAGAGATGGCACAAGGGTTGCTCAAGGAGCATCTTTTGTAAAGGGCTTGACCGACAACAAGCAATGGAATGGCCGAAAATTGAAGAAAAAGTGGCCAAAATTTTGGCCACTTAGATCACGAAAATGGAGCTCTTTCGGTGGATTTTGGACTTGTTAAGGGCAATAGGGGACATCAGAGGCCTTGATTGAAGCAAGATTCGTCATTTATGGGGCCGAAATCGCCTATAAATAGAGGATATGGTGGCTTAGAGTTTTGCAAGATTTGAGCTTCAAATCGACCTCATTTTTGAACAAATTGAGGCACCAAACCATAGGGATTTTGTTTCCCATGAGCTGAGGATCATTTTTGGAAAATTTGAGGAATTTTGGAGTTCATTTGAGAGTTGATCAGAGCTTCGCCGGAAAAATCGGATCTCGCCGAAATCAGACTGAATTTTGCTCGGAGGGAGGTCTTCCAAGTGTTCTTTCAAGCTCAAATTTGGCCAGAGTGATCAACTCAAGGTAAGCTATCTTATGGTATAGTTAGTTTAATTTTCCGGTGTGCCGGCACCGGAGAAGATGACCGGAGATAATTTTTAATATTATTTAAATATTAAAATAAAGAAAAATAGAGTAAAAATAGAAATAAAAGAGATAAAATTCTAGAAAAATATCCAGAAATACAAGAAAAATGAATAGTTCAGTTTTATAAAATTTTATTTGAGAAATGTTATGATGAAATAATTATTTTGAATTTTCGAAAGGAAACTTAATTAGAGAAAAATAGGAAGAGATTTTGGAAAATTCTAAGAAAATTCATAGAGATTAGAAATATTATTTTAGGAATTTTCATGAAGAAAAATTAAATAAATTACCTGATTAGGTATTTATTTTGAATTTTGGAAGAAATTATGACTATGAAAAATAGAGAAAAAAATAGAGAAAATAAGGAAAAAGTATGAAAAAATTAGATTATTGATTTTACTTGGAAATGATTGGCCAGGAAGTGATTTAGCCATGGATCTTGATGATTTATATTATTTTCAAGGTTGGCACGCAAAATGAGGTTATACGCGTTTTTCGAAAAAATTTGAGTTTACATCTAAAGGTGAGTGGTTTTATCCCAAGAACCTATATATGAAACCTTTGCTTCATTATGCATGATATTTATTGAAGTTATGATCATTTCATATTGCATGGAAATACGTTATTCTTGCATAGCACGATATTATTGGCATATTGATACTGATCATGCATGGGATGGGGATGTCGCCCTAAGAGTGTAGCCGTAATTCCTAAAGGCAATGATAGAACAACGTTATGATTATCTTGCAGAGGTTCGAGATTCTGCCTAGGGTTCCGTGCCAGGTTGATAGGCCAGGGAAGTTACACTAGGGCATATGATTGTTTATGTTATTGCATCATGTATTCATGCATCATGTTTTTAAACCCTCACTAGAAGATTCATCTTCTAATGGGTTATGCCCCTAGAACATTCAACGTTCCAGTTTAGAATTGCAGCTTAGGCAAGGATTAGGTTGAGATGAGACGGCACGTGATGGCGTGGCCGATGGATTCAGCAAGCTGACTCGGATATGTTTTACCTAATGATTTATTGATGATTAGCCTTGTTAGAACATTATGGAATCTCCATGTATTTATGTATTTCAATATTGAGGATATGATGTTAATGTATGGTATGGATTCTTATACGGTTATAAAGTGAAATTGATTATGTATCATATCAGGTTTCGATTTTAAGCTTCCGCATTTATGATGATTACCTGTCTTAGCTTATTGATTCTTATTTAGTGAGTTGAGAAGGTAAAAAACGGGACTGTCGGGAGATGGTTTATAAAAAAAAAAAAAAATATTCTCGAAATTCCTAAGTTATTTAACGCTCAGAAAAGCGAGGCTTTACACCCTAACCTTTTAATGCCTAGATTCCAAGCCTACAGAGCTTCTATACTCTCATAACCATCAAGTAAGTTGGCTGATCCTTCTCTACCTTTATTGTTCTCAAGATCCTTCTTTCTTTTAAAACACTCTTTCCTTAAGTGATCATCTTTCTTACAGTACCAGCAAGTCTTGGTTGTTGAGGGTCCCTTTCTTGACCCTCTACTCATAGGTTTTTCCCTAGTGGCATTTCTATCTACTTGACCACTAACATGCAGTCCCTCTGCAGGAGTTGACATATTATCCCTCTTAACTTTAAGATCCCTAAATCTAAGAGCTGACAACACATCTTCTAAGGTCAAAAAAGATCTACCATATTTAATTGCTGTTTTAAGATCTTTACAAACTTCTGGCAAAGAGTTTAACAAAATAATAGCTTGATTCTCATCAGAAATTTTTTCATCAGCATTGGCTAATTCTATTGTAATCACTTTAAATTCATCTAGATTTTCTTCTAGGGTTTTTGCAGGGTTCATTTTAAATCCAAACAACTGTTCTTTCAAAAAAAAATTATTAGTTAGAGACTTAGCCATATACAAGGACTCCAACTTAGACCATACCTTTGCAGTTGATTCTTCTTCATTTACCTGGCGCAGGACATTGTCTACTAGGCTAAGAATGATCAAGGAAAAAGCCATCTCATCCATGTCCAGCCTTTCTTGGGCGGTCATGGAGAGTTGCTTATCCTTATCCTCCTTTATTTCCAACAGAGCCTTCGCGCACCGGTGTTGGACAAGCACTGCTTTCATCTTTTTCTGCCACACTAAAATTACCATGGCTATCAAATTTATCTATTTCTAATTTAGATGGAGCCATATAGAAAAATATGAGCAGGCTAAATACAGATTAATCAAAAATCAAACAAGTTAAGCAGTCCTATTAGACAAGCTCCAAACCTTTTAGACAAATCAGATTTTAAACACTGATTTTAAAGAAAAGCAATTTTGGATTTTAAAAACGAAATCCAGAAATCAATACAATATTAGGCCAAACAAAAAAATTAACAACTGAACAAAAACAATGAATCACTCACTGGAAGTTCAATTCAGCTCTAATCTTGGTACTGACAACAAAAAAAAAAACTCAAGAATTCAACAAAACAGTGAAACAAGATTAATAATCAGAGGATTAAAATTGTGCATTCAAAACATACGTTGCATAGTATTCAAGATTAACATGCTTGTTGAAACCTAACTTGTATTTAATCGCAACAATAAATCAATCAGCAAGTAATCAGAATAAATGCAAACACAGAATACACACAACAGATATTATAACACCCCGTTTCGTCAGGCATGTCACTATAAGGGTATTCCCAGGATTTTTTTTTTTCTTCAAGTTTAACATGCGCGGTATATCAAGAACAATCTTCACATGCAGATACAAAACCCCGCGAACCCTAGTCTTGCCCGATTAACTATCAAGATCAATAATCTTAAACTAAACGAGACTTAATACAACGCAGCGGATACATTAACACCAAAACACCATAGTTCTTACATTGTATTTGCATAGCAAAATACGTAATACAGATCAAATGATTAAATCGCTATTATACAACTGTTTATTTACTACCTGATATGCATATTAAAGCCTCCAAACGATACAACGACTTAACAAACTAAGCACCATTGGCCCTCAACCGGCCACATCCTTGCCCTCACAGCAGTCCCTAGCTGGAATATTAAACGTTCCAGGGGCATAGCCCAAGTTAGATGATAAACATCTAAGTGACGGCATAAAACAGTTTATACAATGCATGAGAGACACACGAGCATGGCACACTCAGACAAACGTAAATATGCAAGACATGTCTAACTTGAGAAATCACCTTGACACACTTAATCCCTGGGTGCCCTACCGTGTCACTCGGTTACCAGTCCCGGATGCCCTACCGTGTCACCCGATCACCAGTACCGGCCCCGGATGCCCTACCGTGTCACCCGATCGCCAGGACTAACCATGTTCCATTCTCAAGAAGACCTCATCCCGTCCCATACAGAAAACAACATTGACACGAATATCAATACCCCGATGATATGAAAATCACACGCCATGCATAGACTTTTTTGTAAGTAAAAACAGTTAATGCAATGTTTCACATGTTCAATATGCAAATGATGACATAAATATGTAAGTGAAACGCATAAGCATAGCATCCTGAGTCCTAGTGAGTCTGCTCACCCGAGCTCACAACACTCTTACCAATACATTCCCAAACAAGGGTAAAACTAGAGACAAACCACTCACCTCAAATGTATTCGGATCGTCTCAATCCTCGTGCACGATCTCGATTTGCGTGCCAAACCCCAAATACTTGAACTTGTATGAAACCTTGAGCCATAATACTTCCTAAACACCGTATTTAATTAAGGAAGTGTTAAAATCCATTTTCCTCAATTTTTCATATTTTTCTCTATTTTTCTCATATTTTTCACCTCGATAATTCAAAATAATTATCTCCTCAAATATTTTTCTCAATTTCTTCACATGATAATTCCTAAAATAATTAAAGGAAAATACTGGAAGAAAAATACCAAAATGCCCCTATCACACGCGCCCTCACGCGCCTAGCGCGTGTCTGCGCGTGGAAGCTGGCGCGTGCAGCCACGCGCCACCATCTTCTTCGTCTCTCCGGCCGCCGATGGTTGCTCCGATGGCTGTAAAAAGGATACCCCCTTGAAGCCCCTTTGAAGTCGATCCTAACCGTACCGTTTTCCGACCGAAAGGCCACCGAAAAACACCCGAAAAATCGAGTTGCAGGTGCAACGTTGCGGCCCGCCTCGGTTTTTCCGGCCATTCTCGATCCAGCTTCAAACGAACACTAAACCACACCAAATTCTCCAGATTTCCTCCCATTCTCACAAGGATCAAAAGCCCCCTAACCACTCGCCTCGATTCATCCTCATTTGTGAGTAATTTGAGTGTCAAATTTCGGCCAAAAACCTAGGTATATATATGCGATTTCCGGCCGTTTTTCATCCAATCAGAGGCCAAGGCTTGGCCCCCAAGCATCCCTCGACCGAATGCAACCTTCCCCAGGTCCGCCTTGGCCATCCCATCACCGGAAACAGTCCCCACGTGCAGTGGCATTGCGGCGGCCGAAATCCCTTCACTGTGTTCACACTATTACTTTCATATTATTGCACTTTCACCCCCTAAATTCTTCCAATATCATTTTTTCCCTTTTCTTTGAGCCCCCAAACTATCCAAACATACCACCATGCCCCACGAGTTTAGTACTCTTCATTATTCCCTTTAAATTCCTGAAAAACTATTATTTTGACCTCCCTCGGGCAAATTTAGAAAACTGCACTTAGGCCCGGCTGGTCAAATTGACCTGAAATCCATTTGATTTTACCCGAAATCGCTTAAGGGTTGTTCTATACATAAAATATTAGTCCCTAACATGCTCCGTTGACTTTCCGGACGTCTCCTATGTCGATTCGGTTTTCTCAGCCCGGTCAACAGTTGTACCGAAAACTATTCCTGATCTAATTTATTTCATCACTAAAAATCATAGTTTAAATCGCTTGTCGATACTATACCATTTTCCTTAGCTATCTAGGGTCCGGGGTACTCCCTCCAACTGATTCAGTTATCTAAAACTGCGTTAGTGTGTCCTATAGCCTTATTCTTTTGGTAATTCCAGTTATACCCTTCCTTAAAATCATTTATACTCTTAATAACTTCTCGGGTATTACAGATATGATTATGAAATTAGGGCAAAACAAAACAGATCCGAAAATTAGGGCAAATGCGAAATTCCTTACCCAATCGAAGATCTGAAAAATGATCTTCGCGTTTACCTTTGGATCAGAAACAATTCGGCCCGGATCTTGAATCCCTAGGGCTCTGATATCATTTGTTAATGTATTGTAACCTGTACAATCGGCCAAACCAACCAAGAGCAAGCGCGGTAAAAATAGAAACAGAAAACGAACGCAAGAACACAACGATATACGTGTTTAGATTCGAAAGAATCCTACTCACGGTAGAGGCTCTGCCTCTAGTCAATCCACTAATAGTATTCAGTTACAACCAGATTACAAGATCACAAGAAGAACAAAAACGTATTGCAAATACATCAACTGAAATCAGAAACTAAATACAAGAACGAGTATAGGATCTGTTCCACCGATCTCAAAATCGTGTCAAGAATCTGATCTATCAGCTATACCAAATCTCTCACGCCTCAGGCGATTCAACAACATAGATTTAAAGCAATACAACCTTACCGTGATCTTACCAACAAACTGAAGCCAATCGAATGAGAGAATGATTCACAAGTGAGAGAGAGTCTCACTTCGAAAGCGCCGAACGTAGGGTTTCAAGAGAGAGAGTCAATTGCAGATCTATAGAGATTAGGGCAAGAAACTGCCTTTAAATAGCTGCTGCAATCGGCTGGGCTTAGGCAAAGCAAATGGGCCACATGAAAGATGGGCTTGCTGCACAAAACTAATCTCGGCCCAAATGGCTAATGGCCCACAATATAAACACCAAAATAGCCCACAATATAAACACCAAAATAGCCCACAATATAAACAGCAAATTAAGCATGTATACAATTAAACATTAGTTAAATGAAACCCAAATATATATAATAAAATGCATACAAACAACACATATCAGTTATATACGAAAAATACATTTTGAATCATAATCCTAACATTAACAACCTTGAATGAGAGAGAGAAAAGATAAAGAAGAAGATTGAAAAATACACAATGCTAGATCAATAAAGACCTTAAATATTCTAAAATTAAGACAATGACCAAAGATATTAACAATGCTAGATCAATAAGGATGTTTATAATGCTAGATAAAGCAAACATCTTTATTAAATGCACATCATGACCAAATTCAACCACCATAAAGTATGAATAGATTGAATTCTCAGAAAAAATATATATATTTTTTGGGTAAAGCCATAAAAATATCCATGTATTTTATAAAAAAAATCATATAACACCCTGAATTTTTAAAATGTCAATTAGATAGATCTATTCTATAAAAATCATCAAACAACAAGGGATGACTGGGCAGCGTTCTGGTTGCTTTAGAGGTCAAGAATGGAATGGCTTGACGATGGAAACAAAATGGCTCGACTACGTTTTAGTTATCTTAGATATCCAGAACAAAATGGTTCAACGACGAGAATAGAATAGCTCAATGGATTCTAACATTTTGGTGTAGGAAAAGAAGCATAGAGAGAATATCCTCAATTACTACATGTGTATTTTACGTTGATACTTTATTATTAATTAATATTTAATAAAAATTTAATAATTGTACTTTTTAAAAATAGAAATGTATAATATAACATTTTAAAAATTCGAAATGTCACATAATTTTTTAATAAAAAATAATAACATCTATCTAGATTAGTAACATATTTTTATTGAGCAATGAAAAAGTATAAGTATTCATATTTATTGTGTACCTTTTTATTATCAATAAAAAGATGTCACTTAAATTGGAGATTCAATCTAAATAAATAACATTACTATTTAATAAAATACAAAAAAATATTTGTATGCTTTCGCCTGTCCTTTATTACTTAAGCATCAAATGGTATTTCCAAGTGTTCACCTACAATCTTTTTTTTAATGTGATTTCAAATCACCATGACTAAACAAAGAATACTGAATGACTATTAGTCTAAGTCAACCAAAATTTATTACCGTTAGTTTTGCTCACTATATAAAAACATATATATACCTATATATATTATATATGAAAATAATTATTTTCACCTTTGTAGAGAGAACTAAAGCTATTAATTTAATTTTCTAATTTAATAGGAAGGCCAACTTTTGACCAGTGGACAACTTGCTCAAGTGGCCTTCCTTTCATAATCCCCAACTAACTCTCAAAGACTGAATCTTTCTAATGTCATAGAACAAACCCTAAAAAATTAAACCTCCTTTCATAATCCCCAATTTAGGATTCAGATTACGAGGTTCAACCCCACCCCACCAATGCAATGCAATGCTGGCTCACAAAAATATAAATGAATTAAAAGTACAGAACTTTCTGGAGACACCATCACTGGAAATATCTAATCCAAGCTTTGAATCTCAACCCTTCATCCGCCAACATCTTCATCCAACAGCCCCAACATAAAAACATGCAGCCAATGTTAATGTTAAATGAATTATAAATAAGTTCTGTTTCTGGAGAGTTCCTTCTTGGGGCTTTGGCGTCGAGAGAGAGGGGCTTTGAAACGCTTTTTCTCTCTCTCGCCACGCCAACAATGTGGAGGTTCCGTGTTCTACTGGGCCAAGACTGTGTTTTCTCGGGCGAGAATCAATAGATATTTTGTGGGTGGGGAGCAATCTGTCGACTTGACAAATAGAAAAAAAAAGGGGGGGTTTTGGGTGGGGGAGCGAGTGTTCGATCGGTTCTTGGTTGTTTCGGGGTTTGTTTCTGGGTGGGCATGTGTGAAATGGACGCCGGCGAAGAGAGGAAGGCTGATTTGTACGCTGTGTTGGGGTTGAAGAAGGAATGCTCGGCCGCCGAGCTCAGGAATGCTTACAAGAAGCTTGCTCTGGTCAGAATTGAACCAACGCTTTTGTTAACATGAAATTCCTAGGTCAATCGGTTTGTGTGAAATCAAAAAAGAAAAAAAGAAAAAACCCCAATAATTGGGCCGAAATATGTCAGTTTTTCTCTGTTTTTCGTGGACCATTGGAGACCTGGATTTTCCCGAGAAAGTGGATTCAACTAGAAAACTTCCCTTCTTTGTATTATTTTCTGGGTTCCTTTTACTTCCTCTCTTCCGATTTGTTCCATGTAAGGGCAAAGTTCCGGGAACGAATCTGGTTTCTTGAGGCTATGCTATTCGATCGTTTACAAAATTTTCTGGGCAGTTTCTGAGCTCTGTTTCTGGTTTTCTAGAGATGGCACCCAGACCGGTGCTTGGCGTCGGGAAGCTCAAAGCACGTAGAAGAAGCGAAGAAGAAGTTTCAGGCAATTCAAGAAGCCTATTCTGGTAATACCAATTCTCTAGTAATTGCCGTTTGTTTATCGAAATCCCTTCTTCTTATTCCCTTTCTTTACACTGTTCATAGTTCTCTCCGACGCCGACAAAAGGTTCCTGTACGACGTTGGAGTCTACGACTGTAATGATGATGACGAAAACGTGAGCCTCTTGTCTTGCCCTGCTTTATTTTATCATTATTTTCTACGAAGAGAACCCTCAAATATTATCTTTTTAAGTGTGTATCCGATAAGTTCACGCCCAGCACACACAAGTTCGTGCAGACCCGGATCCGGAGATTTGGATCCTAATCACGAGTTCCCCAACTTTATAGGGTCCCCCCTTGCTTTATTCTGGTCACATTGCTTTGGTTTTGATCCAATGAGCTCCCCTATCCTTGCTGGTTACTGTGAACTTCAGCTTATTTTAATTGGCAACCTGTGGTAGCTGCTTGGTTTGGACATCAGATGCTTGCTGGCTTGCTTTGCTTGCTTTCAAGCATTTTAAGGTTTCTTAATTATTTGATTTGAACAGAGACTGGCCCACTAGGAAATGAGGCTAATTTTCCCAATGCATGGACCATGTTACTCTCCTTATTATTACAATTATTAAAAGGAATTGCCCTTAGTGCAAAAAGCTCCCCGCTTTGTAGGAGTCAGGGTTAGCAGAGGGTTGTCTTTGTACGCATTATTATCAAACTAAACTTACATGTTACTCTTCTTCTTATTATAATTATCAAAAAAAAGGTTGTCCCGGTGCAAGAGGTTCCCCGCCATGTGGGAACCCGGGTTGGGAGGAGGTCATTTTTGTACACAACATTACTCTCTTTGCGTAGCAAAGAGGTCGTTTCCAGTGAGCACAGAACCTTTTAGTCGCAGAGTAGCAATTGTAATTATTATTTGTCTACTTTTATTTTTAGGAGGATTGGAATCAGAATGGATTCATTATGTATTTTTATTTATTTATGAGTAATTATTGAGGCAGATTTTAAATGTGCTTAATGTGATGGCAGGGAATGGGTGATTTTCTGAATGAGATGGCTGCTATGATGTGCCAAAACAAGCCTAATGTAAGCCTTTTATCCTGTGTCTTGCTAGGTAATGCTAATTTAAGTAGAACTTCTCACAAGAATGATGAGATTGATTAATATTTCTTCATTAAATAAAAATAATAACCCATCAATTGATGTATAAATGAATGTATGCAACTACCATATGTGGTGCTCTTGAATCAATTTCTTTTTCCATGTTTCTCAACCCAGTTCATCAAATATAGCATGATATCGCTACAAAAAACACCCCCACAATGATGCTTGGTGGATCAAAAATAGCCTGAGAGCATAATTGCCCGTGAGTATGTTTCCCTTCTCTTAGCTAAATAATTGAAGAGCGCAATGGCCAAAATAGTTTGTGAGACAAATGCTCAATATTTCTGTTGTCAATTGACAAAGATGGTTAGATTTTCGTGATACCATAATATGGTCATCATTTTTTGTTTCCGCTCCATGGATTGAAATGATTGGTGAGCTAAGATATTTGCAGTAAACCCCACACGGTTAGGTAAAAGCTTGATATGCTATCGTTAGTTTTGTTTTCCCTCTTTTTGACGAGTCAATATGGTCATTCTGTTTGTTTTCTGGTGTTCCTGAAGATAGAAGGATGGAGAGATGGCTGGGTCAGGCAGGTTTGAATTATGACTCTGGGCCTGCAACCTCGTAGGTGGGAACAGTGGTGTGGGGCTCATGCTATTATGGGTTCTAATATAGTAATGCAAGCTGTGGAAGCATCTTAGCAATGGAACATTGTATGTGGAAACAACATATGGGCCTTCTCCGGGGTCCTGGGGAACAATGGATTAGTATAGGGAAACCGCCGGCGAAGGTTATTAACAACATTCATGGAACCCACAGAACAATCAGAGGTTTGCTACGAAACAAGGAACAGAGGTGTTGGGATGATGCTTATCGTTATTAAGCCAAAAAAAATTGGGAATTTTGATTCTACCTGCCATAACACTCTGAGACATCTCCTTATCTGGATTTCTTGTTTGTTTATTAGTTTGCAGGCCAAGCCTGGTTGGTTAGTAATAATAATTGTTGTGGTAGGCCTTGTGAATGCTAATATTTGAAGATAAATTTGGTTTTGAAATGGAGATTTGTGAAATTCCACAGGGAAATGGGGAGGACAGCTTCGAAGAATTGCAGGAGCTATACGAGGAGATGTTTCAAAGCAATATTGAGTCGTCTGGTTCCACCTCACAGACCGCGACTCCTCCCTCGTGCTCGTCCTCCTTGTATGCGTCTTGTGCTGAGAGCTCCAGCGCCACCAACAAGCGCAGTTGCTCTGAGACGAACTCGGGGAAGGAGAAGACCGAATCCTCTTCCGCCTTCCCCGCAGGCTTCGAGGGCTTCTGTTTTGGGGTTTGTTCTCTCTCTTTCCCTCTAGCATAACTGCCTTGTTTTGACCCTCCTTTTCTCTTATGGAGATTTATCTGTTGCTGTGGTGAAGACAGGCAGAACATCAGCAAAACCCAAGGAGGGGGAGAGGAGGAGGGGGGGAAGGAATGCCCGGGGCTGCCGGAGGTAGACGGCGGGGCAGGAAGCAGAAGGTTTCTTTCGGCCACGGCGTCTCGTCTAGCATATCTACTTGATGGTGCAGTGCAATCAATAGCTTCACAATCAGCCTAACATGGATGCTCACTGATGAAGGCGTATAAGCCGGTCCGGCATGGAAGAGACACCAGGCATTAGATAGAGAGCTTCTCTAGGCATTCTTTTGACCCTTCTGTGATAGGACAAGTGTCCCATTTCTCTGGAAAAGATATGCATCCTCGAGGCCTGTGGATGCCCTTTGGTGGTGGTGGTGGTGGTGGTGGTGGTGCTTCCTCCTCGTGTTCTCAATATTTGGTGCTTGGATTCAACTAAAACTAAGCAACATAATTGCACAACAAAAGGAAGAACTTGTATGGAGTTGTCATGAAATGGGTTTTTTTTGTTTTTTTTTTTTTTTCTCTTTTCTCAAATGTCAACTAATCGGGTTTGGATTTGGTTTTAAATTAGGTCTCCTTTCGATCCATTTAATCGAATTTGGTTGTGAGCATGTATTTAGTTGTCTAGACTTTGGTTTTACATTCAACTATGGCCCTTTGAAATGGTCTAGAATTTGGTTTTATAGTGTCTTTTTGAATGGTCTCGATATGAATTTATTAGTTTTGAGTCGATTAAGACAAGACTTGGGACTTAATCAAAATTAAATATGTGACATGTTATATAAATGTATTATTGATCAAAACAAATAATAATGTGTAAACTAACTGACCCAATTTATTATACTTTCTTTTTTATTGAGTTAAAAGGTAATAATAGGTAAGAGTGTGTAAACGGTATTGATTCACTAATCAAATCGATTGAAATTTATTAATTAATTAAATTAAATTGAGGAGTAAAATTAAATTGAATCAATCAATTAATTTTTAGCTGAAAAAATTGAGCTCAAAACGTATAAATTGAATCAAATTGATAAAATCAAATAAGCGTAAAAAAAATTAAAATAATCAATAGAAAACATATAAAATAAAAAAAAAATAATGTCATTTTATAAATATCAAAATACTATCGTTTTAAAATTCGATTAGTTCAGTTCTTTCAACCAAAAAATAGAACTAAAAATTAAAAATTAAACTTTTAAAAAAAATTAATCGAACTAAACTGATATAAGAAAAAAATCAAACCAAACTAACAAGTTTAGTTGGTTCAATTCGATTAGTTCAGATAAATCGAATTTTTACTCTTTTTACTCTTTCTTAATAATAGGTGATTTTTTTGGTTGGAATTTTTTTTTACTATTAAAAAAATACAAAAATGTTATTAAGAGACTTAAATTCAATATTTGTAACAACACTTTTTAGCGATATCTTATAATTTTACATTAACATAATATTGTATAAGATATCAATATAAAATATTATTATAAATATTATTTTTTCTATAAGAAAGAGTATATTAATTGAAAAAATCACAAAACATTGACAAATTACGTTAGGAAATACCTCGAGCAAGAAAGAAGAAATCTAACACATTGAAAACACCAAAAAATTAAACTAATTAATAATTAAAAAAATTAAAGTAAATTGAAAAAATATAAAAAAAATTAAAATAACTAATAGAAAACACACAAAATTGAATAAAATAATATCGTTTTATAAATATTAAAATAATATTATTTTAAAGTTTAGTCAATTCGTTTAATTCAGTTATTCCAACAAAAAAATTGAACCAAAAATTGAAAACTAAACTTTTAAAAAAAATTAATCAAATGGAATTGATGCAAGAAAGAAATCGAACCAAACAAACAAGTTTAGTGGGTTAATTCTAGTAAATTAAACTTTTACTTTTTTTATCTTATATAAATATTAAATTTAAGTTTCAAAATAGCAATTCGTATAAAAAGAAAAGAAGGGTTGGGGGAGCATGTGGGTGAGGGGACTGAGGACAATGAAAGACTTGACAAAGACTAAGTAGCAAAAAAATAGACAAAAGAGAGCCATAGATGTTGCTTTTTGGGTTTAATGGGGATGGGACTTGCAAGGTGGTGAGGCTGCCTGGCTGTGCCTCCAATTGGCTCTTACAAGATGCCAAAAGCTCCAAATCAAATGCTCATCACTCATCACTCCTTCATATCTTCAGTCCCAAAATATCACACATTGACTTCCACCAACTTGAGCTTGCAGCAGCTGTCCTGTAAATGATATTTAGCAAACTTGCAGGCTTCTTTTTATCACTTTAGTTCATTATATATTCAGCCAACTTGCAAGGTTTCTCTATGGCTTCTTGATGTTGTATTCAATTGTAATTATTTTTTTTAATATTTTGTTCTATAAATAAGAATTTCATAAAATTAACTAAAATGATCTACCACTCTAAATTAGAACATATCTTGAGTATCACAACAAAAGATCAAGAAAATTATCAGAGCTAAAAAAATAAAAATATATATAATTATCCTAACAATAAAAAAGAATAAAATATATAAATATCGTGAGAAGATCGTCATTAATGTCTTATTCTAAGATTATCTAGAGAAAATACATTTCCTAAGCATTATGATTTAGGGTGCCAAAGCATACTCATGTTTCAAGTCCCCGTGAAACATTAAAAGTGATTCAGTTATCTCTAATTACTATTTGATAATTCTTCAATCTTGTTTTATTTCTTATGCTCTTTTTACGTGCCATCTTTTTATGTCTTAAAAGCGAGTTTGAAAAAACAAAGTGAAATGAAATTAGAATACAATAAGATTTGATGCTTTAACTTCAAGTATAATGTGAATGATCTAATTCTAACAAAAGGTTAATGACACAAACAATCGATAATCCATACGAAAAACCCTAACAAGTGATGCCAAAACAACACAATTTGTAGTTTGATCCTTAGAAGAGAATAATTGTTGCTAAAGAGATGAAGTTCGATGGGTGAGATGGCAAGAAGACACACAGATGAACATTTTTTTGGGGGGGGAGGAAAAAATTTGATTGATTTGAAGAATCAAAGGGCATTGGCTTCAACTTGTTGCCTAATGAATGTACAACAAATAAAATAGTAAGAAGTGGCATTCAACTCCCCACCTTTCTTCGAATAAGAAAGGCCCCAACTTGTCCACTTCATACGCTTCTTCTTCCTTCTTCTCCAACTTGTTCCTTTCATTCATCAACTTGCAATATTGAATTTGAAAAGCAATAATTAAAAAAATAAAAAGTTGGCTTAGAAAAGTTTATTGTAGTGTTTGGTTAAGGGCATCTTCGACGTGCAAGATTTCTCAATTTATAAAAAAAAAAGAAATAGTCATATTCTTATATAAAAGTGCTATACTCACAAATAAATTTAACTAATAATCCTTATAAGCTGGTAAAACTTATAATAATTATACCTAAAATCAAATTTATTATTAATCTTTGTTTATAATGTCAAAAACCTATGGGGTCCTTTGATCAGAGTTAATTTTCTATCCGAATCTATCTAATTATATTTAAAACTCACGATCTGCTTATTTCATGATTGTAGGTGAATAGACATATTTGCTGCAAAGCAAAGCCTGAGAGTATAACCTCTTGAATAGAGACAAATAACAACGATTCTAAAATTTAAAAGACTTATAAAGGACAATTGAGCTAGTTGTCCAAATTTCTTTTAAGGATCTCTATAACATTCTCTATTCAATGCTGTTGAGTTTACTTAAAAATTTTGGTTTCATATAATATAGTTAGAGATTCCTATGAAGTTATTTTATTAGCAAATTTATAAATTATGGTATCTATATAGCATATAACTTGCCCTTTTATCCCTTTCTTCATTAATAAAATCTTATGTCAGTCCAAAATTGGGTCCGCAACTATATACATATATATGTAATCTTTAAAAATTGTAACTTTTGGTAGGTTAAAAAATTATTAGAGGGTGACTCTTATGTATGTTTAAAAAATATTAAAAAATTTAAATAAAAATTTATTAGATGATGTTTTACAGTAATAGTTTATTTATTTAAATTTTTTAGTTAAAATTTTAAATAAAGTGAGACTTAGTGTAACGGTAAAATTATTTAAGAAATTAATTATTATTTAAGCAATTAGGAGTTTAAATTTTATTAGCCTAGTTAATTTTTAATGGGCCAATGGGCAAATTTTATATCATAAAAATAAAAAAATCTTAATGGGCCATGAACGGGCCATACAAGACTTGTGGCCTAGTTCGGGCCCAAATATTTGAAGGGTTAGTTCTGCAACAGCTAATGTTTGGAAATTGGACTTAACTTAATCTCCCTCTGGGCTTTGTGGAAAAATAAAAATATTTAAATTCAACACTTGGAGTAATATTTTATATTAATTATTAGATATTCATTGATGATTATTTATTGCATTGAAATAATCACTTATTAGTAAATAATCGCCAATGAGTATCTGATTATCAATATAGAGTGTCACCACAAATGTCCAACTTAAATGTTCATATAATATTTTCGTTTCGTAAAAGTAGAATTGTTGAATCTAATAGACAAATTTTGATTAATTTTTTTAATTCATTTTGGTTAAATGAGTTTTTTCAAGATTTCAGCTGTTTGATTTGATTATAAATTTAATTAATTTAGTTTAATTTCCAAATTACTCTATAACCCATCAAATTAACTAAATGTTAATCTTTATTATCAACAATAGTCACAATTCACAAGAGTTAATTATACTAGATAATATCGGCTACTTAAATTGTAAATTTATATTCATCTCTATCTATGATTTTATTTTTTATAACAGTCTTATCTCTAGTATTATAAGTAAAAGTTTCTACCAAATTTTCTTGATCTTTCTCATTTCTAGTACAAAAATTTTCTTTTATCAAAAAATATTGTAATATAACATATATAATTAAAATTATAATCTCACTACCGAACGCCTATTTGAAATAAATGAATTTATTTTTGTTATGCTTAATAATAAATCCAAATATAAGAAAATGAACCCACAACACATTGAGTGAGCCCAGTATAAGACTAATTCGAGGGACTATTAAAAGACCTAATCGTGTAACTAAAAAAAAGATCAGGTGACTAAGAGAAATTAGTCGAGTGAGGTCTCTCAGCCACTTGGCTATCGAGAGACATCACTCAATTTCTAATTACAATTTTTTATGTTTGAAATCAAAAAATTGAATGGCATTCCATAGAATTCAACAATATTAAATCAAATTTTACTAAAAAGTTTAGGTATAAACTTTGTTCATGGACAAAAATAACTCGTTTCTCCCTTGTCATTGACACTAACCCTCGCCACTCTACTAAGAATTGTAACCAAAGTCCTTTGGATATAATTTTATTTAATTCTTTGTTTTATTTATATTTAGTTTTATTTAAATTATTGAATATAATATATTTAGTTAATTCCTAAATTTTATGTGAAATTCAATACAAATGAATTTGAAATTTTGAGATTCACTCCTTCCAAATGAAGCCTAAATTTGAGATGGCCAGCGTAATTATCAACCAAAAATTGCTTAAATTTTGAGGGCTGCGAATTAATGAAGAAGCCATATTTGATATGGACCTCTCTCTCTCTCTCTCTCTTCCTGTGTTTTAGGAGGGCATGGGAGTGGTGGTGGTGGTGGTGGAGGAGGAGGTGGAAGCTCCATTTCAAGCTCTATAAGAAGCCGGCAATGGCGAAAGCTCAGAGAGAATATTATCTATAGTTATATGTATATATATTATATATTTTATCAATAATAAAACCAATAAGCATTAACCCATCTCTGATCTCTTCGTAACAGTCGCAGCGGGTGGTGCACCACCACTGTATATATTATAATTACACGCAGATCATCATCATCGCCGCCGCCGCCAAGAGCCACCCGGCCATTCCGGTTGTTACAAGAAGAAGGAAGACATGGGTTTCCTCCACAAGCTTTGGGACGAGACGCTCGCCGGCCCTGCCCCCGACTCCGGCCTCGGCAAGCTCCGCAAGTATGACTCTTTCTCTGCCACCCGTTCTCCGCCGGTGATCGATATCAATAGCCCCGACGACATCCCCATCTCCCGCTCCATCACTATCCTCCGGTGCCACTCCTCCACCTCTTACCGCGGTTCCTCCGCCCCCTTCTTCGCCGACTCCAGCTCCGTCCCCTCCTCCCCCGCTGGCCCCACCTCCCCTACCTTCCCATTTTCCCGTAAGTTATTTCATTAGTTCTATAAAATTAAGAATTTGAGGAGTTATGTAACATTCCCGATCTTCCAGCCACGGGAAACTCGGCTCGAGAAGATTTCAAGAGGTTGCTAAGGAGAAGATCTGCAAGGGAACCGCTGGAAGATCCAAGAAGTCTGGCCATTTCCGACTGGTTATCTCTTTCATTTGTTCACACACACATACATACATACATATATATATAAATATCAAATTAAAAGCTTGCATTAATTATGAGCATGTTAATCTGTTGCAGGGTAGTGATGAATGCCTTGGATCATTGAGAGAGGAAAGTGCTGGTTTTTGTGTGAAAATCATGAGTTGCAGTCATTCACACTTGTAAATAGATATATATAATATATATATATATATGAATATGCAATATTACTTGCTATACATTATGCATATATATATATATGTATGATTATGATAATTAAGGGTGATTATCGCCCAGAAGATTAATTAATGCTTCTAATTGGAGTTGTGAAAGAGGAATCAAGAGCTGAGCTTCGGAGGAATCCCTTCTGCCCTTTTGTGTACAGCTGCTGGTGGTGGGAGTGGTGGTTTTGATCCGTACGTCTACAGAAAATTTGATAGAAAATGATGTGTTTGTAGCACTTTAACACATCATTCTAATGAAAAGTTATTAAATTTCCCATTTGGACAGCATAACCCAATTGTGCATTTCTATTTGCTTTTTGGGTTGTTTTTGTAAATATAATCTTCTGTAATCTCAATCCTCTCTCGTTAATGAAACTACATTTGAAGCAGCTATGATTATCTCTTGCACCCTATGTATGTATGCATGTGTACATATATGTATATATAGTGAAAAGTTGGCCAAACTTATATTTTTTTTCTTATATTTTGATATTTTTTTGTGTCATCACTCAAACTTTTTATTATTTCAATTACAACAATAAATTTACATTTTTTAGTCAATTTAATCCTTATATTTTGATATTTTTTTCATATTATAACACAAATTTTTCATTATTTCAATTATATTCATTTACTTTTATTTTCAAGTCAATTTAACCCATATGCTTTGACTTTTTTTCATGCGTAAAGCCAAATTTTTTATTGTTTTGATTATACTTCTATACTTCTTATTTTTGTCCGTATATTTCGCATTTTTTTTGGTGTGACTACTCAAACTCATCGTTATTTTGATTATATCTCCTGAACTTATATTTTCAAGTCAATTTAACTCGTGTTCTTTGAGATGAACAGAGTGTAACGAAAATTTTGTCATATCACTTTATCTTTTTAATAGTATTAAAAAAATATCAAAATAAGAGATTAAATTAATTTAAAAATTAGATTCAAAGATCTAATTGAAATAATGAGAAGTTTGAGTAAACATATAAAAAAAACAAAAAATATGAATTTGGTATTAAAAATTGGTTGTACATGCATTAATAACCCTTCATCTCAAAGGAAAACTTGAAACCAAGCACATGGGTTTCATCATACATGGTTTAAATTTGTGGTTTGAATAATAAAACAATACTCCAGAAAAAAAAATCAAAATGACAAGCTAAGGTGATTATTGGCTTAATCATCATCCCAACTTGTAAATGATGTTGATGATTGAGTTGTGTTATTGAGAGGGCAGCTAGCTGCATTGTGTGTAATTGATGATGAAGAACTGGTGATGATCTAATTAGCTAGTCGGCGGCACCAGCAGCCTTCACTTTCTCTATCAGGTCAGCAGCTTCTTGAACTGTGGATATATTCTCTGCTCCCTCTTCTCCAATTGACACCCCAAACTTCTCTTCCAATGCCATCATAATCTCAACCTGCAGGCCACCCAATATACTCTTTATTAGGTTTTGGTGATATCATATTATTAGATTCTCTACTTTTAAACTTGGGTTAATCTCTTAAAAGTGACCAATTAAGCATCAAGGGGGGGGGGGGGGGGGAGAGAGAGAGAGAGATTGGTCACCAGAGACTCAAAACTCTAGACCTTAATTTCTGTAAACACTTCAACTCTTATGTCACTTGGACCCTTAAAAGGTCGATCTCACAATTGTTTTGATTCATGCAATGTTTGAAAAGACAAGCTATATATGGTGAGAGGACGCACAGTGTCAAGAGAATCGGCACCCAGATCGGCAAACTTGGTTTGGGGGGCGACGGTGCTTTCATCAATGGAGAGTTGCTTGGCGATTGTGCCCCGCACAATCTGCAGAGTCTCAGGCTGCGCCTGCACAAATCACACCCCATATATATGTACATATCAACAGATATTTGAAAGAAAATGGAGATGAATTAACTGAGGAATTAATTAGCATTATGTCAAGAAGACTGGCATTACGATGGAGCAAGAAACAGTGCTCTTGAAGCAACGGCGGCGGCGGCTTCTAAATTGATCCACAGCCTTTGTGACCTCATTAATCCTGGGCACAAGTCTTAGCCCACCACCACCAGCCCCCTGTCATAGTAACCGGGCCGTGTTAAACGAGGAGTTTCGTGCATTAAAGAAATGACACACCCCTTTGGAAACTTACGGCGGTGGCCCGGAAGTGGTGGAGTTGTCTGCTTGATGCGGCGGTGCATTTGAGGTTGAGAGTCGGAGGGAGGGTGGTGAACAGAGCTGGGGAGGCAATGGAAGCCATGGAAATGGTATGGAGAATAAGAGCTTGCGTAGCGAGATAACTAATTAGAAAATTGTGACTAGTGATGATGCAGGGAGAGAGTGTTGAGTGATTGGGTTCCACATATATATATATATATACAGAGAGAGAGAGAGAGAGAGAGAGAGAGAGAGTAGGAAATGGCGATCAAAACGAGAGGGGGCAAAGTGACAATGACGTTGGCTTTGTGTTCTTCAACCAATTGGGCGGTGTGCTCTATGTTTATATGAATATGTCTATTAATGCTTTGTGTGCGTCTCTCTCCTGCCCGTCCATGTTTTTTTTAACCCAAATCTTATTTGAAACTCAATTATCATACTGGTTGTGATGTTCTAGTATTAATATATTGTATTTTTATATTATATTAATATAAATATATAATATATTATCATAAAAAATAGCTCAATTTATATCTTTGTTCTTATATTTTTATAATTTTTTTTTGTATAGTTATTTAAAATTTTCATTATTTCTATTACACTAATAAACTTAATTTTTGAGTAAATTTAATTCTTATATTTTGATTTTTTTTATAATAATTCAAAATTTTCATTATTTCTATTACAATCTTGAACTTATATATTCGAATTAATTTAATTTTTATATATTGATGTATAAAAAAAATCAATAACAAATTAATTCTGAACTTTTCCTTATTTTATAATTATGAGAGGGATCTTTTGAGTCTGAGATAAAATCAATAAAAAATTAATTCTAAAATTTTAGACCTATGACTAATTTAATTATAAAATTAAATTAAATGAAATCAACTAAACTAGATTCCACCTCAAGTTTAGTGGGTTTAGATTCCAAAATTTGTTAGAACATGTTTAGAAATATAAACATTTGTAAAAACATATTTTATTTTATTTTATTTTTTTTTATCAAGTGAGAAACTTGAGAGGTCTTTAATACATATATAGTATTTAACTTGAACTATCATATTCTTTTTAAAACCCACAGTTTATTCAGACCTGACCTAAGTGTATGAACGATTTTGTCATGAGTCAAAGAGCTAAAACTTGGGGCCTGATTTTTCTGATAAATATAGACGATTGAATAGTTTCACACAAATTTAGAATCAAACTCATAATCTAAATCTAAGAGTGTGTTTGATTACACACATTTTTCATAGAAAATGTGTAATCATTACACATTTTCTATGAAAAATAATCAAACACTTTTAATTTTTCTATGGAAAAATGTGTAAGGTACAAGCATTTAAAGCTTTTTTCCATGAAATTCATTTTTCAAGGAAGTGGGATGGATTTTGTTTTCTAGCCAATATTACCTAGAATTAAATTCTAGGTAATGCAATCAAACACACCCTAATAGTATCTTAAGTTCTCAAATATGTGCATCAAACCATCTATACGCTATCTCGAAAGATTATACTAAATCATATTATTAAATCTCAATAGTGTCGGCAAAGTTTAAAGAAATACACCCGCACAATCAAGCCAAATTACAAAAAAAACTCGAATCAAATCGACTTAATCATATGAGTTCGTGTAGATTGATATTTGAGCAATGGAGTCTATCCAAATCCAGAGACACCCCACAATTAGTAGCTTAATTTTCATCATTTAAAAATAAAAATAAAATTCCAACTGCTGTTTTTGGTTGATTGGGTGCTTTTCATGATGCCACGATCAATTGATTAATAATGGAATTTGCTGAATAAATTGAAGGATGGGATGGATATTCAAACCAGTAATGATATATAATATCATTATAAAAATATTAAAATGCAGCCTCAATTAATTAATCATAATCTACATCCATCTATTCCATTATATAAGCAATTTTGTGCTATTATTCCGATTAATAACGTATCTAAAGTAAATTGTAATTGTCGAACACCACTTAATCGATTTTTATTTAATTTTTTTCATATGTACGTAATACAAGCCAAAGTAAATTATAACTGTCGAACACCACTTAATTGATTTTCATTTAATTTTTTCTTATATGTACGCAATACAGCCACCTCTCCTGGGACATAAAATTCTTTATCGTACTTCTATATATATATCTCAAATTGTATAAATCAAATCGAATTAATTAAATTAAAAAAATATAAAAAAATAAAAATAACTAATAAAAAACACACAAAATTGAAAAAAATAACATTATCTTATAAATATTAAAATAATATCGTTTTAAAATTTGATCGATTCGATTAGTCCAATTATTCTAATTAAAAAATCGAACTTATAAATTAAAAACCAAATTTTTGATAAAAATTAGTCGAATCGAGCTTTTATTCTCCCCTATATATTTATAATCGAAAATATTGTGTGGGTACTTAATTTTGATGTATTACACGAGTGTGATCTCAAATATTAAAATTAAGTGTAGAAGTAGAATTTTAAATATTTTATTAATTGGAATCTTTGTTTGATGAACAAACTTAGATGCATTCCAGCTTCCAAGCTTAAAGTCATCCAGGCCTTTCGGAGTAAGCAACTTAAAACCAAAGCCTTAAACATAGCAAGCAACAAACAATAAATTAAATATAAGTGACCGTCCACCATTTATTACGAGTGAGTATTTAGTGAATTCAGTTGGTTATAGAATCATTTGGTAATATATAAGAATACATTACAGTGCTAAAAACGAGAACTCGAAACAACAAACGTTGTTAGCGAGGCTTTTGTCCCTTCAAATTAACTTTAATAATTTGTTATTGTTAAAATACAATAATTAAAATTTATTTATTTTATAATTTTTTTTTTAAAAAAAGTTAATAAGGTTAAGTAAAAGAATAAGATTTGCTCGAAAAAAGGTCACCCTAGAAGGCCCCACAAAAGGGTGGCTCTGGAAAGAAAATGGTCTTCAGATGCGAGAAGCAACAGAAGGGCTCTGGGAAGAGTTGTGCGAAAAGGCCTTCTAAAGAGGTCTTTAGATCTTCTAATCTATAAAACAAAAAACAATCAAAAGCACGTAGAAATCTCTCTTGCACGAACTCTCCAATGCCTAAGTCAAATATAGTCTAGGTGTTAAAGGGATGCATATGTTGTGCAGATGCAATATGTAGATGATGCTCCCTAAATAGTTGAAGGTCTTTTAAAAGGGTACGTGTCGAAGAGTTAGAGAGAAGTCTTAGGATTCAATTGAAGGGTCTAGAAGATGTGACAAGCTAGGACAAGAGATACAAATACACGAGGGCATTTGGCACAACCTTTTGAGTGAGGGTGTTCATCTGTCCCTGTGTTAAGTTTCAAAAGGACCTTAGTGGGCCAAGTTTTCGAGAAAACTAATCTCAAAAGGGTCTTCGAATGATTGCCTAACCCTTCGAGAAGCTAGTCCCTAAAGGGATTTCGAAAGGCTATCCAAATCTTCAAGGAAAGAGACCGTCAACAATCCTTTCGAGAAAAGACATTCTTCGAGGGGTAGATTGAATTCTCTAGGAAAACTCCCCTACCTCACCAAAGATATAAGACAATTAAATTATTACTTAGTAAAGATAAGAGTATGTTTATATATTGTGACCCTTAACTGGTAAGCAAGATCCTCAACAAACCATGATTGTGGAGTGAGTTTCCCAGTGATAATTCATCTAAATTTTAGATGAGGTAGAGGAGTATCTAGAATATGAGTAATTGCACAAGGGAAATTGGGGAACAGTGTGTGACACCCCCATGATAAGGGTAATGCGTGTCACTCTACAATTGGGTCAACAAAAAAAATAAAAAAATTGAATTTAAGTACCCTCTATGCATATTTTATGTTATTGTATTTTATAAAATAAAATATCATTTGCATACACAGCTGGACTTTGGGCTTAACCTTGTGCGGACGTGACACCCAAAAACTATGGCTATCTAGCACTCCATATTAAATCAAAATAATTGTATAAAGCCTTATATTTCTTTTAAATTTATATATATATTTAGAAAATATTTTCAAAAAAACATTTATGGTGATGCTAAAATTATTGGTTTTTTATAAATATAATTTTAATATAGAAAATTATACATTAAAATTTAATATATTATATATTATAATATAAAAATTTACCTATATTTTTATTTTTATTTTTTTTTGTCTCTAACCTCTCCGTGGATGGAAATACATTTTCAAATTGGAAAAACGTTTTCGATATTTTTCTAATATTATGAAACAACCCTAAAATATTTTTAAAATTATACGCTCAAAAACATTTTCTTAGTTTTTTCAGTATTTCAATATAAAAAATATTTTAAAAACGTCGAAATGATATCCTCAAAATATTTTCGTGCATCATAGTTAATGGCAGTTAGATTCAATCATGTTGGGTTTGAAAACATGATCATTTAACTTGAGTTGAAATCAATGGCTATTGAGTTTTAGAAACTAAAACTAGTAATCAAAATTTAAGATAATCAAGTTAATTTTAAACCAAAGTGACTTAATCACATTAATTTATTCGATTCGATTCTTAAATCTATACCGACTTATAAAAATCTCTAAGACAAGAGTAGTTACCAACTTTTCAATTAATTAAAATTTTTTTCCTAATATTTTAGGGGCGTTTAGGACATATCCTTTGACAATTTTATCAAGCATTTAAAAATATGTTATTTTAATAATTATAGGCTATTTTAAAGGAAGATTTGATTGATAATAAAGCCAACTAATTATCAATCTTTTCTCTTGTAACAAGCACATGCCTTGTCCAAACTTTTCCAAACATTGGACAATTAGCTTGATTGGAAATGCTATTTGAATTAGTTGAAATTAGTAGTTTGGTTTAGTTTAATTTGTAAAATAATTTGGTTCAGTTTTCAAATTTGAATTTTTAGCTTCGAATTGGTCCCGTCTTCTTATTAAAAAGAATTAAAATAATCATATTGATTGAAATGTTAAAAATGATGTCATTTTTGACTAAAATTAGCCAAACAGTTAGGTTATTTCGGTTTAATCGAAATTGTATTCAGCCCTAATTATTTTTATTTGCTAGCACTTTTTTATTTTTTTATTTTTATTTTTTAAAACAACTATTTAATCAATTTGATTTGATTTTTTAAAAATGTTCAATCTATTTAAATTGAGTAATTCAATCAGTTTAGTAATCAAACTGACCAAATGTTCACCTCGACTCACTTGTGACATTCTTAACTACACTTGTGTATTAATGTGTTATATATTTTCATTAATATGATATAAAATATAAGACACTAATACATAAATAATACAAAAGTATCACAAATAAGTGTGTAAATAAGATTTCGATTAACAGTGATTGACTTGAAAGCCAATGCTCTTTCTGTCATCTGATGGCTTTTTCTAGAATCTCACCTCATTCGTTTGGCGCCACATAATTTTTAATTTCCTCTAATCCATTGTGATATTTTTGGGGGTAAATAAATGAACCCATAACCACTCATAAACGAATTTAATTTTGACTACTTTATGCTTCTTCATTAATTGATTGAATACATTTAAATAATTTTTTTTAAAAGTAATGTTTTCACGTTCAAGGTATTGCAATTATTAGCATTATAATGTAGATATCATTAATTAATAGATATACTTTTTTTCCATAAATTAAAATTTCAATAAAATCAAAAAATGTCTATAGATTTAAGATAAGACATACACCGAGCCGCACACCAGAATACTAAACTAGAAAATTTAAGTAATTAATAAAAATATATAATCCTCTTAAGATTCAGATATGTATTATTCTTAGGAAAAAGTATTTTCAGTGGCACCTACTGAATTCATTCAAAAGGAAACAATTTTTCGAAGGATTATTTTGGATTTGGTCATTTAAGGTCAACAGTTGTATTAACAACTCTAAGATATTCACTAAAATAATCACGAGTGCATAAGTATACTCATAAATCACATTATTGTTTTAAATAAGTGTTCGACGTTTGTAATGTCAATCTCTAGTTACTAAGCAATCCAAATTAGTGATGTAGACAACGAATACTAAAATGAACCCTTAATTCATGAAGTTCCCTTAGGACTATGTTAGGTTTGGTTATTCAAAATTAACAATTATACTAATAATCTCAACATACTCACCAAAATAATCATTTATTTAAGGTGCATAACCATACTCAGAACTCAAACCACAATTAATAGATATACTTTAACTATTGTAATGGCTAACATTACCATTATAAAACTAATTGTAAATTGTTTAGTTACTAATAATATATAACAAATACGTATTATCTAAAAATAAGTAAACTTTAAATCTTAAACCCAAACCATTACTCTAAGGGCAATTAAAGCAATGGTTATTTTTATTATTATTATTATGATAATGCTAACCATTGCACTAACCAATAATCAAATACCAACAAATGCACCTTATTATATCTTCTTTTTAACATTCAAATAATTTGTATTGATTCATTAAATGGTTCAAAATATAATGTATTTATTATTAATTAATAAAATTATTTGAAAAAGTATTGGGCTTATAAGGGCACAAATTAAATTAGGTCTAGTTGACCGCAATTAAAAAAAATTGTGGACTAATAAACTCATAAATTAAAAATTGAGTCTAATTGACTGCAAATAGAAAAGTCATGGACTAATTTAAACTTTAATCATATTTTAAAAAAAAAAATTATTTAGACACTCAAATTTAACACTCTGCGTTAATATTTTATATTCTATGATATATCAATACAAATGTATAAGACATCAATATAGATTACATCAAATTCAGGCTTTTAAATAATATTTTTAATTTTTTAATATGTAATGTGAATTTGAAAGATAAATTATTTAATTGCGTTGGAAATAGTGTGACAGAGAGATTGGCATGGCAATTGGCAAATGAGCAAATCCCAGATGGGTTCACAGCTCAAGTCAAATAGGGCGCATGTGCCCCACCGACCATTTGGTTTGAGTCGGTAGGCCACCTTTGAATTCGAGTGCAATTCAAGCTTAACTGTTGAGCTGAGGCCGCAAAGTGCACCGGCACTGTCTGTCACATGTGGATGCTTGTGTGGCTAAACCGGTGTGGGAACAGCCGGGAGCGGTGGCCTGTGGGGCTGCACACTGGCCGAAGTAAGTCGGGGTACTCAGAATGATTATCTCTGAGATTCTCAAGCTCAGAGATATATAAATTATTTTGACCAAGAAGAGGTGAATTTATTGAATCACGTTGAGATTAGATTGCCAAGGGTAAAGGTTAGGGAGTTGGAAGTTGGTTTTCCAAAGTTTAGCTGGTCGAGGGGACACACGTTATCTCTTTATTGCTCATCAAAAGGGATGATAGGTGGCTAGATAAAATTGGTCACTTTTCCAGAGTAGCTTTGTGATTTTTCTTTTTTGGGTATTTCCCTATCAAATAAACTTAGTTATATTTAATTGTTTAAACAATCATAGGATAGTAAATATTTTCTTTCCCGCTTCTTCTCCATTCCTCCCGTAGTCACATATGAAAGGGTAATTGGATCGATTGTGCCTAAGGTTTGACATAATCGTAAAGAATATTTTTTACGTTTTGGAAATAATAAAAATTACTCCTTTATAAGTTAAAATGTTAATATGAGATGTTGAGATGACAATTTTACTCTTATTGTTGGTCAGAGTTGGTGCCAACACTATATATCTAAAACAAAAAAAAAAAGAAATTAGTGAAGATCTAGAACTCAAATCTAGTAAGAGTTTTCAAATTTGAAATCCAGGTGATTTGAAACTTACAAATCGAAAAGAGTGAGAAAGAAAGAAGATTGAAATATTTGTCTCAAACCTTATCAATGGGGGAGTTTTAGCATATGGTTCACTTGGAACCCAAAGTCATTATGGTCTTCATCAAACCCATAACAAAAAAGAGAATAGAGAAGAAGAAATTTATCTAAATAGTAGTGAGCGATGATAGTTAAAGATAGGTTGGCAATGACTAACAAGCGAAAGCAAGAGAAAGCCTACAATAAAGATCTAATTGAAATAATGAAAAGTTTGAGTCAACATACAAAAAAAAAAACAAAAAATATGAATTTGGTATTAAAAATTGGTTGTACTCATGCATTAATAAGCCTTCATCTCAAAGGAAAACTTGAAACCAAGCACATGGGTTTCATCATACATGGTTTAAATTTGTGGTTTGAATAATAAAACAATACTCCAGAAAAAAAAAATCAAAATGACAAGCTAAGGTGATTAATTGGCTTAATGATCATCCCAACTTGTAAATGATGTTGATGATTGAGTTGTGTTATTCAGAGGGCAGCTAGCTGCATTGTGTGTAATTGATGATGAAGAACTGGTGATGATCTAATTAGCTAGGCGGCGGCACCAGCAGCCTTCACTTTCTCTATCAGGTCAGCAGCTTCTTGAACTGTGGATATATTCTCTGCTCCCTCTTCTCCAATTGACACCCCAAACTTCTCTTCCAATGCCATCATAATCTCAACCTGCAGGCCACCCAATATACTCTTTATTAGGTTTTGGTGATATCATATTATTAGATTCTCTACTTTTAAACTTGGGTTAATCTCTTAAAAGTGATTGGTCACCAGAGACTCAAACCAGACCTTAATTTCTGTAAACCCTTCAACTCTTATGTCACTTTTGACCCTTAAAAGGTCGATCTCACAATTGTTTTGATTCATGCAATGTTTGAAAAGACAAGCTACATATGGTGAGAGGACGCACAGTGTCAAGAGAATCGGCACCCAGATCGGCAAACTTGGTTTGAGGGGCGACGGTGCTTTCATCAATGGAGAGTTGCTTGGCGATTGTGCCCCGCACAATCTGCAGAGTCTCAGGCTGCGCCTGCACAAATCACACCCCATATATATGTACATATCAACAGATATTTGAAAGAAAATGGAGATGAATTAACTGAGGAATTAATTAGCATTATGTCAAGAAGACTGGCATTACGATGGAGCAAGAAACAGTGCTCTTAAAGCAACGGCGGCGGCGGCGGCTTCTAATTTGATCCACAGCCTTTGTGACCTCATTAATCCTGGGCACAAGTCTTGGCCCACCACCACCACCACCACCCTGTCATAGAAACCGGGCCGTGTTAAACGAGGAGTTTCGTGCATTAAAAAAATGACATACCCCTTTGGAAACTTACGGCGGTGGCCCGGAAGTGGTGGAGTTGTCTGCTTGATGCGGCGGTGCATTTGAGGTTGAGAGTCGGTGGGAGGGTGGTGAACAGAGCTGGGGAGGCAATGGAAGCCATGGAAATGGTATGGAGATAAAGAGGTTGCTTAGCGAGCTAACTAATTAGAAAATAGTGACTAGTGATGATGCAGGGAGAGAGTGTTGAGTGATTGGGTTCCACATATATATATATAGAGAGAGAGAGAGAGAGAGAGAAAGAGAGAGAGAGAGAGAGAGAGAGAAAGAGAGAATAGGAAATAGCGATCAAAACGAGAGGGGGCATAGTGACAATGACGTTGGCTTTGTGTTCTTCAACCAATTGGGCGGTCTGCTCTATGTTTATATGAATATGTCTATTAATGCTTTGTGTGTGTCTCTCCTGCCCGTCCATGTTTTTTTTAACCCAAATCTTATTTGAAACTCAATTATCATACTGGTTGTGATGTTCTAGTATTAATATATTGTATTTTTATATTATATTAATATAAATATATAATATATTATCATAAAAAATAGCTCAATTTATATCTTTGTTCCTATATTTTTATAATTTTTTTTTTGTATAGTTATTTAAAATTTTCATTATTTCTATTACACCAATAAACTTAATTTTTGAGTCAATTTAATTCTTATATTTTGATTTTTTTTTGTATGATAATTTAAATTTTTTATTATTTCTATTATAATATTGAACTTATATATTCAAATCTATTTAATTTTTATATGTTGACGTATAAAAAAAAATCAATAACAAATGAATTCTGAACTTTCCCTTATTTTATAATTATGAGAGGGATCTTTTGAGTCTGAGATAAAATCAATAACAAATTAATTCTAAAATTTTAGACCTATGACTAATTTAATTATAAAATTAAATTAAATGGAATCAACTAAACTAGATTCCACCTCAAGTTTAGTGGGTTTAGATTCCAAAATTTGTTAGAACATGTTTAGAAATATAAACATTTGTAAAAACATATTTTATTTTATTTTTTTTATCAAGTGAGGAACGTGAGAGGTCTTTAAAACACATACAGTATTTAACTTGAACTATCCTATTCTTTTTAAAACCCACAGTTTATCCAGACCTGACCTAAGTGTATGAACGATTTTGTCATGAGTCAAAGAGTTAAAACTTGGGGCCTGATTTTTCCGATAAATATAGATGATTGAATAGTTTCACACAAATTTAGAATCAAACTCATAATCTAATAGTATCTTAAGTTCTCAAATATGTGCATCAAACCATCTATACGCTATCTCGAAAGATTATACTAAATCATATTATTAAATCTCAATAATGTCGGCAAAGTTTAAAGAAATACACCCGCACAATCAAGCCAAATTACAAAAAAAACTCGAATCAAATCGACTTAACCATATGAGTTCGTATAGATTGATATTTGAGCAATGGAGTCTATCCAAATCCAGAAACACACCACAATTAGTAGCTTAATTTTCATCATTTAAAAATAAAAATAAAATTCCAACTGCTGTTTTTGGTTGATAGGGTGCTTTTCATGATGCCACGATCAATTGATTAATAATGGAATTTGCTGAATAAATTGAAGGATGGGATGGATATTCAAACCAGTAATGATATATAATATCATTATAAAAATATTAAAATGCAGCCTCAATTAATTAATCATCATCTACATCCATCTATTCTATTATATAAACAATTTTGTGCTATTATTCCAATTAATAAAGTATCTAAAGTAAATTGTAACTGTCCAACATCACTTAATCAATTTTCATTTAATTTTTTCTTATATGTACATAGAATGGGTGTCTTCCGGTATCTCAAACTATATAAATCAAATCGAATTAATTAAATTAATTTTTTTAAAAAAACTAAAATAACTAATAAAAAATACACAAAATTAAAGAAAATAACATTATCTTATAAATATTAAAATAATATCGTTTTAAAGTTGAATTGATTCGATTTGTTCAGTTATTCTAACTAAAAAATTGAACTTAAAATTAAAAATCAAACTTTTGATAAAAATTAGTCGAATCCAATTTTGATTCTCCCCTATATATATATAATCAAAAATATTGTGTGGGTACTTAATTTTGATGTATTACACGAATGTGATCTCAAATATTAAAATTAAGTGTAGAAGTAGAATTTTAAATATTTTATTAATTAGAATCTTTGTTTGATGAACAAACCTAGATGCATTCCAATAACTTCCAAGCTTAAAGTCATCGAGGTCTTTCGGAGTAAGCAACTTAAAACCAAAGCCTTAAACATGGCAAGCAACAAACAATAAATTAAATATAAGTGACCGTTCACCATTTATTACGAGTGAGTATTTAGTGAATTCAGTTTAGTTATATATAGAATGATTTTTTGGTAATATATAAGAATACATGACAGTGCTAAAAACGAGAACTCGAAACAACAAACGTTGTTAGCGAGGCTTTTGTCCCTTGAAATTAACTTTAATAATTTGTTATGTTAAAATATAATAATTAAAATTTATTTATTTCATAAAAATTTAAAAAAAAGTTAATTGGGTTAGGTAAAAGAACAAGATTTGCTTGGAAAATACCACCCAAGATGGCCTGACAACAGGGTGGCTTCGGAAAGAAAATGGTCTTTAGATGTGAGAAGCACCATAAGGGCTCTGGAAGGAGTTGTGCGGAAAGGTCTTCCAAAAGAATCTTTGGGCCTGCTGATCTATAAGACAAAAAATAATTAAAAAGCACGTAGGGATCTCTTTTTGCACAAACTCTCCAATACTTAAGTCAAACATAATCTTGGTGTTGAAAGGATGCATATGTTGTGCGGATGCAATATGTAGATGATGCTCCCTAAATAGTTGAAGGTTTTTTAGAAGGGTATCTGTTGAACAGTTGGAGAGAGATTTTTGGATTTGATAAAAAGATTTAGAAGACATAACAAGCTAGGACACGAGATACAAATGCACGAGGGCATGTGGCACAACCCTTTGAGTGAGGGTTTTCGTTTGTCCTTGTGTTAGGTTTCAGAAGGATTTTGGGGGGCCAAGTTTTCAAAAAAACTAATTCCCAAAAGGTCTTCGGAAGATTGCCTAGTGGTTCGAGAAGGTAAACCCTAAAGGGTTTCTGAAAGGATATCCAAATCTTCAAGGAATGAGACCATCAAAAAACCCTTTCGAGAAAGACATTCTCCCAAAGGCAGATTGAATTCTCTAGGGAAACTCCTCCAGAGAAAACCTCACCAAAGATATGTTATAAGACAATCAAATTAGTAGTTAGTAAAGATAAAGAGTATGTTTATATACTCTGACCCTCGACAGGTAAGCAAGATCCTCAACAAACCATGATTGTGGAGTGAGTTTCCCAGTGATCATCCATCTAAATTTTAGATAAGGTAGAGGAGTATCTGGAATGTGAGTAATTGCACAAGTGAAATTGGGGAACAGTGTGTGACACCCCCATGATAAGAGTAATGCGTGTCACTCTACAATTGGATCAACAACAAAAGAAAAAATGAATTTAAGTACCCTCTATGCATATTTTATGTTATTGTATTTTATAAAATAAAATATCATTTGCATACACAGCTGGACTTTGGGCTTAGCCTTATGCGGACGTGACACCCAAAAACCGTGGCTATCTTGCTCTCCATATTAAATCAAAATAATTGTATAAAGCCTTATATTTCTTTTAAATTTATATATATTTAGAAAATATTTTCAAAAAACATTTATGGTGATGCTAAAATTATGGGTCTTTTTATAAATATAATTTTAATATACAAAATTATACATTAAAATTTAATATATTATATATTATAATATAAAAATTTACCTATATTTTTATATTATATAATATAGGAAATTTTTTTCTTTTTTCGTCTCTAACCACTCCATGGATAGAAGTACATTTTCAAATTGGAAAAACATTTTCGATATTTTTCTAATATTATGAAACAACCCTAAAATATTTTTAAAATTATACGATCAAAAACATTTTCTTAGTGTTTCTCAATGTTTCAATATAAAAAAATTTTTGAAAACGTCGAAATGATATCCTCAAAATATTTTCATGCATCATAGTGAATGGCAATTAGATTCAATCATGTTGGGTTTGAAAACATGATCATTTAACTTAGTCATGTTGGGTTTGAAAACATTGTCATTTAACTTGAGTTGAAATCAATGGCTATTGTGTTCTAGAAACTAAAATTAGTAATCAAAATTTAAGATAATCGAGTTAAATTTTAGACCAAAGTGACTTAATCACGTTAATTTATTTGATTCGATTCTTAAATCTATACCGACTTACAAAAATCTCTAAGACAAGAGTAGTTACCAACTTTTCAATTAATTAAAATTTTCTTTCTAATATTTTAGGGGCGTTTAGGACATATCCTTTGACAATTTTATCAAGCATTTAATAAAGGTGAAAAAAATGTTATTTTAATAATTATAGGCTATTTTAAAGGAAGATTTGATTGATAATAAAGCCAACTAATTATCAATCTTTTCTCTAGTAACAAGCACATGCCTTGTCTAAACTTTTCCAAACATTGGACAATTAGCTTGATTGGAAATGCTATTTGAATTGGTTGAAATTAGTAGTTTGGTTTGATTTAATTTGTAAAATGATTTGATTCAGTTTTCAAATTTGAATGTTTCGCTTTGATTTGGCTCCGTCTTCTTATTAAAAAGAATCAAAATAATCAAATTGATTGAAATGTTAAAAATGATATCATTTTTTAATAAAATTGGCCAATTCAGTTAGGTCATTTTGGTTTAATCGAAATTATGTCCACCCCTAATTATTTTTATTTGCTAACACTTTGTTATTTTTTTATTTTTTAAAATAATTATTTGATCGGTTCGATTTGATTTTTTGAAAATGTTCAATCTATTCAATTTGAGTAATTTAATCGGTTCGGTAATCGAACTGACCGAATGCTCACCACTACTCATTTGTGACATTTTTAACTATACTTGTATATTAATGTGTTATATATTTTTATTAATATGGCATAAAATATAAGATACTAATACATAAATAATACAAAAATATCACAAATAAGTGTGTAAATAAGATTTCGATTAACAGTGATTGACTTGAAAGCCAATGCTCTTTCTGTCATCTGATGGCTGTGCTTTTTCTAGAATCTCACCTCATTCGTTTGGCGCCACATAATTTTGAATTTCCTCTAATCCATTGTGATATTTTTGGGGGTAAATAAATGAACCCATAACCACTCATAAACGAATTTAATTTTGACTATTTTATGCTTCTTCATTAATTGATTGAATGCATTTAAATAATTTTTTTTTAAAAAAAGTAATGTTTTCAGGTTCAAGCTATTGCAATTATTAGCATTATAATGTAGTTATCATTAATTAATAGATATACATTTTTTTTTTCGTAAATTAAAATTTCAAAAAAAATCATTAAAACATCTACAGATTTAAGTTAAGACATACACCAAGCCCCACATCAAAAGACTAAACGAGAAAATTTAAATAATTAATAAAAATATACAATCCTCTTAACATTCATATATGTACTAGAAAATCTATAAGGATTATTTTGGATTTGGTCATTTAAGGTCAATAGTTGTATTAACAACTCTAAAATATTTATCAAAAAAATCTCTTGGAGTGCATAAGTATACTCATAGGTCAAACTACCGTTTTAAGGAAGTGTTTGACGTTTGTGATATTAATCTCTAGTTACTAAGCAATCCAAATTAGTGACGTAGACAACGAATACTAGAATGAACCCTTAATTCATGCTGTTTCTTAGGACTATTTTAGGTTTGGTTATTCAAAATTAACAATTGTACTAACAATCTCAACATACTCACCAAAATAATCATTCATTTAAGGTGCATAACCATACTCAGAACTCAAACCACAATTAATAGATATACTTTAACTATTGTAATGGCTAACATTACCATTATAAAACTTATTGTAAATTGTTTAGTTACTAATAATATATAACAAATGCGTATTATCTAAAAATAAGTAAACTTTAAATCTTAAACCCAAACCATTACTCTAAGGGCAATTAAAGCAATGGTTATTTTTATTATTATTATTATGATAATGCTAACCATTGTACTAACCAATAATCAAATACCAACAAATGCACCTTATTATATCTTCTTTTTAACATTCAAATAATTTTTATTGATTCATTAAATGGTTTAAAATATAATGTATTTATTATTAATTAATAAAATTATTTGAAAAAGTATTGGGCTTATAAGGGCACAAATTAAATCAGGTCTAGTTGACTGCAATTAAAAAAAAAATTGTGGACTAATAAACTCATAAATTAAAAATTGAGTCTAATTGACCGCAATTAAAAAAGTCGTGAGCTAATTTAAACTTTAATCATATTTTAAAAAAGAAATTATTTAGACACTCAAATTTAACCCTCTGCATTAATATTTTATATTAATACAAATGTATAAGACATAAATATAGATTACATCAAATTTAGGCTTTTAAATAATAATTTTATTTTTTTAATATGTAATGTGAACTTGAAAGATAAATTATTTAATTGCGTTGGAAATAGTGTGACAGAGAGATTGGCATGGCAATTGGCAAATGAGCAACTCCCAGATGGGTTCACAGCTCAAGTCAAATAGGGCGCATGTGCCCCACCGACCATTTGGTTTGAGTCGGTAGGCCACCTTTGAATTCGAGTGCAATTCAAGCTTAACTGTTGAGCTGAGGCCGCAAAGTGCACCGGCACTGTCTGTCACATGTGGATGCTTGTGTGGCTAAACCGGTGTGGGAACAGCCGGGAGCGGTGGCCTGTGGGGCTGCACACTGGCGAAGTATGTCGGGGTGCTCAGAATGATTATCTCTGAGATTCTCAAGCTCAGAGATATATAAATTATTTTGACCAAGAAGAGGTGAATTTATTGAATCACGTAGAAATATATAAATGTTGAGATTAGATTGTCTAGGGTAAAGATTAGGGAGTTAGAAGTTGGCTTTTCAAAATTTAGCTGGTCGAGGGGACACACGTTATCTCTTTATTGCTCATCAAAAGGTATGATAGGTGGCTAGATAAAATTGGCCACTTTTCGAGAGTAGCTTTGTGATTTTTCTTTTTTAAGGTATTTCCCTATCAAATAAACTTGGTTATATTTAATTGTTTAAACAATCATAGGATAGTAAATATTTTCTTTCTCCTCTCTTCTTTCTCCATTACTCCAGATGTCACATATGAAAGGGTAATTGCATAAATTGTGCCTAAGGTTTGACATAATCGTAAAGAATAATTTTTATGTTTTGGAAATAGAAAAAAGTATTCTTTTGTAAGTTAAAATGTTAATATAAGATATTGAGATGACAATTTTACTCTTATTGTTGACCATAGTTGGTGCCAACACCATATAATTGAAAAGAGAATAGGAGAAATTAGTGAAGATCTAAAACCCCAATCTGGTAAGAGTTTTCAAATTTGAAACCCATGTGATTTGAAACTTACAAATCGACGAGAGTGAGAAAGAAAAGAGATTGAAATACTTGTCACAAACCTTATCGATGAGAAAGTTTTAGCATATGGTTCACTTGAAACTCAAATTCATTATGGTCTTCATCTAACCCATAACAAAAGAGCATAGAGAGGAAGAAATTTATCTAGATAGTAGTGAGTAATGATAGTTAAAGATAGGTTGGCAATGACTAACAAGCAAGAGAAAGTCGACAATAAAAAGAACAACTGTGAGAGAGGAAAAAGACAATAGAGATAAAAAGGTCTTATATAAGAATTATTTTATTATTCTATAATATTTAACGTGATTAACTAATGACATAAGGCACAAAAATGCCCTTCAACTTTGGGTAAAAGGCCATTTGGCTCCCATCAACTTTTAATTTTGAACTTATTGTGCTCCTCTACTTCTAATTTTGTAATAATCATACACCTGAGTTCACTAAGTATTACGCATAAGTTGCACACAAGGTCTGACATAGGCCCCACATTGACCAAGTCAATGAGAAAGTGTTACGTGTCTCAAAACTATAAGAGATGAGGCGAGTCGAAGTCAGACAACTGCCAAAAGACAATCGATGATGGTGCATCAGCGTCCAACAAAACACACCTCCCTGCAAGAAACGAATGAGGAAGACAATTGTCTATGATGCCAGACTATCACTGTCTATCCATTTTTCACGGCTTCAAATCAATTGATCGCTCGCATTTTACGCTGTCGACCTATATCTGCCACCCACGCCTACTTTGTTGCTATCGCTGACCCTCCGACCCTAATCGGCATTGTCATCGACCACGGGCACAAAGAAGGTGTGCAATTGACTAATTGACTGCTTGCCTTCCATGTCGCCACTGACCACTGGCAGAAAGTGAGAACAAAAGCAAAAGAGAGGTAGTGACCATTGACAGATGAAAACAAAACCATAGGTTAGTAGACAACAAAGAAATAATAACTAGGGTCGGTTGGCGGTGAAAAAGGCGAGAGGTCGCTCGAAAGGCAAGAGGTTTCTTGCGATGAGAAAGATGAAAAGTCATTGGCACTGGGAATAAGGAAGAAAATGATGATGGTGATGCCTTCACGCAACTCAACTATATATGTAACTCGCGCATTGATCTAAGTGTGTAATAAGTTCAAAATTAGAACTTAAAAGGGCATAAATAATTAAAAGTCTCAAGTTAAGAGACACGTTTGTGCCTTATGCCTTAATTAATAATAGGAAGAAACATGGAACCTAACCTTAAATCTTAGGGACATTAGTTACATCTTTTTTTAAATATCCAAAGTATATTTTATAATTATCTTAAACTTGAGAGATACTTGTGTAATTTTCCTCCTTAAAAGGGGATAGAGAAAGCACCATGCTTATTTATTTAATTTATAACGTCAAAGATAACCACAACCAAACTGCAATGATTAATCCATAATTACGATTTTGGATGATAATAACGAAAAAGATTAAGACAGGCGCTGCGAATCATTCACCCTAATTATATTTCATGATATGATTGGCGAACTATTGTTTTACACGTGTCAAGCGATAAATGGTGGACGAATTTGTAAGCTCTATCCCAAAAAGAACCCACCGTTGGCCACTTAAAAGATCGGTTGCTTACTGGTACAAAGATAATAGCCAGCCCCCTTTGATGGTGAAAGCTCAATGCTTTGCCAACAACAACAATATCCCAATCCCAACCCCAATTCAATCTCCTTTTTTTTTTTTTTTTAAGACTTTTGTTCTTACTGTCAAAAAAGTTAAATTGAGTGTAGTATTTAATGCTTAATAGTTATCGGGTAAATTTATATTTTTATTATTTTTATGTGATCACTCGAATTTTTTATTATTTTGATCATACTTTTAAACTTATATTTTTGAGTTATTTTAAACTTTATGATTTAATCTTTTTTTCGTGTGTCAATCTGAAATTTTATTGTTTCGATTACACCTATAAATCTATATTTTCGAGTTAATTTAATTATTGTAATTTAACTTGAATAGAGCGTGATGTGTGTTTTATCATCTCATTCAGATCAAAAGGTGTAATCAAAATGACAAAAATTTTAAATTATTACACAAAATAAGAAGATTCAGTGGTATAATCGAAACAACTAAAAACTTAAGTATTCACACAGGAAAAAAAAATAAAAATACAAAGGTAAAATATATGAATTTGGCCGTAGTTATTATAATTTTTATTTTTTAAATGATTTATAAATTTAAAGGTAGTTAAGTTAATTAAGGTATATCGGACAGTTCTTTGAATGATTTAGATAGCCACTGTGCTTTCATTTTAAAAATATTCACAATATGGTAGCAACTTCACATTGAAATTTAATTTGCAAATCAGACCAACAGAGACCTTGATGAGTTATCATGAGGTGAATCCATGCTTGAGTACTCTATAAGGTTACAATTTCACTCTTCCTCACATCCAAGGACACCAAGGGGCAAGGACTTTCCCTCAAAGGACAATTTGCTAAAGTCACTATCTTATTTATGGGTAGGGTGGCATGTGGGAGAGATTATTTTGTGTTTCTGAATCAAAAATTGATGCCATTGGAGAGGAGTACTAGGTATTTTAAGTGTCGAACTCTTGCACAAATAGAATTTTCATCTTTTATAATAACCTTTGATAATCAAGTTAGTATTTGGGAAAAAATTAAGATGAACACTAAAGTGTTATTATAAATTGAAGAGAATTAGTGTCTTTTATCTATTAAGATTATGATATTTATATAGGTCGAGCATTTAATGGGTAAGCGAGATTCTTGATAAGATCTTACTCTAAGATTGTTGAAAAAAATTATTGAAAGTATCGTTTCTAGATTTTCGGGCTGTAAAATAAGGTTTCTTCAAGTGTGAGCGATTTTTTTGGACAATAAAAGAAAAAGTGTAACATGTGATATCGATTGATAAGAAAAACACATTATATAATAATTGACTTTTCCTTGAAAAATGATATTAAAAACAAATTTATAAATAATAGTAGTGACAACTTTCGTCCTGAAAACAAATGTGTTATTACCATGTGTTCGTGGTAGAATTAAATCTATAAATATTTTATAATCATTTTGTACCCTTTTTTTTGTTTTTACATCATCATCTTTTTATCTTGTGCTGTTTATTTTTATATTGTACAACTTCTTATTACACTGCCCCTTAAATATTAAGGATATTGTAGCAATACCCATAACATATTTAGGGTTTGTTCACCTGTAACAAATATTTTTTTATTTTTTAACTCAATTTTTTTTACTGAATAATTAAATTTTTAATTAAAATAAAAAATTTGCTTTTCTAATTTTTCAATTTTAGACTATAAATGAGAAAATATAATTTTTTAAACAGTAATACTATTTTTCTTTAAAACATAAAATGTTAAGCCAAATTTAATTATAAAATTAAAAATAAAAATAAAAAATATTGACCCAGAGACAGTGGCAATGACCATATTGGTTAATTCAAGCAAATTATTCGAGTTTTTGAAATTTTTTTATACATTTCAATTAATAACCAAAAGAGTTTAATTCTAATTACTTGTGATTAATTTTTGGTTCGATTCCATCGACTCGGTTTAATATTGGAATTCAATTATAATTATTAAATATTAATAATAAATCGACTTCTTTAAACTGAAATGATCTCAATTTCAATTATTTTAAAATTTTTATGAATTTTAAATGCCGATCTAATTTAATTTAAAATCGAACCAAACTGATTTAATGCATTTTAAATCGGATTAACATCTTTAATTATTTGTGATTAAAAAAAAAAAAACAGAAATGCTGCAGCGCCACCTGTCCAATTCTGAGTCACAGTCTCATATTTGTAAATTGGAATGCCACGCTCGCTTGAGCGTGATCATGCCGTTAAAGCGTCCGAGATACCCAAAATGCCCCGTCCTTTCCAAAGTGGTCCTTCCACCCCCATTGGCCCAATTCCATCTACTGTTCCATTGGTGGACATTTGTACCCTCCCTCTCATCTTCACCTCGCCCCCCAAACAATTTCATTTTTATTTTGTTTTTCTAGTTTTAATTTGGTTTATGTAATTTTGGAATGAGTCCAAAGTAAGTGGACTTAAGATTGATAGTTAGATTGGGACAAACCCTAGAGATGAAATACCCAAATCGAACTAATAGATTATCGTGTAAGGTCTTTGATGATGATGGAAAAATGATTAAATAGTGACAAAATTAAAATTTTGCGTGGCAGATAAAAGTTTTAAAATTTTATATTAATTTTTTTATAATTATTAATTATCTTTATTTATTTTATTTTAAGAATAACAAATGTTAGAAAGTATAATAATATATATGTACAACATCAAAAAGATTAAGACCATTTTAGAAGTTGGGGGAAGGGGGAAACAATTATGCACCCTCACATATGTAGTTTCGTCTTTGTTATTAAATATATTTGAATTTGAGTTCCCTTACAAGGGTAACGTTTTGTCATCTATTATAATTCTCGACAATCAAATTAGTACTTAAAAAAAGTGAAATGAATAATACTGAATCTTTTAGTATTTGATATATTTATTTATAGAGATCTTATTCTTTATATAAATCAAGCTTACAATAGTTAGATGAAATTTTAGCAAATCTTCTGTTAAGATCTTTAGACTCTAATGAAGACTTTTTAATAGTTGACGAGACATGTCTCATATCATGATAGACTCTTCACGAATGTTATTATGAAAGTGAGTTCAAATGAAATTATTTTATGTGCGTTAAGATAAAAAAAATTCAAATGATGTCACCTAAAATTTGTAGTTTAAAATACTTATATTTTAAATTATGTTATTTCAAATAACAACCCTTTTTCAAATTATGTTTTCTAGGTTTAAATGCAAGAGAAATCAAAACTCAAATTTAAAATATTTTCTACAATATTGTATCCAAATATGAAAATGCTAGTTGGACACTCAACTCTTGTGGTATTAATGTTTTATATTGTGTCATATCAATATAAATATATAAGATATCAATACAAAGTGTCAACAAAAATATCAAAGTTGAATATTTAAATAGTATTTCAAATTCAAATAATAGATTTACAAGTTGAATTCATGTCTTTTAACCTTTTAGGATAGTGTAGATGATTCATCGCACACCTTCAAGAACTTGAGTTATTGTAAGGTCATGTGTTCAAATCTGTATCTATGCGGCTATAAAAAATTTGTATATATTGAAAGGGTTAGATCTCGAATTTTGACTCACGACTCATCTAATTGACTTGCTCAGTCCGAAGGATGGAGGATTGTAAATTTTCAGAAGGGTGGGATAGTTTTAACTAAAGACTGTATGTTTTGATGACTCTTCAAATTTCTTATGTTAAAAAAAAATGACAAGATTGAAAGAGCAAATTAACCCAATCCAAACAAACAGATAAAAAGAATTAACAACAGAGTGACTCTATATACGCTGAAAACAACATCTCAACGGATCAAAACAAGCTTATGGCGTGTATGGCGAAATTAAATAGTTTGGAAATTTGTGATGTTTATTTATATTTTCCGCGTTCCATTTTACGGGAGAAAGTGAAGACAAACAAACACGGCCTGAGCGAGAGGGGAAAAGGTTTTTGAATTGGCGGGGCATGAAGGTAATTTGAGGAGCAACCATGGTCGGTTAGCTTTTGGTAAATATGAAGCATACAAAACCAGAGTCTCCCTTTCATCTTGAACTTGAAATTTAGTAATTATAGAAACATTGGTCTGAAGCATTCTCTCCAAGCTCTCTCTATCTCTCTCTCTCTCTCTACTGTATCTTGAGTCTAGAGAGAGAAAGTAGGAGTAAAGCAAAAACCATCGACAACAGCTCTGAGAGTCGGTCCATCTCGGGGCTTCCGTAAATCGGAAAAAGGCAAAACCCCGAGAAGGCCAATTGGGAAAAGCGGAGAAGGGGAATAGTATAATAGGAGCAGGGAACGAATGGAAATGTCGGTCTGGATGTGAACCGGAATTGGACAATCCGGCCCCAGAATTGGAGATCTCCGCAGTGGCTTTGCCAAGGTCGGCTTCGATTTCCACGATCCTCTCGCATTTCTCTGCAATTTACTGCGACTCAATTTGCTAGGGTTTTTCAGTTGATTGCTCTTCGATTTTCGGTTGTCTTTCTGGTTGTTGCGGAATCAGATCTGAGGCCTTTTTTTGATTTGGACTTGTTTGGAATGTCATTTTGTTTTGGTGGCATTGTCAGTTCAGTAGAATTTCAGTTTCACTTTTTTGCAAGCTAGGTTTTTTGTTTTTCTTTTTTTTTTTTGCTTTTGCAATTCGCATTATAGCTTCCTGTATGGATCAATCAATAGTTGAGTGTGGTTTTGTTTCATCTTACTTTTTTTTTTTTGAATTTTGATTTGAAACTTGACTCTTCTCTTTGGTTGCAACCTAGAACATCCGGATACTAATCGTCATTGCGGTTTTGCAGTTCTGGGGTTGAATTAATAAAGGATTTACATGATCTGGAATATTAAGCGCTAATACTTATATGTCGGAGAAGTCAGACAAGAGATAGCGTCAATATTGTTGGAGGAAAATGAAATCCGATGCACCTCTTGATTATGCTGTGTTCCAGCTGTCACCAAAGCGTTCCAGGTGGGGATATTCATTGGATTAATTCTGTATGTTTTCAATTTCATTTCTGTCTGTAGATATGTTATTTGGTTTTACTCTCCTTTTGGCAGATGTGAATTGTTTGTTTCCAGCGCTGGCAACACCGAAAAGCTTGCATCAGGCTTGGTGAAGCCGTTTGTGACTCATTTGAAAGTTGCAAAAGAGCAGGTGGCTTCTGCTGTTCAGTCAATTAAGCTTGAAGTAGAAAGATGTAAAAATGCTGAAACATGGTTCACGAAAGGAACACTTGAGAGGTTTTGTCCTTTGCCAATTGAAGGCCTGCACTTTTATTCCACCATTTGAACATCTATATAAACTGGAAATGTTGTCTTCAGGTTTGTGCGATTTGTCAGTACACCCGAGGTCCTGGAACTGGTTAATACATTTGATGCTGAGATGTCTCAGTTAGAAGCAGCTCGTAGAATCTATTCACAGGTGGTAACCCCAAAAGTATTTATACCTCCACTTTTTTGGTAGTATAATTTATCTCTCTCTCTCTCTCTCTCTCTTTCCTAATTTGCTAAATTCCTATTTCAGGGTGCGGGAGATCAGCTTTCTAACAAATTGAGTATGTGTCATCCTCTCCATTTGGCTTTGAGCAGTTGACTTTTCTCTTTCACCTGGAACTATTCTGTACATGACAAATCTGATCCCCAATAGTAATCCCTATCACAGAGAGAAGGATAGCACAGCACAAATGAAATTTTATGTGGAATGTGGTGCTAACATTTTACTTGTTCTCCACTCATGAAGTATTACTTAGAATCCTAACACTATTCTGTATCCATTTACTTATTTGCTGAGGTGATGCTTATAATTATTTGTGGGTTAGGTTGGAGTTATAGAAGCAACTTGGAATGGCTACTGATCTCCAAAGGGGTTAGGATAAATATCACTCCAGGATTGTTAAATTAAAGTTTCAGGAACTTGCAGAATCCTAGATTTTGACAAGACAAGTGAAAACAGAAGAAGAATCAAATGAGGGGTTGATAAAAAATCAACAATACATTTTACGAGTTAGTTTCATCAAATTAAATATGGTACAGTAGCTGTTGGTCATAGACTGAAAAAATCCCAATGCAAGTAAAACCAATAATAAGTAAAAATGATTGTTAAGTATGTTAAAAGAATTGAAGTTTCTTTTGCCAATATTGGGGTAAATAAAACTGAGGAAATCCTTTTTAGTTGGAGCAAGTAGGTACTAAATTCTAAAACTTCTCTCTAGGAAATTTCTTAAACAAAGAATACCTATGAAATTTTATATTTGTCCAATCAATTCCAGCAAGAGTAACAATTAATAAAGTTTATTAACAAATGCCTTGCTAACTTCATGTGCGACATGACATGATGTATGGTGACTCAGGAAGATATGCTCCTAACTTGCCTAATTGACAACATCATTAAAACAAAACATGCTGAAACTCAGTAACATAAAAACTAATAGACCTCATTATCAAGCAAAAATCTGAAACACAATAACAAATACATCTGCAGTTCCCGAGTTGCCTAATCTACAAAATCACTGAAACAAAACATGCTAAAACTCAATCACATGCGATAGCTGATGACACGGGCATGTCAAGAGCTCCTTTAGAATACAAAGGAACCTTAATTAGCAAGGGGGCATTGCCTTAGTCTTAGGCTGCTGAATGGGGTATGCTTCTGCAGCCAACTGATTGTTATCAAATCATTTCATCTTAATTACAAAAGCAAATTTTTAGTGTTCTTTTAACCTTTTGAGTTCCATGTGCTTCTTGGAGAGTTTTGGCTTTTAGTTTTTTCATTTCCGCTTTGTTTGGTTACCCTGCAACCAAAAAAACTAGAGAGAGGCATTTTAGTTTGGAGTAGAAGCAACATTACTTATGCTCATTGATATTGTAATGCATAAAACAAGTGGTTAAGCTACCTGGTATTTATTGCTTAGTGCAAGATATATGGTGCCTGTGTACAGAAGACAAAAGAGGATGAATAAGATATATGATATTGTGATTTTTTTTTTTTTGGGGGGGGTGGGGGGTGGGGCTATTCTTCTGGAATCAGTAGTTGACCAAGGGATTACTGGTTGGTAATACTTGTCTGAGTAAATTATCCTCGTAGATTTCATAGGAAGGGAAAGTCATTCAAGGGATATGCAATGGAGTGTTTTAGGGTTGCACTTTTTGGTATTACACACTAGTTGAATCAAAATGGAGGACTATAGCAATTTTGTTACTTTGCATGTGGACAGTATGTCATGCATGCCAAATGAAATCTCCAGGAAAAACTGTCTTAAATTGGCTGACATTTTAAATAAGTGGTTTTCATTTAATCAAGTTGGTTCTTTTGAAGAACCTGTTAAATATTTGGACATGTTTCAGCGTGCATCTTTTCAAGAAAGGAATACTCTAAAAGCTGTGAAAAAGAAAAATAAAGTTTGCTTAGAGCTTTTTCTAGTTTATTCACATGAAGAAAGTAATGATGGAACTGTTCTTCTGGAAAATTTTTGCTTATGCATACCTAACTTTTTTGGTAAAAAAAAAGTTGAGACTGCACATGGTATTATGTAGGTGTAGAGGAATCATTACCAAGTCTTGGATTGTGAAGGTTAAAATTGAATGGGGTGATTGAAGGAGGGGAAAAAGAAAAATCAAAATAATGCTTCAAAATTAGATCCTTCCCCAAGATTTGATCTCTGCTGAATATATGGTGTTACTTGGTGATATGAAACATATTAGTTGATGCTTTCTCATCCTTTTGAAGTACGAATCAAGTAAATCTTGTAGATGGTAGTTCCACTTGTTTGGTTTTTGTGGTCAACTTGGTTTCTTTTCCTTCTCAGTTAATCCTGTAGTCACATTCTATGGTATTCTCAATGTGATTGGTTTCTTATTATATTCAACATTGCTATTGAAGAAATGAGTTGTCAACAAAATTATGAATTCATGCTTTCATGAGAAATTTAAGATAGCATGAATGCCCCCTAAGATTGAGTTATTTGGGATTGTACAGAATGTTCTTTGAATAGTCAACCAAAGTTCAATGTGTAAGGTGCTTTTAGATGAGGGCATTATACCATTAACAAGAAATGCTAGCTTGAAATTGTCAAAATGGCATGAAATTACTGATTTTCAAGTTAAAGAGCACCAACCTTGATATTAGTTCTAAGTTCTAACACGCGACAACTCAATTCATAGGAAGAGGTCATACCAACCATGGGTTGGTTTGATGCATCCTCTGTGGAGAATGTTATCGTAGTTTTGGTTAGTTCCCCTCTTTCTAATTTTTCCCTTGCGTTCTAGATCATGGTTCTTGTGTCTTGAGATTGCGAGGAACAAAATGTGGATTCCCAAGAATGTGGATCCCAAGCGGTGCATGAGCTCGGTTTAAACAATTGAAAACTAGGGAAGAAACTTAGAATAATTTTCAAAGAGAATTAGCGGAAAGAAAGCTTGCCTACCTCATTTTCTTGTATACTTTGTTGCATTTTGAATTATATTTGAGTCTAACTTTGTTTGTGCAGGATTCTTCATTCCATAAGTTGTACTAGAATGTGGAAAAGAATTCAAAACAAAACAAAACAAATCAATTTCTATAATAGTAAAGTATCAATCCAACTAATTTGGACTGAGTACAACTATAAAACATACTACTACCTGAAATAATGAATTAATTAAGCCTTCCCTCTAAATTAGCATGCTAATATACACCGTACTCACCCCTGTATCATGACCCACAATGTACCACATTCCTGGAAACTGTTCTACAGATTAATGCTCCCTGTAACACTGTTAAGCATTACAACATACATGAAGTTGCAGCAGATTGTTTTTGTCAGTTTGTGTTAAATTAATGGGCATAAAGAATCTGATAGGCCACCAGTGTATCGGACCTACCAAAGACACCACAAGCAGCAGCAAGCATGAAGGTTAGACTAGGGAATCAGCACATGCAGGTGTAACAACCAGTATGTGTGCATGGGGGGTAGAATTGTAATCCACATGCTGAGGGAATAATCAGCATGTGCAGGGGAATTCGGTTAGAGAGGAGCTGAGGAGAGGTATAAATAGCTTAGAAGAAGAGAGAGAGGATGGCTGGTTTTTGGGTAGAAAATTCTGGAGAGTGAGGGCCTCTCGAATGCCTTGGGTTGTTCTTGTTCCTTGCTGGTAATTACTGTAAGCTATTGATATTGGGTTACAAAATTGGATAACTATCAGGGATCTCATCAGAATCTTGTAGATCCCTCTGAGGTTTGAGCCCTGCTACTAGGTTGACTTGTGGTATGATGGACATTTGAATACCTCGGTGTTCCTAATTTTTATGTTTTAGATTATGAAAATCATACAGAAGTGGAGTTAAGATTTTTCCAAAATATCCAAATAGCTGAAGGCCCTATAATAGGTTGGTGGCTGCATAGTCTGTAACCACCACTTTTCTAGATGGGATCTATTTAGGTGGCATGCAATTTAAATTGGAAGTGAATTTCAGTGATGCTAGAAGGTATTTATATTAGGAATTGTAACAACATAATTCAAAGTTTTCATAATGTTCTGGAAGTACATAATTATTAATTGCTAATCAAGATAAGGGGGAGGGATCAGACTAAAATAGACCAGAGTGTGTTAGCATCTTCTTGCACTTATTGTTGATTTTCTTGATTGATTGCAATGATTTCATTGAGGGCTAGCAGTGTTTATGGTACATAGCAAATATCTGGTAAAGAATCTGTATGAAGGAATGGATTTATTTACTTATTTGTTTCGTTTGAACTGAGGTATGGGTGTTGTGAATCATTTTTATTTTCCTTTGCCATTAATGTCTTAACCACGAGGTCATTATGAATTGGAAGCACAAATATATTTGACCCAAGATTAGTTTTAATGAGGAGTGAGTAATGAGCTTATCTGGTTTAACCGTTCCTTGGAAAATTTGGGGTATGTAGTATCATACTGCCAAGTGAACTCATTCTCGAGTGGCAAGGCCATTGTTATGCCATAAGCCGGATGAAGTTTAGGACAGTGGATGGAAAACAGAATGGCTTGTATTAGAGTGACATTTGGCTCTCAGTCCAACAAGTCCATGGCCAGAATGAAGCATAGTGGCATAGAGTAGAATTGATCAGGTCTGCTAGGATTGAGTATATAGATAGGTAATATGATCTTTGTATATACAATTCATCTGTGAAATTGAACGTGCACAGTTGGTCAGACCATTCAGATCATGTTCTTTTTCTGTTGTTTTCATTGATTTTGTGTCACATTGGGCTGAGTCCAATAGGACCATGGATGCAATGAAGCATAGTGGCAGCATAAGTGCAATCGAGTGAAATTGGTCAGGCCTGGTAGGATTAAGCATATAGATGTGCAATATAATGTTTGTAAACAATCATCTAGTGAAATTGTGGGTACAGTTGGCCAAACCATTACAATCATGAACTTTTTCTTTCTGCTATTATTTTTCTCCATGTTTTCATTGATTTTTGCACAACATAGCACTTCAAAATTTGGACAATTCTAGTACTTTATGCTTAACGTCTTGAGTGGATATGTTTCCAAATTTTTGAGCTCCCCACTTCCTCTTGGTTGGAATAAATAAATCACGTCAACTAGTTTGGCCAATATATTTGTTCTTAGATTGGCATAACTTTATAAACACTCCTACAATATGGTGATTCAAGATCATATGGTGAGTTGTCTTCTTATTCTCTCATTTGTCATACAAACTGTTGATCCAAAGCCAATTATGATGAATACTTAGAGGTGTCGCTTCTATATTGAATACAGCTTGACTACATGTGGAGACATCATCAATCACATCCTATACGTGTCATTATTTAACAACTTTCTGAAAATCTTGTCAGCCCATCTCTTTCCTTTGGCATGCATTTTTTTTTTTTGGTGGGATTTGTATAATCAACTATACACGTTTCTGTGCTGTTTTAAGTATTAAAAAATTATTCTTCCAAATTTTTGGCCCCTCACAGTATTCTTAAAGAATTATAGAAAAATTTTGATTTTAGAATATTTAGTATTTCTTGTTTTGAGTCAAGATTGATTTGTTTCCTCCAGCAACATATTTCCAACTGATAAAGAACAAATGCATTGTAAACTTTGTTATTTCGTTCAAATGTTTTATGTTGCATATTGTCTGTCTTTCCTTAATTTATATGGCATTTGCCCATCTTGGTTAAGATGATGAAGACATATTGTGTCGACATCTGTTTTGTTATTTAAGACAATATGATTCCTTTCATTCTATTAGGTCACTGGGTCTATAAATCTCTGTGATGATTTCAGAATTCAAATTTAATACAGTGACCTATATTTTTATTTACGTTGCGCATGTTACTGGTTCTCTAATTATGTTATTGGATCTTAATTTTGATCTAGGTGGAGATGGAGCCACAGCAGCAGCTGATGCAACAAAGTACAAGTTCTCTTTTTCTCTTTATTTCATTCTATTTCTATGTATGTGCGTCTCATATTGCTTATGATGGTTTGTCATTTTGTTTTTGCTATTTGTATTAAAACCACATTGATGCAAAATGGCTTCTACAAATAAGGGATTCCTAAGTCCTAATGATGAATGAGGCTTCCTACTTTTTGAGGGTTGGGTTAGGGGTGTTTTTGTATACATCCTTACCTTTTTTTAAACAGGTTGTTTTCACAACTTTAACCCTTGATTTTTTAGTTACATTTGAACAACCTTACTGTTGCTCAAAGCTTGCCTCTGCAAAGTAGGTTGTGCAAATATTAAATAAAATTTTTGTTGCCTATTTGTTAGGCCATTGATGTGTTGCTTTGGTCTTCTTCTAAAAGTTTAGTGAGTTAGTCATCTAATGCAAAATGGTTCAAAATGATTGGCCTATCTTTTGTTGGCAACAGGATTAACGATGCCTTCTGAAAGTTCCCTGTAGAGATTGGTATAGGATATTTGGAACCTGAGCATCACACTCTCTTTGTATGCATTGACTTGACAGAAGTATTAGTTTACAGAATTGGTATTTAAATGTGAGCTCCTGACTATGGTGTACAAAGCTGGCATCACCTAGTCTGAAATAGTATTAGTAGCAAATGATTAGGTGTGAGCATGCATCCAAGGAAAGTAGGGATGCCAATGTTTGGGTCTTAGATGAGTTTAGCTTACACCATGCAATGACCTGTACTGAAGATGGGTCTGAAACCCATCTCACCCCCTTCCTCATCAATGTGGCTTAAATTGAGTAGTTTGGGTCTGCTATATGCTTATAAAAAACAAAAAATAAAAGATATTGAAGATCGAACTATTTTTGGGTTACAAATGACCTCTTGACCACCCCTAACTATATAAAACTATATTATGTAAGTCCTAAACCTTTGATGGGAGGTTGGATCTTGCTTTTCCAGGTCAATTGCTATCCATAAATGGAAGTGGTTGGTTGACATTGAAAAGTAGCATAGAGCTTAGATATAAAAAAGATACGCGTAACCATGTTTATTTTTTGGTCTCTTGAGGGAGATTATTGTCTTTCACAACACCCCCCGCCAAAAAAAAAAAAAGAAAAAAAAAAGAAAAAAAAGAGAGGGATTTTGTATTGACCTTTCTGTATGTCTTGTGCCTAATGTGTTGAATGACCACTTCCAACAGTTCTCACTCGCTCTCCTGTTCTTCGTCTTTTTCTTCATTTATGCAGGAAGGAACTTCTAAGAGCCATCGATGTACGGCTTGCTACTTTAAGGCAGAACTTAACAACAGCTTGTGCTCGGGCAGCAGCTGCTGGGTTTAACCCTGAGACAGTCTTGGAACTTGAACTGTTTGCAGATCAGTTTGGAGCCAGCCACCTAAGGTAAGAAATCTGAAAACCCTTTCTGAACACTGCCATTTCCAGCCCTAGTTCTCCCTAATGCATTCAAGATCCGTCAACTCCTCCACCCCCAGCAACACTTTATCTAATGGACTTAAATAAAGTGTAGCCTGTTGTGGGGTGGGTCTGTCTCCATGCTGGACATAATTTTCTCTTCTTCCCTTCCGCATTTTGAGCCTTCTGTTCACTATGATGATAAACTAATGGTAATAGAGTGGCAGGTTGCAATGATCATCATTCTTTATAAAAAGAAACGGAAAAAAATTGCTAAGATCATCGTTCATCACTGGATGTCCATGCTATTTTCTGGCAAATAGTGCAAGCAGTTTGCTATTCAACGTTAACCTGAAGCATGCTTGAATATCTTTGTTGTGTTGGAAGCATAACAAGTAAGAACAATAGTGAGGACGGGTGATTAGTTCTGGGCCGAGGTTTCCTTTCTGGATGAAAAACTATGTTGATCCAGGGTTGGCAGGAGAACGAGATGATTCACCTTTCAAGTGGGCCGTATTTCTGCTAGGATTGGATTAATGCTAGATTAAAGATGTTGGCCTTGGCCCCCCCACTGATTGAGTATTTTGGGAGGAACTGAGTAAGAGCATTAAAATAACAAGATCATTTGAGGAAACTAGACAACCTGTCTGCCTTTACGCCCCAATGCCTTAAGATCTTCCATCTCTCTCTCCCCATTTTTGTATCATCTTCGTTGGCAACTCCTGGCTCTGTTGTCTTCTTCTTCTTGGTTTAGACATTTTCTTTGTTTTAATTTTGCCACATGGAGCATATGAAGTAAAAAATAAGAAAACAAGGAAGAAAAAGGAAATAAAAAATACTGCTGATGGGAGATGCTACTTCCACCTAACATCTTGCTGATTTATGAAGCTAATCACCTGCTAAGCTGTACAGAAAACGAGACCTCAACTTGTATATGCCTATAACTCTCGGTCCGCATTAGAGGTTTGACTGTAACAATCAGTTGTTGTGCACGTAGAAGGGTTTCAAAAACGGAAAGAACGGGAATCTGGGGGCCTAAGTTGGTTTTGGTCCTACATATTTGAGGCCAGGCCACGCATTAGTATCCTAAATTCCTAATATGCCTCTTGGTCTCTTCTTCGTGGTGGGTTCTATCAAGTGGCAGGTCTTATTTGTTGAGAGAAGTGATGGTAAGCTTTGGTTCACTCTGCTTAGCCGCTTCAGCCAAATGCAAAAATAACCTCATTGCATTGCTATCTACTTTTATCAAACATTGGATCTAGCGATTGTATATTTCATATCATGATATTAAGATTTGGCCCAAATTGCCTTGGAACTTCAATTCTTCTTGTTGGGTTCATTTGATTTATATTTGTTGTATTATGATAATCTATTTTTAATGATTCAATTGGTTAGGTTTCATTCTTGAAATGTATTTTGTACCCGCAAAAGAATGTCCCCAAATTTGATGCTATGATTTGGGCTCTTGACCTTTAGTGGTTAATTAGTGCAGCAATAAGGTAAACCTTTTTTGGGTTAAAAAGGGCTATCTCGCCTTTTAATATTCTCTCTCTTTTAGAAGATTCAGTCAATTTGGCTGCATTTCTGGCCCCCTTCTCTCTCGCCCATCTGGTATGTTATATATTTGGTTTCCAAATTAAGAAAAAAACTATAATAAAATTTCATTCTGAATATTCACGAAAGAGAAAGGGGGTAAATTCTATCACAATGTATGGAGTTGTCGGAGTTGATGTGGTTTGTTTGGGGAGAAATGGAAAAAAAGGAAAGAGTATTTTTGGTTCATTGTACTGATTATGCGTATGATCTTATTTTGATGCAGCGAAGCATGCATTAAATTCATTTCGCTGTGCGAGAGGCGGCCGGACCTGATTGGCCCATGGAAGGCCAGAGCGGACGATCGAGCCGTCCGATCGTCGTGCGGCTCGGACATGTCAATCGATGACGAAGACCCTGCCGAAAGCAAAAACTCGACCGGCGACGACCCAGATGCATCTCAATACCAGGACCAATCTAAACCCTCCACGTGGCAGCAGCACTCAAGAAGGCTCTCCTCTGTCACCTTCCCCGTAGGAGGACATCACAGTAGGGAGCCGAGCGCCGACGTCAACCGAGACGAGGCTAGGGAAAGCGAGGAGGGTGGCGAGAAAGGGAAGAAATACCAGAGCGTGAACCAGGGGGAATCGTCTCAGCCTCAGCCCGCTCAGTCCGCAAGGCGTCTTAGCGTTCAGGACCGGATCAACCTCTTTGAGAACAAACAGAAGGAGAGTTCTGGCAGTGGTGGCAAGCCCGTCGTTGGGAAGTCTGCTGAACTCAGGAGATTGTCTTCTGATGTGTCTTCCGCCCCCGCGGCAGTTGAGAAGGCAGTGCTGAGGAGATGGAGTGGGGCCAGTGACATGAGTATTGATTTGAGCGTTGATAAGAAGGACGTTGAGAGCCCTTTGTTGACGCCGCCTTCTTCTTCTTCTTTGGTTCCTCAAACCAAGTCTGAGGAGCACAAGCCATTCAACGACACGCCGGCTTCTGATAAGCCTGAGTTAAAGAGTGTTATATGTAGCGCTGGTGATAGTGGGTCAAAGCAAGAGGGGGACAGCCACACAAAGGTGGGGTTGAATACTGGAAGCCCTCGTATAGTTTCTTCTGGCCGGTCAGAAGATGCTTCTGGCTCCACTAAGTTTACTTCTTTGCAAAGAGTTGAGATTGATGACTGGAAAAATCAAACACGTAGTAAGACCCGGACCCAGTCAAGGTCATTTCTCCGGGAGGATGATACGTTGAGCGATCAGGTGATATCTCAATTGCAATCCAAATCCTTGCCTGGCGTTAGAGCAGAGGATATTGGTTTTACCAACCAAATAAGTGACAAGGCTTATTTTGCCAAGGACCAAACTTCTTCTGACACACAGATTGCTGGAAAGAAAGATCGTGCTGTTCCGCAGACCCAGTTTAGAGTGGAAGGTGCTGGATCAAAAGGTCAATCAGCGTCTAAATTTAGGGCATCTCCTTGGACAACTGCAGACTCTGGGCATTTGGAAGATGGCTCTGGAGTCAAATTTGGTGAACTCTCTGCTGCTGAGCATAAAGGGATTGATACTGATTCATTAGCTTCTCAGCGTCAGTCCGTCACATGTACTGGAAAAGTAGATGGAGTGGTGAAGAGAGATTTAGGGTCTTCCGAGAAGCAACCCGTCGATTTCACAACAAAAGCAGAGGACTCTGGACTTCAAAAAATGAAGTTCCAGCGACAGGTTTCTGCTCCTGAACAGAATAAGAAGTCACAAGCTAGGAGGGAAGAAAACAGTTCTGATTACAGGAACAGCAGGCCAGCCTTATCTGGCCAAATAGTTTCGGAAGGTCAGGATGCTTTTGGTATGTTTTCAACTGGTTCAACAGAGCAAGTTCAGAGGCTAAGGCAGTCTAAAGGAAACCAAGACCTCAATGATGAGCTGAAAATGAAAGCAAATGAGCTTGAGAAACTTTTTGCAGAGCATAAGCTTCGGGTTCCTGGGGAGCAATCCAGTTCTGCAAGAAGAAACAAGCCTGTTGACATGCAGATGGAACAAGCAGCAAGTTTACCCTACAGAAAACCACAAGTAGAGATTCCTCCGGCACAAGTGCCTGACAAGAATTCAGTGCCTGAACCTTTGAGAGGTGCCAGCAATGATTCAATATTTGGGGTTAGCCCACTGGTTAAAATGGCAGATACTCCAAACTATGGTGATTCTCTGAAGCAGAATTTTCCTGAGCTTGGTGTTTCAGATGATTCTAGAGGAAAATTCTATGAAAGGTATATGCAGAGAAGAGATGCAAAACTTAGGGAGGAGTGGGGTTCTAAAAGGGCGGAAAAGGAGGCCAAGATGAGGGCCATGCAGGAAAGCTTCGAGCGAAGTAAAGCAGAGATGAAGGCCAAATTCTCAGGACCTGCTGATGGACAAGCGGCAGTTAGTGCTCGTAGACGTGCAGAGAGATTCAGATCTTTCAATCCTCGCTCATCTATGAAAAAGGAGCAGGTATTCTGCATCTTTCTGGGGAGAAAGTAACACAAATGACCTGTAGATTTAGATAATAAGAATGAAACCCAAGTTTCTTTTTTAACGTTTTTAACTGACAATTGAAAGGGTTTACTCTTCTGCAGCACCCAATAGATCTTCTGCAGAGTGAAGATGAAGATCTGTCAGAATTTTCACAACAGTTACCATTTGGCACTGAGACATCTTTGGGGGACACTACTTCTAAAAGCATACAGTCTAAGAAGCTTTTGACCAGTAAAAGTCTGTCCGCTTCCACCACCCGCACGTCGGCAGTTCCGGCAGTGAGGTCAGCTGTAAAAGCTTCCAACTCTGGTTCTGGGAGACGAAGAGTGCAGTCTGAAAATCCTCTTGCACAGTCAGTCCCCAACTTCTCAGACTTGAGAAAAGAAAACACAAAGCCTTCTGTGGGAGCTAGCAAAACAACTCGTGCACAAGCAAGAAACTATGCTCGCAGCAAGTTCAACAGTGAAGAGATTTCCCTCGTCAGTGAAGAGAAACAGCGAAGATCACAGTCTGTAAGGAAAAGCTCGGCAAGTCCTGCTGAATTTAAGGACTCACCCTCTCTAGATTCAGAAGGTGTTGTTTTGACACCGTTAAAATTTGATGCAGAGCAAACTCAGCATAATCTCTATGGTAAGTTCCCAAAGAATGTGGAGTCAAAGCCTTTCCTCAGGAAGGGTAATGGAATAGGTCCTGGTGCTGGAGCTGTTATAACAAAGATGAAGGCTTCAATGGCATCCAAGTCTATGAACATTGAAGAAGAGTCAGATGAGGTGGTCTTTGAGCCAGAGGAGTCAGAAGATGCTGTAAAGGATGAAGAGGAGGAAGAGTCTGAACTCACAGCTATTGAAGATCAGGCTAAGACAGATAATGAGAAATCAAGACTAAGCCAGGAATCTGATAAGTTGGTTAATTCTGGGTCTGAAAGTGGTGATGTAAGATCTTTTTCCCAAGGTGACCCATCTTTTGTGGCTGAATTGCCTACTGCCATTCCTTCAAACTTTCAACCTGTTGGTTTTGTGCAAGATTCACCTACTGAAAGCCCTGTGTCATGGAATTCTCGAGTGCAACATGCATTTTCTTATGCACATGAGACTTCTGATGTTGATGCCTCTGCTGACTCTCCAATGGGAAGCCCTGCATCCTGGAATTCACATTCTCTAAATCAAGCGGAGGTTGATGCAGCTCGAATGAGAAAGAAATGGGGAAGTGCTCAGAAACCTGTTCTTGTCTCTAATTCTTCCCATACTAATTCTCGCAAGGATGTGAGAAAAGGATTTAAACGCTTGCTAAAATTTGGTCGGAAAAGCCGTGGCAATGAAGGTATGGTTGACTGGATTTCTGCTACTACTTCTGAAGGAGATGATGATACTGAAGATGGGCGAGATCCCGCCAATCGGTCATCAGAAGATCTGAGGAAGTCTAGAATGGGATTCTCTCAAGGTCATCCTTCTGATGATAGCTTCAATGAGAGCGAGTTTTACAGTGAACAAGGTGACTGCTTTTTACTTTGTTATTACTTATTGTTCTTTGACGAAATTCAGTAGTAAATTTAATTAAATTTCATCCTTAACATCAAATCAAGTGTTCTTTTACATATTTGAACTAAACTTTTTCAGAAATCACTGCCTACTTTTTCCTTGACTTTTTGAATTTAATTTAATAATATGCTGGTGAAATCCAACGCATTCTAATCCCTATTGAGCAAGCCTAAGATTTTCATCGACTGACTTGTAATCCTGTGCATGAGGGTTGTCACTTTTTAATTGTTATATAATTTATGCTGTTCTCCCTGTAACTTGTCAAGTATGTGTAACTTACCTTCAGTGGCAGGGATAAATAATTGAATGTTGAAAGCTAGAGTGGCTAAGATATTTTAATATGTTCCAGATGTATATAGGCACTCTCTTAGCCTGGAATTTCAGCCTGATCTTGTGGCAGGATAAGATAATTGAGCATGGAAAAGCCACATGGGCTGGATCTTTTAATATGTTTCAGACATTTATAGGCACTCGCTTACCCTGTAATTTCTGCCTGATGTTGGTGTCCACAAATCTGTGAGTTGATTTTGGACAAACTCATTGTAGGGACTGTAGAATTGCCCAGTCTTCCCTGATCCCTGCCCTCTTGAGGTTCTGGGCAGTGGGGGGCAAAATTCTTAGATGTTTTAGTTTTGTCTTGCTTGGTTAGTGTCTGTTTGGTGATGTCATATGACTGCTTGTCAATTATCAGTGGATTATATTCAGGGGGCCTTGCACACTAGGGTGTAGTGATGCCCTTTTCATGCTACTTCTTGGTCATTTATAGACAAGGAGTCACCAAAAAACATGATTTATAGAAGTGCTGGATGGCTATGGAAAGCCACTGACTTTCTGATTTATTTCTTTTTCTCCAATTTTCAATGCATATAACAGTTTTCTCATTCAACCCAAATTTACAAAATTATTTTCGCTCCATATTTGAACCAGAAAAAATTTCTGCTGCAAAGAAAATATGGTCATGGGTAGAGATGATGAGTTAGAATCCATTTAGCTTATCTCACCAGTGAGATTAAGGTTTGGTGGTGACGTAAAAGAATGTGCTTTGGTTGGTTAAAAGTCTTTCAGTTTGTTGGCACACTTGTTCTTCTCTTCTTATGATCAATGTATTTTATTGAGGGTGATGTATGCTGGATTAGTGAGCAACAAGATGTTTCTTTCTTCTTGCAGTTCAAGCCTTGCACAGTTCTATCCCGGCACCTCCAGTGAACTTTAAACTGAGGGAGGATCATTTGTCTGGAAGTTCTATTAAAGGTGACTGATTATGAGCATTAATTTTTGAATTTTTGTATTAGCAGTAACATAATGTCTTTATGTAAGGAAAATGCATGGATGATGGATCACTTAACATCCCTAATGCACTTTCCGGTTGTGTCATAAACTAAAACAATAGAAAGTTGGGGGTGGCTTCTTTAATTTTCTATTCACAACCTAGGATTTGACTCTGCTGCAACAATCCCATTTAGTTATTGAGTAAGTGGTGTATAGATTTCTACTTATCAACTTGTCTATTGAAAGTCGGGTTTTAGGTTGATTTCCTGCTGGCAAATCATATCTTTCTTTTGTTATTTAGAAATAATGTCCAGTACAAGTAATATCAGAATTTGATCCTGTCTGTGTAATTGGGTTCTCCTGAAAGCAGTCATACCACCATAAAGAGTATGACCACAAAAAGGAGACTTTATAGGCTTCTCTTAAGCAGTTTCTTCATGAAATTTTACTAACCCTTCCCAGCCTTTACAAACGTGTGTATGCTGTAGTCATTCTGGTTTACTAAGGGCTCCTCATCCTGTCAAACCTCTGAAAATTCTTGAAGTTATGCGAACTTTTTTGTACCAGTGTTTGTCTTTTCCAGTTGGGTAGCCAATTTATGGGTGTAAAGTAATCCAGCCAATCTTTATTGTTGTTGTGAATGGTTAGCTGCCTCCTAGAAAGACCACGGTTGCTCCAAATCTTCACCTTTTAAATTATGGGTTTTATGATCCTATGCAGTTGAGGTTTTGTGATAATGATCTGTTCAGTCTCTTCAAGTCCATCAAGGTCCTCCTCAATTGAGGAGGTCTCATGTTCAATACCTCTTAAATGCTCGAGCCTGCAAGAGCTTGAACTGTGGCTCAAACTTTTGGTGAGTACAAGAATTTAAACAACCAAATGACAACTCAAAACCACTATCATCATCAAGATATAAGCTTACTTCAGTGGACTGCCCTGCGAACGTTTCTTGCTCACCACCTCATAAGATAACAGCTTCCTGACCTTTTTTTCTTCCTCAGTATCTCCATTTGATGATCTGCTTGCTTGGGATACCAGTTATTTTTCACCGAGAAAAATGCCAGTTGGGCCACAAATATCTCTTGCTGATGCTTATCAATATTTGTTGATGTATTTTATGCTGGTTGGGAGGTCATTGTCTTTATAATCTTGAACCTCTTCAATCTGTCATATCTCATCCTTGGAAGTTAAGTGGAGGATGTTCAATGGTTTACATGCTTTATTCTCAGTTTAGTACTGCATTAATTAGCTGTCAGAACATTGAGCCTTTACCATCAAACTCACAGTTCTGATTATGGAAAAAATGGGGTGACAAATTGGTAAGGCCAGCCTCTGTTCATTATCAGGAATAGTGACCAATGAGCTTCACTACTATAGACTACCTAACTGTCAGGAAATCAGGCGTTTTGTTGGAAAATCAGCGTCATTGTGGTGCTACAAGATGGCAATTATTGTATAGTAGAATAGATCATTGAGATTATTGATTGACCTTAAATGTGAACTGATAGACTGCTATCTAACAGAAGATAATAAGTTCTTCTATCAGTGTACACTGCCTCAAGAAGGAAAAATCCTAAACTGAATCAGATGGCTGCAGCATCACTTGTTGATTGAGGTTTGGATATTTTCTTTAACATGCGGGAGACGCTGGAGGAATGCCACCACTGTTCGCATACTATATATAAAAAATGTTACATCCCATCCCTGAGGTGTAGATAATTATACAGGTTATAGAACAAAATTAAGTTTGTTAATCAAATTGGCCCTATCCTTGAAATGTCCATTTTTCTTTCAAATGCTCCACATTACACACGTGCACCATTATCTAAAGCCTTCCTAAGTTGTTTTACACCACAACCTCTCTACATGAAGGCTCAAAATGAGATATCACAGAATCAGCTAGGCAAGATTCGGTGTACCAGAGATAGATAAGTTGCTTCATGTTTACACTCCCCCTACCAAACTCTAGTGGGTTAGGCTGCATGGATTATAGCTAGCCAATTATCTGTCTATTTTGCTTTAGGGCTTTTCATCAGGTTCACTCTTAGGCCTCCCTATTGTTTCTCTTACATCTTATTTTTAAATTTTAATGGCCAACGCACCAGCTTTGTTACATATAATGTTTTTTTAGTTTCATTTTTTCTTATATGGTTGCATGTCTATTATAATATATTCATATATGTTATACTCATATTTTGCACATGTAGGTACCAAACATTTTATACCATATAACGATGTTGGTCTCATTAGTTGTCTGTAAAATTTTCCTTTTGTTTTAAATGATTTTTAAACAACCCTCCCTCGATCCTCTCAAAGCTTGGAGAATTATTTCTTCAATCTTTCCTTGGTCAACACTGTTTGCATTGAAGGTAAGTAGATGATGTATTCATTTTTAGTGAAAACCTGACCAACATTGTTAACACCTACATATTTTCTTAAATATTGAAAGTTTGGACTCAGGGTGAGCCTTGGTAGCAATGGTAATGTTGTTCCTTTGTGACTCACGAATTAGAATTATGGAAACAGTGTTTTTGCAAATTAAGGGTAAGGCTCCATAGAAAGATAACCTTCCACTATCCTCACAGAGCGGGGAGACTCTTGCAATGGGGGGATGCGCTTTATTGAAAATTTGGGTTGGATATAGATTGGACTGGGGATTGGTCAGCTTGTATAAAGGTTGTAGATCTCTTTTTGAAGGTCAAGGAGAAGGGGATGAGGTTGAAATTCTCTGCTGCTTGTTAAAAATATGGTGGTACTCTTTGAATCCTCCACATGCTTTTGCGCTCACTTAAGCACATGTGCATGTAAACAAGTAAATTTGCTGTCATCCCAAAGGTTCCACTTTCTGCCGTTTCCTCTCTAAACATTTAAGTGATTGTGTATAATTTGTATGCATAAACTTGAGTTGCTCACTTGTCTTGGGTTGGTCCTAAATATGCTACGGTTTTAAAATTTCTACCCTTGAGCTGTAAACGACTACTATGTACGGTAAGAAAAATTAAACCATTAACCAGTCATATTCAGTTTGTTTGACTAGGCTTTCTGTCATTGTTTTAATGCTCCATCCTATTGAATTTTGTTGAAGAAACGAGTTTACCATCTTTTGATGTTGGCTTTCCTGTGCTTGGACCCAAATTGTGCAGCCCCAAGATCATTCTTTTCTTTGCCTCCATTTCGGAGCAAGGGAAGCGACTCAAAGCCGAGATAACTCTCTCTGAGAAGACGACTGAGCTCCTGGTTGTTTGGTGGTAACATGTCCAACTGGCTGAAAAGGATATATATATATATATCTCTCTATATATATATACGGATAGCAGGTTCTTGAGGAAGGCAACGATCATGTCTCTTGCATATCTTCAATTCATATTGTGATGCCTTACCTTGCTCATGATTTAGCCAGATATTTCTAGTAGTTGTGTTAGAATGTCAAAGTTTGTATATCATGTTAAGGGGGAAATTGCCAATTGGCAGATCATCCGTGATTTTGGTAGTCAAAAGCATTCTTTGTTCATCTTCATTTGAACTAGACTTTGTGTGATGTATATCAGAAGATATTGAACCATTGTGGAGACACAAAAATATTAGCAATTATAAGAAAGAGTAATGTATCTCTGTATATTCTATTTGCACAATATATGATTACCCACCCTATCTATTGTTGTGATCTCCTCCTTTCTTCTATCTGCTCCTGATTGATTCTGTGTTTTTCCAGGAAAATAAAGAGGATAAGTAGAATGGTTGAAATTGCAAGTCTAGCTGGGATTAATGATTAGGTTACAGACCACTACTAGTCAGAAGAAAATAAAAGGAGCAATTCTTATAAAATGGTTTATCTTTTTCTTTTTTGGCTAAATTTTTCTATTGATTCAAGGGAATTATTGATAGAAGTCAGGGAACCTTTAGGGTTTGGTTTTACAATTTGAAAACTAGTTTGCTGGTTCTGAAATTATTTATTTAACTTTCAAGTAAGAGTCAAATTAAATAAAAATGGCAAGAATTGATGGATGCTTCACTGAAAAAAATCAATCCAAAATTGCTACTAATCAAGCATTCGAACAACGAGGATGATTGGCAATGGTGACACTGGCCAAATTCGTGAGGATTTTAGAGTTGACAGAGTATAAGACAAAAATGAGAACTTTACTTATAAATTACAAGTTTATTCTTCGATTTTAAAGAAGTAATGGAGCAAGTTGAGAGTGTTGGGAAGAGCGAGAGAGAAACCAAGACGAGATGAAGAAATTCAAGTTAACCAGAAAAACCAGTCTAGCAAAGCAAACTAGGTCGCTGATGAAAAGGTGTTCGGAAGACAGTGAAAAGTCGATTTCAGTGATCGGCGAAGGCTAAAAACCTTCTTTTTGAGGGTGGCCGTTGCATCATTGGCAGTAAAGCAGGCTGTCACAGAAGAAGGAGGGCGCGGGTGCGATTTCTAGAAAACTCATGGGAGACGTGCGTAATATTCGGAAAATATTGACTTCTATTTCACACCAAAACTTCTGTTTTATTACATTTTTACCCAAATAAACTTGAAAATTTGCCCTTTTGCCCTCAGATTTCATTTAAATTTTACCGAGACCCTATAACTCAGTAATATTTATTGCATATGTTACCAATTATTCAACATTTTATGCAGTATTTCACTTTATGAAATTTCATATATGCCCCAAATTGTTGGAGTATAAATGCATCGGCTTAAATTTTCATGTTAAATGCATTAAATCTCAATTTAATGTCACTGAAGATATATACATGGTCATATAATTTTCTTATGACCTAGTGACTTGTACAAGAATGCTATATTTCTTTATTAATAAGTAAATAATGTTAGTTATCCCAAACCGTGATATTAGGTTCAGTTTACACATGAATTGGTTATACTTGCAACCTCTTAGTCATAAGGCGTGGATAGGTAAATCATGAGTATGCATACACATAAAAACTAATTTTGAGTGTCATTAAGTGCTATCATCGTTTATTGGTCATTTGATATTCAGGGCCGGCCCTACCTTGAAGCCATTTATGCCATGGCATTAGGCCCCCAAATTAGAAGGCCCCAAATTTTAGGAATATGTAATATTTATATATATTTTTTATTTTTTTAATAATTAATATTTTATTAAAAATTAAATATAAAACATTTTAAATTTTTTAAATTTCCTTCATCATTTTTCATTTTTTAACCGTTGCTGTGGTGTTCCCCATAAAACTCATGATTTATTAGATAAAGTTAATTATGAAAATTTAATCAACAATTTTGCATCTCAAAATGCAAGAAAAATTAATTTTATATAAAGATGAACATAGTCCAACACATATTTGTAAAATGAAAAGTTATTGTTGGTAAATTTTATCCTTTAATACTGTCAGTTTAATGTTATATTTTGTTTCTCTTTATAAGAAAATTATGAATGTATAATTTTTTGCTCGCACTGATCTTCTTAGACTTTAAAAAAAAATTAGTTTAGTTTTTTTTTTTTGTTTATTATCGTAAATTGTTTGACTTTTTTTTTTCTGAGACATTATATTTTAGTTGAAAATTTATTATTGTTAAGAGATTATTATATTTTGTAGTTGATTGAATTTTAATTTTTTTTATTTAATAAAATAATGAAATATTTATGTAAAAAAATATATTATTTATTTTTTTATAAAAAAAATTAATACTAAAAAGCCTCAACAAACGTTTTCGCCTAAGGCCCCCAACTCTGTTGGGCCGGCTCTGGTTAGGTAGTCCAAATACTTCCAAGAGAAATAATAAGTTTCATGAATAAAGAAAATGTCAGCTTTTTTAAATAATTGATTCAGTGGTTTGTAATAATTATTTTCTTTAAAAAATTTTGACATCAGATATTTGGCGACGTAAACGTTTATATCTTAATAGTCCGTATATGTATGTTTCAATTTTAGTTATTAAGGTTCGATCTCAAATCACATGCTGAGAGAGTCTTGATGAAATAAAAAAATATTAAAAAATATATATATATATACATATTTATTTTATCATAATAACATGCTCAGAAAGGTAAAGTGTTACATACTTGTTAAAAGTAGTAAAAAATACCATTTTACCTTTATTTGTATTATAATTTTTTTTTCTCTTTCTAACCTCTCTCATTTCTTTCTTAACGTTGACCAACATGGCAACCAATATAAGATGATCAAAGCTCTAAGTTTGAAGTAATTGAACACCTAGATTTGATTTTGTCTTTTAAAAATGAGAACCCAATATCGAGAAGTAGGAAACGAACCTAAAAGCAAATGGGTTTGTCCATACAATCAAAAGACGAACTATCTATTTTGTCCCTAGAAGTAGAAGACAAACCACGATTCTTAATGAGATACACGTGAGATAGAAGAAAAAAAAAAGAAAGTTAAGGAGATATAAATATGACGGTACTTTGGCATTTATAAAAAGTTGACAATAGTTTTCACATGGCAAGGGAAAGTGGAATAGGGGAAAAAATTGGTGTGTCAATGAAAATTAAAAGGAGGTTAGGGTTATTTTTGAAAATATAGTAGTCGGTGCCATTTGGACAAACTTTACGGCTCTTCATGCAACTTACCAAAGAATTATGTATATTAAAGATAAGAGTATTGCAATGTTTCACTAATTTCCATTCTAAAGATAACAACAATAAAGAGAATAAAACATAAAAGATTGGCATTGGACGTGCCTTCAAAATTGTTCTCTCTCCAACAGCTGAAGATGGAAATTCTGTCGTGCACTGTACACTGTGCAAGTTAAGAAGCTCTCTACTCCATAAAAAGTTCTGTCACGCAAGAATAAGAAGAGAAGTTAGAAGTCCCTTGCTTAGTCTTTGACTGTGAAGAGTTAAAAAACTAAGTGGGCTACCTCGAGAGGTTAAGTAGAAAGGCTCGAATGAAATTGATTTGCTTGCCTTTATTAAACAAGCTACACCCCTATTTATACTAAAGGCTGACGAGATAAGGGTTCCAGCAGATCACAAAAATAAAGGAGAATCACACCAACAATACAGTAACTAAAGTCCTCCTAAAATCATGGTTGATTGCAGATGGCACATTGAACAAGTAAGAGCCAAAGTAGGACCAAGTCATGACAAGTTCACTCTACCAGCCCTTAAACTGCAATTTTGATTCCAAAGCATACATCACTGCCCTTATTATATTATTATTATTATTACTATTGTAGTTACAAACCAATAGACCTTAAGCATTAGCATACAGAGGTCCAGTTTATCATTGGGTACACTTTGGTCCATTTAGTTACTAATTTGATGAACTCATCAGGCCTTGACATATTCTGGGCAACTAAAACAATACAGATTAAGGTTTTAAAATGTCTGAGGATGATAGGATTAGTAGTAGTATATAGACTCAAGAAATTAAGGTTGCTGTCTGTCTCTGGATGCAAGCCATTTGGCAAAGGGAGGGAAGATGCGTAGACTGAATAATACAAGTAGTTTTGACTTAGTAGTTGTTTAGAAGAAGACATCTCCACATCTCTCCCCTTCACTTCTTGTCCATAACACAACTTCTTGCCTTATCAATGACATGTGGAGGCATATGCAGAATGACAGAAACTACAATTATTATTATTATTATTACTATTGTTTTTTGCAATATATAAAGTCAACACCATACCCACAAAATTCACTCTTACAATCAACTTTATTGATGATTATATAATTTGTCAAGTTAATATATATAGAGGTGTGCATGAGTTTGGATTTGAATTTAACTTTTTTAACCATTTCTTGAAATTCAAGTTTGATTTTTTTCCCAATTAATATGAGTTTAATTTATGATACACAAAAATGCTTCGTGAGTGTCGTTTTCGTATTTTCGAAACATTTTCTGCATTAAAATGCCGACAAACACCAAAAAATATTTCTAGATTGTATAGGTAATTCTGAAAACTTTTTGTGATGGTTCCTCAATATTTGAAAAATATTAAAAATGCATTTTCATCCAAAAAGAAGTTCGAGATGAAAAAAAAATATTCTATTAAAATTATATTTACAAACAATATCTCTATATTTTTTTTATTTACGTATTTTTTCATGTTCATATTTTTTATTTTTTAAAAAATATTATTTTTTTATTTTTATTTCTGTACAACTTAAGATTTAAGTATGGGTTCAAACCCTCTTGTCTATAAATCTGACCCAAATCGATCACCTCATATAAAATTTCATAAATTTTTTAACCTTAGGCAAATGTAAAAATTTCCCAACCCTAACATGTTAAACTCTTCAATAGGCCGGCAGCATATGTGTATATATGTATATATATAGTTTTTAGTTTTAGCAGCTGCACTATGCCTCGGCCGTCCCAAGAAACCAAATGAACCCAAAGCTGATCCGTTACAATGATTAATTTGACTAATCTTTGTATTTTGTCCACCATTTTAATTACATTCTTAATTAGTCTAATATTAATATTTAGAGTGTCATTATCTCTTAGCCTTGCTACAATCTCAAACTTCAAGAGGACAAGTATAAGCCAAGATTATTAAGGGCTTCCCTGACCAGCCATTATGTGCCAATTAAGGCAATCCTAATTTCATATTATTATATTAAACTTTAATACAAAATATTAATATCCAATTATGCAATAATAGTATGTCATTGTAATCACCCGAAAGGACACTATTCGAGGGACTTGATATTGATTCTCAAACACGAAATCCAATTAAAAAGAATAAACCCTAACTCCAACAGATATGATGTTGTGATAAAGCACTTAAAATTTTAGAATTTGAATTAACACGGTAATTTAGAAGATAGAATTATTATTAGAAGGTAGCATTTAGTTAGAAGAAAGTAGTAAGACTGAAAGACAAATTTCACATAAACTGTATCGAATATCTAACTCTAAGTGTGTATAGATTGTATCCATATTTAAGTTTATCTAAAAAGTGTATCAAGAGGGAAGACCACTCACCTCTGAAGATTAATAAGACGAAACTTGGATCACAGAATAAAAGAAAACCCTAATCATGATGCAGAACATATCGCTTTGCATGTCAATGAGGCTAAAGTTAGAGATTAACATTCCAAACAGTAGTTATGTTTCAAACTAGATATTCTTTAATTACTTAGAACCCTTATACTCATGTCTAGAGATTTGCTACACTAATTGTCCCATGTTTACTTGTTATTTAATAAGGTAATATTTGTTAATCGAGATATAGACTAAAAAATATAAAATATGAAAAACATTCAAAACTGATGTCATTTTCAATGTGATTATTAAATTTATCTGACGACCATTGAAAAAAAAATCACATGACTTTTTATCTGACACTTTTTAAATCACATACTTATCATTTTTTAAAGGGATAAACATATGTTGAATTTTAAGATAAGAAAAAATGATGCATATATCCTTCAGTGCATTCTAAAAAATTTAACAGTTTGATAAAAATATTAAAATATTTTTCAGTCTTATCTTGATTATTCAATATATTAATTTAAAAAATATTTTAATTTTATTTTTATACAAACTCAATTTAACAAATGTTATTTAAAAAAAAAAAAACATATCATCTTCTATAATAATAGTGTCCAGAATTCTCTGATGCATGCGAATACTTAATCAGGAGAGTATGGTATTTATATGCAATTTTTTCTTTATTTAAAGAAAAAATATTTTCACAACTCAAACTCGATTGGATAATTTGAAAAATGTTTTTTTTTTTAATTTTTTTTAACAAGAATGGCAATAAAATAATAAGGGGTGGATTTCTTCATAAGCATTGGCCCAACTTCAACGTGTAGTGCTGCCTCTTTCCAAAGTTCATGTTTTGTCTTTGCATTTGTATTATATGCCCAATGGAAGATCAAGCGGATTCATCTAAGTTAAGCGCTCTCTCTCTCTCTCTCTCTCTCTCTCTCTCTCTCTAATTCTTCATACATTAATTGGGAGGAAGTGATCTTTCCAAGAGACTGATCAGTGATCACAGCTTCAGTTTTGTGTCCATGGCTGATCCCTACTCCTCTTTTGAGACCGAGCAGTATTCTTCCTCCTTCACCGGCCGGGGACGTCGCCGCCGCCACCCCACGCCAGCCACCACCCGCTACCACTCCCAATCCTTCACTTCCAGCTCTTTCAACTTCTCCCTCTCTCACGGTCCCTACACCCGCCGGAATGTTCCTCCGCCGTCCACTCCCTTCTTCTCCGACGACGACAAGTCTTGGCATGGAGAGCTTTCCTGGCAGTTTGAACCAACTGGGTGGCGGGAAAACCGGAACCTCGGAGCAGCGCTCAGCCCCTGGACCGCCACCGCCACCCCCTCCAGCTCGCCAGGAAGCCGGGTTTTCCGACGAACCGCCAATCAGTATTTCCTTTCCCGAACGTATGGTAGCTCCCACCAAGAACATTCTGGGTATGGTGAAGTGCCGTCCGGAAGGCTTGAGCTGCAGAGCCGCGTCGCCGGCGGCGACGGTGAGAGCTCGTTCTTTGGAAGAAGCTACAAGTCCGGTGAATACGGGAGGCATAATAATAATAGTTATTCTGGCTTGGCCACCATTAAAGAGGTTGGAAGCGCTGGACACAGTGACCCTTTGGCTGGTAATGTAGGATCGAAACTCAAAATACCCACATCAATTTTACAACGAAGAAATTATTTTATTGTTTACTAAATTTTCTAAATAATAGATTAACAAATGTTGGGTAATTATTTTCACAAGATGATGTTGATCGTTTATTGAGATTGTGTGTCTCGAGTGTGTCAGCTCAGATGATCGTGTCTTATAATTATATATGATCTTATTGAGGGTTTGCAGTTTTTCTGTAAATATTCTGCTTTGTGTTGATCTCTGTGTGATCCAATCCCAACAAGGGGTATTAGAGCGATCCTATCAACTATTAAATATCCATCACTAACTAAAATATCTAACCTCTGGGACTCATGCTTGGGTTATTGCCTACAGGTAAGGATGAGCTTAGCATGATTGGTTATGAATCTGTTGAAGAAGACAACCATCATCATCATCATCATCATAAGCCGGGCATCCGTGGCAGTGATGGATCCTCATATTCAGCAAGCCATCAGTATAGGAGTGGACATGGATTGGATGAGATTGATGGGCCACCATATGATGAACAAGAAGAAGAAGAAGAAGAAGAAGAAGCTGTTGAGCCACCAAAAGCTGTTGGGCTGTTGAGCTTATTCAAGTACTCAACAAAGCTGGACATTCTTCTTGTGATTTTGGGTTGTTTGGGAGCCCTTGTTAATGGCGGCTCTCTTCCTTGGTACTCGTATTTTTTTGGGAAGCTTGTGAACAAGATTGCCACTGGATCAAAAAGTGACGCCAAGAACATGATGGATCGAGTGGATAAGGTAAGAACTCTTTTCTTATTAGTCACTAATGTTCAGTTTAGTACTCCATTCTGATCTTTATTTGCTTGGCCAATGTGGATCTTTTTAGCTTTTCTTACAGCCATTTACGGGCTTTCTAGGACTTAGAAAGCAGTACTATTATCAGCACAAACTTATGATGGCGATGATGATTGTTAATTTGCCTTTTTTTGACATGTAAATTCAGATATGTCTCCTCATGGCTGGATTATCAGGAATAGTGGTGATTGGAGCATACTTGGGTAACTAGGAGTTTCTTATCTTTTTCTATTTATCTGTTTTTTGGGGGTTTCAGAAAATTCATTTTCCTAAAGAATTTTGCTAAGTGAAGAAGCTACTGTGGCAGAGGTCACTTGCTGGAGATTGGTGGGGGAACGATCAGCGCATCGCATCAGAACAGAGTATCTCCGAGCAGTGTTGAGACAGGATGTTGGGTTTTTTGACACAGAAATTAGTACTGCTGACATTATGCATGGGATTTCAAGTGATGTAGCTCAAATCCAAGAAGTCATGGGGGAGAAGGTTGTTCTTGTTTCAACCTTTATATATAGCTAATCCTTACAAGTTTCGGCTTATTCCAAGCTAATAGTGCTTTACTTGAAACAGAATTGTTTGAATGTTATGTAGTCTTGCTGGTATATAGATGTTCTCTTCTAGTAAACCATGCCAAAAATCGATGAGCTCATTGGCATATATAGCTCAGTATTTAAGTTCAATCTGGCATTTGTCTCATCACATATACAACTTATATAGTTTCTAATGTTATTATTTCTCTTATCATAGATGGCACACTTTGTTCATCATATATTTACCTTCATCTGTGGCTACATCGTTGGTTTCTTGAGGTCGCCGAAGATTTCTTTGGTAGTTTTTGCAGTCACCCCTTTAACAATGTTCTGTGGTATTGCTTATAAGGCTGTATATGTCGGCCTAACTTCCAAAGAAGAGGTAAAGCAGAGTCACAAAAGCATAAAATTGTTGAATCTATATATGATGCCCAATTCCTGTTAATCTCACACTGCCTTTATTGGTTATTTCTTCAAAGGTTTCTTATAGGAAAGCCGGTAGAGTGGCAGAGCAAGCCATGAGTTCGATTAGAACAGTGTTTTCTTTTGTAGCAGAGGACAATCTGGCAGCAAGATATGCCAAAATGTTGGAGAAAGCAGTGCCCGTTGGGCTAAAGATTGGCTTTGCCAAGGGTGCGGGAATTGGAGTTATATATTTGGTCACTTACTCGACCTGGGCACTTGCTTTCTGGTATGGATCTATCTTGGTTGCTAGAAACGAGATCCGTGGAGGTGACGCCATTGCTTGTTTCTTTGGTGTCAATGTGGGGGGAAGGTAATAACCAAATTTCCCTTCTCTTTTGATCAGTAAAGCTAGTATACAAACTGACGTGAACTAAATATTTGCAGGGGCTTGGCATTGGCATTGTCCTATTATGCACAGTTTGCCCAAGGAACAGTTGCAGCTAGCCGGGTGTTTGAGGTTATAGAGAGAGTTCCAGACATCGATCCTTACAATCCCGATGGAAGGCTGCTTTCAAGCGTACGTGGAAAGATTGAGTTCAAGAATGTCAGTTTTGCTTACCCATCTCGCCCAACTGTTCAAATTCTCCGGTCTCTCAATCTAGTAATTCCTGCTTCGAAGACTGTAGCATTGGTTGGTGCTAGTGGAGGCGGCAAATCCACCATTTTTGCTCTTATAGAGAGGTTCTATGACCCCATCAGTGGTAAGCCAAATGATACTGTTTGATGGTAGACAAAAAATCAATGGATTCGTATTGTTCATTCTTATCGACTTTGAAAATAATGTTTTGGCAGGGTCGATCACCTTGGATGGGCATGATTTAAGGACTCTGCAAGTGAAGTGGCTGAGAAGTCAGATAGGCATGGTGGGTCAGGAACCAGCTCTCTTTGCCACAAGCATACTGGAAAATGTGATGATGGGGAAAGAGAATGCCACCAAGAAAGAGGCTCTTACAGCTTGCATTGCTGCCAATGCCCACAACTTCATCTCCAACCTTCCATATGGATACGATACCCAGGTAAAATACACGAAACAAGCATTGCCTTATCGATTAGAGATTGGAAATCGACTTAATTTACCCTCTCTGGACAGGTTGGAGACCGAGGAACCCAACTCTCAGGGGGTCAAAAGCAGAGGATAGCACTTGCTAGAGCCATGATCAAAGATCCTAGAATCCTTCTTTTAGATGAGCCTACAAGTGCCTTGGACCCCGAGTCCGAGTCTGTGGTGCAGCAGGCCATCGACAAGATCTCAACGGGCAGAACCACCATTGTGATTGCTCATAGGCTGGCCACAGTAAGGAATGCTCACACCATTGTGGTTCTTGACCAAGGCTCAATTGCTGAAATGGGTGACCATCACCGGCTCATGGAAAAGGCTGGGGGATACTATGGCCTTGTAAAGATGGCTTCTGAAGGAGTTTCGAAACCTGAAACAAAGCAAAGCCACATTCGGAAGGATTCAGAGTTCTCCATGCATGAGAAATCCATTCATGATGTGTCAAGATCAAATAAAGCAGATGAAACCTCAAGATCTAAGAACTTAAAGAGCACGCAATCAGGATACCAAGTGGAGGAAGAAATGGAGGAAAAGACTAAGAAATTTCGGCTTTCAGAGATATGGAACTTGCAGAGACCTGAGCTTGCCATTCTGTTATTTGGATTTGTTTTGGGTATTCATGGTGGAGCAATTCTCTCAATCTTTCCCTTAATTCTAGGTGAAGCGCTTAGAGTTTACTTTAAAGACAACGCGCATCAAATGAAAAAGGATATCAATAACCTCTGTTTGGTACTAGTTGGGCTTGGCTTTGGTTGCATCATCTCCATGACAGGCCAGCACGGTTTTTGTGGCTGGGCTGGTACAAAGCTCACAAGGAGGGTAAGAGATTTCTTGTTTCGAGCAATACTAAAACAAGAACCCGGTTGGTTTGACTTGGAGGAGAATTCAACTGGAACACTTGTTTCAAGGCTTTCAACTGATTGTGTTAGTTTTCGGTCAGTCCTTGGTGATCGGTTCTCAGTTTTGGTAATGGGGGTGAGTTCAGCTGCTGTAGCCCTGGGAGTGTCATGTGTCCTGGAATGGAGACTCGCACTCCTGGCGGCTGCTCTCACTCCATTCACGCTGGGTGCAAGCTATTTCAACCTGATCATAAACGTTGGGCCTAAATTAGATAACAATTCTTATTCCAAAGCCAGCAACATAGCTGCAGGTGCAGTTTCGAATATAAGAACAGTGGCAACATTTTCAACCCAAGAGCAGATTGTCCAATCATTTGACCAAGCCTTATCTGAGCCGAAGAGAACATCAGTTAGAAGGTCACAAATTCTCGGATCAGCTCTTGGCCTCTCTCAAGGTGCCATGTATGGAGCATACACTCTGACTCTTTGGTTTGGGGCCTACCTAGTGAAACAAGACAAGACAGACTTTGGGGACGTGTACAAGATCTTCCTAATACTTGTTCTAAGCTCATTTTCCGTTGGCCAGCTAGCTGGCCTTGCACCAGACACATCCACGGCTGCAACTGTAATACCAGCTGTTTTAGACATATTGAACCGTAGGCCACTGATTGGTAGTGAAAGCCGAAAGGGTAGGAAGATCGAAAGGTTAAAGCCCTTTGACGTCGAGTTCAAGATGGTCACGTTTGCTTACCCGTGCAGGCCTGAGGTGATTGTGCTGAGGGATTTCTGTTTGAAGGTCAAAGGAGGAAGCATGGTGGCCCTCGTAGGAGGAAGCGGGTCTGGAAAATCAACGGTGGTGTGGATGATACAGAGATTTTATGATCCTAACAAAGGGAAGATACTGATGGGTGGAGTGGATTTGAGAGAGCTTGATCTCAAGTGGCTGAGGAGACAAACAGCTCTGGTGGGTCAAGAGCCAGCACTCTTTGCTGGGAGCATAAGAGACAATATCGCATTTGGGAATCCATCCGCTTCATGGACTGAGATTGAAGAAGCTGCCAAGGAAGCTTACATTCACAAGTTCATTAGTGGGCTGCCTCAGGGATACGACACAGAGGTATCCTTACTCTTCTTCTTTTCTCACTATTAGCTCTCAGGTATAACAAGCGGTTGTTTCTTGTTGCTGCTATAGGTTGGTGACAGTGGAGTTCAGCTATCTGGCGGCCAGAAACAGAGGATTGCCATTGCAAGGGCTATACTGAAGAGATCAAAGATTCTACTTCTTGATGAAGCTAGCAGTGCCCTGGACCTGGAATCAGAGAAGCACATCCAAGCCGCGTTGAGGAAGGTCTCCAAGCAGGCCACCACCATCGTGGTGGCACACCGCCTTTCCACCATCAGAGAAGCCGATCTCATTGCAGTCATGAAGGATGGCGCGGTTGCGGAGTATGGAAACCACGACACGCTCATGCTTTCCCACCTCAACGGTGTCTACGCTAGCCTGGTTCGGGCTGAAACAGAGGCAAATGCCTTTGCTTGACGAGCCCTTCTCATGCAAATTTTATCTTACCATTTCCATTTATGGAAGTGCTACTCGGACACTCCATTTGGACACTTAAATAGTGACATTCGTGATAATTTATAGCTTACCGACCTTCTTCAAATCTCAAACTTGACAGAGCTAACTTCACAAAATTTAACAAAATAGTTTCTGCAGAATGATGTACCTTTCAATATAAATTAATTTATTGGAAAGAATAAAACAATTCATATGGATATATTACGAAATTGGATAAAACAATAAACCACAATCAAACCACCATCAACCACACACACAAATATAGAATTTTATGTAAAAAACTCAAATTAAAAAACTGCAGACAAAAAAAATAAAATATCACTAAACAAATATTGTTACAACAAAAGTGATATAGTTACATATAAAATATTACTAAGATGATATTGTTGTAACTAATTTTAGAGTATTAGGCATTTATTTATAGACCTAAAATCATTTATAGATGTACACAAAAAATTTTATCTTGATCAAAAGATTATTCATGAGGATATTCTTCAAGATGAGATAAAATACCAAACAAAATTGAATTTAACAATATTTAATGACAATCAAATCCAAAAATTTAATCACGATCAAATTAGGAATCCCAATCACAGACAAATTTGAATTTCGGGTCACAATTATAACAAGTTTCACCTTGACACGAAATTCAAATATAGAATTATCTAAAATTCTTTCTTTCAACAAAATTATAGAGAATTAATCTCCTTGATGAATACCAACCAAATTTGTACTACGAGAAATACCAATCAAACTCATACAAAGTTTATTATAGTAGATATCTTCAATTGTACTTAAAACATAGTCAACGAGCTTCAACATATCTTTACTGATCTTAATAACTCTATATTCACAATGGCGAATGTAAATCTACCTTAATGACTCCACCTTCATCTAAATCTATCTATGCTAAATTTGTACACATCTTAACTTGCCATAATGAAGATCAAATATTTCTATCCAACAAAAAAATATCGTACTTCAAAGCAGCCATCACAAAGATCAAATAACTTCAAATAATGTTAAACGATTGATAAATAAAATCTCAATAGAAAAAAAAAAAAACCCATAATACTGGATCTGGGCAACAAATCTGGGCAAACAAACAGATTTGGACATGGACTAGCAAAACTGGAGTGGGTCAAATCTCTTGATAGGTCAAGTATAAACCAGATCTGGGTGTGCTTGAAACAACAACAATGGCGGAAGCTCCTGGCGACAACAGTTGCAATGACGGACAACGAAGAAGGCCAATGGTCGTCAGTGATGCAAGGGGACGATTGTCGATCAAAGAAGGCGATGGGACAAAGATTGACGGTGATTGAATTGAGGCAGTGACGTAGAAGACCGAAAAACCCGATGTCGACGGCAATGGCGGATCAACTTCAGAGGGTGTCGATGATCGGAGGCTAAGGATGAAATGGAGGTAGCAATGGTGGCCGACAATAGATGCGGGCAAAGGTGGTGGCGGCAGTCAAACAATCATGGTGGCAGACAAATGATGGTGGCGACTGCGAGAAACCCTAGCCAAAATATGGTGCAGAAGTTGTAGATCCAACAGCTGAGATTTGCCAACAGCTAATGATTTGATCCAACGGACCTGATACTAGTTTGTTATGAAATTGACTCGAAAATAAATTACAATCAACCCATCAATCACACATACAAATACATAATTTTACATCGAAAACTCAAATTAAGAAAAATCTCGATCAGAAAGAATAAAATATTACTAAACAAATATTATTATAACAAAATTGATATAGTTGTACTCAAAATATTACTAAGATAATATTAATGCAACTAATTTTAGAGTATTGAACACCTATTTTATAGAACTAAAATTATTTATCTATGTACACATGAAATTTTATATTGATCAGAAGATGATTCATGATATTATTATTTTAGATAAAATAAATTTTAAATAAAATCGAATTTGACAATATTTTAATCATAATAAAATTCAAAATCACGATCAAATTAGAAATTTTAATCACAAATAAATTTGAATTTCGAATCTCAATTATAACATCATATCTTGTGTTAATCATTTGCTACAGCTCCGTATACAATTGGATTGAATCATGGAGATTTGGACCTTATGGATCTTGTGCTAATCATCTTCTATGTTAGTAAGAGCACAATATGTAGGAAGATATATATATATATATATATAGTATCAATGCCTTATTGTGTGGGGAAAATTGGCCATTGAATCATGGTGTTAAGGTGGCCCCAAGACATTATGTCTTGAAATGGAGGCAGATGAGTGATTATGCATCCAAAAAGGGAGGCCCCAAATTAGCATGGTTTCTTTAAGCAAAGATGGTCTCTTGGCTTTGAAGCAAAGAGACGTTGGAAAGCTACTTGCCTGTTGTGCCAAGCCAACAAAGTTAATTTCGTGGACCAGTTTGGTCAGAAGGCTGCAATTTCTTTGTCCATCTCTCTCTTGTCCAACAAATCTCCTTTCCTTCCTTCCTTTCTCCCTTCACACACTGCCCCCTCTTTAACCATCAAACCATCTCTCTCTCTCTCTCTACATTGCATGTAAAGAGCCCAAGATCTAATGTTCATTCATTATAATCCTGCCCAGTTCAAAGATCCCTTGAAGAGAGTTCATATTTGAGAAAACAGGGGGAATAGTAATGGCTTCTCTTACACCCGGAGTACTGCTTAAGCTCCTCCAAGGAATGAATTCCAAAGTAAAGATTCTTGGAGAATACCGATCGGTCCTTCTACAAGTGATCAGCATTGTCCCGGCCTTGAGTGGTTCGGAGCTGTGGCCTAACCAGGGGTTCTTCATAAAAGTTTCGGATTCTTCTCATTCGACATACGTCTCTTTATCCAAGGAAGACAATGAGTTGATCTTGAACAATAAGTTGCAGCTAGGCCAATTCTTCTATGTTGACAGGATCGAAGCTGGGACACCAGTCCCTACTCTGGTTGGAGTTCGGTCAGTCCCAGGACGACATCCATTTGTGGGCAACCCGAAAGATTTGATGCAGATACTGGAGCCCTCTGATGGCCCTACTCAAGTTGATCAAGAAGGAGTTACTAGTCCAAAAGAGAACTTGAAAAAGAAATTAGTTGTTATCAAAGAGGAGAAAGCGGCTGTTGCATCGAGGTACATGCAGGGTGTCTTGACACCTAATACCAAAGTAAATGGCACCGATCCAATTAGCAACGGGAAGAGCATTGCAAGATCAAGTGGCGGCGACCAAGCCACCGGTGCTAAAGGCAGTGAGTGCGAGCGTAGTGGAGCCAGTAAGAAGGTTGCATTGGTCAAGTGCAAAGTGCAAGAGCTTAAAGGTCAGGTATGATATTAGGATCACCCCTTCCTTTTTCTCTGATAAAAGGGTTTAAAGTTCAGGATTTAGAGAAAACAGGGTATTCAAGGTCTTACTCTGTCTGAAACACTGGTTCCTGCAAAAGAAAATGAATGCAAAGGGAGGGGAAAATGTTGGTTTAGAGTCAGAAATCCAATTGAATGATGATCCTTGTTTGCATTACAGACACGGCCGAGTACTCCTGTTCGAAACCGTCCTGCAGCACTTGCCCCAAGGCCAGATGTTGCTGTATCTGACACCAGCAAGGAGACTTTGGCGCCTTTGAAAAGCGCGATGGCAAAGCAAATGACTAGCAAACTAGAAAACATGGACTTGAATTGTTCGTCAAACGCGAGGGAGAAGACTCAGCCACCAGAGATGATGTCCTGGTCCTCTCTGCCCACCTATCTTTTGAATCCTGGGAAGGTATCTCTTATCTTGCATCTTGTAACTCTTTATCTGTTCATTATGATAATTTTCTCATCTTTTCATCCGGATTCAAGCGAATGCTTAAAAGGAGAAACTTAGCTTCTCTGGTAGCAGCAGAAGCTCAAAAGGAAGCATCTCAAGCTTCAATCCTAGTCAAGTGTTTCAGGTAAGCATTCTTGATGACAAGACTTTGTCATCTATTGCAAGTAATGGATATTGTCATAGTCTAATCGTCTCTGCTTCCAGTATGTTTGCTGATCTCTGCTCATCTGCCTCAACGGAGAATCCTCATCTCTCTCTCGGCAAGTTCTTTGCTCTTCACCAGCTTATCAACCAGCCAATTGCCACTACTTCTTCCAAGGATAAATCACTGAGATTCTCCAACGGGTCAGTTCCTCAAGAGAAGGAGAGGGACAAAGTTAGCAAAAAGAGAGGAGTTGATAGCGGGAGACGGGCAATGAAGGCCTTGAAGCCCTCGGTAGAGCTAAGTGGAGCCGATAAACTTGAATGGGCAAAAGGAGATGGTTTGAAAGAGATCAAAGAACTAAGGGAGAACCTCTTGAATGAAACACAAACTTGGTTTCTGAAATTCCTGAAGGAAGCACTCGAAGGGGGATTTCGAGTGGGAACGCAGGAAAAGAAAGGAAAGGACAGGCGAACAGAGCCAGACAACCACATCGCGGTCGCGTTATCACAGCTGAAGCAGGCCAATGAGTGGCTGGACAAGCTGAAAACCAACTCCAGCTCAGAGAAAAATGAGCTTTCTGAGACCGTCCAACATCTTAAGCAAAAGATATATGCCTGTTTGCTTGTTCATGTGGACTCTGCTGCATTGGCTCTAGAGAGCCGATCTGATCGTGCCTGATTCAGAATATGTGGATTGCCTTGTGATGCCTTTCAGTTGGTATTTATAAATAATTTATGATAGTTAAGTTGGATTTGGTTGCCTAATCCTTGGTGAAAAAGAAAAAGAAAATTGATAAAACAGTTAGATGGCAACATCTGTGAAGAAGTTCTTTTGTGTATACATGAAAGTAATAAAATGGCCATTAAAGGCCCTTCTGCTAAGAACCTTACCTGTGTTCTTCTTCTTCTTCTTCTTCTTCTTCTTCTTCTTCTTCTTCTTCTTCTTCTTCTTCTTCTTCTTCTTCTGTTTTGCAGGGTGAAGAGAAGGCTCGAGCTGGAGAGCAGAGCACATGCTAAATCATAAGTCCTCGGACCAATCTAGCATGTGCCCTGCTTCTCCAGCACGAGTCTCCCATCAACGCATCCAGATTTTTGATATGTAGCCTCATAACAACTGCAACGACGTTGCTGCATTATATAAGGAGGCAACTGTGCTCAAATTTCGATGGAGGGTGGTTGACCTTGCTGCTCTTCTTGCAAAATCAAGAGTTTTTTGTTGTGTTGTTTGAGCAGATTCAATGGTGGTTTAAAGTAAATGAGTTTTGGTTCAGTGTCGGATGATGTTTGGCTGCCAAAAAGGGAGTAATAAAGGTGTGAAAGTGCTAGAAACTTCACAAAGGCAGGCCACCCACCATGGCCTAGTAGGAGATCAGATGCCCATTAAGTATTCGAGCTCAAGAAGATCCAATTGATTTTGCTTTATCAGGCACATCACAACAGTTGTATTTCTAATGAATTTCATCAAACTACAGGACATCAAAATTTTTCCGATTGACGGAACAATCTCCAAACAAATCCTCATAGAGAAGTTTTTATTAGAACAAAGCTGCAGAAGCACATAAGAATAACAGAAAAAGGCAGTTGACCGGCATGGAGCTTATTCCTTAAGGCTCCTACTGAACCATGTAAGTAACAGGGCCTGCAATGAAGACAGCCAGGAAACCGAGCAAGGCCTGAACCACGTCGAGCACGACAAGAGGAATGCGAAGGAAGCCATTGGGAATGAAGAGAGCGCAAGAGGAGCCGGGGGGAACGGTGGCGCGAAGGTAGCACTGGGCGGGATCAAAGAGCAGCGTGTCGAGTACTGAGAAGCCGAGAAAATAGGTGCCGGCAGCATCAGTGAGCACGGACTTGAGCACGGTTTCAGTGGAGGTGGAGGTGTTGCCACAGCGGAGCTCAACCAGGGCTTGAGGGATGGGCTGAAAGGTCTTGGCCACGGCCAGAGAGGTGTCTTCACACACGAGGGTTCCCCCTATTATGGCATTGGAGATTGTCTGGCCATTGATTATGAGGCCTTGAGCTGCTGAGCAGGGCCGGCCCTGGGCCAGGGCTACCAGGGCCACAGCCCAGGGCCCACAAGTGAGGGGGCACAATTTTTTTTTTTTAATTTATGTATATATGTGTATAAAAGATTAAAAAAAATTAACAAAAGAAGTTGTCACTTGTACCCCGTTAAAAAAAAAAATTATTGCTATTTTTATTTTGTTGGTACATGTGATGATTGTTTTTACTTTAATTAATTGTAGAGGATAAAAATAGGGGTGTCAATGGTTCGGATTGGTCCGATTCTATAAGAATTCAGTAATCAAACTATTTTTAAAGGTTTTGAAAAAATAAGAACTGTAACTGAATTAACCATTACATATATAAAACAAAGCCATGACCAATCCGTCACACTGGACCGGTTTCAGTTCTATCCAATTAACATTTAACTTCTAAACATTTTCGCAAAAAATGAAATTATAAATGAATTTATTAATTAAAATAAACTCATAACTTCATTAATGTTTCAAGTCTTGAAGTAAAAGTAGAACAAAATAATTTATAGACTATCTTATCAAATGAGATTACATCAATCATTTAGTATAGCAATAACGCATAAAATGTTAAAAATAAAAGATTTCATGAATCTTGTTAGTTTCCTAAGAAGTGATACTATTTATGCATATGTATATATATATATATACTATAACAGCCCGCTTTCTCGGGCGTGTTATGCCTTAGGAAATTTGGTCTATTTTTTTTTTCTTTTCATTACATTATCCCGAAATTCCCTAAGACCTTATCTAGTGCAAGATATCTACACTAGAATATAAAGCGGAAGCTGAACCGAACCTGCTCATGGCATTACATAAATAATTGAACATAATATTTATTACAAGGTTATTACATAAGCTTCTGAAAATAAATGCATGTACATAATCCTTAACTATTCATATCATAACATAACATGGCACATTTCCTCGTTTCCTGACGACTCGCGTCACCATACATCATCAATCTCGAAATCATCTCTGCAAGTCCCGACTGGAACGTTGAATGTTCCAGGGGCGAACCCAAGTTAGATGATGAACCATCTAAGTAAGGGTACATAATGCTATGTCATGAGTGTATGCAATGTCTTTCCTCGTAGGTGTCAACTGCACCCTCATGCTACCCACCATTTTAGCGGCCACCTCTTTCGAAGCCGGGGTGTATGGGTGCACCCTTGGTAAGGCAGCGGTGCTAGTTCGTACTCCCTACGGCCTCATATGCGTGTGATCAATGATATCAACGTGTATTCATGCATTTCATAGTCATGTATGCATTCTACGTGATAGATACATATCAGGGCATGTCAATATGATGAAAAGCACTTTCGAGGAAGTACCACTTACCTTTTAGAGCTTATCGGGCTACCTCGTAATCCGTGCCTTGCCTCGATTTGCGTGCCAACCTCAAAATTCGTGTCAAACACCTCATCTTTGACCTCAAAGCATCCTAATCATCATAGGTATTTAAATAAACATTAAAACCTATTTTTCCATTTATGGCATTTTCTATAATTTTTCCTCTATTTCTTCCTATTTTTTCTCAATAATTACAAATTAAATATTTCTAGAAATATTTTCCCAAATATTTCACTACGAAAATTCATAAAATAATATTTTGGAATTTCAAAAATTTTCTAGAGAATTTTACTCACCTTGGCTTAGCATCTCCGATTTTCTCGATTTGCGTGCGATATTTCGAAAAGCGTGCCCGAGCTATTTTTCTTACCAAAATCTCCGGGATATCACAAAAACATAATTTCCTATTTTTCGGGATTTTTCTAGAATTTTTCCATAATTTTTCCCTATTTTCTTTTCTTTTCTTTCTTTTCTTTTTCTTTTTCTTTTTCTTTTTTCTTTTCTTTTTTTCTTCTTCTTCCTCCTCCTTCTTCTTCCTCCTGCTTCCCGCGCACACCTACAACTTCCTCTTCTTCTTCCCTCTTTCTTCTTTTTTTTTCTTTTCTTTCTCTTCTTCTTCTTCCTTTTCCTTTCTTCTTTCTTCTTCTTCTTCCTTCTCCTCTTCTTCTTCTTCTTTTCTTCCTTCCCCTGCTTCTGCGTGGGCGAACCAGCGCTTGCGCGCTGCCATGGCTGAAACTAGCCATCTCGGCCGCCTTCGACCGTCCCTGCTACCGCCGTTCGAGCCTCCGACCGCCTCCGCGTCGCCCACCGTCGCAGCCTCCTTCGTCACGGTTACTACCGCACTCGCACCTGCTGGCTGCGCATCGGTCATGGTCGATCGAACCAGCCATTGACGAGGCTGTCGGCTGCCCATGCCGTCGCGCCAGCCTCCTCGGCTTCTTCGGTCATCGCTCCCGCCTCAACCGAGCTTGTCTCCACCTGCATTAGGTTGCCCCTGCTTGCTGCCCTGCTTCTTCTCAGCTTGCTGCTTGCGCTCGAGCTGCCATGGCCAAAACTTGGCCCAGCTCTCACAAGCTTCTCTCTCTCTCTCTCTCTCTCTCTCTCTCTCGATTTCCCTTGCTTGATGCTTCTAAATTGGCCAACTTCTTTGCCTATTTATAGGCAGCCTCAGCTTGCTTCCCACGCGCATATATATATATACACACTGTTACATGCTTGCCCGCTACACATGACATTTAATGCGAAAATCTCTATATTAAATGCACATTAATTTCATACGCCACCTATCCACAGATCACGTGGCCATAATCTCTCATTTGCAGCCCCAAATCGTGGGCATTAAAAGCTTCTCAGAAGCTTCCTCAAGAACACGCACACACGCACAACACATTTATTACATATATATATATAACTACATTATTATATATAAAAAATTAATTTAAAAATTATACATTAAACCCTCAATTTCATCGTTATTTCACTGGTGCATATTTCTAATTGAAGCTTCGACCTTGAACCTCAAATTAATTTGCATTATAACACTGAAATTCTATAATTAATAATCCAAATCTTAGCTGAAAATGATAATTTCGCCCCAGTGTCTTCATCGGGCTATCGTTTCGTCCTGAAACCACTGAAGGGTTGTTCATTACGCAAAACCGGAGCCCCCTTAGGGTTCCGTTGATTTTCCGGGAGCCTCCTACTACGATTCGGTTTTACAGCCTAAATGATAACTGTATTTTAGCTATACCGAAAACTGTTCCCGATTCGATTTCTTTTGATACTATAAATCTTATTTCGATACTCTCGTTGAGGCCATATAATTTCTTTAGATAATTTCACTCCGAGACATTCCCTACAGTTGATTCGGTACTTGAAATTTCTATAAAAATCAATTTTCGGTATTCTAAACCTATTAAAATTACGTGTCAACCTTCTCTACACATGGGGTATTACATTCTCCCCTCCTTACAAAAATTTCGTCATCGAAATTTGCCACATGCCCTCAATTTCAAAATTTGAACTCTTGGTCTGACCGTACTTATCAATCCCTAGACAATCCATTTGTCAACCACATATTCCTTTCGGATATCTCTTTTAAAGCCACTAATCACATAACTTGGTCCTTGGGCCACAAGTCTCCACTCGAGCTCCTATCTAAGTTGGTATTCACATCATCATAGTGAACCTGCAATTCTCATATTCCACATCATTAATTTTTAATTTGCTTTTCATTAGGTCATCTAGTCGATATCCTTAATCATGATACTTCTCTAATTTTGGATTTCTTACGATGTCATTTATTTTGAATCAATCAATCATGCTTTGACAATTTTCTAACCTTAACACAAAGTCTCTGATCTCGATACACCTTAACTTTTATCAAATCGATCCTCAAGGAAATATTTTTATGTCGTCAAACTATTTCACGTATCCTTGAATCCTCAAACATCACATATCTTATCATTACTAGGTTGTTTCATAGGCTTTCGAACTGTCATAACAAATCACTAGTCCTACCATATCATCTCATTTATCACATGTGCTCAAAAATTTACCTATGCCTTACCTTGAGTCATCATAAACTTAATCATTGCTTAATCTTTACTTGTGCTAATCCATTCGAGATTTCTATTATTTACTCATTCTTGTAGGTATTCATCTCTCGATATAATCTCAAGTTTCTGCCAACTGATCACAATCATCTTCTAATCATGTACTATTTTCTCAAGAAATCTTTATTAATAGATTCTATCTGTCTCCAAAATTTTGATCGAAATTTAACGTTGTCTTCCAAGTCTAGCAACACTAATTTCTTTGCATCACTTATTCCCTTGTTACCTGGTTGCCGAGCTAATACCTATTTATCCATATACCCATAACTTAAATAACTCTTCGAACTTTTCGAAGTGACCCTCAAATAACATTTTATATCCTCAAATTAATTATTTAATCCTCAATTTACTTTTCTAGTAATAACGTTTTATGTCAACTAACTTTAATCATGCTCAATCCTTTTGGAGCTACTTACTCAAGTTACTGACTTTTGCTTGAACCAACCTCTACTCAAAACATTGGGTTCGTCTCTTGAAACCTACTGGAATATCTGACCTTTCAATCATCGACCTTGACTTCACATTCCTGACACAGAGCCTTATGCTCTCATCATTTCTGACTTGGCAAGCAAGTCTTAGTCTCAACATCTATCGCGACGTTTCCTAACATTATCCTCAATGTTTTTCATGCGTCTCCCTATCTGAGGCAGACACCATTATCACGTGACTTCAATGCAATTGATACTTTGGTCAAATCATCAAATCATGATTCCATTGCTGATTTTTAGAATGTCTCATCCCTCGATTGCACATCAATCATAATTACTCCAGCCTCTTGTAACTGTTCATCAAATTTGAGGTAAAGATATCGACTCTTAATTATCACATCTTTCAAAGCTCAATAATTTACGTCCTCAATTGAGCTACTTATAACTAAGCATCTAATAACCTCAAGCTATTTATTGGCAATTTCATCACTAAGAAATAATCCCGATAAATCTTCCGAGAGCTCATTCTGATATTTCTCTCACTTCCTCAATTTTCTCACGGCTTTTCATTGACCACAAGTGGTCGTACCACATTTTGACAAGCTCCTCATTTTCATCACTTTAGTGATCGTCTAGCTACACATCTCCCGCTTTGCCCATCAGGGCCATCTAGATTAACTGTTTAGCCCAACAAGATTTTCATTCTCCCAAAATTGAAAATTATAAATCTCCAATTTGATTTATCGAAAACACGACGTTTCCTACTGCAATATGACATCCTGGCACATTCGCCATTATCAGTCTCTCTTCAACACGCCAAAGATTTCTCAAGGATATCTATCCGTAACCATCTTGCTAACTGGAGTGGGTAGATACTTATGTCTCCCATGATACCCCGATTCTTACTGATTCATGACTTCACAGCTTAAGAAAATCAATCTCTAAGGACCTACCAAATCTTTTTTTTTTTTTTTTTTTAGAAAACTTTAAAGTCTCCTCACACGTCCTTAGATTCTCATCCCTTAGGGGGAAATTCCTTGAAAATCCCAAATCGATTTATCTTTGAAGATCCCGGACCAGATCTCATTAATTTGCTCCAATCATTTCTTATAAAGAACCCAGCCTCAAAAATTTCCCGGGACTCCTTACCTAAAGATACCTTAAACCTCAAATAATGATTTAGATTCCCATACTGATGCACAAGGCATGACTTATCTTCAAGACTTTCGATTCCTCAAGCCTACTTGGCACATTGAATCGAGGTTGCTATCTTACTACTTATCGTCGGGGCCTTGAACTGGCCATGTTGTACTTCCCAAAATCTCATTTATCGAGAATTTACTGACCCTCACATTTCGATCTTTAGATCTCGCTGACTATCGACGTACGGCCATTCGTGACCCCATTGTCATACTAGGTATCGAGGTATTCTACTCCTCAAGTCTTGTACTGTTCGTCATGTCACCTACTCCCAAGATGACTGGGAACCCTGATACAATTCTTTAAATAGGACACTCAGTCTATATTCAATCCATTTCATTTCGGGTTGATTCTCCAGCCTCGATCAATTATAGCTAGTGGCACACCTCGCTCCTAGGCCATTGGGACTTAGACCCATACAAGGTACAGACCCTACTGGGCTGTCCCAGATTTTCAGCATCTGATCGTCTCCCAGGCAGTCTGACATGATGCTTCGATCGACGGGCTTTCCGTACCTTATCGCAAGCCATCCCTCAACCATCTGCACGTGGGTCCGTAAATCTAGATCTGTCACTGCGAACACCGAACCAGTAGTGTCATCACGCTGCTAGGTTTCTTATCCCGTCCTTGCGAGTCACATCGGTTGTACCACCGTCACCTCATCAATTGGCGTAACTCTCACGCCATTATTTGGCCATCTTCGGCCTCCTGCTTGACCCCATCTATTAGATCCTTGATCTTTTCATCTTATTACCGGGACACTAAATGATCCTCGAAAATACTTATCATTTGATCCTAACTCTTTAACTAGGTCTTGTCACATTAGACTAATCATCCATGATTCGATCATCCTTAATAACCGCAGTTACCCTATCATTTCATGCCATGATTCGACTAATAACCTCAAATCAATAGTCTCTAAATCTCTCGGATCCATACTCATGGTTTACCGAGTCAACCTTACACCCGAATCATATCATCAGATCCTAACATCAAGAGCTAGATTATCTTGATTGGTCGTTCTATTGCTTAGTAAGATTAGATCCTCAAATCAATAACCTCTAAGACTTCAATTGATTATTCTCAAATCTCCAAATAGGGATTTTATTTTACGAACCCTTAGTTTCTTTCCCTTAAGCCTCCACTTCGGGTTTCTATTAACTGGCTCTACCAGATTCTCTCCAAATTACTATTCCCTAAACTCCAAATAAGATCTAATCAACTATACTTAGGGCTTCCAATAATCTTAAGCTCTGATACCAACTGTAACAGCCCGCTTTCTCGGGCGTGTTATGCCTTAGGAAATTTGGTCTATTTTTTTTTTCTTTTCATTACATTATCCTGAAATTCCCTAAGACCTTATCTAGTGCAAGATATCTACACTAGAATACAAAGCGGAAGCTGAACCGAACCTGCTCATGGCATTACATAAATAATTGAACATAATGTTTATTACAAGGTTATTACATAAGCTTCTGAAAATAAATGCATGTACATAATCCTTAACTATTCATATCATAACATAACATGGCACATTTCCTCGTTTCCTGACGACTCGCGTCACCATACATCATCAATCTCGAAATCATCTCTGCAAGTCCCGACTGGAACGTTGAATGTTCCAGGGGCGAACTCAAGTTAGATGATGAACCATCTAAGTAAGGGTACATAATGCTATGTCATGAGTGTATGCAATGTCTTTCCTCGTAGGTGTCAACTGCACCCTCATGCTACCCACCATTTTAGCGGCCACCTCTTTCGAAGCTGGGGTGTATGGGTGCACCCTTGGTAAGGCAGCAGTGCCAGTTCGTACTCCCTACGGCCTCATATGCGTGTGATCAATGATATCAACGTGTATTCATGCATTTCATAGTCATGTATGCATTCTACGTGATAGATACAGATCAGGGCATGTCAATATGATGAAAAGCACTTTCGAGGAAGTACCACTTACCTTTTAGAGCTTATCGGGCTATCTCGTAATCCGTGCCTTACCTCGATTTACGTGCCAACCTCAAAATTCGTGTCAAACACCTCATCTTTGACCTCAAAGCATCCTAATCATCATAGGTACTTAAATAAACATTAAAACCTATTTTTCCATAATTTATGGCATTTTCTATAATTTTTCCTCTATTTCTTCCTATTTTTCCTCAATAATTCCAAATTAAATATTTCTAGAAATATTTTCCCAAATATTTCACTACGACAATTCATAAAATAATATTTTGGAATTTCAGAAATTTTCTAGAGAATTTTACTCACCTTGACTTAGCATCTCCGATTTCCTCGATTTGCGTGCGATATTCCGAAAAGCGTGCCCGAGCCATTTTTCTTACCAAAATCTCCGGGATATCACCAAAACATAATTTCCTATTTTTTGAGATTTTTCTAGAATTTTTTCATAATTTTTCCCTATTTTCTTTTCTTTTCTTTCTTTTCTTTTTCTTTTTCTTTTTTCTTTTCTTTTTTTCTTCTTCTTCCTCCTGCTTCCCGCGCACACCTGCAACTTCCTCTTCTTCTTCCCTCTTTCTTCTTTTTTTTTCTTTTCTTTCTCTTCTTCTTCTTCCTTTTCCTTTCTTCTTTCTTCTTCTTCTTCTTTTCTTCCTTCCCCTGCTTCTGCGTGGGTGAACCAGCGCTTGCACGCTGCCATGGCTGAAACCAGCCATCTCGGCCGCCTTCGACCGTCCCTGCTACCTCCGTTTGAGCCTCCGACCGCCTCCGCGCCGCCCACCGTCGCAGCCTCCTTCATCACGGTTACTACCGCACTCGCACCTGCTGGCTGCGCATCGGTCATGGCCGATCGAACCAGCCATTGACGAGGCTGTCGGCTGCCCATGCCGTCGCGCCAGCCTCCTCGACCTCTTCGATCATCGCTCCCGCCTCAACCGAGCTCGTCTCCACCCACATTAGGTTGCCCCTGCTTGCTGCCCTGCTTCTTCTCAGCTTGCTACTTGCGCTCGAGCTGCCATGGCCGAAACTTGGCCCAGCTCTCACAAGCTTCTCTCTCTCTCTCTCTCTCTCTCTCTCTCTCGATTTCCCTTGGTTGATGCTTCTAAATTGGCCAACTTCTTTGCCTATTTATAGGCAGCCTCAGCTTGCTTCCCACGCGCATATATATATATATATATATACACACTGTTACATGCTTGCCCGCTACGCATGACATTTAATGCGAAAATCTCTATATTAAATGCACATTAATTTCATACGCCACCTATCCGCAGATCACGTGGCCATAATCTCTCATTTGCAGCCCCAAATCGTGGGCATTAAAAGCTTCTCAGAAGCTTCCTCAAGAACACGCACAGCACATTTATTACATATATATATATAACTACATTATTATATATAAAAAATTAATTTAAAAATTATACATTAAACCCTCAATTTCATCGTTATTTCACTGGTGCATATTTCTAATTGAAGCTTCGACCTTGAACCTCAAATTAATTTGCATTATAACACTGAAATTCCATAATTAATAATGCAAATCTTAGCTAAAAATGATAATTTCGCCCTAGTGTCTTCATCGGGCTATCGTTTCGTCCTGAAACCACTAAAGAGTTGTTCATTACGCAAAATCGGAGCCCCCTTAGGGTTCCGTTGATTTTCCGGGAGCCTCCTACTACGATTCGGTTTTACAGCCTAAATGATAGCTGTATTTTAGCTGTACCGAAAACTGTTCCCGATTCGATTTCTTTTGATACCATAAATCTTATTTCGATACGCTCGTCGAGGCCATATAATTTTCTTTAGATAATTTCACTCCGAGACATTCCCTACAGTTGATTCGGTACTTGAAATTGCTATAAAAATCAATTTTCGGTATTCTAAACCTATTAAAATTACGTGTCAACCTTCTCTACACATGGGGTATTACATATACTCAAAAAATTATAATATATATAAGTATAATATCGATTCCGATTTGATTCGAACCATGGTTTAAAAAAAAAAAATAGTAACCAAACTAAATATATTTGTTCTTAATTTTTTAGAATCAAAACCTAACAATTGAACCATATAACCAATCCAAACGACATGGTTCAGTCTCATTCGGTACAGTTCACCAATTTTTGGATATTTTTTGACAACCCTAGATGAAATGAAGAATGATCAAATTAATAAATATTTATGGAGATTCGAAAGAAAATATGTAAACTCAAATATGTTGTTTTCATTTTTTAACACAATATTTACAATACAAGGTACTTTTTTTTATTCATTTGGAGTTTTGTTTCATTGAATTTTTCCCAAATAAGATTTTAATGAGGCTCCAAATTATTTTTTCTTATCTTTTGTAAATTTTTATAATTTTAATAAAATTAATTAATTAATAATTTTTATTTTTTTATTTAATTTGTATAAAAGGCACACTTAAAAAAATTTACTCGGGCCTCCAAAAACCCAGGATCAGCCCTGCTGCTGAGGCAAAGAGGATCAAAGTGATCGTGGCAACAAGTGTTGAAGGGAAGGCCATTCGTGTTGTTACTTGCTAGGATTTGATTCTCGAACTAGTGCTTCTCTAGTACTCCTTCAAGAGCCTTTCTCCATGCATACATTTATAGGCCAAGAGCTTTAGCACTTGTTCGGAGTGTTGCGAGCGCAAATTCTATGTTGGGCGTGTGTTAGGGAGAGTTATTAGTTATAAGAAAATGGTTATTTCTCTCTTTTCATGAGAGCTAGTTTTTAGGCAAATTCGTGCAAATTAAAAGCCATGCTCCTTTGAGCCAAAGCAAATGGGATTGCGTGAAGGATTCAATCGGCGAAAACCTTTATTGGGTTTTTTTTATATGCATAACTCACATTCGATTAAGGGATGATGTTGGGATAGACAATCTTGCATCCCTAATGCAAATAAAAAATTATTATATTTGAATAAAAAGTTAACTCACTTTCTCTATAAGAGAACTTTAATGACGAAATTGTCTAGTAACATCTATACACCTTTTAAGGTAAAATAAACAATATCTCATAGGAACATAATCATATGTTTGCAAAATTACCCCTTTGTGGTTGAAAAATTCGAAATTCAAGTTTGAATAATGGTAAAAAATGATTACCTCTTCATCTTTGAAAGACGAAAAATCTCATGCACGCCGAAGAGGACTCTGTTTGGATGGTAAACGACTATCAAATATAAGAGCCCATGCTTGCTAATACATAGAGTATTGTTAAGCCGTTTTAGGAGAGTGGGTATTGTTTAAAGAAATTAATTGGTTGTCAATTGCTCAGCCACAAACACGCCCTTCCTCTCCCGTGCCCATCTGTTATGCCCATATCACCAGTCCTTAAAATTTAATATAGAAATATATAATAATAACTTAAGCAACTCTAAGGTGGATTATATTAATTCTTTTTTCGATTATTTCTTGTGACATCTTTTCTAAAATTGTTTTAATATATATATATATATACTTGGGATACGCATACTTATGATACATGAAAATGTCTCAGGAGTATCGTTTCAAAAACTTATATCAAAATACAGAGAAACATAAAAAAAAAAAGTTTATGAATTGTTTCTGTCATTTTGAAAATATTTTGGGGCCATTTTGTTTCATCCACGAAAAGGTTAGAGACGGAATGGTTATTTTATTTAAAAAAATTTATTACTTATATTATGTTTGATTATTTTTTTTAAATTTATTATTTATTTTTAATTAGTTTATATATAATAGAACTTATACTTATATTTGTTTAAATGTATTATGAAATTTTTTTTTTATTTTTAAATTAAATAACTATTTTTTATAATTTTTTATATTAAAAATTATATTTACAAAAGGACATTTATATTTTTTTTATTTACACATTTCCTCATGTTTCTATTTTTTACCTTTTTAAAAAATATCATTTTTCTATTTCTGTTTCATATCATACCCGTTTTCGTTTCTGTTTCATGCAACCTAGATGCATACACACACATATGTTAAATAGAATTGTTTAGAATTTAAATATTTATGGTTTAGAGTTTAAATGTTTTAAACTATTTAATTAATAAATATAATTGTTTGAACATTAAAACAATATATAATAAATATACTCATCTAAGAATAAAATATATTTATTTCTACTTAACCATTACCCCAAAACAATTATTAACATGACTTTAAAAAAAAAATAAAAATGCTACTTAGATACTCAAAAGTGAGACTTGATATAATACTCTTATATTTGTGTATTATATTATGTGTCTAATTAATATAAGTGTGACTCACAAAACAATACACCCATCTCAGGGGCATCATTTCAATGTTTTTAAACTGCGACAAAAATGTTTTTATGTAATTTATGCAATTTTAAAGACGTTTTAGAATTGTTTCATAATATTAAGAAAATATTAATATTATGGGATACCCTAGAAAAATTAAGCCAAAAATCCAAGGAAGTATCAAAGGAAAGTCGAATACTTAGAAGACATCGAAGAGTTTTCTAGGCAAAGATCTTTAGATGACTCCAAAGAGTTTTTGGGAAGCCCTAGCCTTAATAAGCCCTTTAAGCTATCCAACCTTTGAGCTCGAATAGTCTTATAGGCAAAGTCTCTCGATGATTTCAAAGAATGTTTTGGAAGAAACCTTATCAAATGCCTTAAGTCCTTAGTTTTGATGACTCATCCACAAGAGTTTTCTAGACCAACCCTAAATCTTGATGACTCCAAAAAGTCTCCTGGGTTTTCAAGAAACTTTCATCTGAAGAATTCTTTTCTGGGGCATCTTATCCCCGAATGAACCTCCAAACCCTCTGACCTCATCCATAGTCTTTTCACCCGAAAAGTCTTCTAAGCCACCTCAGCATGCCACGTGTCTTGCATTATCACGTGGCCCAGCCATTGAAGCCTATAAATACCCCATAAGTTCGTGCCATTTGGACCCAGATCTAACACCTAAAGAACCAAACCTATACTTTAGATCCAAACCCATCTAAAGACTCTCATCCAAAGACTCCCATTCGAAGACACTCATCTGAAACCTCACACAACATACATACACTTTATTTTGCATCATGGCATCATCTTACTCTGACATCGAAGGTTTGCGCGAAAGAGTTCCTTACGTGCCTTTTAACTATACTTGTGTTGCAAACCTATCTAGAGACCCTAAAAGCTAAGCACCTCCCATAAACTCCCACAACTCTCTTGAAGCCCAGTCATTCGAAAACCTCATTAGCCAACAAGTCATTCGCAGACCCATTGCTAAAGACCTAAGTCTTTGGAGATCAAGTCTGCCGAAGACTCTTCCACCTAGAAGGCATTCAAAGATTGAGGGCATCATCTTTGCTTTTCCTGATAATGGATCGAGCCTAACCTTGAGATTTCTACTCTCTCGAACAACGGATCGAGTCAACCTCCATCCAGACATCTACCAATGCCCCATTACTAGCATAGACTTTACTCTTTATTTCCTCGCCAAGCCTTACTGATTTGTTTCCTAAAACATATAAATTTAATTATTGTATTCTAGTAACAATAATTAGAAACGTATTTCCATCCACGAAGATGTTAGAGATGAAATTTTTTTTGTCTCTAATTCAAAATTTTTTAATTTTTTCTAAGATTTATTTTCATAATTTGTTTGAATACATTATGAAATGTATGTCTATTTTTAAATTAAGCAACTATTTTTATAATTTTTTATATTAAAAATTATATTTATAAAAAAATTTCTAAATTTTTTTTTATGTATGCATTTTCACTATGTTTCTGTTTTCTATTTTTTTTAAAAAAAACATCATATTTTCGTTTCCATTTCATATCGTATCCGTTTTTTGTTTCTGTTTTCGTATAACATAGACATCAATACAAGAGTGTCACACTAAATTTTATTCTTAAATATCTAAGTAATATTTTTAAAAAAAATATTTAAGAGTGCGTAACTAATAATTCTCAATTTATTTTTACACAAAAAATTAGCAAAGAAAAAAATCGTAAATTCAAGAAAACTAATTAACGGGCAGTAAATGAAGAAACCGTCGGTGCAATGTTATTTTAGCCTTGTTGGCAGATTTATAGCTGTCGTCTTTCTTTTCCGCAAAGCCCTAAATCGAAGTTTTCTATTAGTTTCGTTGTCTGTCAGATCGTTGAAATCCGAAGAAAAGAAGGAAGAGATCGTCAAATGCTTCAACCCATAGCTGACCGAAGGGCGGATCTGCGTATGTAAATACACAAATAGGCATACGCACGAGCGGTATTCGGTTCGAACTCTTAATTCGTGCCCTTAGGTCCTGTTCATTTGGTTTCAATTGATTCTAAATCTCCGATCAATGGAATTGGTTGTGTTCTGGATTCATTCTACCTTTCAATTGGCTGATTTGTCTTGCTTTGCAAATTGATCTGTGTGGAATTTGTTAAATTGGATTGTGTTGTGGTAACGCACGGGGATTTGGAGGAATCAAGTGTGATTTTGTTATGCATTATGAGAATTGGGTCAACAGTTTGTGCTTTGTAATCGAGATGGACCACTTGTCTAGAAATTCGAACGTGTCTGTTTTAGTTATTTTTCAAGTGGATTCTTCCCTCGAGAAGCGTAGCTTCTTTGACGTATTTTTATCCATCTTGTATAGCTGACAGTTCGTGAAGTAAAGATGGTGAAGCTGACAATGATTGCTCGTGTTACTGATGGGCTTCCACTGGCTGAGGGACTTGATGATGACCGTGATCTGCAAGATGCTGAATTTTACAAACAGCAAGTCAAGGCTTTGTTCAAAAATCTCTCAAGGGGCCAGAATGAGCCTTCAAGAATGTCGATTGAAACCGGGCCATATGTTTTCCAGTATCCTTGCCTTATCTATTAGAATGCATTTTTCCTTATTTTATTCTTTTTCCCACTTGTATGGGTGGAATTGCTTCGTTCAATTACATGACACTAAGTAAAAAAGTAATATGAGATTTCGTACAAAGATAATTTTAGTGGTGTATTGAGTCATTGACATTGTATTGTTCTGGTTTAAGAATGGCGGCTCAAATTAGGGAAGATGCTTGTGTCTTTGCTCGTGCATTTTGTGAAATGTTGGATTGGAGTTGGTTAAACTTTCTGCCTGTCTTAAGGTTTTTTTCACTGCTAACACATGCAACTAATGGTTAGCGTATTCATTTCTGGAAAGCAATAAATTTCTCTTTTGTTAAATGCTTCACATGTGGAGGGGGTTTGAAAATTTATCTTTACGCCATTGGATGACAAAAAATTCAAGCTGAATGTTTGACTACTTAGATGACCTCACTGGTAGACCTATTGTTCCTAAGTATATCAGTTAAAAACCTTACTAGAAAAAATTGCGTGGTCATATTGTTCCATCTAATTAATTTAGTCTAGATGCATGTTTTCTTTAAAATTAGACATGCAGACATATGGTTGCGCTTCCGAATTTGTATTCAGTGCAGTATAATTTGATGACCAATTCTAGAACTACATTTAATAACTTATTGTTTTTAGAGGCTTGTTTCACACCCCTATCATACTGTCAATGTTTAGTTTTATTGTTCTTTTCCACCTTGCTGTAATGTGCAGTATGTGATAACGGTTTCTATCTGAATGTCACTGATCATTATTTTTTATTTTCTCTTAACACATGTTATAGTTATATCATTGAAGGGCGTGTTTGTTATTTGACTATGTGTGACCGTTCATATCCAAAGAAACTTGCATTCCAGTACCTGGAAGACCTCAAGAATGAGTTTGAGCGAGTTAATGGGAGTCAAATTGAAACTGCAGCTAGACCCTATGCTTTCATCAAATTTGGTACATTTTACTTTGCTCTTTTTTACATGTGCTTACTTTATTCTCGTGTTATTTTCCTATTTTCTCTGGAGTTAATACTCTTGTTTCTTTTTCGCTGTCATTTCAAAGATACATTCATACAGAGAACCAAGAAACTGTACCAGGACACACGAACCCAGCGGAATATTGCAAAGCTAAATGATGAACTCTATGAAGTTCATCAGATTATGACTCGCAATGTACAGGAAGTTCTGGGTGTTGGTGAAAAGTTGGACCGTAAGTTATTTTTTCCCTTAATTTCCTTGAGATCTAAGGCTTTAGAAAAATGTTTGGAGTATCTTGTCATTATCATCAACTACATTGTATCCTAACCAAGTTTGGGCCGGTGGCCTAGCATTCATAATGTCAATTGACTTCTAAAAGTCAATTGACAATACAAATCCATGCAAAAGAACAATATGGCAAAATTTTATGCTAGATGCCCTACCCGACACAACCCTCTAGTAACAGAATGATGAGATAAAATTCCAACACCATCTTCATATGGGTTAGAAGTATCTTGTGAAAGACAAAAATGACGAATTTGCAGTAGACTTACATTTTGTTATGAGGACTTTTTTCTATCATGTGTCAAGCACTTGACACTGTGATTAGTGTAAGGAGGTGCATATCCCGCATGACTAATTAAACATGCACCCATCTGTCATGGGCAGAGGCGGTAGCAGAGGCGGTACTCAATTCCGAAGAGGGCAGGGTAGTAATAACTAGTTTAGGCGGGTGTTTGTTTTGTTTGGGAACTGGTAGTTAGCGGTTATATTTCCGAGTTTGGCGCCTATAAATAAGGCCAGCTCTTTTCTTCTGGAATGAGAAATTACAACTTGAAAGTTCTTTTCTCTCATTCTCGTTTCTTTCTGGATTCTCTCCCTTCTCGACTTCTACCTCTTCGTTCTCGACTTCTATCTCTTCGTTCTCGTTTTCCTACCCTAAGCACCTCAGTTCGCGCGCAATTCTTGTTGAATTGCTGCTGAACTTCTTGCCAGATCCGGAGATCTGACAATTTGGTATCAGAGCACGCCCTGGGCGTTCGGAAGAGCTATGGCGGAAGGCACTCGGATGAAACATATGGAAGCGCAGCTCCAGCAAGCTACTGCATCTGTTTCGGAGATGCAGAATCGGATGGAAGCATTTGAAAATTCGGTGGAAAGAAGGATCGATGGAGTGATGAATGTGTGGCGGGAGGAGAGCCGTTCACAGACTGCTCGATTGGAGGAACAAATGAGAGAGCAGAATCAAGCTCTCCGAGATCACATGCATCAGTTTATGCTGATGTTTTCTCGCCAAGCACAGGTTCGAATCTCTCCGGACTTTCCTCCGAGAGAGCATTCGGAGCCAATCCTAAACGACATAGGAGGCATTGGCCGATCGGAAGGATCCGCGGAATTAGAAACAGAGCCTCCTTTGATGGAGGAAGTTGCGGGAATTAGGAGACCTGGCATAACTCCAGGCTCGAATCAGAGCGGAATGCTGATGCCTCGCATGGAGATTCCCCTGTTTGACGGCCAGAACCCGCGGTGGTGGGCGAGGCGTTGTGAGAGAGTGTTTAAACTCTACCACGTCGCAGAACAACAGAAGGTAGCTACTGCTGCAGCCTACCTTAACGATGTAGGGGACGCGTGGTATCAAGGTTGGATGGGAGTGAAAGACGAATGCTCTTGGGAAGCATTTGTAGAAGGATTATGTGGAAGATTTGGAGAGAAAGGAATGTTAGACGTGGTGGAAGAATTTAATAAACTGAAGCAAGGAGGATCGGTGCAAGTTTATCAACAGAAGTTCGAGGAATTGAAGGCACTTATGTTAATTTCCAATCCAACACTCACCGAGTGTTACTTCGTGTCAAGCTTCATCAGCGGTTTGAGCGAAGAAATCAGACCGATTGTGAAAATGTTCCAACCAAGGTTTGTACAGCAGGCGGTGGAGTGTGCTAAGTTGCAGGAACTAGCAGTAGAAGCTCTATCGAAGAAACAGAGGGGAGCTAATAGAGGTTGGCCAGTACCTATACCACTGAACAGCAAGGGGTGGAACAAGGAAGGAGGATCAGGAAGCGCTAACGGAAAGGCATTAGCTCTACCAGCCCCGACGTCATCAATCGGAAACAACTTGCGAGAACAGAGGAGGCTGGCTGGACTCTGCTTCAGGTGTGGAGATAAATATACACCGGGCCATCAATGCAAACGTCAACTATTGTTACTTGATGGTACCGAGGATGGGGAAGACGCAGAGAGTCAGGAAAATGAAGGAGATGACGAGAGGATGGAGATATCTCTCCATGCACTAAGGGGAGTGTCCACAAGTAAAATCATAAAAGTAGATGGTAAGGCACAAGAGGATGACTTATCGATACTTATTGACAGCGGAAGCACGCATAGCTTCTTAGATGAGAGAGTGGCCAAGAGGCTCCATTGTCGACTTACTGGAACCATACCGCTGTCGGTTACGGTGGCTAACGGGCAAAAAGTGATATGTAAATCGACTTGCATGGGCTTCTGTTGGCAGATGCAAGGGGAGGACTTCGAAGCTAACTTGAGGCTTCTTCGGTTGGGAGGATGTGATATGGTTTTAGGCGTGGATTGGATGAGAGAAGTAAGTCCTATTTGCTTTGATTTCAAGAAGATGGAAGTCACTTTTGACAAAGGAGGAAAACGTATGACTATCACCGGTGGGACAGAGGCAGGAACCTGTAAACTCATATCAGGCAAGCGATTGCATAAGCTTTTTAAAAGTAAGTGGACTCAAGTGGCTCAGTTGTTCTCAATACAAGCACTGGGACAAGAAGAAGAAGAGGAGCTGGATTCTGGGGGAAGAATAAAACTGGAAGTAATACGGCAAGGCGCCATTCCTTGGGAGATAACTCAACTGGACTTACTTGATGAACTTTTAGATGAATTCAAGGATTTGTTTGAGGAACCAAAAGCTCTACCCCCTCCCAGACAATTCGACCATACCATAGCCTTGAAACCAAACGCTGAGCCAGTTAACATTCGTTCGTATCGTTATCCTCCAAAACAAAAAGCTGAGATCGAACGAATGATCAAAGAAATGCTCCAACAGTCAGTCATTAGACCAAGCATCAGCCCTTACGCTTCTCCTCTTTTGTTAGTTAAGAAGAAGGATGGCAGTTGGCGGTTTTGCATAGACTACCGCCAACTCAATTCTATCACTATAAAGAATAAGTTCCCGATTCCTATCATAGAAGACCTCCTAGACGAGCTACACGGAGCCAAGGTTTTTTCCAAACTCGACCTTCGTTCTGGTTATCACCAAGTCCGAATGAGCTCTCCCGACGTTCACAAAACAGCTTTTAGGACTCACCAAGGCCACTACGAATTTTTAGTTATGCCTTTTGGCTTAACTAACGCGTCGGCCACCTTCCAAGCTATCATGAACCATATTTTCGAGCCCTATCTCCGCCAGTTCATTCTCGTCTTCTTTGACGATATCCTGATTTACAGTTCCAACTTTCCTAAGCACTTGGAGCATCTACGGTTAACATTACAAATCCTTCGATTCAATAAGTTGTTAATCAAGAAGTCTAAATGTGCCTTCGCACAGACCCAAGTAGAGTATTTGGGCCATGTGATATCGGAGAAGGGAGTGAGCACTGATCCGCAAAAGATTGCTGCTATGAACGACTGGCCGAGGCCAACATCTGTTAAGAGTTTGAGGGGATTTTTGGGTCTCACGGGTTACTATCGGCGATTCGTTCAGAATTACAGCATCATTAGCAAGCCTCTCACGGTGTTGCTTAAGAAAGATGGGTTTCAATGGAATGAAGCAGCTGAAACAGCCTTCGAGCTACTCAAGAAAGCCATGTGTGCGGTTCCTACGTTAGCTCTTCCCGACTTCAATCAGCCGTTTGTTCTGGAGACCGATGCTAGCAACTATGGGGTCGGAGCAGTGCTGGCTCAAGGGGGGAGGCCTATAGCTTTCTTTAGCCAAGCCTTAGCTCCAAAACACCTTGGCTTGAGTGTGTACGAGAAAGAACTCCTAGCGGTCTTGATAGCCGTAGACAAATGGCGGCATTATTTAGAAGGGAGCAAAACAGTTATTCGTACTGACCACGAGAGCTTGAAATTTCTGTTACAACAGAAATTACACACTCATCTTCAACGGAAAGGAATGTCTAAACTCATGGGGCTCGATTACACGATTCAATACCGGAAAGGGCACGAGAACAAGGCTGCTGATGCCCTTTCTCGTTGTATGAAGGAGGGAACAATGACAGCGATGACTTCTATTATACCAGAGTGGTATTCGGAAGTCGCAGCCAGTTACGAACACACTGGGTGGACCAAGGATCTAATGGAACAATTGACGCTAGATCCCATGAGTAAACCGGGATATTCACTACGGAATGGGCTGTTACGCTATAAAGAAAAGTTGGTAATCGGGGATGATGAGCAGCTGAGAAAGAGAATCCTAACAGCCCTGCATGACTCGCCGGTAGGAGGTCATTCCGGGGTCCAGAGCACTTATAACCGAATACAGCAATTGTTCTATTGGCCGGGGCTGAAGAAGACCGTGCAGAAGTATATTCAGGAGTGTGACATATGTAGCCGGTGCAAACACGAGAACATTCATCCCCCTGGTTTGCTACAGCCTTTGCCTCAACCGGAGCAAGCTTGGGCTAGTATTAGTATGGATTTCGTAGAAGGTTTGCCCAAATCAGAAGGGAAAGACTGCATATTGGTGATAGTGGACAGGCTCACCAAATACAGTCACTTCCTTAGCCTCACACACCCTTTCACAGCTCAAGAGGTGGCGCGGGTGTTCCTTGATCAGGTTGGAAAATTGCATGGGTTGCCTCGCATCATTGTATCCGATCGCGATAAAGTATTCACCAGCCTACTTTGGAAGGAACTTATGCATTCGATGGGAACTAAGCTCCATATGTCCTCGGCCTACCATCCTGAAACGGATGGACAGACGGAGCGTGTGAATCAATGCCTGGAGACCTACCTTCGCTGCTTATGCTTAGAGCAACCGGCTGGGTGGCATAAGTGGCTACCCCTGGCGCAATGGTGGTACAACACCAACTACCATTCGTCTCTGAAAATGACTCCATTTGAAGCTCTGTTCAGGTACAAACCACCGCTGCTTCCCCACAGCGGAGGACCGAATTTGGTAGCTACGGTAGATAGCTACCTCACACAGAGGCAACAAGTGTTGCGAACACTCAAACGCGAGTGGACCAACGCTCAGAATCGCATGAAACAGTATGCGGATAAAAAGCGCAGTGACCGAACCTTCTCAGTGGGGGACCGAGTGTATCTAAAGTTACGACCTGCCCAATTGAAGACTCTATCGCCTACAGCTGTTTCTAAGCTCAGTCCTAAATTCTATGGACCCTATGAAGTGTTAGCTCGAGTGGGCAAAACAGCCTATCGTTTGCAACTCCCAGCAGGGACCTCGATTCATCCGGTCTTTCACGTTTCTCTCCTCAAACCTTCTTCAGGCACTAACCCAGTGAGCGCAGCTTTACCCCCAGCTGTCTCGGTGTCGCAACACACTGCTGAACCTATTGCCATCGTGGACAAACGTGTAATCTACCGCAACAATCTCCCCATCACACAGGTGCTTGTTCGTTGGTCCAACTTACACCCGGAAAATAATACCTGGGAGTATCTTCCAGCCTTCCTCCAACAGTTTCCACGGGCGGTCAGTCTTCTTTAGACTCTTCTTGAGGACAAGAAGACTCTGACAGGGAGGGAATTGTCATGGGCAGAGGCGGTAGCAGAGGCGGTACTCAATTCCGAAGAGGGCAGGGTAGTAATAACTAGTTTAGGCGGGTGTTTGTTTTGTTTGGGAACTGGTAGTTAGCGGTTATATTTCCGAGTTTGGCGCCTATAAATAAGGCCAGCTCTTTTCTTCTGGAATGAGAAATTACAACTTGAAAGTTCTTTTCTCTCATTCTCGTTTCTTTCTGGATTCTCTCCCTTCTCGACTTCTACCTCTTCGTTCTCGACTTCTATCTCTTCGTTCTCGTTTTCCTACCCTAAGCACCTCAGTTCGCGCGCAATTCTTGTTGAATTGCTGCTGAACTTCTTGCCAGATCCGGAGATCTGACACCATCATATTTTCTTTGGCAATAAAATTTCCTATGAAGCTATGCACCGCCTTTCTATCATAAACATATAGAAGTATTTTTTAATAAATATATGTTTAGTCATGTCCTTCAGCAATGGCAATTATCAACCTGTTACATGTTCTCTATTGTTATTCCAATTGGACATGTTCAATCAAGAACCTCATCATAAGTTGTTGTGATGTTAATATTATCCTTTTCATGTATTTACGTGACCTATTTTTATTTCTTTCTCATGTCCGTGTTGTGTCCTTAGTCCTAGCCATTTTTTTGAAATTATTCATCCTTCTTACTCCAAGCCATTCTGATAATTGGATTAAAAGTAACAGGACACTTATGGATAAGAAACAACCCATGCAGAGAAGTGTTCAGCAAGTGTCGGTGTTTCACTTGGACATGATACTTTATTGGAAACACTCATACTTCTTAGGAACAGAATATGTGCAAGGGGGAGGGCAGGCACTATATCTAATAAGTGCATGCGGCCTTAAAATTGAAAAATTTTAATTTGTTTATATGGACTTCCTAGTTTCCCCCTTTAATAGTTCTTAGCTTTTTTACTGTTTAATTATGATTAACTCTGCATGGTATACTAATATTTCTTTTGCATATTTTTGTTGACTGTATCTGGTTCAAATATCACTTTCTGCAGAGGTCAGCCAAATGTCTAGCCGCTTGACCTCAGAATCTCGCATATATGCTGATAAGGCTAGAGATTTAAATCGACAGGTGAGTTCAATTGGGTGATCAAATAATGCTTTGACCTTTCTATGCAAAATAGTTTGTCATTGCTGTTAGTAACATACAACACGTGATTGTACTATTAGTGGAGATCCTGTCAGTAAGATAATCTGTGGCTAGTAGGTCTGGATTAGTGGTTCCTGTACAGAGACATAACATCTCAGAGTACAATTTCATTAAGTCAGTAGGATCAGAGGCAAGTGGATTATCACTGCTAAGACCTTGTCTCTTCACTTAATTAGTCCCTCTGGAATATTGCTGTATGAAGCAACCTGGTTGACAACATCTCGCTGGCACTTGATTGCCCTTCAGAGTTCAGCTGGTCAGATCGTAGTAAGATGACACATAAAGAAAACATACCTTAGCCACTGGTTTTCCTTGTGACATCAGTGCTTGGTAACAGAAGTCTTGTCTTTCACTTTGCATTTTGAGTCTTATAGTTGTATATCATTTGGCTGTGGCAGATGCTATCAGAGCATGTTGGCGGAAGGGCATGCACTTTGTCCGAATAATGCCAAATATGGGTTTGCATTTGGTCCACCCTTCCCTGCACCCATGATCATCTGAACCAATAATTGGTTATAGCCTTTATCCTTTTAGATGTTACGTGAGGCTTTTGTATTGTTGTATAGCTAGAAAGCATGGACGTGCCATTTTGAGCGCTGTATGCCTGTACCCTTGTCCGACACACCTTGAATATGCCAACATGGGCGTCATAATTTACTTATTTACACTTTTAGGACAGGGCATGTGTGTCCATGAGTTGGATATGAAAAAATGTCGTTAAATCTATAAATGCGAGTTTTTAGCACTTATTCGTCTAGACAAAATGTGAGTTTTTAGTACTTTTTTGTGGTTAAATCTATAACTGCAATAAATGTTTATTAAAACACGAAAAATTAAGCCTAATTACAACTCTGACTTAAATAATAATTTTTCTATTGCATGTTAACTAATGTTTATGTTATCAGTATTATGAATTCAATTGTATCCCCACCTGGTGGGATTTCAGTTTAAATATGTGTTTGTTTATGAATTCAATTGTATCTTTAAGTTAGATTTTTTGCATGTGTTTCCATATCCACATACTACATCAGTCCTTTCATCATGCAGTATATTAAGACTTAATTCAGTTCCTTGAAGCATGCATGGATTACACCTGAAACCAATAATTTATTTGAAGCCTATCAGAGTCTTCATCTCACTACATGAAACTTACGATGGAAATCCATGGAACATATATGAATACAGAAACCCATTTGTTCAGAAACACCTTCTTCCTGTTTCAGGATAAAGGTGCACGCATATGACCCTCAGACCCTGCATCGGCAAGAGATGTTTCACTATCTGGTCTGTCTACATTTTTTCTGTTTCAAGCAGTAGTTTGTCAAAGTGTTCTGTTCCCTAATATTTCAAGGGAATATTGCGCTTTAGTTGCATTATTAGCATTTGGTATATCCAAGATCATGCTCTACTATGATGATGCTGTTTATTTATGCATCAATACTTATAATTTAGGTCCAGTTTGCAATGCCAAATGCAACTTCACGGCTGATAATGGCCAATTATGCTGTTAAGTTGTTCTTGGTGGCAGAGTGAGGTTGATTGAATAGAAGCTAAATCTGTTGGCACTCAGATTGGTGACAACACATGCACCCATCTTCTTTTTATACCTATGCATTGGGTAAAATATGATCCTATTATCTCTGTTCTGGTTCTTGTTTACATTAAAAGAATGATGTTGCAGCTGCTTGTGAAAATTTTGACGTTAAAGTTTGATGCTTGATGTATGTTTCACCAAATTGCCTTATGACACCGTTGTTTTTCATCCTTTATGGCAGGCTTTGATTCGGAAATGGGCCCCTGTTGCCATTGTTCTTGGAGTAGTTATTCTCCTTTTCTGGGTGAGAAAGAAAATTTGGTGATCTACCTCTCTCATTCTGTTTGGAAGCTCTGCATCGGTTTATCCAGGTTTCCACCTGTTGCTTCAGTCTACTACTTGCGAGAAGACCTCGTCGCATATATGGGGTGGCTGATCCACATGAATGTTCCCTAAAAAAAAGAAAAAAAAAGAAAAATGGCCTTAAAGATGACTACCATTTTTGTTTGTGGCAGTTAGTTTTAGTCTCTAGCAATGGCGTTCTTGATATGGAGACACAGATGGATCATGCCATCTAAAATTTAATGGGAAGACCCTGATATGTGAGGGTTGGATTGGGATACCTGACATAATAGTTACAAAATTTGAATTGTTCCTGGCCATATTATACTAGACCTAGTTACATTTTCAATTACATATCAGCATTACCTCACTTTCACTTGCACCATGTCTTATGGATTCAAAAATGGTGGATGATGCTGGAAAGACTTACTCTGCTATATTGGTTTGGGACACCAAGATTTTGATTTTCTGCCCATGTGTGTCTTTTCTCCTTATTCATGCTTCTGAACTGCATCATCTTCATGCCGTTCTTCTTATAATTAGAGTAGTTAAGGGCAATTACCAAATTGGTGCTAGGGAAGTGCAATTAACAAGTACTACAATCACAAGCCTTCGGATCTTATTCCTGTAGGCGGGTTAGCTATGGAAGTGTCAACAGGGCATTTTTTATTTTTATTTTTTATAATAACATATCAAGTCTTAGTCCAAATATATGGGGTTTGTTACATATCAAGCTTTAGTATTTCTCTATTTATAGTATTATGGAGATGTTTAGGATTAGTTCTCTTTGTAAGACAACAACTAGCAATAGTTATTCTAAGCATTTTCGAGGAAATAAGCTTTACTCCCAAAGGTCAGCTTCTTATGATTTAGGAGAAAGGTTTGTCTTGAGTTTATCATTGGATTGTAGGACATAATCCATTCAAGTTTTGTTCCTTCATTCTCGAAAGAGAATTCCAACTGAATTAAGCAACTCAATTCCAGGTAGGTAAGATTGGTTTGTCTCGGGCTCATAGAAGACCCTCCGTTCGACCGAGCAAAGCCCTTGTAGAATACTACTAAGGCTGAAGATAGCCTAGCTAGTGGATTTTGAGGTTGAGTACGACTTGATTATCAAGCTAAGACTAAGTGCAACTCAAATAAAATATACATGTATCAACGAAGTGAATCTCAAGTATCATCAAATACGTTCAAATTTTGTTAACAACACATTGGTCTTTAAGGTTTGACTATGCCAAATCCATTGCAAGCATAGTAGGAACCATGTTAAGATTTAGGATTTAGTGGTAAAAAGGTAGGATCGCGAATGATCCGAGCTGTTCGCAAGTGGCTTGGTGCTCAACTTGACAAAAGCTCGTTCGAATCCGTTCGTTAAGATAAATGAGTCGAGCTTAACTTCAGTAAGATTCGGTTCGTTAAAAATCGTGAACATGTTCGATTAGAGAATACTAATAGAATTGATTAGAGGCTCGTAAACATAGTCAATTAAAAGTTCGCAAATAGTTCGTGGATAAATCCGTTTATAAATATATTAATATATATATTTATAATTTTATTAATATATTATTTAATATAAAGTTATCAAACTTTAAATTATTATAATAATACAATTGAATTGAATATATTTAAAATTATTATGTATATTAATTTAATTATTTAATATAATATAATATATATTTATATAATAAAACAAAATAACATATTAAGTTTAAGTAAAATAACAAATTCAGACAAATTCAAACCTATTGTCAAGCTTGAGATCGAGTTTGAGCTCACCAGCAAGTGCTCAAGTTCAAGCTTAGAAATTGATTTGCAAGTCGAATTTGAGCTCAATAAACCTTGATTTGACTTGATTCAATTGTAATCCTAATAAAAGGTATATAAAAGGAATTATTTTACTCTACAAAATTTGTAGAGTATGGCATCACTGAAAACCTGTTTAGCAGACGCATTTAAAAGCTAAAAAGGATGTTAATTGCTGAATTAATTCATTGATAATGCAACATAAGTGTCTAGTTTGAACTGATCTCTAAACAATTCTTAGTGAGACAAAGCCTTGAATGTAGTAATTAATCCAGACTTTGATTGTAAAGGTAATGTCAGCCTTTACCTTAGTTATATGAATTCTAATTTGTTAATTGACTCTATTAAAAAAAAGTTTTACCTTAGAATTCATAATTAAATTAAAGTCAATGACCCAACACCTATAATATTCACAAATGAGTAAATTCATATATTTAGAATTCACCCATATTTGGATTGACCCGGCTCTCTTTTATTACTAATTAGTCACCATATATAATAGCAATAATTTTTATATACAGTTTTGCTATGTTACTTGTGGCGGGCAAACTTCTGTTACCCGCCACAGGCCTTACCTCCCAAAAAATGTATGTCCGTCCACAATTGAATCCCTCCCCCCCTAACACACCCCCTGAACATACCCCCAATTGAATACCCCCCTAACAGTCTCTGAACACAAATTAATATTATTTAATAAATAAATATTATTTAATAATTTAATAAATTAATATAATTTATAAAAAATAAATTATTAAGTCTTAATAATTTATTTTTTATAAATTATATTAATTTATTAAGTTATTAAATAATATTAATTTATGTTCAGAGACTGTGTTCGAGAGGTATGTTCAGGGGGTGGTTTAATTGTGGGCAGGCATACATGTTGGGGAGATGGGGCCCGCGACGGGCAACATAAGTTTGCCCGCCACGAGCAATATAGCAAAACTGTCTTTTCATAATGATTGTAAGTAGTAAAGCAAAATTCAAGAGAAATAAAGATGAAATGAACAACCACATTTTAAAGTAAAAATTTATTTTGGATATAGAGTATTTTTATATTTATTTTTGTAGTACATGATCTTGTATTAGGTTATTCTGACGAAAATTGAGTGTTCTACAAAATATAACAATTTTGTTTCTAAACATAATTTTCATATAATATATAAGCTCAAAGATAGTCACAATTTTTATTTCAAAAATAAATCTCATAGAGTTAAGAGTAATTTCTTACCTATAAACTACAACTATTCTTCGACTTATGTTAAAAATATAATTATTTCTCTTTTTTATTAAGCCATTTTCTGAAATAAGTTATAATGATTCTCTCAATTCTCGATACATAAAAAGAAAGAGTCAACTCAATCTTTTCCACTATCTCAGAATAGAAGGAAGAGATTAAGTATTGGGGCCAATATGATGTGATTAAAAATTAGTTATTTTAAACACCATCTTACTTATATAAATTAAGTTGGGTAATCATCTAATTCAATATCAATTAACTTAAAAATACAAAATTTATATTAAATTAAATTTTAAAAAAATCAAACCAATCTCAACTAATTACAATGGGCCAAATTCATATTTTTGCTAATATATTTTTACGTTTTTCTGTGTAATTACTTAAACTTTTTATTATTTTAATTACATCCATGTATTTATATTTTTGAATCAATTTAACTCTTATACTTTGATTTTTTTCTTGTAACAACTCAAATTTTTTATTATTTTAATTACACTTATGTACTTGCATTTTAAAGTCAATTTATTTCATATATTTTAATGTGTAAAAAAAGGTTAAATTGAGTCATTTTACTTTACTTTTTTTTATATATTAAAATATAAAAGATTAAATTGACTTGAAAATGCAAGTACAGTGTAATCGGAATAACGAAAAGTTCGACTTGCGATACTAAAAAAATTAAAGTACATGGATTAAATTAATTTAAAAATAAATATTTAAGGGTATAATTAAAATAATAATAAAATTAAATAATTACATAAAAAATATAAAGTACCTGATAAAAAATATGAGTTTACCAATCGCATTGAATTAGAATACTAATTCGGGTCAGTGGCATCCTACCACGAACATTTTTTGGGAAAGGTTGATCAGTAGCAGCATGGGCTTCACAATTTGGGCCCAGCCCGACCCGGCCTGGAAGAAGGCCCATCTAAGTTTGAATTTCACTTTCTTTCGGCTTTTTAACGGTCAAAGAATTTCTCCCTTCATTCATATACCGTTATCAGTCGAATCCACAAATCCGATAGCTCCTGAACTGCTCAAATTCAGTTCAAACGAAGGACAGAACAATGGATTACGAGGAGTCGGATTCAGATGACTTGCAAGATCCTGGGTTCGATGCCGTTGAGGAAACTCAATCTCTCTTTTCGGCGCTCTCTGTCGAGAAGAAAGCCAAGTCGCGGTCAGTTTCTTTAGGCGTATAGTGTTTGATTTTATTTCTCAATGAGATATGCCCGTACCGATGTCATATTAGGGTTTTGTTTTTTAAATATTGCTAATCTGGAATGAAAAGAGAACGGCAACTTGCTCTGGAATGGGCGCCTTTTTGTTTGCAGAATTGCTATGGAAATGGAAGAGGGTGATGAAGAAGTCCCAGATGTGCTAGAAGTGGATGTGCCAGAGCTTGACGAACCGGACCAGAAGAGTTTTGAGGCTGTCCAAAAGGTCATACAAGGTCAGCCCAAAATAGTTATCTTCTCTTCCATAGGTTAGAATGTCGGTGGGATCTGATGATTCTGATCGGCATGTGATTCCTGGATGGCAGCTGGTCACATAGAGAAACTCAAAGTGGATCAATGCAAGATTTATTTGAGGAAACATCGACTGAGGTTGATGGGGAACAAAGATACCCTCATTGCGCGCATTAGAGAACATCTGGAGTAAATACTTTTTCTTTACTTTTTTTTTTTTTTTTAATTTGGTCATTTGGTTTAGTTATTATAGAATGCATTTCGTAATGAATAAGTGTATATGGTTCATTAATTATTTTATTCTTCCAATTCTGTTTAGTATTCTTAGAGATGGTGGAGAAAAGAAGTATCCAATGTCTAGCTTTGTTTTGAGCTGCAAAGGTATGGACTCTACCCTCTGGAGTGAATTTCTTTTTGTCCTCACCATGCCCAATCAACATAAAGCATGTCGACCGGGGGAGGAGGAGAATCACTGTGCTTTACATTGTTAGACAGTTGACCAGATATATTCACTTTGATTTATTTTGCATTTGCCACATCCATTATGAGAGCACAGAAGCATTTATCCTGAAAAGTAATCTCCTTCAGTACTTTTTTTTCAACTCTTTCTTTTCTGACTAATAATTTGATGTATGCAGGGGATGCATGCACAGGAGATGTTGTCATGTTTGAACAAAATATATATGAAATGTGAGTATTATTGAAGCTATTTAGGTACTTGATAACAGATAAGTAACACTTCACTGGAACCCATCAGTTAGTAGCAGAAAGGAAAGAAAAGAATGTGAGATCAATACATAATAACTGTAAGCTTCTCCCCTGGATAGGGAGTCATGTGACTTATCTGATGGTTTTAGCATCCTGTTTGTTTGATGGTTTGAGCTTGGGAATGCTCTGTTTTAGCCCTTTTGATTATATAAATGCATAAAGGGGAGAGTGCAGAAGATCGCTAGATGGTGCCTATGATTGGAGAGCTGCCAGCACCAGCTCATGAGAATCATATGTAGCAAGCAGATAGAGAATTTTCCTGACCTGCACTTTGATTTGGTCTTTACAAAAGTACATTTGTTTTTGCAGGTTCAACATTGCATCTCGAAGTGCTAGTGGTCCTCCATGTGGAAAGAGAATCATTGCAGGTCGCATTGTGAAAGAAAGCTATGGTGCTGCAAAGCAACAACATACATTCACAGTGAGCTACAAATATATCTATCTTAACTTAGATATAACTTGCATTAAGTGCATGCAAATTCTATGTTTGGCTGTCAACATAAATTTATTCTACATTTGTTTGTTGACACAAATGTATTATGCTATTTTCATTCTTTATAGCATAACCTAGAGCTAGAGGACCATCTAACCTTGATTAGAGGTGAAACAACAAAATTCGTATACATTCAGAATTTTTGTACAAATTCCTATAGAATGATGTGCCAATGATGTTTCTCAATTACACTCCATTTTGAAGGGTTTTTCTTTTCCTTATTTAGGTACAACAATTCTGCATAAACATACTGTTTGCACTGCATTAGCTGTGAAAACAAAGCGTATGCACAGAACATCTAAGACCTGCGCATAAATGTGAGCACTAGGCACTAATTAGACATTTAGTACAATGTTGATCTATCTCATGTATGTTGCAACTTGCAATGACGTAGGACATCTTGTATATATATTTTCCAGAATATTCCAATTCTTTGGGTTCCAAAGGATTTTTTTGACAAGTCTTTGGCATTTCCTTATTGTTGATACAATTTGCAATATTTTTTCACAGAAAAATTTATGGAACATAAATAGATCTATCTGTTGGAAGCTTTTGATGAGCCCCAAACAAAACTCAATAAAATTCACTCAAATAGGATAGAAATTTAAGAGAATAAAATTGTTCTCTCAAAACTCACAATATTTTTAACTCAACTTCTTTTCTGATGGATGATGAAACTACAAATGAGCAACCCCTTTTATACTACATTTGGTACATAATAATTAATTGCTAATACATGAACTTATAAAATCTAAACACCCATTTCAAATTCCTAGATACATGAATGGAACTAGATTCATCCACAATAAATTCTAGATGCATGTAGATTGATTCATCAAGTACAGATTTATTGAGTCTAGATTAATATTCTAATATCCCCCCTTAATCTAGACTCGAGTAACACCAAGTTTCTCCTTCAGTTTGACAAAAGTTTCAGCCTTCCATGCCTTTGTGAAAATGTCTGCAATCTGATTCTGTGTCTTGCAATGCTTGACCACTACTTCTCCTTCTCTGATCAAGTCTCGAATGTAGTGATACTTAATCCTAATGTGCTTGCTCCTTCCATGAAAAACTGGATTTTTGCTAAGTGCAATTGCTGAGTTATTATCACAATACAACACTGTTTCGTTCTCTTGAGAGCACTTCAATTCTTTCAACAACCACCTCAGCCAAAGAGCTTGACAACCAGCTGCACGCAAAGCAATATACTCTGCTTCGTAAGAAGAGAGAGCAACAACAGTTTGTTTCATTGAAGACCAAGAAACTGCACGCACCTGAACCAGTATTGAAAACATATCCAGATGTGCTTTTGTGATTGTCTGCATCTCCTCCCCAGTCACTGTCACTGTAACCAATCAAGATTGATTCTTGCAATCTCTTGTAATGAATCCCATGATCAATAGTACCAACAACATAACGAAGGATTCTATTGCCAGCTTCCCAATGACTTTTCTTTGGTGAAGACATAAATCTGCTCAACATGCTGACAGCAAACATCAAGTCTGGCCTTGTTTCTGTTAAATACATTAGGCTTCCCACTAAACTTCGATAAAGACTAGCATCAACTTCTTCACTCCCATCATCTTTGCTCAACTTCAAATTTACCTCCATAGGAGTACTGCAAGGGACAAGACTATCCATTCTAAATTTCTTTAACAAGTCTTTTGCAAACTTCAGTTGAGAAATAATGATTCCTTCATCTGTTTGTTTTACTTCAATTCCAAGGAAGTAATGAAAGCCCCAAGTCGGTCATATGGATTTTTTAAATTCCATTCCCATTTTCTCATTATTGCCTGTAAGGATAAGATCATCAACATACAAGCAAATAATAAGAAAATTACCACTTTCATCTTCTTTGGTGTAGAGAGCATGCTCATATGGACATCTCTTGAATCTATTCTTCAAAAAGAAACTATCAGTTCGACTATGCCAAGCTCTTGGAGTTTGTTTTAATCCATTAATCCATATAATGCTTTCTTTAAGTGATACACCTTGTGTTCTTCACCTTTCTTTTTGTAACCCAGGGGTTGTTCGACATAGAACTCTTCTTCTAGGTAACTATTAAGGAAAGCCGATTTCACATCCATTTGATGCACCTTGCAATCTTTTTGAGCTGCCAATGATAAAAATAGACAAATTGTTTCCAAACGAGTTACAAGAGCAAAAATTTCTTCATAATCAACACCGAATTTCTACATGTAACCTTTCACAACAAGTCTTGCTTTGTTTTTGTCTACTTGACCATTTGACTCCAACTTTGTTTTGTAAACCCATTTTACACAGATCACCGTCTTGTCTTTTGGAAGATCTCTCAACTCCCATGTCTTGTTTCTTTTAATTGCATCTATTTCTTGATTCATGGCAATCCTCCATTTTTCCTTCTTGGATAACTTATTGGGTCTACATCTACAAGTAATGGAAAATTCATTCCATCACTAGTAACCATGACATAGTCATTTGAGGGATACCTTTTGGATGGTTGATGTGGTCGGGTCGATCTCCTTAGTGATGGCAAAGTTGACTCTTCATCACTTGATGGTGAACTAGAAGTTGAGGATAATGGTTCAACACCTTCTGGTTCAGCTACTTGTGCACGTTCCTTGTCTTCAATATTGATCGAAATTGGTTTCTGTTTTTTATCAGCAACATTCCACTTCCAAGAATCTCCCTCATTAAAGTGCACATCTCTACTTATAATTATCTTCTTAGAGATGGGATTGTACAAATGATATGCTTTTGAATTTTCACTATATCCTATTAGGATACATTTTTTTGATTTATCATTTAGCTTACCTCTCTTCTCATCTGGAACATGAGAGTAAGCTATACTCCCAAACACTCTCAAGTGGCTAACACATGGTTTTATCCCACTTCAAGCTTCTTGAGGGGTCATTCCTTGGAACACTTTTAGTTGTAGCTCGATTTAGAAGATAGACAGCACATGTAACAACATCACCCCCAAAATTCACTAGGCATCTCTTTGTCTTTTAGCATGCTTCTTGCTAGTTCCATGATGGTTCTATTTTTTCGCTCAACCACTCTATTTTGTTGGGGAGTGTATCGAGCAGTTTGTTGATGTCGAATTCAATTCTCTTTCAAAAAACTCTCCAAAGCAACAAATTCTCCACCACAATCAGAACGTAAAGTTTTATTTTATAGCCACTTTGATTTTCAACAAAAGATTTGAAGGTTTTGAAGCATTCAAAAACTCCACTTTTTTCTTTAAGCAAATAAATCCACATCTTTCTATTGTAATCGTCACTGAAAGTGAGAAAATAATGATTACCTTTAATTGATGGTGTGCTCATTGGTCCACATAAATCAGTATGGACTAATTCAAGTGGGTTTGAGGCTCTCCATGCTTTGCCAACTGGAAATTGATTACGATGATGCTTCCCGAGAATACATACTTCACAAGCTTGATGATCTCTCCGACTGGTATTTGTCATTCCTCTCACCATATGATTTTTGCACATGTGAGACAAAGAGTTAAAACTCAAATGCCTGTATCAAAAATGCCAAAGCCATGAAATATCATTCACCAAAGTGCTGAAACAAGAGCTTTGGTTATATGAAAAATTCAAGGGAAACATCTTGTTTGGAGTCATTTTTACTCTTGTAGTAAGAACACCATCTCTGCCTTTTATCTCGCACAGATCATCTTTGAAAATAACATTATGTCCCTTTTGAAGAAGTTGCCCAACACTCAACAGGTTGTGTTTGAGACCTAGAACATAGAACATGTAGGTAATGGGGACAAAGGATCCACAATTTATGGGATCCCACAAATCGTGGATTCATGTGTCCATGTTTCCTGAGGTTGCTTTCTCTATTTTTTAGGTTGAATAATGGGAGATTCAGTGGGTTAGTTTTCAGTGGGTTAGTTTTATATATAAGATGTGGTAGATTGATTGTGTTTGTGTGAAAGATATCATTTATCATTTATCTTGTAAGATATTATGGTATCAGAGCCCAGGTCAGCCACTGTCGATCTGCCATTCTTCTAGCAAACAAGTCGGCGTTGTTGTCAAAACGCCAGGAACAGAGAAGCTCCAGCGTCCGTTGTCGTTCCAGTCTCCCACAACCACCGTGGATCTGCCACCGTTCTAGCAGACAAACTCGCCGCTGCCGTCAAGCGCCAAGAGCGGAGGTCTCCTGTACATCGCGGTGCAAACCTTGAGTATCCGCCATCGCCGGCCAAACCACGCAGTAGCTAGGCATCCAAATCTCGCCTACTGCTACCTTGATTACTCCTTGAATCAGCCAAAACCTAGTCACGCCACCACCACCATCACCGTCGCTGACCTTAGATCGGCCAAACCCTAGGAGCCCAGCCGTCGGTGAGCTCCCACGCGCCGCCTATTGATTCTGTGCATAGATCGTTTTTTACTCCGATCTCTCTGTCCGGTGCGCCGATCGTAACATCGTTACCATCGTTGAACTCACCTTTCTAAGTGCTTCCTGATCCCTAAGGTTTCGTAGCCCTCCACCACTGTCCGCCACCGCCACTTTTCTTTTCTGCCATCAGCTACCATCTCTTTTGGGTGCACCAGTGACTCATCCACTGCCTGCAGCACGTTCTATCCAATCCTCATCTAACCAGATATGTTTTTAGATTTGTTGGTGAGACTACTACTATTCATATTCAGATCTGGTTTGCTTCATATCATTATCACTAACGTGAATATCAGCAGCCATTAGTATTGATCAAATGACCAACTCCACTTCATCCACATTAGAGTCATCAAGTATCTCGATTGTCTCCACACCACGGGTGTCTTTAGTACCCGATCAGTTTGAAAATCCCGCCATACAAATCGCATCTCATAAATTGAATGGGAGTAATTTTAGAGAGTGGTATCAATCAGTATTACTTGTGATCAAGAGAAGAGGAAAGATGGGATATTTGACAGGAGCAATGGTAGCACCTCCATCCGATTCTGATACTTATAGTATCTAGGAAGAAAAAACCTCTATTGTGATGCAATGGTTGATAAACTCTATGTAGGAAAGAATTGGGCGCCTGTATTTGTTCTACGAAATAACAAAAGAAGTGTGGGATACAGTACAAGAAATGTACTCAGACCTAGAAGATATATCTCAAAGTTTTGAAATTCGCTCTAGAATTCGAAACACTCGACAAGGTACATTATCTGTCACTGAGTACTTTAATACACTCTCAAAACTTTGATATCAAATCAATTTGTTTCACAATATTGAATGGAAGTGTTCGGATGATGGAGTTCTATACAACAAGATGATGGAAAAAGATCGAATATTTGATTTCTTACAAGACCTGAATCAAGACCTTGATGTCGTTCAAGGACGTATTCTTGGCACAAAGCTTCTACCTAACATGAAGTAGGTGTTTGCTGAAGTCAGGCATGAGGAAACAAGGAGGAAAGTAATGTCTTTTCCAATGCAAAACTCATCCACCAAGATAGTAGTACAAGGATTTGCTTTAGCTGCAAACAGAAATGAAGGATATAATCCAAAAGGAACTCATGGAAAGGACAAACGGTTGTGGTGTGAGCATTGTAAGAAGCCCAACCATACCAAAGACATGTGTTGGGATATTCATGGCAAGCCTTTAGATTGGAAACCACGAAGCCAAAGGAAAAAAAATGCCTACGTGGCTGAGACAACAACTGGTGTGACCTCCCAACCATTTACAATAGAACAAATGGAAATCCTTCGAAAACTGATGACTCCCTCATTTACTGATGCCTTCAAAATTGTCCCTACCAGCTCTGCAACGCTTACATCCCGTAAAGGTATATTTTCCTTATTGTCATGCAAAGACTCACATGATACTTGGATAATGGACACAGGTGCATATGATCACATGACAAGCTCCAATACAGGTTTCAATAACTATCAACCATGTAAGGAAAGTGTTGGTATTACTGTAGCAGATAGGTTCATGTGCACAACAACAGAGAAATGAGATATAAAACTCAATGGTTTGAAGTTGAATTCAGTTCTTCATGTCCCAAATCTGCAATGCAATTTAATTTCAATGAGTAAACTAACCAAGGATTTGAATTTTTCAGTAACGTTTTTCCCTTCCTATTGTAAATTTCAAGATTTGTCTTCGAAGAGGATGATTAGGAATGCTGAGGAGCAAAATGGCCTCTGTTACTTGTCAAGTGTTGGTTCTCCTTCAAGACCAAAATTACCTACTATTTTTTACTCATTTTCTAATTCCAATGTTATGTTGTGGCATCATAGATTAGGTCATCCCAGTTTCTCTTATGTAAAGCGTTTGTATCCTCAGTTGTTCGCTAATAAAGATCTTCATCATTTCAGTGTGATTCTTGTATTCTTGCCAAGCAAATTCGTGCATTTTATCCACCTCACACCTACAAACCTTCTACTCCATTCCATTTAATTCATAGTGATGTGTGGGGACTATCACGGGTGTTGAACTTAACTGGGGATCGATGGTTTGTTACTTTATTGATGACCACACTCAGGTATGTTGGGTTTACCTGATGAGAGAACAATTCGAAGTGACTGAAATTTTTAAAAAATTCCACAAAGTTGTCACAAATGTTTTTCAATCATCTATCCACATTCTTCAAACGGATAATGGTAGAGAGTATCTCTCATATGAACTCAATAAATATCTACAAGAATATGGAATACTTCACCAAAAGTTAATATGTGTATACTCCTTAACAAAATGGGGTTGCTGAGAGAAAAAATCGCCATATTTTGGAAGTTGCAAGATCCATCATGTTTGCCAGTCATGTTCCACACTCTTTTTGGGGTGAAGCCATTCTTACATTGGCGTTCCTTATTAATCGTGTTCCCTCCAAAGTTCTTCAATATCAAACGCCCGTTAGTGCATTGTTATCTGCCTTTCCCTCCTCTCGGGTTCATAATTCTCTTGAACCCCGTGTGTTTGGGTGTGTGGTATTTGTTCATAATGTTCAACCCAACTGAAGCAAGTTTGAACCAAAAGCTCTCAAATGTGATGATGTGTGTCATGGGGGAGAATCTAACACTATTGACCCAAAACCAATTCTAGTTTACTCTAGGAGTCCACAAGCTCCAATGCAAACTCAAGAGTATGAACTGATGGCAAATCCCATGACTACGGATAATCAAGAAGAAGATGAGGAAAATGAACCATGTCGACAAGAAAAAGAACCTACCAATAACATTGATCTTCCGATTGCCATAAGGAAGGGGGTAAGGTCTTGTATGAGAAATTCCAAGCATCATATATCAGATTATGTTGCATATACTAAATTATCAGGGAATTTCAAAGCCTTTGTTGCAAAGATTGATGAGATTCATATTCTGAGAAATGTTCATGAGGTGTTTCAGGATCCAAATTGGAAGGAAGTTGTGCTAGAAGAGATGAAAGCATTGAATGATAATGAAACTTGGGAAATGGTGAAGCTACCAGAAGGGAAGAAAATTGTTGGCAGTAAATGGCTCTTCTCAATGAAGTATAAACCAGTTGGAACTGTGGAACAGTATAAGGCAAGGCTAGTAGCACAAGGCTTTACTCAAACTTATGGGATTGATTATGAAGAGACCTTTGTACCAGTCGCCAAACTTAAATCAATCAGAGTTCTATTGTCCATTACTGCTAATTTAGATTGGAAACTACACCAGCTTGACATCAAGAATGCTTTTCTCAATGGCATATATGAGAGTTCCTTTTGGATTTGAAGCAAAGGGAAATCTAGACAAGGTATGTAAGCTAAAAAAGGCCCTTTATGGTTTGAAACAATCACCTCAGGCTTGGTTTACATGGTTTAGCACTGTTATGAAGGGTCTTGGATACAACCAAGGGCAAGCTGACCATACCTTGTTTGTGAAGAAAAATAAGTCAGTACAACAAGCAATTCTCATTGTATATGTAGACGATATGGTGATCACATGTGATGATGAAATAGAGATTGAAAATCTCAAAAAGAGACTTCAAGTTGAATTCGTGGTAAAAGATCTTCGAAAACTTAAATACTTTCTTGGAATGGAGGTTGCAAGAAGTCACAAAGGGATCTTCATTTCACAAAGAAAGTACACACTTGACTTACTTAAAGAGACAGGAAAACTTGGGTGTAAACCTTTTAGTACGTTCCTGGAACGTAACTGGAAGCACAAGGTGTCAGATAGTGATCCTCCAATGAACAAAGAGAGCTATCAGCATTTGGTAGGAAAACTTATCTATTTATCACTCACAAGACCAGACATTGCCTTTAGTGTGAGCATGGTAAGCATTCATGCATGCTCCCACAAAAAGGCACATGGAGGCAGCAAACCAAATCTTGAGGTATTTAAAAGGAAGTCCCGGCAAAGGGTTATTGTTTAAAAAGACCGAAGTCTGGGATATTATTGGATTTTCATATGCAAATTGGGTAGGAGCTATTGATGATAGCAAGTCAACCATAGGGTATTGCACAAAAGTTTGGGGTAATCTAGTGACATGGAGAAGTAAAAAACAATCTGTGGTTGCTCGAAGCAATGTAGAAGCAGAGTACAGAGCCATAACTCAAGGAACATGTGAACTCATTTGGATACAAAGGCTGATGACAGATTTAAACATGCCAGTAACAGATCCTATGAAGTTATTCAGTGATAGTAAATCAGCTATCAGTATAGCCTATAATCCAGTTTAACATGATCGAATGAAACATGTAAGGATTGACAGAGACTTCATCAAGGCAAAGATTAAGAATGGAACTATTACCCTATCCTACATTCCTACTAAGTCTCAAGAAGTTGATGTTCTAATCAAAGTACTTTAGAAATCAAGTTTCGATATTTGTATTTCAAGTTGGGAATAATTGACATCTATTCTCCAACTTGAGGGGGGAGTGTAGGTTATGGGGACAAAGGATCCACAATTTATGGAATCCCACAAATTGTGGATTCATGTCTCCATGTTTCCTGAGGTTGCTTTATCTATTTTTTAGGTTGAATAACAAGAGATTCAGTGGGTTAGTTTTGTATATAAGATGTGGTAGATTGATTGTGTTTGTGTGAAAGATATCATTATCATTTATCTTGTAAGATATTAGAACACATCAGTGATTCGTTTGACACCATTCTTTGTTTGAATAAGAATATCGCCCTTTCCTTTTACTTGAAGTCGGTTGTCATCACCAATATTGACCTCACTTTGGAGAGAATTATCCAAAATTGCAAAAATATCTTTGTTGCCAGTCATATGATTACTGCAACCGCTGTTAAGATACCAGACATTTCCAGCAACAACTTCTTGTGTTTTACAGGCCAGAAAGAGAGTACCTTCATCATTATTTTGCTCCTTGTGCATAAAATTTGAGTTGTTTTCGTTACCATCATTCTTCTTCACCTTGCAATACGCTTTAGTGTGGCCAAAACGATTGCAATTGTAGCACTGAATATGAGAAAAATCACCATGACCTCTGCCTTGGCCTCTTCCCTTGTCTTTGCCTTGGCTTGAAGAACTTGATTCTTCCTTGCTTTCATTGTTGTTGTTCTAAGATTCAAAATTTCTACCACCTCCACGTCCACGTCCACCTCTTCCTCTTCCTCTTCCTCTAGAACTTTGACTAAAAGAAGCTTGAGATTGAAAAGCTTTGTAAAGGAGCAATATCAAATTGCTTCAATCTAAGCTCATGAGATTGGAGAGATCCCATCAAGCTATTTACTAATAAAGTGGCTAAGTCTTTTGATTCTTCAATGGCGACAACAACATGCTCAAATTTTCTAGTCATGCTCCTGAAAATTTTCTCAACAATTCTCTGATCTAAAATCTATTCTCCATTTACTTTCAATTGATTAACAATTGAAAGAACATGATTAAAATATTCTTCCACCGACTCTCTTTCATTTTAACTGTGTCAAATTCAGATCTTAGAGCTTGCAATATTACCATTTTAACTTTATCTTCACCTTGGTAAGTTGATTGCAGAATGTCCAATGCCACCTTTGCTGAAGTTTCTGTAGAAATCCTCTAAAAAATTGCTTCATCAACAGCTTGATAAATAAAGAACAAAGCCTTCTTGTCCATCTTGCAATTCTCCTTCAATTCCTTATTTTGTTGTTGAGTAAGAGCAGCTTGGTCTTGTGGCTCAACAAATCCATTCTCAACAATGTCTCATAAGTCTTGGGAAGCATATAAAACTTTCATTTGTTGACTCCATCGACTATAATTCTTCCCATTGAACCGAGGAAGTTGGGGTTGCAACATATTGTTGTTGGATGCCATATTATAACCTGCTCTGATGCCAATTTGTTGGAAGCGTTTGATGAGCCCCAAACAGAACTCAAGAAAATTCACTCAAATAGGATAGAAATTTAAGAGAAGAAAATTGTTCTCTCAAAACTCACAATATTTTTAACTCAACTTCTTTTCTGATGGATGATGAAATCTAAACACCCTTTTATACTACATTTGGTACATAATAATTAATTGCTAATGCATGAACTTATAAAATCTAAACACCCATTTCAAATTCCTAGATACATGAATGGAACTAGATTCATCCACAATAAATTCTAGATGCATGTAGATCAAGATTCATCAAGTAAAGATTCATTGAGTCTAGATTAATATTCTAACACCATCATAGGTTTCAGTTGTAGAAACAGTCTCTTTGCAAAGTAAGGGTAAAGCTGTGTACAAAAATAACCCTCCCCCATATTCTCACAAAGCAGGGAGCCACATGCACCAGGGACACCAGTTTTTTTTTTTTTAAATGCAAATAACAAGTTGCAAAATTTTAATTGAATGATTTTGATTCCATGAGATAAGTTATAAAGTTATCCTATCTATAACCTAAGAACTCATGGATTACTATTTTGTTTGCTTCTTGTTATTTATTTATTTTGATAAACATATGGATTAGTTAATCGCTAACTTTCTTGACTATTTCACATTAGATTGAGGTGTTATGGAGCAAAGGGGAGAAACCACTCCCTCCACTTCATCCCCTATTGATTAAGGGAAGAAATCTTTATCGATTAAAGACAATGAGACAGGTTTGTCCTAAACATATCTTCTTTTATTATCTGCTTATCATCTTCTAGATCCTTGTCCCATTCACAGAGATGGGAGAATGAAAGTGAACGGGAGAAAATATTAGCTGAGAAGCACACCAGAGGTTCCCTTGCTCGGTCAAGTAGGGAAGCACGTATACAAGAGAAGGAAATGAGGAAGAAACTTGGTGGCAGTAGGTACGTCTTCCATGGCATACTGAAGAATACTCTTTGGTACACCACATATATATGCCTTCTCACGCTTAGCTATCCATATTTCAGGGCAACAAGAATGAAAGATCAGAACATAAAACAGAAAGAGATTAAAGTACAATCATTTCAGTCCCTATCTGCTGTTTCAGAACAGCAGAAAAACATGCTGGAGAGTCATCAAGATAAAAAGAGACAGCAGGAAAGTTATTACTCAAAAACTGGTAAAGAGAACACTTCGGTCCCATTGAGGTTAGTGCACGGACAGCCTGATTTCTATCCAAACGTGAATGTGGCATCAGAAACAATTCATCAGAAAAACATGCTGGAGAGTCATCAAGATAAAAAGAGACAGCCGGAAAGTTGTTACTTAAAAACCGGTAAAGAGAAAACTTCAGTCCCATTGAGGTTAGTGCACGGACAACCTGATTTCTATCCAAACGTGAATGTGGCATCAGAAACAATTCATCAGATGCACCATTCAACAACAATGCCTTCAGGAATTCGATTCCAAGAGAGCATGATGCAGCACGAGTGTTGTTACGTCAAAACTGGAAAGGAGAACAATTCAGTCCCGTTGCAACTAGTGCAGAGACAGCTTGGTTTCTGTCCAAATTTGAATGTGGTAGCAGAGGAAGAGATTCATCGGAGGCAGCACTCAACAATGCCTTTGAGGATTCCATTCCAAATTCAGAACCATGAACGGATGATTCCTTCACAGTTTCCATCCCAAAGGCAGGGTAAAGATTCACAATTATTCCAAAGGCGGGGTCTTGAACGAAGGGAGTTTTGCCGATTCTATGCTCAAGGGAGGTGCTACTATGGTGACCGCTGCAAGTATCGGCACTCAATATAGAGAAAGAGAATTACTATTACAACTTCTTGAACGACATTTACAGGTTAAAACCTGCTTCAGCTGCCCTGCTGATACTCTTGTGGTCCTAAAGTGTGGCTCTTTCAGATGTTACTCAAAGCAAGTTTAGTTATCCCACTGATTTGGATGTTCCATTCAATTTCTTAATCAAATATCATTGATTTTATGGCATTTCTAGCTGGGATTTGTGTGCTTCTTTAATCTAATATCAGTGGTTCATCGTGCATGTAGGTTGGTTTAACAGTGGCCGAGTCAGGACCCTGGCTCAGAGGACAAAAATCTCAAGTTTCTATACTAAATTTTGTTGACATTACATAATTACTCCTCATCTTTTTTATTTTATAGAGGACCTAATAATTTATATGTAAAACATCAAACAGTCGAGAATAATTTTAGAAGTTGAGAGGGCAGTTGTGCACCCTTGCATACATATAGGGTGTGCTTGATTACAAATATGAAATTTGTATGAAAAGAAAATAAGTTTTAGACAATTGAATTGCCTAGAAATCATTTGCATAGAAATTATTAATTAAAGGTAATTGATTGATTTAATTTTTTTACTTAAAATTTATTAAAATTTTTTATTTTTTGATATTTAATTACAACTTAATTTCCATAGAATTAACCCCCAACCTCACGGTGTCTCCTCTCCGTCTCTCCCCCAAACCCACTTCTTCTGCCTCCCCCTCCCAAACTCACCTCCTTTTCCCTGCATCCCCCCTCTCTCTCTCTCTCTCTATATATATATATATATCTTGTCCACGATAGCAGAGTAACAGATCTGTCGTTGCACTTATTACCATTCGTCGTCGATGCATATGCCACCGTTGACGCCGCCACCATAAGCGATTTTGGGAATTGATTTGCAACAGCCATCCTCCACTTCCGACGCGATGGAGTTGCTTTGCGCTTCAACGAGTCTCTCCCCCTTTCTCTTTTGTCCTTTTACTCTCTCTTTCTCACTCCGTTGCCCCCTGTTGGCCACCTACTTTCAATTTCCAGGAAAGTTTTTTCAACTCCCCATCCCCTGGAGAATTTGTTTTCCAGCAAAAGTGAGAATTAGCCATAACGTGACCAAAAGATGAAAATTATTTTTTCTGAAAAATTTAGTTAATCAAACACATCAAAAACCTGAAATTTATGTAAAAAAAATATGGCCAATCAAACAAAGTTATAGTTCCACCTTGTTGGTTGATCTCTTGGTATATTATATATAAAAGAACGTATTTTAATTATGATGTCTGATCAAGACAATGATGTGGAATCACTTAAATCCTAGGTATAAATGCCACCAATCTAGGGAAGACAATAGTAATAGAAATGGATGGATGCAAGTTCTCCTCACTCACATGAGGAGGGCAATAGTAGCCAAATAAAATTCTCTTTGGAACCTTATTTTTATCTCCAGAAAATAGTCTATAACATATATTTCAATTATTTTTAAAAATTCAAATTTACCCTCAACTTAATAACATGTTATCTTTTTATTTCAATAATTATTTTCTTAATATTCTTCTATTTATAATTTAATGATTGATGATAACATTGGTGAACGTAAAATATTAATTTATTTTAAATCTCGTGACTTTTAATTAATCCTCAAACAAATTTAAAAACAAGAATGTACTGTCTAGGATTAAATACAAATTTAAAAAAATATATATGAATTAATTGAAAAAATAGCATAAATGATCAGTGAACTTTATACTAAAGTATAAAAAAGATACTGAATTTTAATTTATAATTAAAATGTCACTAAATTTTAATTTAATATATAATTTCATAACTATCGTTAATTATCATTTGACTAATAAAATGTTAATATTTTTGTGTAAAGTTCAATAATTATTTGTATTATTTAATCATCCATAATTACGTCAACGTTTCGTTATTTTTTTTTAATGATAATTGAAAATAGTTATAAAATTATATATTAAATTAAAATTTAATAATCTTTTAAATATAAATTAAAGTTAAATAAACTTTTTATAATTTAATGCAAACTTCACTTACTGTGCTGTTTAGCCAAATTGATCTGCTGCTTCTTTTAATTAGCCGTAGTTTGGAGACCAGCCCACAAGGCACTCTTCAGCCGTGAAGGAGATGAAGATCAGACATACATATGTATGTATATGCAGAGCTGTGCTCTGAAACCAAAGCTTTATGGTTGTCATTTTCATGGAAGTCCTCGAAAGTTTGGACTCTTTTTGGGTCATAGAAATTTGGTCCTCTTCTTATCTGTCGAAGGATGCCAATTGCAGTACTGTTTTGATATTTTGTCATCGGCGGCAATAAAGATTATTGCTACTTTAGGAGACTTCACTTTTTTTTTTCTTTTTATTTGGGATTGGTCCAATTAATCTTTTTAAGGATGAGTGACTTTTTCTCTTAATATATTTTTTTTAAATAAATTCAAATGTAGACACAATTTATACATATTTAAAATTTATGTGAGATTTATCTTTCAGTTTTATTATTATCTTTTAATTAAATATTATCAATAATAATTTTATTTTTTTTAATGATCACTTAATTTAAATCTCAATATTTCATGTAAAATTTTAACTACTTTACCACGGAACATGCCCGTGGGGGCTTACGAGACTTCACTCTTTGAGCATAGGTTTATGGTCGATCGATCAATTTGAACTTGATGCCTTTCTTGAGGAATTAATGGAATTTATAGAACGTAAAATTGTCTTGACTTTAGATAAAACAATAACAAAAGACAAAAAAAGTCTTCGAAGCTATACGACATTAGCCAATTCGGCAATTGGACTTTACGTATTACTCTCTCTCTCTCTCTGTCTCTCTGCGGCTTTGTTTTGCAGGGTTTCTGTTCCAATTTTTAATCACTTTCGAACTGGGTTTGATCAACTCGCTCAGGTACAACTTTCTGAATCCCTCTCAAAGACGTATTTACATTCTGTATGAATCAGTGAAGGGATCTTGTTATTATGATTGTGGTTGTAGCCTTTTCTGTTGAATTCTAGAAAAATGGGTCTCTCTTTTTCTTAATCTCTACTTGTTTGTTTCTATCCTTTTGAAGGTTTTTGTTTCCTGCCAAACATGTTCATCAGTGGGAGATTGGGGAAATTACACCTTAAGCACGCCTAGCTTTGCACTACTAACCGCTTCTAGTTAAAAATGCCCACATAACCTAACGGTTTGGTTCAAATGAGGTGATGATTTGGTGAAACCGGGAAATATACATACATACATACAAATATATATATATATGCATAGAAGTTCAGAACTAGCGGAAAAAATAATTTAGATGCTTGAAAAAGACAGCAAGCTTCTATAGTGATGATTTGGTGATATCTCATACCCCATTCCTGCCCTTATCCCGAAGGTATGATGAGAGAGAACACAAATGTAATCTTAGTATTGTGTAGAGGATTTGGGGCAGAGAGGGGTATATAAATCCCATCTCTGCCCTGTCCTCAGTTAAATTTGTTAGGGGAATCCCTGTTACCTGCCTTGAGCCGGGTAAACTAACATTGATCCTGCCCACATAGGGGTGGGTCGGGGCAGTGCCAGATCTACCATCTTTAATTTCATTCAAGCTTTTGGCAGTTAGTTTGTTCAGAGATGGTTGTTAGGAATATTATTGTTGTTGTTCTTAATTTTGGCATGACATTGTCTCATTTGTATGTTATTGGTACCATTCATTTTTGTATCAGTAGGAGATAATTCGTTCATACATTGTAAGAAGTATATCAAGATCAATTTTCATCTCTAGGAGACGATCATATGTGGTCAATAATTCATGTCACAGCATCTAAGACACACCTACTCTGAGGATTTGTCCCTGACTAATTTCAAGAATGCATAGCCACAAACTCAACTGTTGCAATGGTCACATCCATTATCCACCCTTGCTAGATGGCTCAAGACCTCAACAATTAAGATACTGGTACCAATAGATCACTACGCCACTTGTTATACCAAAGTCAATTAAACGTACTAGCCTCTGTGCAAGGCTATTTTCATGTTTCAAACCCGTTACATCGAAGCCATAATGGAGCAAATGTTGCTATTATGCCAAGGCTTACCATCATTTATCCACTGTTATGTAATCAACAAAATGTTTTCCTTCCTAAGCTTTTGTAAAATAATAAGAAACTGAATTGGTGATGCCACCCTAAAAATTAATGGGATCAGGGTGGTTTTTTACTGGAATGTCAATACTAACATATGGATTATTTTTCCTTTTATCTTTTTCGTTTTTTAGGATAAGTACTAACAAATGTTTGTGTTTTTAGGACAAATGTCAGCTGAACCAGTCAATGTAAATGAATTCCAGGAACTGGCAAGGCAAGCCCTCCCGAAGATGTACTTCGATTTTTATAATGGTGGAGCTGAGGATCAACACACGCTAAGAGAGAATTTGGAAGCATACTGTAGAATCATGTAAAGTGTTGAACCTGTTATTACAATTAGCACACAAGGAGACTGTTCTAAATTACTTTTCCTGGACTTCTCAGTATTCGACCAAGAATTCTTGTAGATGTGAGCAGAATAGATATGTCAACTACCATATTGGGTTACCATACTTCGGCACCAATCATGATCGCTCCAACTGGAATGCATAAGCTGGCACATCCTGAAGGTATGTATAAAGATAGAAGTGTTTTGACTTTAGTTTATGTGTACTGATTTCAGGCTTGAATTTTCTATATACCAGGAGAGGTTCCAACAGCTCGAGCAGCAGCTGCATGTAACACCATCATGGTATCAATCAATACTCTAATTGGAGCCCATTTAATTAGCACTTATTGAATACTAAGCTGTTGTCATTGTAGGTATTGTCCTTTTCGTCTAGCTGCTCTGTTGAGGAGGTTGCTTCCAGCTGCAATGCTGTTCGCTTCTTTCAAATATATGTACTTTTCTATCTTTAGCTCTAGCAGTTGAAAGTTTTTTCATATTAACAATTTACTATGTCTATGCAGCATTTCATGTTTCTTTCTTGTGATCCTAGTTTCATAGCTGATTCTGTAGTTGGGTCTCTTCTGTTTATAGGTACACAGAAGACGGGATGTAACAGCTGTGCTAGCACAGAGAGCTGAACGAATGGGCTTCAAGACTATTATTCTTACTGCTGACACACCTAGACTTGGTCGAAGGGAGGCAGACATAAAGAACCGGTATCTAAACGTTCTTGACATTGGCAACTGGTTTATTCTTTTAATGTGGAAACTCACTGATAACTAGCTCCAACTTTGGTAGGACTTTTTGCCTTTATCCATTTCTAATCCAAGCATGAATGCTTCTGCAGATTGGTTGTGCCTCAGTTGAAGAACTTTGAAGGTCTATTGTCAACTGAAGCAGTTACTGTACGTAGAAAATTCTTGTTTTGTTCCCAGTAAATACATCAAGATTCTGAAAAACAATGCACAAGTTTGCTCCTTGAGTTATCCTAATGCATGATATATGTTTCTCTGCTCCTTGTGATTAGTTGATATCATAAAATTAAACAACTTCCATGTGAATGTCATGTGTGTGTGTGGCCAATGTGTAGTTGATAGTTGGATCACAAAATTAAACAACTTCCATATGAATGTCAATAGTTGGATGATTAGGCGGACCTATCGGAGTGATGTCTTCTTAGCCAACAATGTGTGTGTAATACCGGAAGGCTTGGCTCTATATTGAACCTGAATTCCTACTTAACTGTCATTGTGTGTGTATGCGTGCATGCCCATGTAATTTATCCTCCTAGCCCCAGTCTTCAAAGGCCCAGTAGTTATCGATCATAATTGATTGTCCATCTATCTGCGGATATAGGTTTGTAGTAGGCTGAACAAATTGTGCAGTTTCAGATAATAGAAGCATATGGCTTTTCTTATCTGTCTTTATTGTTGCAGGTTTTTGTAGTCTTCTACTGCTGGACGGCAGTACTTAAGCATGTATCATAGTTGTGTTGCTAAAATAAGTAAATTGGCACATAAAATTTGTTAATTTTGAGATCATACAAATTTTTTGAACACTTTGCAGGGTAAGGGTTCAGACCTTGAAGCTTTTGCATCACGCATGCATGATTCTTCTCTGTGTTGGCAGGTATGAGGGAATGATATACATGTTATTACTACCTGATAATTCAATACGAGGTCTAACCTTGGTAGCAATGGTAAGTTTGCTCCTTTGTGAACCAAAAAGTCATAGTTCAAGTTATTGGGGGGGGGGGGGGGGAGAGAAGAAGAAGCAATGAGGAAATACTGTGTTCAAATAGGACCCTCACAGAAAAACAATGGGGATGCAATTTTTTACTTCAGGGAAAAAATTTTCATGGTTTGGAAGTATAGGCTGGGAAGCTCTATTAATTATACTTCACTCATACAAGGACATACCATGATAAGAGTGGTTTAGGCCATTGGGTGTCACAACTTCACACGGTTGACAGGTCAGGAAGCTACATGGTACAAAAAAGCAATTTATTTGCACATCTGAAAACGTTGTTTTAAATAGTGAATACCAAAATCATCCAGGTGGTAAGATGACTTGATTACATAAATCAAACTCCAGCTCACTTAACACCTTGCAGGACATAGAGTGGTTGAGGTCTATTACAAGCTTGCCCATTTTAATCAAAGGAGTGCTAACTGCTGAGGATGGTAAATTCTATGTCCTCAGTGTTTCTGACTTTATTTTCTTGCTAATTTATTAATTTGAGAATAGCATCAGAGGAATTAAAAACCATTCAGAAGCTTTCATCCACTTCTATGTATCAGCAGATAGCCATAAAACAAAACCCATTCATCGGGAAAACATTTCTTCTTTGAAGCTTTATTAGTATAAGTAATGGCTATATAGGACTTCTCAGCCAAGCCAAAAAAAAGCTATGTAGGACCCCTAGGGGCTATATCTTTATGTAAACATCAGCAAATGCATTTAATTCTTTCTTGTGTCGTTTAGTTTTAAAGATCTCTTGTTTTGTCCTTGTGTTTACTGGAACAAACCAAATTTTCTAATGGTCTGTTATGCTCCTATTGGCAGCAACAAAAGCTATACAAATGGGGGTTGCTGGGATTATTGTCTCTAATCATGGAGGTCGCCAGCTAGATTATTCTCCAGCCACCATTACTGTTTTGGAGGAGGTCATTTCTTTTTATACACAACATTTTTTGGATGCAGATATGCAAACAAATTAATCCCCATGTATATATGCTCCCTCGTTTTTTGGATGCAGCCACTATTACTTTCTCAAATCTCTGTTGATTATTTCATAGTAGCAATATCATGTACTAGTCTAGTCCTACTAAAACCAGGAAATGGAATATGGGTGAGATTTGTATCATGTTTAGAAGTTCGTGATCCTTTGTAGACTTGCTAAATTTTGCTTCCATGTTGAAGTACTGAAACGCAATAACATGTTTGGATATTTGTCTTGAAACATGGTATATATGGTTCTCTACCAAAAGTATTTTGCACATCAAAACTTTGTTTTCTCATATATTTGACCTTAATCTTATGGTAGTCCGGGCATAACAATGTGGTTTGCAGGTAGTTGGCGCTGTCGGAGGGAGAATTCCTGTTCTCTTTGATGGAGGAGTGAGGCGTGGTACAGATATTTTCAAGGCATTAGCTCTTGGGGCACAAGCTGTTATGGTAATCTCTCAACTTAAACCTTTGAAGCTGTTTCTTTGCATTGCGTTTTACTGGAACTTCATGCACCATTGTTGTCTTTTCAGAGCCTTTCAGATAAACTGTTGCCATCATTTACTGTGTGATTCATTTTGATTGATTACTGTTCAATAAAAAGCTAGTAGAAAACCTTGGAATTAAGATTGAACCGTGTGGTGAGAATAAAGAAAAAAGACAACAGTAACAAGCCTTTATCTCACTAGATGGGTTCGGTTACTCATGAACTCCAGCTCGCCAGAAATGTTATTTTTATGTATGGGCTTAATCTTTTGTAAGGTTCTTGTTTATAACTTCTTGGCGTGCATGTTATTAGTTGCTCTTCTACGCACTGCAGGTTGGAAGGCCAGTGGTCTATGGACTGGCAGCAAAGGGAGAGTATGGGGTGCGACGAGTCATTGAAATGCTGAAAGATGAGCTTGAGCTCACCATGGCGCTCTCTGGTTGCCCTGCTCTGAGGGATGTCACCAGAAGCCGTGTGAGGGTAGACCAAGTCGGTGCTCTCAACTGTAGGCTCTAGTTGCTAGCATCCCAACAGATCTAGAGATCGATGATTTGGAAGCGACTACTGCCCTGCAGATTGCGAACCATCATTGCATCGAATAACATCCCTTGTTGGGTTTTTCTCCTATGGTTGTTCCCTTCTTTTCTCCGGCATGTACTGATTTTGTTTGGCATGGATACGTTCGGCTGGTACACGGTCCTGTGATGATTATGATATGAATTTGGTGTGCAACAGATTGTTCTGGGGTTATTTTCATCATAATGTTTGAGCAGAAGATAACGTTGAGGAGCATAAAGCCATAGACCTCTTTGAAATAAAGAAAATCCTTTTAAGCAAACTACAATAAGCTTTTTCTTGTTTTTGCTTCTTGCTGTGATATTTCCACTAACTTGTGCACTTGTCTCTCCAAGGGTTGGTAACGTTACAAATTTAGAGTACCATTCTTCTTTACGTATCTCTAACAACTGATGGTATTACAATGCTGATATCATAAAAAAGGTTAACATAGTACACGAGACTCCCACATTGCGGGCGACTCTGAGAAGGGTCAATTGTACACAAATCTTATCTTTGCTTAGCAAAGAAGCTGTTTCCTGCCATGGGCTCGTGACCTAGACCAATCTTACCGTTGTGCCAGGGCTCGCCTTCATTAAGTGATAATGCCACCCTTAACCTAAATAACCCAACAAACATTTACAAAGTTCAACGCCTCCATACAAAATACCAGATGAAGACATTACATTTTGACTAATAAATAAGCTAAAACACCATTCAGCTTCTTCTGCAAATACAAACCAGAAGCACCCTTCAGCTCATTATCAGTAAGTCTTTGTGCAGGTAAGGTTACTTAGGTCCAGACGATAAGTAACAACAACTATTATATCTATCCTAAAAAAAAAAAGAGAAAAGGAAAGGAAAAATTATTATATATGCCAGTTCTACTTAACAGGATAGCCACAAGGTCGTCTGTTTTCATGTCTGGGCAGAGATAGAGAAAATCTGAGCAACCCCCAAAGGCCATTCGCCAAGCCCATCAAAACATGTACCCAGGTATTCATCCACTTAGCTAGTACAGTAGTAATATTGGTCCAGCTCCATCTCTCCTTCTCTTGGAAACTGAACGACTGCTAAAGGAGAGATTCTGATCAAGGCTGATAGAAAATTAAAACAGGGAAATTGAAGCCATACTTCTTAATCTTCAATTATGCATTATTGACAGAGTTACTCTTGTTGACGCCTTGTAGCTCCATGGGTGAATTAGTGATACTACCAACTGAGCCTAAGGTCTGCGAGCTAAGCTGAGGGCTTGCAGGACAAGCTTCTGGATTACCGGCACTCAAGGGATGCATGGCTCCAGAGCTCATTTGGGGACTCATTGGAGTTCTCTGGCTCATTTGCTGCGGGCTAGCTTGCTGCTGCAGCTGCTGGCTTTGTTGGTTCACTTGCTGTGGGATACCCAGAGTTGATGGAGAACCCACCTGTTGTGGTGAAACAACAGTTTGAAGAGGTGACGCTGTTTCTTGCTGCTGTGGCTGCTGGAATTGTGGCGGGTGCTGTTGCTGCTGGAATTGTTGCGGGGGCTGTTGCTGCTGGAACTGCTGCTGTAGCTGCTGTTGTAGCTGCTGCTGCTGCTGCGGGTTCATGTAAAGATTCATCCGTGCCGTCAACTTTGGTGGGCCCATTGTTGGCCCTATTGGTGTTCGCTGCAATGGACTGATATCACGAGTTAGACTGTGGTCAAACATTGACAGGCTAGTGGAGCCTGGATGCATCTGCCTTGCTCCTACAATCCCACCCATACTTGATTGAGGACCCCCCAATAAGTTTGATCTGTTCTGTCCCATCCTAATCTTCAGAGCTTGTGCTTGTGCCTGAGTTAGTGTCCCAGAACGAAGTTGCTGGCCAATTGTACTCGATGCCTGGCCCAGGTTCATCGGGTTCTGACTCACAGTGCCCATACCTGAAATTGGGCCCATTGGTGCTGAAATTGCAGCTCCTCCCATCCCTCTTGGAGACCCCATGCCCATTGGTGCTGAAATTGCAGCTCCTCCCATCCCTCTTGGAGACCCCATGCCCATGACATTGTTAAGTCCTCTAAGCCCCATTATATTATTGCCCATATTCCCCAAACTTACTGCTGTTCCAAGGCCCATCATCATTCTCCTCTGCAAATGTTGTTGCTGTTGTTGCTGCTGTGGCTGTAAGAGCTGGAACTGGAGAGCAGATTTATTAACCATACCCAGTGGCAGGCTGGAATTCTGCCCTAATGTATTAATGTGCGAGAGTGGATTTGTCTGGAGCATAAGAGGTGATGATCTCTGGAACTGGGAAGGCTGCTGTTGCATCAAGGCCTGTTGAGCTGGCTGTTGCTGCTGCTGCGGCTGTGGCTGGGGCTGCGGTTGCAACAATGTCTGTGGATCAGATTGTTGAGGCCTAGCAGGCACAGAAACCCCAGGTATGAGTCCTTGCGAGTTCTGTAAGGCCTGAGCATTTCCAGGGGGCAGCATCCTTGTGCTTGGTAGATTTTGGGCTGGGGTTAAAGATCCACTACCACTATTGGTTGGCTTTGCAAATTCATTGGAGGGCTGACCTGAAATTGCATCTGAATATTGCTGCATCTCAACTCCTGCACTATTCTGAGAGGTCCCGGGGGCATTAGATTGATTACTTGAAGTACGATTAATGCGTATAGTCTTTGGTTGAGTATGATCTTCCACATGATACCCTTCACCAATCATCTGCAGTACCCGAAAACACCAGCTCATATACAAGGTCAAGGAACGGAATTTAAGATTATATAATTTCTGAATATCCCAACTGAAATGAAAGAGCATACCAGTGAGCATAATTGGGTTGCAAGTAAGTCCGCTATATGCTGTCACAGGAACAGTTAAGAGGTATAAGACAAAGCAATGGAACATGCACAACATGAGGCAATTTAATTGCAACATAAGAGTACTTTGAGAATAAAATTAAATGCTTCCAAAAAAACTCAAAATTAATCCCGAAAGTGTCCATTGACACCCTCTATCTATGGACAGGGCTGCAACACATCCCAACAGCAATTGGGCAAAGAAAGCATGAACAATAAAAAAGGAATTTTTTTTAATGCCAAAAGTAAAGCAGAGCCAATAGAGTATGTTCTACAGAAGATCCATTAAGCAAAAAACCACCCTTCTTTCTTGTCGTGCAAACACAAGGACTAAACACCAGAGGTGAAGAAGGTGATTAGTGGAAAGTTCAAAAAGAAAGAAAAAGGTAAGAAGCCAACGCTTTAGGACCAGGCCAAGGAGCAGTACAAATGAGCCAAAGAAAAAAAAACAATTGGAGGCCTTTTGGTTAAAAAATAATAATGACATCAACAGTCATCACCAGAAAATTAGGTTCTATCATTAATGCATGATGCAGCTCAGAAGAGAGAGAAAAACCCGAAGATACATGATACTTTATGGTGCAACAACAAAAAGAAGAATCCCAATCCTTAATCCCACTAGGTGAACATGATAGTTCTATGATTATTATAGAAAAAAACAAAAATCTGAGCATTGATCCATTAAAATTCAATAGTCAGAACTCGGAAGATTGATATTGGAACCTGTGATGCATAACAAGACATTTACAGATGCATGCCAGGAACTCACAGCATTTGGCAATGTAGGAAGATACTCCTCTGCAGCCAAAAAATCACCATCATCTATATCTCCAAAATGCATTGCTATGGTTCCATCATTAGGTTTCACTGACATGATCATTCTAGTCCGTGCTCTAGGAACAATAGGGAAACCATTTCCTGACAGTTGAAAGTGGATTTATTAGCAAGGGAAGCATCAATAACATCAATAAGTGCCTGATATTTGACTATTTGAAATATGGCAAACCTTGAAGCATGCGCTCAGTCTGTACAAAATTCAAGACTCTTATCTTGCAAGCATTCATGCTGCCACCTACAAGTGACTTTGACAATGGCATTGTACATGATTCATCTCTGAGATTATCATTATTGGAATCGCTAGAGAGAAGAATTGACAGCTGTTGGGAAGGAAAAGTAGTAGGTTTTCTGATCGGCTGCTCATTTACCTTACTCTTTCTAAAATGAATTTTATGTCTGAAAGGAAAAGAAAAAACATTAAATGCATATAGAGAAACCAAGGATGACTTAGTAAGACAAGTTAAAATAGACCAGAGGATGCAAGAAAGCATCAATCTTGACAGCAAGACAAAGACCCCTGTATGTAGCACTTGAGGTTCTCTGAGCAAAGTCAGAAAGTAACGGAAAGCATTCAACAACCACGATAACTAAACATGCACTTTATCTGAGTCAAATGCCAATAAAGTTCTTGGGATTATTTTATTAACACCAAAAAATATGAGAAACAGAATCATCAAAATTTTACAGCAAATGGAAGTTTGATTGACATGATACCTTGCAGCAACCCTTTCAAGCTTTGAGAACCTGTCCAGCATCATTGGATCAGCCAAAGGTGGAGTTCCAACTGGAGGACTGCTTGCATTTAGTGGAACACTCATGTTACTAACACTGGCCGGAGACCCAACTCCACTCATTACTGGTGTCTTTGGAAGGGAGTTTGATCTCCGTTTGGCAGGCAATTGTGTCTGGTGCTGCCGTTGCATGGAATCATTAGCACTTGAAGTCAAAGATGTTGTCCCACCAACTGCTGGAAGTGAAGTACCTGCTGATTTCTCCTTCTGCGATGACCCAAGTGCAGATACTGGTCCAAATTGGTGTCCTACAGAACCACTAGAAAATTCTCCAGATTTTGATGATAGGGGCGACTGAGGCAAACCCCCAGCAGAAACACGGGGACTTTGCACTGATTTCCTTTTTGGGAACTGGTCCTCCTTCCTAGAATTGTTTTCAAGAGGCTGACCAAGGCCATTCCAGGGACTTTGAGAGAAATTGGATCTGATGAAAGCATGCTGCGGTAACCTTTGCTGTGGTCGGGACTGGTGGAGGGCTATATGATTCCTCTCTGCTTCAGCAATGTGCATTTCATTTCTATTTTGATTGAATTCTTGTTTGTCCAACCTCTCAGAGTCAACTGGCTCTTCCTTTGTATATCCCATCCGCTGCTGGGCCATGGTGAACTGTGTTGCTCCAACTTCTTGATTTAGACTCCCTTCAACTATTTGCTGTGGATACTTTGTCACACCAGCACTTCCATACTGGAGTCCTCTTCCAATTGACTGATGCTGCAATAATGGATTTTTCCAGTGAGGATCAGTCCCATGTAAACTGTCCATATGTGGCCCCATAAGCTGCTGTTGGTTACTATCAGGACCTGCAGATGTAAGCCTAGGTCTCTTATTTAGTAAAGGCGACATTAACCCATCTTGATTCTCTCTCGTGTTATGAGAAGCACCGTTGGAGTTCATATTGTCAGTGTATGTGACCATCATGTCCTGTCCAGAAGGAGAAGCTCCAGGCGCATCTGAAACAGGCCCTAACCCCATTTGATATTTTGACTGGTGAGATACCAAGGGCAAAGCTGTTATGGAAGCATCTGGCACAAAGTTTTTACCTCTTTGCTGAAGCACGTGACTAGAACTGACATTCTGTGCTGTAAGATTCTCATGGACATGCTGTGGCATTACATGACCAGGTAATGGTCCTGCATCTCCCAACCTACAGTTTGAGCTTTCCGGCACTCTATCTGTGCAGACCTTTTTCACTTGGTTCGTATTGCTATTAGTGACAGAAAATTCTTGCAACTGTCTCCGCCTTTTCCTCCTCAGGCTGCATAGATCCAAATTTAGCTGCAAATAAAGTCCAAAGGAGACCAGATATGAGCATCCTTTTCTCCAGTTCAAAAGAATTCTCCATTTTAAATATTATTACCTTCATGGGAACTGGATCCTCACAGAGTCTGTCTAAATTTGGAGTAGGGTCTAGAAAAAGCCGTGGTTGCAGGGCTTTCAATATCCGGGACTCCACTTCCTACACAAAAGAGTGAAAATATATTGATGGATACCACATACGTTTGCAAAGACAAGAAGGTGCATCACACTTACCATCAGGTCACCATATGTCCAAGTACTATCTGAAATCAATGGAAGATCTTTGACTATATTCTCTAGTGACATCCTAAGAACAACTTTATTAACAATAGGAGAACCATCCAATGATGAAACTGTGGGCCCAGCTTCAGAAGTGCATTTTCGGTAATCTCGCACCTGGCATAATTCAAACATCTTAGTTCTACCATCTTAAAACAACCAAGCAACTTGAGTGAGTGAACACTCTATTCAATCTAATCCTCTAATGTTCAAATCTTGATAGAAGTAGACAGAATAGTCAATAAATCAGCCAGGTTATCTCCGGCTCAGGCCAGATTCATGAGCCCAGTCTGGCATGGATGTCGACAATAAGTATCCGTACTAAATTTTTCCAGCATTAGATGACATTAATATCCTTTTCAGTCTAAAATCCATTTAAAGGTGGAGCTTAGGACCACAAATGTTGGCCGTGACAGATGCAACACCAGAAGAGATGCTCCAAAGGTGAGAAGACCGCATTTTTCATTAAGGTAGACACTATTAATGGAGAAAGAGCAAGGACCACGAGAGGCAGTGAGCATGGATCATAAGGAATTGTGTACCCAACAACAAGAATTGGTACTACTACAAAAGTTGCTGACAAGGACACTATTTTGGTTCATGTTCCTTCTTCTTTTTTTGCTAAGTAAATACTGTACATGCTCTTGTGTGTTCTAATGGGGAGGGAATGGAGTCATCTTCCAAATGACTTATAAAACTGTAAAAGCACAGAAGAATATCCCAAATATAGCAAAGGACCAATTGAACCAAGGAGTGCCAATGGCATTACACCTGCTTGTCAATAGTGATTCGGTGATATACTATGAAGAATTTTGATTAAGTTCGACATTTTTAATATTTATAATACATTTATAATGTGATTGTATACGTCATACATGCATGAACATACTTTTGTTGCTTTTTCACCTCACATATACATATATATATGCTTGTACATCTATTTACGTATTATTTTCTTGTGTATGTATGTTTATGTATTTCGGGGAAAAACAGGCTATCTCAAATAGTCTATAAGATTTATTCAAATCTCAGATGACTTACCTCACACGCTATTGTCCCATTGACATACTTGCATGGTATATCATCCAGAATATCCCCAGGCATGCGCCCAGACTCAATTGCCTCCAGATACATGAATGCCAAGAGAAAGAAATTAATAAAAGAGGTATTATATCAAAGAGAAATAGAACACCAGTACATAAAGTAAGTATAACAGTAAATCCTTCAATAAGGGAACAAAGATTAAAAAAATGAATCTTATGTGCCCTTTGGACTGGCTCATCTAAATCAGGGAAATAGAAGATAAAAATAAATGTAAGGGGCAGTTTAGTTATAGACAACATTTTCCAATTTTCCATCTCCAATTTCCTACTTCATCTCTAATTTTCCTTTTCCACATAAAACTTGGAAAAGGTGTGTCACAACCCAATCCCTGTTAAAATATGATATCACCAAGAAACAAATCAGAGAGGAATAGAGAGAGGACTGAAATTGTATTAACTCCGTTTTCAAGATTACAGAAAATGAGAACTAACGCTGATATATATAATCAGCCAACCTCTGATACCAAACTACCGTATAAGCCAACAATTAATTTATAATCAGCAAGCTTAACAGAAAAACTAAACATAGAAAAGACTTAACTAAAGTTTAGTTAGTCATGTCACGTGATCTCCAACATTCCCCCTCAAAACAAACTTCCTGTTAGCAGCTGATTGTTCTTCACTTGTCTTAGAGTGAGCTTCTCCAACAGAAGCAGGAGACAGCCGTATGCCCAGATTAGCACAAAGCAACTGAAATCTAGTCTTAGGAAGACTCTTAGTAAAAATATCAGCCAACTGATTAGATGTAGGAACATATCTAATCTCTACTTCACCCTTCTCAACCTTCTCAAGAATAAAATGAAGAACAATCTCAAAGTGTTTTGTACGAGCATGAAATACCGGATTTTCTGCAATGCTCTTAGCTGCCATATTGTCACTCCAAATAATTGGCGTAGGCCGAGATTGAAATCCCAATTCAGAAAACAAAGAAACCAGCCACATTATTTCGGTGACACCTTGAGCAATAGCTCAATACTCAGCCTCTCCAACTGACCGGGCTACAACAGTTTGCTTTCTCGAACTCCACACCACTAAATTGTTGTCAAGAAAAACAAAACACCACTTGTTGACTTTCTTGTAACTTTACAACCTGCATGATCAGCATCATAGTAGACGACAAGTGGTAAATCAGGAGGAACTGGGGAGAACAGTAACCCTTGACCAACAGAGCCTTTAAGATAATGCAATAAGCGTTTGCAGGCCACCCAGTGTTGTTGTTTTGGAGAGGACAGAAACTGACTAAGCTTGTTAACAACATAGGAAATGTTAGGCCGGGTGTAAGTTAAGTATTGTAAAGAACCAATGATTGTTCGATACAACAAAGGATTAGAAAAGAGTTCACCCTCAGATGTTAATGCACCGGTGGAAACCATAGGAGTGTCACAAGGTTTACAGTCAAGCATAGAAGCTTTCTGCAGCAAATCAACTGTATATTTGGATTGAGAAAGAAAGATTCCAGTGGAGCTACGAAGCACCTCAAACCCAAGGAAATAATGAACCGACCCTAAGGTCTTAAGAGCAAAGTGAGTGTCCAAATCACAAATGAAAGCTTGAAGAGCTGATGGTTTAGATCCAGTAATCAAGATACCATCTACATATGCTAAAACATACATAACAAACTGATCAGTCCTCTTAATGAACAGAGAAGCATCATAAATGGCTCTAACAAAACCCCAAGAATGCAGAGCTGATCTCAGCTTTGTATACCAAGCCCTAGGCGCTTGTTTAAGGCCATAGAGTGACTTCTTAAGTTTACATACATGAGTAGGAAAGCGATCATCAATAAAACCCTCTGGCTGGATCATGAACACATCCTCATGAAGATCTCCATTTAGGAAAGCATTATTCACATCCACTTGTTGAATATCCCAGCCATAAGTCACTGCTAGAGTAAACAAGACTCGGATTGTTAGGGCCTTAACAACTGGACTGAAGGTCTCTTCAAAATCAATGCCGGGTGTTTGATGGAATCCTTTGGCTACTAGCCGAGCCTTATGTTTCAGTATGGTACCATCAGACTTATACTTTATTTTAAACACCCATTTGCAACCAATCAAGTTCATATCATTAGAAAAGGGAACCAAATCCCATGTATGGTTGCGTTGCAAGGCTGAAAATTCATCAATCATAGCTTGAACCCATTGGGAATCTAACAAGGCCTCACTAACAGAAGTAGGTTCCATGGAACTAATAAGAACATGAGGGGAAGAAGCAATAAGTTTGGTCTTGGACTGGGTTTGCATAAGATGAATAAAGGGAGCTGGTGGAGGTAGAGGATGAGGAATCCGAGATTGAGTTCAGGTGACCATAGGAGAAGACTCCATAGGGATTGAGTTCGAGATTGAGCTGGATGATGATATAGTGGCTGAACCAATTGAACCAATAGGAGAAGACTCCACAGGCCGATCTCCTCTAGAGGATTTATGCAACGGAAGAGATTGAAACACAATGGTGGAAAGTCCACCAGAGGTAGAAAATGAGGAAGAAGAAGCCATTCTAGGTGAGGAAAACAGCTGAGTATAAGTGAACTCAGTTGCATTGAATTCGACATGACGAGAAATGTAGATTCTTCCAAAAGGATGCAAGCATTTGTATCCAGCCTGACCATAGCTATACCCAATGAAAACACACTCGGTAGAGTGAAAATCAAACTTGTGTTTAAAATAAGGCCGAAGATAAGGAAAACATGTACAACCAAAAGGCTGTAGCTTAAGATAATTTGGCTGCTTATGAAAAAGGGCTTCAAATGGAGAACAAAAATTGAGAGGAGAAGAGGGTAAAAGATTAATGGTGTGCACAGTAGTGCTGAAAGCTGCTACCCAAAATGAGAGAGGCATATTGGCATGAGACAGCAGGGTAAGCCCCATTTCAGCAATATGCCTATGTTTGCGTTCAGCTACTCCATTCTGTTGGTGAGTATAGGGACATGTGAATCGAGGTTGGATACCATGATGACGAAGATAAGGAAGAAAAGCTTTAAATTCGCCTCCATTATCAGTTTGTAAAGCCTTAATTGTGGTCTGAAATTGAGTTTCAACTAACTTGTGAAAGGTTACAAAAACAGACAAGGCTTCTGATTTAAGTTTCAAAGGGTATAACCAGGTGTACCTTGTATATGCATCTACAAACACAATATAATACTGAAAACCTTTGATAGAAATAGTAGGTGAAGGTCCCCAAAGATCAGAATAGATCAATTCAAAAGGTTGTTTGGCTGTTATAGAGCAATCAGCAAATGGTAATTGATGAAGTTTCCCAATCTTACAAGAATCACAAAAAGAAAGAGTAGAACAAGAACAGGGAATGTGAATTTTATTCAATATCAATTTCAGAATATGAAACGAGGGGTGACCTAACTTGGCATGCCATTGATTACACACCGCACTGTGAAAAGCAACATTCATAGTCATAGGCAGTTCAGAAGAAAAAGAATTTGGCCTATTACATTTATTTGCCGAAAGACAAGCACTACTGGAATAAGAAGAACGAGGAGTTGATTGGAGAGGCTGGGCAGAAGTGCTGTTAGCATGACCAAATGCTGAATGCAACTAATAAAGCCCATCCTTAAGAAATCCTCTGAGAAGAATCAGCCCGGAGGTCTTGTCCTTAATCAAACAAGAAGAGGAGTTAAATTCAGCCACAAGATCATTATCTCTAGTAAGTTGAGAGACACTGATTAAATTCTTAGTTATGTTAGGCACATGTAAAACAATGGAAAGAGGAATGGTAGAAGCTGGTTGTGCATGAGTATTCAAGTGTCCAAGACCAACATGAGAGATAGGAAGTTTCTTACTATTGCCAACTGAGACTTTGTCATTGTCGTTGTATGGAGTATGTAAGGAAAGATTGTTGAGGTTGGAAGTAATATGGTTAGTTGCCCCGAAGTCAACAAACCACGAAGAATCTGGTAAAACATAAGACTGAGGGTTGTCAAAATTTTGTGGTTGAGAAAAATGGCCAAATGTTCTATATGCTGAACCTACATCGCTAATGTAGGGCTCGTTAAAGTCACAGTGAGAAGCTATATAGGCCCTTGGATCAAAAGAAGAACTCAAGTTGCCTCTGCCATAGACCAAACCAGGATTTTGACTGGACTGAAAAGAACTTCTCTCTGAAAATTACGATCATCTCTCTGATAATTACGATCAAATCGATGATAACATCGATCCACAACATGTCCTGGCTTTCCACAAAGTTGACAATACACACATCTATTAGATTGATGACCTCTACCTTTTCCTACACGATTATAGCCACCTTTATTTTGTATGTAACCTCCTCCTTGATTCACTGAACCACCACCTCTTGCTTTGCTATCACTAAAATTTACATTCATTGCCGACAGTAAAAACGATTCAGTAGTTACAGAAACAGAATTCTTGACACTCAATCGTTGTTCATGCATTAACAGAAGATATTGCACGTTGTCCAAATCAATGTCATCCATTTGATAGGTTATGAGACTGACGATAGTCTCATATTCTTGATCCAATCCATTAAGAATAGCTAGAAGCATATCCTTATCATTTAGTGGTTCGCCTATAGCAGTGAGAGAGTGTCCTATCGTTTTAATCTTGAGTATATAAACGTTAATTGACATAGAATCTTTCTTGACTGATTGAAGTTGTTGCTTGAATTGAAAAGATTTAGCGTTTGTTTGCCTCGAATATAAATTCTCAAGACACGACCATACCACAGAGGATGATTCGCAATGAATCACTTGAGCTAAGACTTCCTTGTCAATGGTTGAAAACAGTCAACCAAGCAACAACTGGTCAGATCGCATCCAAGTTAGATACTCTGGATTCACCGTTGTGTCATCTTTTGCATCAGCGTTTGAAGTTGCTATAAATTTCGGAGGAGGTGGAGTCTTGTTGATAAACGGCTAAAGGTTGAAAGCACGAATAGTGGCAGAGATTTGTGCTTTCCAAAAAAGAAAGTTGTTCGGATCGAGACGGATCGGAATATAGTTGAACGCCTTGGTCATCTCAGCAAAATTCAACTGAGATGCAAACGAGAGTAACGAAGAGACATGAGGAGGAAGAGAAGAAGCGGAAGTCCAACTCAGATGTGACGCCATGGATGTTAATCCAGAGGCTCTGATACCATGTTAAAATATGATATCACCAAGAAACAAATCAGAGAGGAATAGAGAGAGGACTGAAATTGTATTAACTCCGTTTTCAAGATTACAGAAAATGAGAACTAACGCTGATATATATAATCAGCCAACCTCTGATACAAGACTACCGTATAAGCCAACACTTAATTTATAATCAGCAAGCTTAACAGAAAAACTAAACATAGAAAAGACTAACTAAAGTTTAGTTAGTCATGTCACGTGATCTCCAACACACATCAATAGTCTATTTGGTAAATATTGGGTATACTAATTGGTCCCATGAGCCCATAAGTCACCTTCAGCTAGGACTATTGGTTGGGTATATTAATTGGCATTACAATGTGTAAAAATATGAAATCCAGATTTTTTTCTACTTTAGAAACTGAGAAAACACATTCAAATAGCCTTTTTTAAGTGAACCAATTCATGCGGCTCTCGCATTGTTGGCTCTGGGGAAGGTCAATTGTACACGTTCAAAAAGTTCATTTTCTAATATATACAAAATTTAGAAAACTGGAAAGCATCTTTATAAGACATGTTTTCCAGATGTTTTCAATTATCCTTTTACATGCTTCTTTCCTTAATTTAGACTATTATCAATAAATTTACAATTCTTTTAAATCAATCAAACTATCATTTTGAAATGCAAATATAAAAAACCTCCCTCTGTGTACCTAGAATTCCAAGCTTATTAAAAACCCTAATTCTACACTTTATTTGCATCAAGGAAACAACTCTTCTGGGAACAAGAAAACAATAATAAAGAGAAATAACAACAGAATACTATCATCAAAGCAAACATGTTCTAGATTAGGCACTAGTTGGAATCATAACATGAACGAATGCAGCAATCCAGCGAGAAACATCAATAAATTGGCCAAACAACAAAACCCCAGTTTTAGGTTGACTAGTTTTGACAACAATCAGATCCTGCAGATGGCTCTAATCACAAGCAAAGAATCAAAAAACATTGTTGTGAAATTGTGAATAGCTGTAAACAATAGTACCTGTGTGTGTGTGTGTGTGTGTGTGTGTGTGTGAGAGAGAGAGAGAGAGATGACTAGATTCAATAATAACAGTTTCAAAGGAAATTTTGGATCCAATTGAGAAGAAGAGGGAAGGGTGACGAAGCACATGGCTATCTGAGTGCGAGGGAGGAGAGAGGGAACTGCAAGCGCAAGGACTACACACAGAGGGAAAACCACATTTTCCACAGAGGAAAACAACAATTTCCATTCAAACCACATTTTCCAAATGGAAAATGCAGTCCAAGTGTTAAGTAAATTTTGGGAAAACAACTTTTAAATCTTGGGAGAACAACTTTTTCACTGCTTTCCATTTCATATTGGAAGTTGGAGATCTAGAAATTGAACTTTCTGTTTTCTAATTGAAACTTCTATCATTTGAATGCATTTTCCAATTTTTTGTTTTATATGGAAAAATTCCAAAAAACAATTGTTGTTTTCTACAACTGAACAGCCCCTAACAGTCTTCCCCCTTTTGCTGGCGGCAGTACGCAAATAAAAGAGACCATGTTTTAATGAGTCAAAAGAAGCAATAAATAGATTTCAATGGTAAATTTTAAACAGCAGTCCAAATGGAAAGTCTCCGGATCAACCCAAAAATAGACAGCCAAGAGAAAAGCATCTGCATGGAATGGCTAATGACATGGCAAAAAAGGAATATAAATTTAAACCATTTATTAAGAAATTAAAAGCAAAAATGTTAGTTAGAGATACTTACAGAGAATAGACTTTCTGATGCTCTATCATATGGGTGTAGAAACTTTGGAATATCTTGCAGGGCAGCCTGATATGCAGTTCCAGAAATTAAGAAGTTTATAGAAATACAATAACATATACTATTTGACAGAGGAGTAAATTCTTCTGTCAAACCAATCATGGATACAACTAAAAATATTGTTATCCTAGAACAAACCTCTGAGGGTTTTCCAATTGAATAGCCATCTGGGAAGACATTCAGTATAAAGGAAACTTCATTCTCTAGCAAAATCAGAGAGAAAGAACAATCTTAATACACAAAATAAAGAGAATAAAATCCTCCTAAGCAGATATAAGAAATCATTTGAAAGCCATGGACAGACCGGAGATTGCAGCAGCCTCATCCTCTCTGGTGGCACCAGCCTATGGTGTAAAGCAGCCAAATTTATCAAGTCATTAGATAATAAACTAATAGAGAAAGTTATTACCAATTATTCCAAACAACAACAATGGTAAAATAGTAGTAGAGTTAGAAGTGTTTCTTTGAAATTGTACTTATTTTGCTCTTGCATGATCTCTTTGCAATGATTTATTTTGAAAGATTTGGCCTTCACGCTTTGGTGGGTTTTTAATATCCTTATGATGACCAGTTTCATGCATTTCCCATTCCTCTCCTCCTATCTTTTGCAGGATAAGATAGAATACATAAATTAAACCCTGGCCCCAAAAACTAATGGAACAAAAACTGAAGATTTATAGCATATATTTCATTGAATATTGTAATTGCCTTACAACTAATCAAAGCTAATGTGGCGATGAATTATAAACTGGATGGGAAAAAAAAAACTTTTACCAAATATCTTCCATGGAACTCCACAAATTTACATATAAAATTCCCACAATACTGAGAATGCAAAAGCTAACTAGCAGTGAAGATACAGACATCCATCTTCACAATATCAAGAAGATGAACACAAGAAAAGAAAAACCAATCAGTCAATCAACCAATCTTCTTCTTTCAGCAATCAATCAGTCGGATTTAACAAGTAAACAAACCCTTTACCAGTTAACCAAAAAATAGCAACTTCCGAATAATTTGTACCATGCAATGAAGAGAATTTCAACGATGGAACAAAAACTACCTCAATCTTCTTGGCGGTGGAGGCGGAAGTAGCGGATTCAATTTTTCCGGGACCTCGCCCTCCCTCTTGGGGAACGTCGGCATCGGCGAGAACTTCTTCTTCCTCAGCGGTCTCCGACAGGACGGGTTTGGGTTGAAACCTCTTCCCGATCCTGGAGACCTTGAAAGAGACCCCCATGGCGGTGGAACCTCACAGACTCAGGGGCTTTTGTAGCTTGATAAATTGATACTGACAAGAATTATACGTTCGGAGCTCTAAATGGCGGGCAATTATGCATTGCAAAACCCTAGAACGCGATCAAAGCAAGGCACGTACACAGAGAGAGAGAGAGAGAAAGAGAGAGAGAGAGAGAGATTGATTAGAAGAGATGAACCGAAAGACGAACGAGTGGGGGTAATGACGGTTTATATATATATAAACTGACGGCGAGAAGGGAGGGCCCGCCGGACGGACACTCGAGATTTGGATACCGATTGAAGCCGCCGATCCACTGCCCTGCTGGCATTGCAATTATATATATATATATATATATATCTGGTTTTTGTTTATTACGTGCTTTTTTTTTTCAAAGTTTATAGACTTTTTCATTTCTTAAAGTACTTTTCTTCTTTTTTTTAATTGTTTAATGTATTAAGGTTGTATGACATAATTTTTAAATTTGTTTTTAGATTTTTATTTTTAATACTTTTTGAGTTTAAATTTTATTTTCATTAAAAAAAATAAAATCTCTTTATATTATTTCATAACTTTATTTTAATTTTTATATTGTGTGGACATATTTTTTTAATATATATATATATTTTATATTTTTTCAATTACCAACAACTACATATTACTAAAAAAGAAGTTGACATGACACTTAAAAAGGAGTTTCAAGGAGTTGCCAATAACTCATCAACTCGAGAGCGCATGGCTCATGGTCAACAAAGATTATAAGATATTAAAAAAATAGTTAACGTGACTTTTAAAAAGATTTTTTCGAAATCGCTAATGAATTGCTGAAGAGTAATGCGTCACTCTAAAATTTTTGAAATTGTCTAAAGTTGTCAAAAAACAATAATCTAAACATGAAAATTGAATAAATTTATTAATATTAATATGACGTTGTCCACAATGCTTTTAAAAGCGTCTAATCAAATTTAGCCAATTTTTAAATTTAGTTTCTAAAAACAAATATAAATATTCTTAGAAATTATATTTCAAACTTCAAAGCATGAGTTTGAGTTTAAACTTTAAATAATTTGATTTTTATTTATTATAGCAGAAATGGGCAAAATTCCATATAATATTTTACTCAAATCATTATATCTCTAATTATTCTATTAAATAATAGAATAAATAATAAGAGTCACTAGCCTTTATTTTATTTAATTTAGTAAAATTCGTCAATATTCTATGGTAACTAGTTTATTTATTTATGGTGTTTGAATAATAAAAATATATATATTTTTTCAAGTAAACACTTTATATCAAAATGACATTTGACTTGAACAATTTTAGTAATATTTATTTTGAGATTAATATTAAAATTTTACTATTTTGCAAAAAAAATTAGTTACTATTGTTAAAATATAATAATAAATTTAAATTTATAACTATCAAAATATATTCATCTTTAACCTTTAATCTCTAGAAGACTTGTAAAATAAAAAATAGTCAAAGACATAATGTGTCTCAATTCTTTCAATACTTAAATTATTCTTAATTGAAAAATAAAAACGTAGTCAGATAACTTATATAGTAATTTTTATATATTTCAATCTGATTGATCATTTTTTATTCGTAAGGGTTGATTGTCAAGAGATAGGAGAACATATTTTTTAGGACAGCAATACTATATTACCCATTGTCGGGCAACACAATATTTGCCTAGTAGTGAGAGGGGTGCGAGTCCCATGCACGTGGGGCCCATAGCGGGCAACATAGCATTGCTATATTTTAGGATCATTTAAGTTGATTGACAACCTATAATCTGAAAGCTCCTCCGAAAACTATTTCTAAGGAATCAAGGTCCCTTGGAAATTATTTTGTCAAAAAAATCTCCCAGGTCTTCCGCTATAAGCTTCGTCAAAAAAATCTCCCAGGTCTTCCGCTATAAGCTTCTTTCTCTTGGGCATGTCTTGCACTTGACCTTACTTTCTTTGACACTTCATAGGCAGATACACACAATATTGTTATACATTCTCGTGTTTGTCTTTTTTTGTTACATAGATAGTTTTATGTAAAAATAAGATTAAAAGTATTGTTTTACATGCATGTTATATATTCTTAAGCAAAAATAATTTTCAAATAATAATTAAAATCTCCTCTCTATACATATATCCTGTAAATAAAGAAAAACTAGTATTTATATTTACTGAATTAATTAACTTTCAATAGTTTTTGGAAGTATTTTGAAGATGTGAGCATTATGCATTCCAAACAACATTGATATTTTGCTAATAAATTGTCCTTAAGATGTATATTGTAAATATATAATATAGCATAATGACATCTAAAATAATAATTTAGCATTTAATAGTTTATACCCTGCATTACTAATATTTTAATAATAAAATATAAATTAACTATCTGAAATAGGAAGAGCTGGGCTGGTTTGCAGGCCAGAATGAGGGGATCCAGAGATGAACACTGGAGAAATTGTTTCAATTTAACCAGTCAAGAAAGAATCAAAGAAGAAAATGTACAAGAAAGGAGGGTGGGCTCTCCCAGAAACCATCCTGGCTAGAACAAAACCTGGAGTGCCAAATGATAGAACTTAATTAATCAATCCATTCCATTATCTATACCAGCATAGCACACCTTCATAAACAATGCATCAGTAGCTCATATTTACACTCTAGAAATCAAGAAGCAAGTCCCTCTTGAAACTCCATTTCGCGTATTGAGTATTCTCTCTCTGACAGTAAAAATTCCTGGTCAGAAGAATAAGCAATCTATCAAGATCAAATCTAATTATGATTGCACTAACCAAAATGGTCAAAGCTACAAGATAGATGGTATTTCAGATATAGAATGACTCCTAGAAGTTAGAATCATGAAATCAAAGATCTTGTTAGGTTTCAGGAAATATAGACACAACTCGAAAGAATAGCATGGATATAATCTTGGACGTCAATCTCTATAAGCTTCAAAATTATGGTATGGCCATGATCTTGGATGTCAATCTCCAGGTTTCAAAATGCTTACTGATGATCATAAAGCCCAAAATTGTAGCATGGCCATAATCTTCAATGTCAATCTCTATAAGTTCCAATACGCCTCTTGATAAAGTCATGTTGATAATGGACTATGGTTACTGAAATTGCAGAAAAGATTTGGAAAACAAAGGGAAAAAGGTCTAAAAGAATGAATGTTTAGAAGACCAGGTGGCTCTCCAAAAATGATATTCTTGTTCATAAAAGATTATTCTCTATTACACGAGACTCACTGCTTCTCAACCATTAGGGGAGAGTCGTTTTTGTATGAAACCTTCTCCTTATTATTCTTTTTTTTTTTTTTTCAAAGAAGCTATTTTTACTGACATTTTGGTCGTAAAGGAACAACCTTATTGTTTCTATCAAGACCCACACTCAATATTCTCATTTATTAATCAAGGGAAAAAAAAGAGTAAATTATAGTAACCGGCCTTGAGGTGCCTAATTACAGAGACCTTCCCTCCTTTTTGACAAATGACCATTTTACCCTTGTCTTTTCTCTCTCCTCTCTAATTTAAAAATAAAAGAAAAACACCGGTGGCAGCTGACGATATGGCTGCCACCAATGTCATCACTGGCTGAACCCTAACAGCTGTTGCCGTTCAGTCCCAACCCCCAGCCAAAACCAAAAAAAAAAAAAATGATTGCTAGGGCTCAATGCAAACCCCAACTGTCACAGTGGCAGAGCCCATGAGAGGGAGGGAGAGAGATAGCTGGGTTTCTGGCCACCACCAATTTTTTTTTTGGTGAGATGGGAGAAATGGCTAGGGTCTGTCTACTTGCTGCAACCCAAACCCAGTGATGTTGAGTTCAATTTGCACCCAGCGAGTTTTTGTAGGGTGTGTGTGGGGCGGGGGAGGGAGGGATAGAGAGGAGGTCCCTTGACTTAGGCCTTATCTTAGCAGTGGTTAGTTTATTTTATCCAAAAAAAAAAAAACACTAAACAATTATCATACTTATAATTTACTGAAGTAATCAACACAAAGCCTAAAAAGTCACCGCCAACATAAAACATTGTGTTAGGAATAGATATGACCCAGAAAGTTGCTTGGGTCAAGGATTGAGTCTTCTTAAAGATGAATTGAAGAGGAAATGTCACCAAGCCACCACCATGCAAACTAAAATCAGATCCATACTTTTATCATCCAAATGATCGTACATTCCATTTGAGGGGAATCAATGTTATTGAAAATCCCCTGTGCAGGTCCTCACTGTTCTCATGCCCCTATCAGATCCTGATCCCTCTCAACCCAATTAAGCCTATCTAAACTTTTCCCCCCCTCTTTGTTATCATTAGGTTTAAGCAGGATGATTTTATTATTACATTTCCTACCAAAGTACCATTGTTTACAGCAGGTCCAAACAGAATAAAAATGTGGCTGAATGAATTCAACAGGCCAAGAAAAAGAAATGATATTAAATGTTCAAGTCTACTTAATTTGGACATCTCCATCTCCCTCAAGTCTACTCTCTCATTCATTTATATGCTTCAAGAGCACCCTCCTGTCCAAAATTATGCAGAAGATGATTTGGCTTTTGTCATTTAATTGAAAACCTGAAGCTTTTTTTTTTTTTTTCCCGGGGGGGGGGGGGGGGGGGTGGTCCCATTTCCTTCATCGCAATTGTGTCTCTCCCTTTTTCTACAGTCATACTCAAAACAACAAAGCTCTACTCCAACTTTTCTCCCTTTTCAAAATGAAATATGAAACTTTGAGCAAGATAGGATTTTCCTGGCCAACCCAAGCTAAGACTCATTATTTTCTTGCATGAAATTTCAAGTTATTTGATAATTAGCATACCTGTAATTGCTGTTGGCTAAACAAATGGAGAAACCCAGTTTCAGGAGAAGCAACAAGTTCAATCAACTGATCATGGCAATCAGGTGGATTGCCCGACTCCATGAGAGAAATGGAAACCTGCATAGGCAATGAGGAATAAAAAACTAACAACAACTATATGCAGATCCTTTGTTTCTAACAAATTTCCTTGTGCTAGCAAAGAAAATAAAAAAATCCTTTATAGAGAATATTAGATAAGTGAAAATGTTAAATAACCACACAATAGGAATCCCTTATTCCAGGTAAGTTACCTGCATGCATCTAAGAATAACTTCTGGAATGCAACACCTGCGACAAAGGCCTCGCACTATATACGTAGCTGGGCCTTCCAGGGAACCATCTTCGTTTGAATACCAAGCATCTAGTCGTAAGATCTCCATGGTTACTCCAGCTTGGAATCGAGCCAGCTCTCCTGCATGCATAAAGCATACTATACCTGAATACCAATGGTGCTTTAAAAATATCTGCTCCTGTCCAAACTCTTGATCACAAGTCTACATCTGTGTTTAGGAACTCTCATGTAGGATGGGACATGTGGGTGATGTGATGTCAAAACAAACCTTAGTAATTACCCATCAGATGCCTTTAGTAAATTTTAATCAACAAGAAGCACACATATGCACATATGCTTGAAAAACTATATTGTGCCATTGTTCAAGATAAGGAGCTGAAATTTCTAGGTCACTGGCCATAATTGTGGAAAGGAAAGTCAAGCATAGAACTGAGGGTTAGCATTTGTACTTGTGGTTGCACCCCCTCAACAGTTCTTAACATTAATATTTTACTAATAATATAAATCAAAAGTATGATGGATATTCTCCACTTTTTTCAGGAATGTGCAGAAGGACCAAGATGCTCCTATTTTAAAGGCAAAACAATCTTTGACATGTCTTCCACCATCTTACCATTTAGCGACTTTTTGAAAAATTCTAAACAATGCCTCCACCTGGCATCATTTAATTTGAAACCAGATAGCTGTACAATTAACGAAAATATCCTTGTGCGCTAATGACCCTTATTCATTGCATATTTTGTAGCATATTAAGTAAATAAACTTTATAAATAGAATCATTAAATTAAATAGGAGATAGCCACCAGCTCCAGTTAACAGCTTTAGTTTTCAAAACAATTAAGTCGAAAATCTTAAAATTGCTTCAGAAGTTGACAGCTATTTCAATAATGCTCCATCCAGATGATAAGTTCACGGGAATAAGGACGAAAATTCAATTCCACGGGACATCCAAAGTCCTGAACAAGGCTTATTTTATGACGACATAAACAATCATATTTTTTCAACATCTACTAAGACTACTCAAATAAAATAAAACATAAATATTATGGAATAAATGATGGTACAACAATTGTTGTGTTTCCATATTGTACTTGTTGGTTTCACCATGTCAACTAAGTTATGGAACACAACTATATAAATTATCTTCATTCACCACCATCTCATGAAATTTCTCCATGTGAAGATGGTGTTCAAACTTCATTTCATCATTACCCCGCCAGGAGATATTATCCACTGCCGGTCCCAAGCCCGGATAAAGGAGGAGGGTTGCGTTAGGTAGCCAACAGCCAGCGTAAAACCTAGTCGGATCCAAATATGAATTCTAGACAAACTATCTGTTGGGATGTAACCCACATAGAAGTCTAGAATTCATGTAGCCAACCCCGCATAGTGGGATAACGGCTGGATATGTTGTTGTATGTTTAAATGATGGTACAGCAAATTATTGGAGGACAAAGGCCATCCTCAAATATGGTTTTGTGTCCCAATCAATGCGTGGTATAGACCAGGTGTCAAGTTCTTATGTCAGGTAACACATAAAAATATGAGAATATCAAAGGAAAGCACAGAACCATTCTTCATTCTTAAGATTTCATGAAGGATAAAAAATTACAAGAACAAGTAGTTAAAATAATCTTCAAAGGAAGTGAAAGTCAACCATGCCTTACCTTTAAACCCGGCTGCCATCACAGAAGCAAGAATACCACCATCATTAAGTTCATGGGCTCCAAGCCCATCACCATCCTTTGCCAAGCAGCGAAGAACAACCTCAATGCACTGGTTATCTCTTGCTGAGATAGACACACTCACCTTCCATCCAGCAAAAAGGTCAGAGAGAGAAAGACCCACACCCAATGAACCCAGCCCTCTACAGTCACACAGAATAAGAGAACTAGAAGAACCCATGCTTTGGAAACTGGTTTCTTAAGAATTATCTCACATATACACGAGGGAGTGGACAAGAAACCTATCTACAAAAGCTCATGCTATAGGAAAAATGTTATGTATAACATGAGTCTGCACTCTATTTTCTTTCCATTTGACAAATTGCAAATCCACTGGTTTGAAAAGAAATCAAAATTCTGCATTTTCAGATGATGTGGTAAGATTTGAAGATTGAGTTATTCTTCCCCTCCCCACCCCCCCACCCCCACAAAAAAAAAAAAAACAATTCAAATAAATCTGATCAATTGTTCAAAGAGACAGAGATCATTGAGAATGTTACTCAGAATAAAGGCAGGACAATTAAAGCTAAAAGAAAGACTTTGTGTATTGTAAAACATATCTAAAGCTAAAAGAAAGATTTTAAGACCAGTTCTATTATATGACATAGAATGTTAGTTAAGTACCAACATATACAAAATATAAGCATAAAATAGTTGAGGATGTTACAGTGGTGGACGTGCAACCATATAAGATAAGACAAAATTAGAAATAAAATTATTTGTAATAAGGTTAGAATGACACCTATTAAAAATAAAATGCACATGACACATTTAAGATAGTTTGGACACGTAAGACCAAGACTAATAGGCACACTTATGCAGAAAGTGGATGGAATAACAAAAAATGCAGTAAAAGAGATAAGAGGAAAGACTGGGTGAAAAACTCTTATGTAGACAAGGAACAAAATGGCCTTCTAGAAAATACGAAAATGGATAGAAATGATTGTTGAGCTAGAACCATAAAATTGACTCCACATGGTGGGATTAAGGCTTTTTTTGTTGTTGGTGGTGGTGGTGTAAGTGGTCAAATTTGTTATTCAAAATCTCTAGTCCTATGAGAGTTGACATGTTTCTTTTTCTTTTTGTCTAACTTAAAATGTTTCCTTTTCATTTTCCAAGAAATGAATTAGTTAAATTAGAGTTTTCCTTATTCATAACCTAAAATTCAAGATTAGTTTTCTTTTCTCCTCTTGTTTTGGGATATATAACTTGCCTATGGATTGTTATTTACAGCCAATCCTAAGCCCAAATAAAAGGAGAATGTTTGTGCTAGCTACCCAACAGCCAGCATAAAACCTATTCAAATCAAACATCATGAATTCTAGACAAATGAGCAAATGATTGGGATTTAACCCCCCCCTTTTTTTTTTTTGATAACCCAGGTGTCTAGGCTTCGCCTGCCTAATCTTAGAGGAGACTAACCTTCCCCCTTGGTTTGATCTCCAGGTAAATTGGTTGTAGTCGTAAGTTTATACACTTACAAGCGGACACACAATCAGTCCCCACCAAATGGGGGCATTTCTCCCTCCACCAAGAGTTGATCCCCCGCCACTTCCAAGAAAACTTGGGAGCTTTACCACTTGCGTCATGCCCTGGGGGCAAGGGATTTAACACTTTTATTAACATGTTGCATTGCCTAAGTGCAGTGAAAAATGAGCTAGAGGAGTACTGCATCAACACCTAAATGCAAGGCTAAATCTACAAGGAATAACACATTTTCATGGACGAATGTGAGTAAAGGAGTTAGTCCAAGATCATAGATTAAGGATTAGAACCTGGAATGCCAGGACTAAACCCTAAATCTATGGAAGTAGTAGATGAGATGATTAGGAGAAAAATTAATATTGTGCCTCCAAGAAACAAGATGGATTGGAGAAAAGGCTAAAATGTTGACAAAATATGAATATAAACTTTCGTACTCAATTAAGGATTGGGCAAAGAATGGAGTGAGGATTATTATAGATAAGGATTTAAAGGATCAGACAGTGAATGGTGAAAAGAATGGGAGATAGGTTATTGCAACTAATGTTGTTCTACAAAAGGAGACTATGAATATTGTTAGTATATAAACACCAAAAGTTGGGTTAGGAGAGGAGATAAAGACAAATTTTGGAAAGATTTAGAGGAGTTGCTACAAGGAATACCTAGAGGGGAGAATATTATTATAGGAGGTGACTTAAAATGGACATGTGGGTAAAGAAGGGAATAGGTATAGAAATGTACATGGAGGTTCTGAATTTGGAGAAAGAAATTCTGAAAACTTAAGTTATTTTGATTTTGCCACAGCCTATGAGCCCATCATAGCCAACACTAGGTTTAAGAAGCAAGATGAACACTCGATCACATGTAAAAATGTTTTATCAACTAACCAAATAGACCACTTTCTTATGATACAAGAGGATCACTACTTGTAAAGTTATACCAAGAGAACCCTTGACCACTCAACATACACTTATGGTCATTGACATCCAAAACAAAAATAGAAGAAAAATTATATAGATTGAAGCCCAAGAATCAGATAGTGGGATTTTAAAGGTGAAAAACAAACTATTGTCAAGGAAAAGTGTGCAGAAAAAGAGATTGAATTGCACAAGGAGAGGCTAACCAAATGTAGATTGGCACTTGTGCTCTCGTATGTTGTGTGGGTTGTTCCATTTCCCTATTTCTCCTTTAGCAAAAGAACTTGGCCTGGTGCCAATCCCACATTAGTGGTAGAGGAGAGTTTAACTCAATGGGTAAGTGGTCATGAGACCCCCTCCTAGTCATCAATTGCCTAGGTGTGGTGTTTAGGTGGATCATGCTTTCCCCTGTGAGGTAGTTTTTGTGCTCTTGTATGTCGTGTGGGTCGTTCCATTTCCCCTTTCTCCTTTAACAACAGAACTAGCTTGGTGCCAATCCCACATCGGTGGTAGAGCAGAGGTTACTTCAGTGGATAAGGGCCACAAGACCCCCTCCTAGTCAACAATTGCATGGGTTTGGTGGTTGAGTCGGCCCTGCTTTCCTTTCTAAAGTGGCTCCTGTGCTCTTATAGCCAGTGTGGGTCTCCTTTTGTAACATTCCGTATCGAGCGATAGGAAGGACCGAAAGAACTTACTTTAATGGGCCTACGCGAACTTCCCAGGGAGTCATTCATTCTTGAGTTTCTCCAGCTCAAGCACGCTTAACCCGGGAGTTCTTTGCCTACATTCAACCCAAAAGATATCCAACTGGTATTATTTCCTTCCTTACTTATCCTCGATATATACTACCCTTCTCTAAATTCTTGGGGTATTATATTCTCCCCCCTTGAACACATGACGTCATCGTCATGCGATCTTACAACTGATCCCAGATCTTCTCTCCTCTGGAGGCTGTCATCCTAGAAGCCTGTCAGGAGTCGCTCCTTGTACATGCCCTCTCACCCCGACGCCACTCCCCGCCCTCATCAGACCGCCTTCTCCAAGGGTCGGCTCTGATACCACCTGTAACATCCCACATCGAGCGATAGAAAGGACCGGAACAACTTACCTTTATGGGCCTACACGAACTTCCTAAGGGGTCACCTATTCTTGATCTTCCCCAGTTCAAGCACGCTTAACCAATGAGTTTTTTGCCTACAATCAGCTCAAAAAGTATCCAGCTGGTATTATTTCTTTCCTTACTTATCTTCAATATATACTATCCTTCTCTGAGCTCTTGGGGTATTACACCTTTAGCAAAAGAAAAGGCAACTACTATTTGAAATATGACAAAAATGATTCAAGGAGAATCAAAGGGAAAACTTCCAAATCAAAAAGAGGCTTGGTAGTGGAATGAAGAGATACAAGAAAAAAAATTAAAACTAAGAAATATGTTGGATCAATCATTGAAAAAGATAGGAAGATTTATGGTGATGTTACCTATTAGAATTATTAGTATAAGTGTACATATTTTATGTGTTTTATTTGTAATTATTAAACCTTATAATTAGCCCTAGGTTAAGGCTCATTATGCCTATTATAAATAACAAGCTAAGAGAGACCAATCTCTTATATTTTTCTCTCCAAATTATTCTCTCACATGGTATCAGAGCCACCGGTGAGAAAAACCCTAAATCGCTGCTATATATCCTTCTCCAGTGGTCTCTAAACCCTAAAAATCCTCTTTTTCCTCTCTTCTCGTTGCCCTTATTAAGGCCCAACGTTCACTGTCTGGCCATCATTTGCCAGCACCACCACCACAGTGTTCACCGTCATCAAATCAGCCGACCACCGAAGACCCATCGTCGTCGGAGTCCTCACACGCCGTCGGAATTTTCTGGCACGTGGGAACGCGCATTGCCGAAATATTGTCGTCTTCTCATCAGAACCTCAACGGAGCCTCCTGAACCTGTCCCCAATGTCCATTCTCCCCAATGCTATCTTGATCTATGTGTATCAATTACCCAACAGCTTTTAAACACTGGATTTTCAATCTATTTGCCTGAACTCCACCGTGTCGTCCTTGAGTGATGCCAACTCTACTCTTGGTGCCTCATTTGCATCTTAACCCTTCACCCTTTCCAACATAGGGACCCTTGTTATCACCTCTGACAAGTTGATAAGGTCTGTTAACTATCTCTCATGGGCAGACTCTGTCAAGATGTGGTTTAATGAGCAAAGACAAGCAGACCATCTCACCAAGAAGACAGGGCATGTCGATGTAGCCAAAAAGGCTAAATGGGAACAGTTTGATGCTCGGTTGTGTAATATTTTATGGAATTCTATTGATCGATCTATTTTGCAACTTTTTCGGCTGTTTGAAACTTGTTATGAGGTTTTGGAAAAAAGCCGCTAAGTGTTATACCAACGACATTCAACGTCTCTATACTATTACCCACTCTATCAAGAACATCCAGCAGGGTCAATCTATGGAATCCTATCTGAGCCAGATGCGTTCTCTCATGCAAGAGTTTAAAGCTTTTCTTCCATATGTTGCTTCCAAAGCCACTCATGATCCTCAACGGGAAAAAATGTTCATGGTCCTTACTTTATTTGGTCTCAAGCTTGAGTTCAAGACTGTCCGCCATCAGATCTTAATTGAGTCCACTAACCTTATTATGAAAGATACATACAAAAGATTGCTTAATATGGTTAACATTTCTAGTGCTTTTGCAAGTACCCCTCCCGAGGCCTCTACTCTTATGTCTCAGACTTTAGGTGGTAATCAGGGCCGGTCTGGTAGCCACTCTCGCCCTTAGTGCAACTTTTGCAAAAAGAAGGGACATGAGAAAGACAAGTGTTGGAAGAAGCATGGTAGACTAGCTGCCCCTCTTGCATATCAGACATGCCAGGCGACTCACGTTGCACAAAGTGGCCCTAGTCCAGCATTGGGCCCTCCGACAGTAACCCTGCCTACTACTGACTATGAGGCTTTCTTGAAATTCTAGGAATCTCAACAATCTACCGATAATCTCATGGTTTGTGTTACTCAAAACCCTTCTATTAGGCCTTGGATTTTGGACTCTAGCGCCACTGATCACATGTGTGATAATAAAAATATTTTCTCTACCCTTACATTTTCTGAACATTTACCAATAATCACTCTTGCAGATGGCACCAAAACGCCAATTAAAGGGATAGGGAAAACCTCTCATACCTCCTTTTTCTCTTTAAATTATGTCATTTATGTCCCATGTAGTCTTTTTAATTTGCTTTCTGTTAGTCAGCTTACTAGAGAACTAGACTGTTCAATAACCTTTACTTCCACTTCTGTTTGTGTGCAGGACTAGGGTAAGGGGCGGACGATTGGCGTCGAGTGTGAGTAACGAGGCCACTATCATCTTGTTGTGCCTAGTTCATCGGTAGCTTGCACCAGTGCAACTTCCCCACAACTTCTCCACTCTCGTCTCAGTCATCCCAGCCTCTCCAAACTGAAGACATTAGTTCCTAATTTGTCGTCATTATCCACTTTTAATTGTGAGTCATGTCAGCATGATAAACATGCTCGTAGTTCTTTTTTTAGTCGCGTCAATAATAGGGTTGAGGCTCCCTTTTCCCCTGTGCACTCTAATGTATGGCGGCCCGATCAAGTCAACTTTACTCTAGGTTTTTCATATTTCGTTACTTTTATTGATGACTTCTCTCGTTGCTTTTGGTTGTTTCTCATGAAGAGTCGGTTCGAATTGTTTTCTATCTTTCAAACACTTACTGCTGAAATAAAAACATAGTTTGGAGTTTCTATACGTGTTTTATGTAGTGATAAAGCCCTTGAGTACTTTTCCTCTCAATTTACTACATTCATGACTGCTGATGGCATCTTGCATCAATCTTCCTATCCTTGCACACCTCAACAAAATGTTGTTGTTGAGCGTAAAAATTGACATCTCATTAAAACTACATGAACACTACTTTTACATGTCAATTTTCCCACCAAATTTTGGGGGAGATATTTTTACTTTATGTTATCTAATAAATTGCATGTTATCTTCAATGTTACAGGACAAAATTCCTCATTCTCTTTTGTTTCCTACACAACCAATTTATTCTATTCCCTTTCGTGTATTTGGATGTATATGTTTTGTGCATTATTTTTCACCTAGACAGGATAAATTTGCTGCTAAATCTCTCAAGTGTATCTTTCTCAACTACTCCCGGTTACAGAAAGGCTATAAGTGTTACTCTTCTGAGTTGAACCGCTATCTTATGTCTGTTGATGTCATCTTCTTTGAACAACAATCTTTCTTCTTGGTTGCTTAGCCTGATTCACAGAGTCTTGACCAGGTATTGTTTATTCATTTTTCTTCTCTTCCGCTGCTCTCTTCGGGTTTGTCTAACTCCTCCTCTATGGACCCCACATTACCATCTTCAGGTCCACATTCCAGATAGCGTTCATGTTGCTCTCCGCAAAGGTACACGATTTACTCGTAATCCACACCCTTTTTATAACTTTTTGTGCTATGACAGTATGTCACTTGCTTATAGTGCATTTGTTTCGAATCTTTCCTATGTTTCTGTTCCTAAAACCACAATGAAGCCATGTTGCATTCTAGTTGGCACCAATCTATGTTAGATGAGATTAGAGCGTTACATTCAAATGGTACTTCGAATTTGGTGTCTTTACCACCAAGAAAGACTCTCGTTAGTTGCTAGTGGGTCTTCACCCCTAAAGTGGGCCCTGATGGACAGATGGATCATCGTAAGGCCCGCTTGGTTGCCAAAGGTTTTACACAGATCTATGGATTGGATTACAGTGATACATTTTCTCTTGTTGCTAAGATGGCCTCTATTCCCCTATTTCTTTCTATAGTTGTCATGCGTCATTGGCTGCTCTATCAATTGGATATTAAAAATGCCTTTCTCCATGATAATTTGTAAGAGGAAGTTTAAATAGAGCAACAACCTGGTTTTGGTTTTATTCCTCAGAGGAGTCCAATATAGTCTGCAAACTCAATAAGTCTCTCTATGGTCTGAAACAATCTCCATGAGTGTGGTTCAGCAGGTTCAACACTGCGGTTCAAGCCTTTAGTCTCACCTAGAGTGAAGCTGATCATTCGATTTTCTATCGACACGCATCTTCTTTATGCATCTACCTTGTTGTTTATATAGATGACATTGTTATCACAAAGAGTGATCAAGTGGGCATAAAAAAGCTAAAAGAACATCTAGATCAGCATTTTCAGACCGAAGACCTAGCAGACTCTAATATTTCTTGGGTATTGAAGTTGCACAATCAAGAAATGGTATCTCAATCTCTCAAAGGAAGTATGCACTTGACATCTTAGAAGAAACTGATATGGTGAACTGCAAACCGGTTGACACTCCAATGGACCCAAATGTCAAACTCTTGTTGGGACAGGGGGAGCTCTTTTCAAATCCTAAAAGGTATCGAAGACTGGTAGACAAGTTGAACTATCTCACAGCCACTCATCCTAACATTGTTTTTGCTATGAGTGTAGTTAGTCAATTTCTCAATTCTTCATTTGATTCTCAATGGGATGTTGTTATCCAAATTCTGGATATATCAAAAGAGCACCAGGTAAAGAACTACTCTAAGAGGATAAGGGACACAAATATTTTTGTTATGCATATGTAGATTGGGCAGGATCTTCTTCTGATCGTAGGTCAGCCTCTAGGTATTGTGCTCGTGGGAGGAAATCTAGTTTCTTGGAAAAATAAGAAACAAAATATAGTAACTAGATCCAGTGCAGAGGCAGAGTATCGGACTATTGCTAATGCAACTTGTGAGCTTGTCTGGCTTAAGCAACTCCTGCAGGAACTCAAGTTTTGTGAAATGTCCCCTATGAAGCTTGTTTATGATAATCAGTTTGCCTTGCACATTGCTTCCAATACAGTGTTCCATGAACGGACCAAGCATATTGAAATCGACTGTCACTTTATTAGAGAGAAATTGGTTGAAGGTGTTATTGTTACAGAGTTTGTTAACTCCAATGATCAACTTGCAGATGTCTTCACCAAGTCTCTAAAAGATCCTCGAGTAGAAAATATTTGTAACAAACTTGGTGCATATAATATCTATGCTCCAGCTTGAGGGGAAGTATAAGAATTATTTGTATAATTGTACATATTTTATGTGTGTTTTATTTGTAATTATTAGGCCTTGTAATTAGCCCGTAGGTTAAAACTTGTTATGTCTATCATAAATAACAAGTTAAGAGAGGCTAATCTCTTAGGTTTTTCTCTCCAAATTATTCTCTCACATTACCCATAGAATTAAGGCAAGATGATTAAAATCATAATTGTAGATCTCATTTTTTACAGAAGAAATCTGGTGCTAAATATTGGTTATTTCATTTCGAATAACCTACCAATAGATGCCAGCAACACTGGACGGTGTACCGACCGGTATTACAACGATGTTGGTGCTGGATTCAATAGCACCAAACTCCTTATAGTGTCCTTCACCTCGTAGTATCCTTTTATCAATGAACAGCCAAAGCCAAGGGCCCATTTTTTTGTTGATGAAACAGATGAGCACCTTAAAATGCCTATAGTTTAAGAAATTTACAACAACCCAAGCTTGAGAATCTCGGTCCTACCCATAGCCAAGTTACCAATGGTTGAGTGGTCATCTCATTGCAAGACAAGTTGCGCTCAAGTGGTTCATCAATTAATTGCAAAGGGGGCACACCATATATGTTGAGTGGTGGAGATGACTTTATGGTCCTGACTGAGGACGCAACACTGTGTGCCATTCCTCTATTAGGCCAACTAAATTCCCTAGAAGAGAAGCTTGAAGAAGGGAAGACAAAGTAAAACCTCTTGTAAACCACCTTAGTATTCCATTGGAGAAGTGACTCCAACAGTCAAATTGAGCCACACAATGAGTGAAAGTGTTGTGTGACGGAGATTATCATGCCAAGGGGAGCCTCCTAACTGTACCACATGGGATGTAACAAGATGTGCACTTATTTGGATGGAATTATACTTCAAACTCTCTGATAAATGGACCAAATCCTGGATGAAGAAGTTACCAGCTACAGAAAAAAGTACATCTTAACACATTACCAGACCATATAAGTTAAATTAATGCAATCCAAAGTGCAAAGTACAGAATGTATCCCAAAATATTACATTTCCATTCCACCACTTTGAATCAAACAAGAAGATCAAGGAAAAACATACCATCAATTGACGTTCTAAAACAACCTCTTCGCTTACTGTTGAGTAAAGAGCACTCATTAGTGTTGCACATAAGGTGGGATCTGGGCACAAACATTCACCAGAAGGCAGACAAAGCATTGCACTGGCATGCATTTCAAGGAATAAAGGTTCTACAGACTCATAAACATGATCTTCAGTGGGAATCAACCACGAATTTTCTTTTCCTAGAAAAAAAGATGATTCAATTAGAGTGCAGAACATAAATTCAACACTCAGCACCCCCAAGTGGGACAAAATTCAAATTAAGTGCAATGAATTCAACAGCACAAAGGTCCATAACTAAAAGCTATACAAGTAAAAAAAGATAGCTAGGGCAAATATATATATATATGCAAATCTTCCCAGAAAATAGTTACACGCACTCACTTAGAAGCAGTGTCAATGAAGAATACAGAGTTTCTTTGGCAGCTCTAATTGCTCTTTGCTTTTCCTCAACTGACAACTCAACGGCAGAAATCTCAGTGTTCTGCAACTCAACTTTCAGCCAGTTCCGATATGTTGCATCACAGGAGTAGTACTCACTCTAATTGACCAAATATTCAATAGAATGAAACTCAGGCAAGATTATTTCTTAAGTCCAAAGAAAATCATAAACAGCATCCATTATAATAAAAAAATACAAAACAGCAGCATACCCAATCCTGAAACTCTCTTAAGTGCTCAGAAACATCACCATTATCAGCAGAAAGTAGATTTTCTGTTTGCTGTTTCAAAGGTTCAGCAAGAAAACTAAGCAATGTGTGAGCACCTATGGGCATTGCCGGCACCCTCCACATAGAAATAAGAGCAAACTCCCTGAACAGTACGTTGCTACAATAATAATGAAATATTAATACTCTTAAAGTCAGAGGAAGAGCAAAAGACAGGAAAAATAGTGCAATAGTTAGCATTATGCTTAAACAGCTAAAAACCATGCATAAAAGTATGTAAAGAGTTAACACCACAGAACAGAAGATAACAGAAGTAGACATATTACAATGTTTTTTAATACATATAAAATTTCAAACCATATATTGATAGCAGAGATTAATCAAAGCAACAAAAAGAAGACCATGACCGGAACCCAAAAGCTCCCACAACAGTGATGATATTGAAAAGTAGAGCTCCATTCCAGTACAAAAGCAAGGCAATATGAAAGAATTATTATTGTCAATTCAGATTATTCACCGAAAAGAGGAATTTGAGCACTGATTTGCTCGCCATGAGTAGTGAACGTTTATGCTGATACAGATATATGGCATGACATATCCTTGATCACACAGGTGCTAAGGCTAAGATTCATTCTTATGAGTCATTCCATAGGGTTATCAATTAAAATTCCATATACCTGCAACATATAAGATTCCTGTAACTTGGTTGAAATCAGATCTCCAAGTGAAGTAAAAACTAGGCAGGGCCACAGCCAATTAGATCAGGTAGTTCTGGCTATAGGACATGTGCAAGGTCATCCTTATGCATAAATAGGTGGAGACCATAGTAAATTATCTAGTGCTAGTTCACCATACGCCATCCCAGGGGAACGGAGCAATTGTTGCAAGGGATCGTTGACTCAGAAGGAAATAATATTGGACTGTGTCCAGATGAACCTTATGTTTTATTTGTACAAAATGGCTATCCTCAGTGTCAAACCTTCTTGTTCACATCTTATACCCACAAATGACCATAGTTTGCCATTCCCAAATTACAAAGATTCTTTCAGTACATGCTAAAAAATATGAAGATGTGATTGTTTTAAACGCATCAAATTCAAGTGTGACTTCAAAAATTCTACAATTAGCAGTGCATATCAGGTAATTGCTTCAGTACTAAGCTTCCAGGTACACAGGCATCAGCAATGGATAACTAAAGAACCCCCTTTTCCTTTGATGAGATCAGACCCTAGCTTCCAATTCCATTTGTGGGGAAAAAATAGTAAGAATACAAAAAAAGTAGTCCTTAGCTTATTAAATAATAACTGTGATAATAACAGAAATAAATAAATTATCTAACCCTCTTGTTTCTATGCTTCTAAGATTCAGAATCCTAGAATGCCTAAAGGGGGATACTGTGTTTTCCCTTATCTTCCTTTTCTTTGTATGGGGAAGAGCTTCACACAAGGCATCTCTGTCATATTAAGTGGTTTCAGAGCCTGCATTAAGGGCATTCCTTTTGGCAAACTTGACATTTAACAGCTAACTTCAGGTACTGTTCATATTAAATATTTTTTAATCAGAGTACTCTTAATATTATTAGAAGCCTTCAGTTTGAAGCTCCTATCAAAATGTGTCAACACTGTGGTATAATGTATAACTACATGCATGATGCATCTGGTCTATAATGTAACTGTCTAGAAATGGCAACCACAAAATTTCTAGCCCTTGAAGTTCTAATTTATCAGTTACCTATGCAACAGTGCTCGTAGAAGAAGTTTCGTACTAACAGCATCAGCATCATTAATAGAGGAAGGAGGTGTAAAGCAGAGCCATTGAACAACCATAGCCTTTTGAAGACTCTGCAGATGGTGCTGCTCAGCAACATCAGATGACTCATCATATTTTCCAGGTTTGATATCTCGAGATCTCAAAAGAACCCTGTTAAAAAGCATTATAATGAATATTGCAGAATAATACAACGTATTTATATCATAAGATGAAACGAAAGTCAAGGAAAGAGATGGAAACCTCTCAATGATTTCTTCAAAACTGCCTTTTGAATCATCTCCAGGAGAGAATGGAAGGTACTCCATGGCAGAAAGGAAGATTCTATATTTGATATGCACACTATAAGCCAGAAAAGGGGCAACAAATTAGAATATTGGAAACAAAACCAGGGTTGAAATAAGTAACCTAAATTTAAACCATGCTGTGTATCCTAAGGAGTTGGTACACATAGCACCTCCCCTCCCAGTTATACATATAAATTGATGGGTTCATTGGAAGTGAAACTTACAAATATGATTACCATAAACAAAGGTGATTATCTGATATCTCTTACCATGCTGCTAAATGGACATTTTACAGCAATTGGACTAGAGCAATTCTTAATCTGTCATGTTACCCTTAGACTAAAGCAAGCCCCACAAAAAGTTCAGATGTGATGGCTCCTCATTTAGAATTGTTATAAATTGGGAGCACTAGCAGCCTTGTAATCATCAAAGAAACCGATCAAACACCTCTCACAATCACTCTCAATTCAATGGCCAACACACCACACATGAAGGTATAATAAAAAACAGAATTTGAAGGCATAAAACAGAACAAGAAAGAAACAAATAAGAACTGGAAAACACAAACCACAAAGACCAGATTTTATCCTGGTTCAGATTGCCTTGTTAGGACAACCTACATCCAGTCTTGAACCTCCTTGAGCAGCCTCCTTTTATTCAAAGAATGATCAATTACACAGTTTGTTCTCTCCCTTCTTCTATTTCCCGAGTACACCAAGTCTTCGCCCCAAGATTACAAAGCTATCAAACTCTAGCCTTTCTCTCTAGCGATCATACTTGTTACAAACAGAAAAATGATAACTCTGTTTTGCCTGCTACCCCTAGCCCTCTATTTATAACAGTGGGCGGATATCCCAATTAAATATTTACAGTTTAACCCCCCAACTATCACAATTACAACATAGGATATAAACTTATATTTAATGCTTCATTGGCCCTCAAAAATACACTGTTTTCACTTATCTTCTTATCCTATAACAACTTTTAACAAGAATGAAACAAGAATCACCTGTTTTTACCACAAAAATACTACCAACAATGGTGTTTTAACAGAGATTGTAGTTTTTGGATAGAAAAACCTCTCTCACCTTTTCGTTTGATTGGACATAGATATATATAGATTACAAGGGAGAAATTATCCATATGGAGTCGATTAAGGAAATAAAAATTGTTACCTAATGATAAAATTAACTGTACACTTAAATACAAAATTGTAATCATATGATTTTCTACATGCCCCCTCAAGCTGGGCTGTAAATATTAAGGAAGCCTAGTGTGAAAATCCCACATCGTCTCAGCAAGGGAAAGCTGAATAATATATAAGGAGGAGGATCCCTCCACCTGTTAAGCTGGCTTTTCAAATTGGAGTTCTACCTCTGACTTCTCACATGGTATCAGAGTCAACCCTTGGCTAGGGGACTACCATTGGTCGTGGTCATGGACCAGTACCCTGCCCGATCACCTAGTCATGTATCAGTTACTGGAGAAGCTTCGGCGTGAGGGGAGTGTGAGAATCCCACATCGCCTCAGCAAGGGGGACATGGGTAATATATAAGAAGGAAGATCCCTCCACCTGTTAAACTGGCTTTTCAGGTTAGAGTTCTACCTCTGACTTCTCACACCTAGTTTGGATCTTCACATCTTCAAACTGAGTCTTTGGTAGATCCTTGTCTACATTCAAATTTTTATTTATAAAATGTCTGTCTATTTAGATCACTTTCAACATGTTGAGTTGTTGTCAATATCTAGTTAGACGACTAAGATATTGGGTAACTGAGAGGTCTTACTTGACAACGCCTTTACTATATCTTCACTCTCGAAATACGTCTCATTTGCGGCATCCTAGACTTCTTGTGTTGTCTTGAGCACTATCCTCCTTTACAATGATAGCTTTTGACGGATTCAGTTATAACCACACTGTACTTTTTCACAAGATCAAACAATAACCCTTATAATGCTTTTTACACTTGGGTTGAAGCAATAACCCTTACAATGCTCTTTATACTTGGGCTGAAGCAATAACCCTAACTGTCCACCATTTTAACCTTAAGTGCAATAAAAAAAAAAAAAAAACCTTTCTGAGCCATTGTGATAATAGATTTATTTTATTGGTATTGCACCAACATCATCCTTCAGTTCCATTGGAGATATGACTAACAACAACCTGAGTCTTGAGATCTCCCAAAAGCTAATTATGATTTAATTTGATGTGTCTCTTCCTTTAGCCTTAGCCTCAACCTTCAGTTTATCATTCCTTTTTATTCTCTGTTTAAATTCCAGATTTCAACTTGAAGGCTAAACACGCTCTACCTACAAATGAATTTGCTTCCTAACTATCCTGTTACCCACATGCTTGTTGAATTCAACGTTGATGGAGCGCTTGGTGACGTTACAAACACAGCCAGTCCAACCGTGGTAGAACTTGGGAGACATGCCCTTGTGGACGGCCCCATTAACCTTGATGCCGACATAGTCTCCAATGCGATAAGTCCTGGGGTATGTCAACAGAAGGATCGTTCCTTTTCTTCTTGAAGGGCCGAGAGAACATGTCTCTTGTTCTAGATCTCAATCCGTGACCGATCGGCATCTTCTCTCACTACTTCTGTTTCTCTCTCGACGTGGTTTCGATGGTTGTGATTGCAGTTAAGGGCGACAACAACAGTGATGGTTGTGGTTGTAATTGCGGTGATGGCGAACGAAGATGAAGGAGATGGGCAGTGGCCGACGATGTCAATGTTTTCTCTCAAGAAATTAACTTCATCATCTTCGCTGCTCTCCCTCTCTCTTTGAACTCTCCGCCTAACCCCGCTCTAATACCATGTAGTTTTTAGATAGAAAAACCTCTCTCACCTTTTCATTTGATCAAACATACACATATATAGATTACAAGGGAAAAACCGCCCATATGGAGTCGGTTAAGGAAAGAAAAACTGTCACCTAGTGATAAAATTAACCATACACTTAAATACAAAATTGTAATCGCATGACTTTCTACAAAGACAATAACATTTTCATAGCAGTTTCTTTGGCATTACCATTCTATAATGCTCTCAAAATATAAAAAGTGGACATTACAAATTGAACTTTAGCTTGTAGATATTTTCCCTTGCGGTGATCTATCTTTTTCTTCACTGTTGATTTAGTACCATAGTTTACTGTATATATAGAATGCTACAAGTTCATAGTATTCCGCAGACATGTTTGAGTGTGTCCTACAACCGAATATATAAGCCCAAACAAACCATGCATAATGAAATAACATCACCATTTGATAATGCAAGCACAGGGCAGTGATCCAATGCAGGTACAATACCACTTTCTTAGGAACGAAATTTTCTTCACTATATTGTAAATATAAACAAGTAGCCAGCACTCTAACTAGAATCCTTCAACTAAATCCTTGCTTCCAGTAATAAATTCAAATAATACATTCAGCCCTACTACATTTATTTAAAGTGGTCTCCATCTTATAGCTTACAAGTACGTCTCATTTTTGTTTATGGCATCAACAAAGGAAATAATAAATGATTACAGATAATTTTGGGCCAATAACTAGAGCACAAGCCTAAAATGTAGAAATTCTTAGACAGAATGTGAATAAACAAATGCAAAAATAGACTGTGTCCTTAACATCCCAAAGAAATGAAACAACAATCACCTGTAAATATAAACTAGCAGCCAATACTCTAACTATCAGCATTTAACTAAATCCTTGTTTTCATTAATAAATTCAAATGATATATACTCTAACTAGCTTACAAGGATGTCTCATTTTTGTTTATGGCATCAACAAAGGAAATGATGTATGATTACAGATAATTTTGGACCAATAACTCATGCACAAGCCTAACATGTAGAAATTCTTAGATAAAAAGCGATTAAACAAATGGAAGAAAAAACCATGTCTTTAACATCCCAAAGACTGAGAAAACAAAATCATAAACAACAATATTCCAGTTGATCATTGATTGTCAATAACTTCATAAATTGCAGCTTCTATTAATTACTATTTACTTTTATCAAACAACCCCCAGTAAATAATCTACAATTCTGTTGCTTAATAGTTAATAAGTTTTGACAGGTTCCGCTTAATTACTAATTATTTTATTAACTATCACGACCCTAAGGGTAGTTAAGGAATAAGGCCTACTTTGTATGCTAGTTAGTTAGTTGTGGTAGGCGGGAGCTGCCCATAACAACCCTTGATAACTCTGTTAGGGTGATATAAATGTAATCTGTTGGGAGGGAAGAAAGCATTGAATAACAGAAGCATGGTTTCCATCTCTCTCTTGTTCTCTTTTCGCTCTATTTCTTCTCTTTACAGTTAATTACCAAAACTGTCCAAGATCCATTCTTGGGTCTTGACATTGTGGTATTAGAGCCGGTCGAACCAACTGTGGGTGACAGGAGAATTGCGATGGACAAAGGTAGAACTGATTCGAGAAGAATGGTTGAGGGTACACGGACCCGACAGATGGAAGCGCGGATGAAAGCGGTCGAGTTCAAGATGCATCAGACCCAAGAGGCAAAGACCCAGACGAGGGAGGAATTGATTGGGATGAAGGAGTTGATAAAGGGAGATTCGGAAAGAAATCGCGAGGCGTTGGAGCAATACGGCAGAGGTTGAATAGCGTCTTGAGCATTTTATCGTCCTTGCCGCAGTTCCGACTCTCATCGGAATTCCCTCCTAGGGGTGATTTGGAACCCTTATTGCCCACCCAAGACCACACACCAAATTGAGGCCAGCCGGAGGCGGAGGAGTCTCGTCCAAATCAAGAAACCCAGGTGCAGAACCCTCAATATAGTTCCCATAACCATACCCCTAGTCCACATCTAGAAATTCCTCTGTTTGAAGGAACGAAGCCTAGGAGGTGGGTGAGGCGTTGTGAGAGATTCTTCCAATTGTATAAGGTGTCAAAGGAACAGAAAGTTACCTTGGCAGCAGCCTATCTAAACGATACGACTAATTATTGGTACCAAGGGTGGATCCAAGATCATGGTCTTGAAAAGAATTGGGATATTTTTGCGGAAAAGTTGTGTGCAAGGTTTGGGGAGAGGAGCATTGGGGATGTAATTAAGGAATTCAGTAAATTGAAACAGGAGGGGTCAATAGTAGATTACCAGACACGGTTTGAAGAATTGAGAACCATTGTGTGTGTGGCTCAACCAGGGTTAACGGAGCAAAACCTGGTCTCTACATGCATAAGCGGATTCAGGGATGAACTCCGCTCAACGGTGAAAATGTTGATGCTCGCGACAGTGAGTCAATCAGCTAAGAAAGTTAGGCTCCAAGAGTTGACATTAGAAACAATTTTCAAAAACATAAGGTGCCTCTGAGAACGGGAATGGGAAATGGCCAATCGGGTGGGGGTAATTTCAAGGCCATGCCTTCATTAGTAACTCAAGGAACACCTAAGGCATCGTATAACCCTAGTGGGCCCCGAAATGCGGTGATGGAACAGAGGCGACAGTTAGGACTCTGTTTCAAATGTGGAGACGAGTATAGTTTTAGGCATCAATGTAAGAAACAATTAATGCAAATAGATGGGTCAAATGGGGAGAAAGAAGAAGCTGTGGATGAAGAAAAAGAGTGCCCAAGGGAATTGCAAGGTGAGGAAGGGGGTGAAATTTCATTTCATGCATTGAAAGGTAGTCCCATGGGGTAAATCATTAAGGTAAAAGGTCAGGTGGGAAGAACAAGCCTGATGATGTTGATTGATAGTGGGAGCACCTATAGTTTCATCAGTGAAACTACAACCAACAGTTTGAAATGGCCTTTGATAGCAACTACACCCTTATTTGTGACAATGGCTAACGGTAGTAGGATGTACAGCCACTACAAATGCATGGGTTTTAAATGAGTGATGCAGAGTCAAGAATTTGTGGCTAATCTCAAGGTTCTGGAGTTAGGGGGATGCGATATTGTCCTCAGTGTCGACTGGATGAAGACGGTCAGCCCCTTAACTTTTGATTTCAATAAGCTGGAGGTGACTGTAGAAGTGGGGGGAAGAGACTTACTATGTTGGGCAGCCTAGAGCAAGGGGAAAACAAGTTAATCAAGGGTAGTAAGCCGCAAAAGATGATGATTGCTAAAGCTGGGCAGATAGCACAACTATATTCGATACAAGCGGTAGCTGTAGAGGAGGATATCAAAGACAAGGACAGCCAGCTGATCAAACCATTGAATCTCAAGTTTCTAAAAAGGTACATAATTCAGATACTTTGCGCCTACTTTTGATGAATTTTAAGGACTTGTTTGACGAGCCTCATTCTTTGCCATCCCAACGTTCTTTGGACCATTCCATTCTTTTGAAGACACATTCTGACCCCATTAATATCCGGCCTTACAAATATTCTCCCATTCAAAAATCAAAAATCGAAAAACAAGTCAATTTTATGCTAAAAACCTCTATAATTCGTCCCAGCCAAAGTCCATATACCTCTCCTATACTACTTGTCAAAAAAAAGGATGGTACATGGAGATTTTGCATTGATTATAGGTAGCTTAACTCTTAACACTGTCAAAAATAAGTTTCTCATACCCTTAATCAAAGATTTGTTGGATGAATTACGGGGTGCCAAGGTCTTCTCCAAGCTGGATCTTAGGTTTGGCTATCACCAAATTCGAATGGCACTGGATGACATCCATAAAACAGCTTTTAGAACACACCAAGGGTTGTACGAACTTACTGTCATGCTCTTTGGTTTGACCAACACGTCCGCTACTTTTCAAGCTTTAGTGAACCAAATATTCCAACCCTACTTGAAGAAGTTCATCCTTGTTTTTTTCGATGACATCCTCATCTATAGCCCTGACTTTAAACAACACAATCTCCACCTTAAAATTACCTTTGAAGTCCTTAGGTCTCATCAAATGTATGTCAAATTATCTAAATGTGCCTTTCCTGAAACTGAAGTGGAGAATTTGAGCCATATTGTGTCCGGAGAGGGAGTGAGGACTGATCCAGCTAAGGTCGCTGCTATGGTGGAGTGGCCAAGGCCAACGGCCGTAAAAGAATTGACAGGTTTCCTCAGTTTAACTAGGTATTACAAGAAGTTTATTAGGCATTATGGGTTAATAAGCAGACCTTTAACCGAGCTACTCAAGAAGGATGCCTTCCAATGGAGTTCTAGAGCCAAAGCCGCTTTTGTAGAACTTAAAAGAGCCATGACTGAGGCACCGGTGCTGGCATTGCCTGATTTCACTAAGAGTTTTATAGTGGAGACGAATGCATGTGACAAGGGAATAGGTTTTGTACTTATGCAAGAGGGGCGGCCATTGGCATTCATTAGCCAAGCTCTAGCTTCAAAATACTTAGGATTGAGTGTTTATGATAGAGTTACTTGCAGTATTGGGAGTAGTGGACAGGTGGCAGCATTATTTGGAGGGGTCACCTTTTTGTGATAAAAATAAACCAAGAAAGCCTTTAATTTTTATCACAACGACGGTTGCATACTCAGTTGCAACGGAAAGGCATCTCCAAACTTATGGGTTTGGACTTTACAATCCAATATAGGAAGGGTAAAGAAAACATGGCTGCTGATGCATTATCAAGGAGGGATAAAGTGGGTAACTGTCATGCAATATCTACCACCCTTCCTGTGTGGATTCAAGAATTGGTAAAGAGCTATGACACCACTGAATGGATTAAGGAAAGGATGGCCCAATTAGCAGTGCAGCCTGGGAATCCATACCTTAAATAATGGGGTCCTTCATTACAAAGGCAGATTGGTGGTAAGAGAGGACCAAACACTTAAGGAGTAGATTATGAAGGCCTTACACTCTTCCCCAGTTGGGGGACATTCTGGGGTACGAGTTACCTATCAAAGGGTGAAGCAGCTTTTCTTTTGGCCGAGGCTAAAAAATGATGTGGTGCAACTAGTGATGTCTTGTGCAATATGCCAACAGTGTAAACACGAATAGGTTCTTTACCCAGGCCTGTTGCAGCCCTTAGCAGTCCCTAAACAAGCATGGGAGGAGATATCAATGGACTTTGTGGAGGGGTTACTGAGATCGGAAGGGAGGAATGTGATCTTGGTGATAGTGGACCGGTTGACCAAAGTCGGCCTCTTTATTAGCTTAACCCACCCATTTACAGCATCAGAGGTGTCCAGAATATTCTTAGATTCAGTGGCCAAGATCCATGGGGTGCACAAGTCTATTGTGTCAGACCGAGATAAGGTTTTTACTAGTCGCTTTTGGCAGGAATTATTCAAAAATTTGGAGGTAGGATTGCATATGTCCACTGCATATCATCCCCAAACCGACGGTCAAACGGAGCAGAGCGGATTAATCAATGTGTAGAGGCCTATTTGCACTGCATGTGTTTCACAAAACCCAGGAGTTGGAATAAGTGAATGGGGGTACAATTCTAGTTATCACAGTACTATTAAGAGAGTCCTTTTGAGGCAATGTTTGGGTACAAATCAGCCCTCCTACCTGCGATATCAGGACCTAACCTCACTATGGCTACAATTGGCGATTATTTTTCACAGAGGCAATTGCTGATATCAATTCTAAGGAGGGAGTTAGCCACTGCCCAAAACTGTATGAAGCAAGTGGCTGATAAAAGAAGGACCGAAAGATCGTTTGAAGTAGGTGTTCAAGTCTATCTTAAGGTCAAACGTTTTCTACAGCATCCTTATACCACAATTCTAGCTTCTAAATTAAGTCCTAGTATTTTGGGTCGTTCCCTATTTTGGCCAAAGTAGAAACTGTGGCTTACAAGTTGCAACTTCCAGAGGGAGCGCAAGTTCATCCTATTTTCCATGTATCATTACTCAAGCCAGCGAAAGGAGAACTACCCCACGTCAGTACAGATTTACCTCTAGTAGCAAAGCAGCTAGAAGAGGAGGTGGAGCTTCGTACCATTGTTGAAAAAAGGGTTATATACCAAGGTAGTCTACCTATCACTCAAGTACTTATCCAGTGGACTCATCGACGACCAGAGTATACCACGTGGGAAGACTTGCTAGAATTGTTGCAGCAATTTTCCAGGGTTGCCAGACTTCTATAATTCTTGAGGACAAGAATTCATTCGAAGGGGAGGGCAATTGTCACGACCCTAAGGGTAGTTAAGGAATAAGGCCTACTTTGTATGTTAGTTAGTTAGTTGTGGTAGGCGGGAGCTGGCCATAACAACCCTTGATAACTCTGTTAGGGTGATATAAATGTAATCTGTTGGGAGGGAAGAAAGCATTGAATAACAGAAGCATAGTTCCCATCTCTCTCTCGTTCTCTTTTCTCTCTTTTCGCTCTCTTTCTTCTCTTTATGGTTAATTACCAAAACTGTCCAAGATCCATTCTTGGGTCATGACATGAACCAACTATCTTCCAGTAAATAATTTACTATTCTGTTCCTTAACATTACATAAAGTTTTGAGAAAACCTCTTTCAATTCAATATTAATAATTTTGACAGAAAAATAATAAAGTACCATATGCAGGAATTATTGGAAAAGTTTAGAGCCTAATTATGACATAGATTGTATAAAATATAAACTCCCTTTCTGGCAAAAAAATTCAATGTGATTGGAATTATGACAAAGACTATGTATCACAGGCACTCTTTCAGGCATAAAATTCAGTCATATTAGAATTATTTCCACTTTTACACAAAAGTTACATACTTCTGCACATTAACAGGTAACCTAGATGTTAGCATTTAACCTTTTTAAGGTAAAATTGTTAAATTTTGGCAGAGGACTCTCTAAATTTAGCAGTTGCATTACTTAATAGTTTTCTCTCTCATGTTAAAGTTCAACTACATACAATATAACATCCCACAAAACACATCCCGCACATGTTATTATCTGCAATTAATAATCATGAAAGCAAGAAGGAAAAGAAAAAAATGCGTTCAACAACCAAAAAGATTAAAGGGATGAAACAAATGCAGTTCTGGAATGAAAAGCACCTGCTATTCAGCCTTAATTCCATCATATGCACAAAGAGGTCAATGCAACGATGACGTGCAAGCTGAGAAGCATAGATGCCGACCAACCCTTCATGTTGTTCTGAAAATAGAAACATTGCATACCTGAAAATTGTATTTGCAGTCAGCAATTCCAGTTATGTCTCCCAAAGTATAGACATACCAAGCTATTCTAGAAAAAAATATCTAAGGTTCATCAAGCACACTATCAAATCATATAATAAGAAAACAAAACCTTGGTCATTCTTCTAAAGGAACCAAGATATCCTATCTAACAGATGGCACACTTGAGTGGTTTTAAGTCACATTTCATCCAAGAGATTTCCAAATGAATTGAATATGTGCTTTCTAATGGACTGGAAGAAAAATGTTAGTTCGAAATAGGGGGTTCAAAATATCAAGGTGTTAAAAATTATCACAACTGATTATAGATAAATGAAAACCATTGCAAAAGTTGGGAACAGATTATGGATACAGAAGATACAGGTGTGAACAGTCTTGTATAAACCCACTAAACACCAATACCATCAACTTCTTTCCAAGGAAACAGACTTTGTGTCGTTTAAAACTTAAAACAGTCGCTGTACAAATAACCTATTGTTACAAATTAAAAGCTTGATTGCTATCCCTGCTTCTTCCACAGGGGATGGAAAGGCTTCAATTCCTGATGCAGGCACTGGTGCAAGTGATTCACTTAGCAAAAGACCTAATAAGATGAAATGGCTCAATGTTTTAACCAAAATTTTATGAGATAAATTCACTATCATCTGAAATTTTATTAGGCCTCGGAACTCAAAAGAGTTCCTGCTTTCCATTTTCATACATGCTTTAATATGGAACATGCAATAAATAAACCAACAGTGCTAGATACTTGTTGAGTAAAAAATTAAAAAAAAAAAAAACTGAAAAGAAAATATGTTAAATAACAATAACTGTTATTTCTATTGCACCATAACAAACAAGTACTGGAAGGCCTAAAAATTCATTGATAACAATAACTAAAAGAAACATGTAAGAGACACTTACATATGCAGAATGAGATCACCAACGTTCATGATCTTCTCTCTAAAAGTATCGTTCATTTGATCCCCAAGTAAGTATCTCAGAATAAGAACCAAGTGTGCACCAAAGCGAATCATTTGAGGATCACCATGGGGTCTGACATAAAGCACAAAACACATCCAGCTCAACAAGTCACGTATTTTTTAAATCAGTAAGGTGACTGGTTGTAACAACAAATTGTAATCACAAAGAGTGACTTATCCCAAAAAAATTAAAAAGAAGAAGTAATCACAGAGCGTGTTTCCAAAAAGAATAAATAAATAAAGTGAATCAACACATTAACTTTACATGCCTCCATAAGAAATCATATCAGGAGATGACACACAACTTTCTCTTTTTAAGCATTTTGCACATATTTCAGCTTATTTTATTGATATTGCTTTGAAATGAGTAACATGAGGCCCCATTGAACAAAGACTAGGATTTCTTTATCTATTTCATGAATGATTTGGAATGAAAAAACTAAGTTACAATCACAGAAGAACCAAAACAGAATAATCTATTTGTTTTGTATCTCGCTAGCACAGATATCCAAATTGAAATTCAGAAAAACAAATGTATCTATCCAAAGACATATGTCTTGCCTTTTAAAGGTGATACATATGATATGTGTTTCCACAAACCTGAGAGACCAAACCATTTTAGGCAAACAGAAGAACTAACGGCGAACAATCTAACTCTGGTTTAGATGAATACTATAAATTTACCTGAAAAAGCTTTGCTCATCTTCCACAGGTGATATCCATGACCATATAAGGTCTAGCAGATGTGGTATATCCCCCATCATAAGATTCATCTGCACAGCAATGCTCGGTTAGCAAAGACTGTCCTATGGCATGAAATTCCAACTAAAGCATTTGTCACAATCATACATGTAACAGAAATACTTCCTCTAGTGGGTAAATGAAATGGCCAGCAAAAGATAATTTTTTACTAGATAAATAAAATTATAAAAGTATGTAGAATATAACTGCCAAAAGGTGATAAACCCTGTACAAAAGAAAGATAAAAGCCTAATAACAATAACAATCACAAGCCTTCAATTCCACAAAGTGGGGTCTGCTATATGAATTCTAGACCTCCAGTCATCTCAAACCATCATCATTATTCTAACCAAGTTAGGATTAGTAGCATGACATTCATAATGTCAATTAATTTTTAAAAGTCAAACTAACAATATAAATCCAAGTAAAAAAACAAGGTGGCAAAATTTTACACTAGATGTCCTTCCTAACACAACCCTCTAGCGAGGGAATGATGAGATAAAGTTCCAACACTATCTTCATATAGAAAAGTTCCATCAAATGGCAATGAATGAAGATAATTGATATGATTGTGTCCAATCACATAGTTGATATTGCGAAACCAACTAGTACAACATGGAAATGCGACAATCTCAATCCATCAATAATTCAAATTAGAAAAATTCTAATGCTTAAGAGGTATTAAAACACTCACACTCACAAAACCCTACCAAACTAAGAATCCAAATGACACTAGGAAAGAAAAATCAAGCATTACTAATCCTCTAAAGTTCCTAAACAAAACCTACATAAGTAGAATTATAAAATAACAAAACAATAAGCCTTAATCTCTCAAGGCGGGGAGTTGGCTACAAGGATTCCAGCTCACCAATCATCTCTATGGTCATATCATCTATAAGACCATTATAATGCCTATCATGTTTTAAGAATTTTGAACCAAGTTTTTCTTGCTTTTCCTCCATTTCTTTTGTTAAAAACTTCTCATATTCCATCCACTCTTCTCACCAAAACAAAAGCATCTATCAATCTTCTTCTCAAATATCATCAAACCATCTTAAAATCATGCCATCTTATTCTCAAAATAGGAGCCACGTTGACTTCATGAGGTATAATTATTTTATGACTTTATAAGTCCAATTGTGCCCGAATATAAATGAAGTTATAATTAAAATTCTTGATCTCCATCATTATCCCCAAAGGAATAGCACTCTATCCCAGAGAGTGAAATCAATAACTTGAACCATCAGGATCAAAACCATGGATCTTCTCCTCAATAATCAGCAAGGTGAATCTTGATCTCCAATTCTTGTGTGGTAGCTCCAAAAAGTACTATTAAGCTCTTCAAGAATTTCAATGTGTTCTCAGATATATATATATATATATGTATGTATGTATTCTGCGTCTTCTTTTGTTTTCCTTTTTGCAACTACTATCTTTCCTGCTGCCGGATCCATTTTGGGACTGGACCACAGACTGCTGATGATGATGGTTGGGTAACAATTTAAGCTGGTTAAAAATGTTTTGGGGGTTTACCTGTGATGTGGACTTACAGAAGTAATGCCTTTGGGCTAGATTGGGGTCATAGAAATTATAGGTTGGTACAGAGACTAATTGGCTCTTCTTCATGAGCACAATTCTCTTGGATACATTCTTTCTTTTGATAATATTAGGAAGCATGATCACGCTGTGCTCAGTGGTTATTTTTTGTAAAGATTATGAGCTCTATGTTGACATCTTTTGGTGGCATTCAAATTTACTCACTTCAACAGTGACAACAGATTACTTCAGAGCAGCTTTGCAAGGTTTGCCATCAACTTTTCAAAAATGGTTTGCTATTGTAGCATAGTGATGGAATTTGATAGTGGCTAATCAGCTGGCTGTTCAATGATGGAAAAGTTGGACTGCAAGGTGCACACAGAAGTAATGGCCTTGTTTTGTTACGATTGATCTCATGTAGTTGGCTGGTCGTGGATGGTTGTGGTGGCAGCTAGTGAATTAGGATTTGCACTCTCAAACCAAATTGATGAACAAGAGGAGGTAGAGAGAGGAAAAAGAAGAAAAGGAAAGAGCCAGAGTTGAGAGCTAAAGAACAGAGAAAACCATCTTTATATTCAATAATAAGCAAACCAAAACTGTATAAATACCTCCATTAGAGTGGTATTTATATACTCATAATGTCTTGTCAAACTAAACATCCAAATTAAGTAGGAAACATAAATCAAGGTTTCCTGATCCCCCTAAATTTCCTAAATACACAAAAGTTTATAATAACTAGGAATGAAATTCTAAAATAGTTACAAGTCTTCATCTACATCACCATTCACCGCCCTAAGTAAGAGGAGCTTTAGACCTCCACAAAGACTTCCAAAAGAGACATAATTCTGCCTCTTGTCACAAAAGGCAGGATAGAATAAGGGCATATTAAAGGTCCAAGCATTCAAATGACGCCACACCCATCTATCCTCACCCTACCTCACTCTCGAATAACAACACAAGATGTCAAATAAAACTGCCAAGGAATCAACTTCCTAGTCTTGGGGGTTACATCTAAAAGAGGAAACCAACTATATTACTCAATAGAGAAGAAAAAACACTCACTGATGAGTACATTTTTATCCCTAGCCACACTAAATTAATCATATTGTAAAAGCAGCCCATAGCCACACCAACCAACAAGCCAAAGGTGAACCATAACTATGTGGGATCAGCTATACAGACTCTAGCTCATCAGTCATTTCTATCTATAGCCTTACTCTAGCTCATCAGTCATTTCTATCTATAGCCTTATCTTCTGTAAGACCCTTATAACTAATATCATGCCTAAGTCTCTACTACCAAGTTTTTCTTGGTTTGCCTAAGTCTCTGCTGCTAAGTTTTTCTTGGTTTTCCTCTTTCTCCTTTTCTAGAAACTTCTTGTGCTCTGAGAACCTCTATTGGTCTTCTTCTTAAGTAACCAAAACCATATTAATCGTTTCTCACGCATCTTATCTTTAATAAGAGTCACACCAACCTTATTATGAATAACCTCATTTCTAATTTTATCTTTGTTTATATAACCATGCATACATCTTAACATCCTAATCTCCAATGTATAAAAAGAAATGAACATGTATTTAAGTAGATGAAGCTCTTATTAATCAAGCCAAAATATCAAGTTCTAAGAAATGATTTTTTATCCTATTCATATCAATGACCTTCATTAGTTTTATCCAACTAGTTGACGCTATTATAACCAATTTTTGAGAGAATTTCCATCCATAAATCATTTGAGAGATAATTGATCAAGATTTATTTTAGAAGTTTTCATAGAAATGCACCCAATTCATCTTCATTACCTTATTTTTGTTACTTAATTAAGATTAGTCCCTCCCTCCCTGCCTCTTGGGTCTTCTTCTTCTTCTCTTCTTTTCTTTCCTAATTCTTCTCTTTTTCTTTAATCTCTTGCAACTTTCTTCCTGTTCCACATCAAACCCCTTCCCCAAAAGCACTATGGGCCAACACTGTTTGTCTCATTCACGAGAATATGAAATGTTTTCTCATTTTTCAATTAATCATATCCATAATTTTAAAATTTTATTTGGAGTCGCAAGCATTGAAATATTTTACCTCCAATCTATTTTAACTAGGCATGCTTAATGTAGAAAACAGGACCTGTAAACAATTAGATAAAAAGCTCATACATGCTTCTTACTTTTACTGAAACGTAAAAGATAACTAAGTTGGTTCTTTTATGCACTAGTAAGTGGATATTAATGTACAATCATTTTTTTGGGTATGTAAGATTAATGTACATCAGTAAGGTGAAAACCAGTTCAATAGGTTGGTAGCTTACTAAAAAGTTCCTTTTCCTTAACCCAACTTCTATCGGTGAAAAAAACAAATAAGTGGCTTGCTCCATGTTTACTACAATGCAATACCTTACGTCCATAGGAGATAACCATCAGTCGGACACTATTTCAGAAAAGCAACTCAACATCCATATTCAGAAAAGAACCTCTACATTGTGGTTTCCCATGTGCTATCTTTTCAGAGTTTATAACCACTCAGTATTAAGAAGTGGCATTTCACTCCCAAGACTGTATAGTGTTCTAAGAAGCACTTACTTCAACTTGCCGGTGCTGTTCTTTGCATCCTCGAGTAACAACTTCATGTACTGAGTCACTGAATTATGCCAACAATACAACTATTAAATAATGAAATGCTGCAAGGAGTAGGGTTAGCCCAGGATAAATCATAGCCCACCATTACTAAGGACATGTACTCAATCTCTCCCCCATCCAATAATAATGAAATGCACCACTTCTTTACCTTGAATGGAGTTTCTGAAGAAGCGAAGAAAGGTGCCGAGGTTGCTGGCTCAGAACTTGAAGTGGCCAATTTTCCGCTGCCACTAGAGGTGAAGAAACGCCTTCTGCATGTCCAGGACTTTGATCAATATCATCTTCATAACTTCTAAATTGATCTATTCCACCTGGTTGCCTACGGGCTAACTCTAAATCCACCTGAACATCAAGCCATGACTTGGCCATAGCCCAACATGCTGACTGCAAGATAATTCGGATTCAGATTTTTGAAATAACCATAAAATATGAAAGGCAGGTTTCAAGAAAATAAGGAGAGCTTAACATAACTCAAACTGCATATTAAAATGACAAATTAAATTAAATTTTCTCAAACTATAAATAGCTCATTTCTACAGAACTCTCCAATCCATTGTCTACTTGTAGATGACATCAGAAATCACGTTAAACATCAGGAAAATTGGGGGGGGACACACATTCACAAAACTGCATAATGACAACTGTATGCAATAGTAGCATCACGCTAAAGCTCTTCCTTTAAAATCTGGGTATTAGGGGAAGCTATTCCATGGACTAAAATAATGGCAACAGTAATTACTTAACTCTTTATTAGCATCCCACCAAATAGAGCTTGTTAACAGATGTATTTGGATCTTTCTTACCCCTTCAAGGAGGTGGCTGTTGCAAATAAAGCTATCATGTTCTGAAGGATCTCTATAACGATCTGGTGATAGTTTGGAGATATTGCTTGATTTGGTTAATAGAATTAGGAAGGAGTATGGCATAAAAAGATGCCTCTCAAGTTCCGGATACCCAGATATTTATGTGGCAAAAGGGGAAGGATTAGCTCAAGCTTATGAGATTAGTTGGGGTCTCTGTAGGTGGAATTAGTGCCCAACCTTCAAATACAACTATGATACTCAGAATTGGATATTAACATCAGATGATTCTGGAAATGATTCGACACTTGCAGGTTAAGTCCTCTCATATCTAGAAGGTCCTGCTTTTCCTATATGGACACCTTGAATTGATGGGAAAAATAGAAGTTTCAGGTAGCCTTTTTTCTTTGGCACGGCAGTCTTGAATAAGAGCCACATACCAACCACCAAAGTTTAAGCTTTTTAGAGATGTAATGGGCAATGGGGCAATGAATCCAAAAGCATGTGAATGGCATAAGGGTATAAGGCCTCAGAGTGCAAGATGTATACTAAGTGTCCTCAATCATACCATAATAAGGCCTGAATATTGCAGTGTCATAATTGGATGATCATGCATCATTCAGGCAGTGGTCAAATTAAAAATCAAACATGAATTTGTGTGCATATACAAGATTAGTTCATGGAATAAAAGAAATGGATTCATGGATTGACCATGAATTTTTTTGTAGTTCACTAATCGGTAGTCTGGATCACTGAGGTCAGAACAAAAACCAGGCAAGTGTCTTGAATATTCACTGTACGTAAGGTAGTAGGTTCTGGTAAATATAAATACAGCATAACTGACTTAACATAAAGAAACAATTTAATGAGATAATAGAAGGAAAAACAATTTATTTGCATCCACAAGCGTGAAAATTTATGTAAAAAAACCAAATTTTTAGCAAAAATAATAATGATAATAATAAAGAAAATATAAAGATCTAAGGATATAAATATATATAAATGGGTAGAATAAAATAATAATAACTAAACTAATTAAAATAATTCAAAACCTATTTGAAGATGGACTTTGTAATGTCAATTCTTGATGGGCAGGATACGTATGTTGAGTGAATATAAGAGTTTAGAAATTAAGATTTACCATATCCAAGTAGGATATGGATTAGCAAGTGTAACCTAAACCAACTAGGAATAACCAGTTTTTGTTGAAGATGTATTCTATGGTATTTGTTGACCAGTGTTTGATAGAATAATTTTAGGAGTAATTAAGGCGTATGGTATATTTTATTAGTGCCTAATTATTAGTCCTGATTTATAGCCTATTGTTCTTGAAAGATAGTTTCTTACTTTAGTTAGTTTCCTATCTCAGATTTAACATTTCAATATATGAAAAACAGAAGTATTTTCAATTTTCTGTTCTTACCAACAACAGTATTAGATATCCAACAAATTAGATGGGTATGCAAGTAGATAAATGGTACAGCTACATTTATTCAAATTTTGGATACATACCAATTTCTTATTGAAGATGGCATCCAGAGAATTAGAAGTCCAACAGATAATTAAAAGCATATTTATTCAAGTAGTTGTATATATAAATATGGACAGATTTAAAAGATAATCTAAAACATAAGCAAAGAAAAAAAAAATGAGATAATGAAATAGATATACACATATATTACGATAAAGTTGTGAATAGCCAACATTTGGGAAAGAAAAGATAATAATCACTTGTTTAAAAATAAATAAATAAACCAATTCATTGCTAAAGAAGGACTTATAGAACCAAATACATTTTGGAATATAGATTATGCATACTTTTCTAAATAAATATATGTATATGTGTGTGCTATACCAAATCCATGTAAGAATAGGTATACGTGTTTTACCAAATAAATATAGAAATATGGATATATCTTATTCAAATTCATATAGGAATGGGCTTACCAAATCCAAGTAGGAATATGCATTAGCAGATGTATATATACACATAAAGGGTAGATAGAGAGAGCACACAAAGATGGAAGAAGAAAGATAGAGAGAAGGATTGAAGGAAGGTAGGATAGAGAGAGATAGATTCAAAGTCATTAGCAAGTCTTGGTCTGGTCTAGTTCTTCAGAAGCTCAAATTTGATTTCAGTCCTCGAAGTCAAACATAATCACTGTGAGTAAACAATATATGTTGTGATAAATGATTTTTATTTTCTCATCAATTATCATGCATGAATAATTTCTGCTTTTACTTCAATTGAAATTTGCAATGCTTGTGGGAAAGTAAAATTATTTGTTAAAGATTTTTTTTATTGCTCTATGTCAAATTGATTAGGTTAAAATTGTAGAGCATAGAAGGTCAGGACAAGTCCTTCATTACTCCTTCTGTCTGTTCAATTATTAACTGAAAATTGATATGCATTTGATTGTTTATTAAGAATCAGTAGGTTAAATATTGATGATGGATCAGTTACAAATAGAATTTTAAGTACAGTTGCTGATACATGAATTTATGCATATGTTAAATGTTTTGAGAGAACCTTTGTTATATCTAGAGCTATCAATAGATCATCTAACCCGATAATCCAACCCGAACTTGACACGAAATTAGTTGGTTTAGGCAGACCCCTTAACAGGTTTGGGTCGTTATTGGGTTGACCTGATAAGAGCTTATTTGGTTCAGGGTGATAACAGGTCAACCCAAAAAAACCTGGAACCGACCTAATAAGAAAGCAGGTCTAAATGGGTCAACACGAAATCCAAAACCAAAATTGACCCGATATGACCCATTAATGTAAAATATATTTATATGTTTTTTTTATTAATAGTTAGATTATTTTTTAAGTTGTATCATAGATGATAGATGTACTATTCTTAAACTAATCACTTAATTAGCAATTCATGGGTTATTTTATTTAATTTTATTTGTAGTTTTAATATTTTGGTTAATATTTAAATTTGAATAAGTACTTAAACAAGTAAACAAGTTAATGGGTCAACCAGATCTACACGTGTTAACCCTAACAGGTATTTAACAGGTTAACATGTTTACTTATTTACTTAACAAGTTCAAGTTTGAGTCGAGAATCCTTGACCCAATAAGGTAATAGATCAAGTTCAGGTTGAGCCTTAACAGATCACGACCCGTTAGTGACCAAACCCGAACCCAATTTGTTTACCTATTTTGACACCCCTAGTGTACTCATGAAATTGGAAGTATTGGTTTCTCAACAAGTTTCAACACGAAAATAGTTTTTTGGAAAAAAAAAAGTTTCTTGAAAAAGAATTTATTTGTCTTGTTATGGAAAATATATTTTCTTGCATTTGTATTATGTGAAAATATTTTTGGAATAAAAGCTCATGCATATTGCTTGTTCCAATTCCCCAACATATATATATTGTTTTGTTCACTATGTTTTGACTCATTGTAGATTATTTTCAATTTTTAGGTCACAATTTAGTTGTGGAACCGAGGCTATAAACAATTTGAAAAAATCAAGTCCAATTCTGTTGAGAAGCCGTGTGAGAAGATGAGGACATCAACAAGGCGTGGAACTAGAGATAGAGATGAAGCCAAGATGATGCGGATAATGAAGCCGAGATGATGCGGATAAAGTTTCTAGATAAACTGGAGAAATGATAGAAGATAAAAGATAAGTTCCTAAATAATAGAGATAATAGTGTATATATCTTAGAATCTGAAAATCTTTACAGTGTTGTAGCTAAGTAGAATTCTAACGTAAGTAGGATACCTCCTATATAAGAGATTGGCCTATGGTCTAATGCATGCTAACGAGGAATATTTTTTCCTAAGTTCTATTCAACCTAAGTGTTTAAGCTTAGGTGTTCATTCTATTCATGGTATCAAAGCTCGATTGATCCGAGTCTAAGTTATTCAGACGTATCCTTGCAGCAGCCATGGCTACTCCAACATCTACGACATCTACAGAATCATCCCCTGACCCTAACCCTCAACCGATGGTGAATCAAGGACTGCCCCTGTCATTCGAGAGCCAAAGCCTGCAAATCACTCAACACCGATTGAATGGCCAGAATTTTCGAGAGTGGTGTCAATCGGTCACATTAGTGATCAAAGAAAAAGGCAAGTATGGCTACTTATCTGGGGAGGTTGTTACACCACAAGAAACTTCTGTTGATTACCAAATATGGGAGGTCGAGAACTCGATTATAATGGCATGGCTAATCAACTCAATGGAGCCGAAAATTGGTCGCACATACCTCTTCTACAAGACAGCTAAGGAGGCGTGGAATGCAGTCCAAGAAACATACTCTGATCTTGAAAATACTGCCCAATGTTTCGAGATTAGATCAGTCATTAGAACCATTAGGCAAGGTAATGTGAGTGTGACTGAATATTACAATACTGTGCTAGAGTTTTGGCAGGAGATTGATCTCTTTTATGATCCAAGCTGGGAGTGCACAGTTGACAGTATGAAGTATGGTAAGATGCTAGAGAAAGAAAGGATTTTTGACTTCCTCCGGGGCCTTAATTCCAATCTAAATGAAGTGAGAGGCCGCCTACTTGGTGCAAAACCTATTCCTTCCCTCCGAGAGATATTTGCCGAGGTAAGGAGAGAGGAAAGTAGAAAACGAGTTATGCTATCAACAGGAGATCCAAGTGCAGGGTCGACACTTGTCACAACCAAGAAAGAGGAATTTCCTAGGGATAAACCATGGTGTGAATATTGCAACAAGTCATATCACACCCAGGAGACCTGCCAGAAATTGCATGAAAAGCTAGCTAATTGGAAACCCAAGAATAGAAGAGAAAAAGAGAGAGCATATACAACTTCAGTTACAGCTCCTCCTATACCCGAGAAAGATGTAAGTATGACTCTAACCAGTGACCAGATGCAGATTTTACAGAAGTTACTAAACAACACTCAATTGACAAAGGATCTGACAAAGGATCTCGACACACCAGCAGCCAATACATCTGCATCATTGGCCCAAAGAGGTAACTTAAAGTACTCTCTAACTACTAGGAGAATGAATGAAAAAGGGTGGATTGTTGATACCGGGGCATCCGATCACATGAACGGATCAACCCTGTTTTTTGAGAAATTTTAGCCTCAAAATAAGAAACTAACAGTGTTGATGGCAGATGGGAGTATGTCTATTGTTAAGGGGCATGGGAGTGTATGTGTGGCTGGACTACAACTTAAAACAGTACTATATGTGCCAAATTCGACATGCAATTTGTTATATGTTAGCTAGTTAACAAGGGATATGGACTATGCTGTGACTTTTCTTCCCTCTCTTTGTATTTTTTAGGACCGAACCTCAGGGAAGATGATTGGCAGTGCTGAGGAAAACAACAAGCTTTATTGGATATCAGACAACCCATCTCCCTTAAATCAATTCATTCCTATACGCTTGTTTACCGTTCATTCTAATTCCAATATTTTGTTATGGCACAATAGGCTTGGCCATCCTAGTTTTTCTTACTTAAAACGCTTGTATCCAGATTTATTTTTCAATAAAGAGGGAGTAGTTCTTCAATGTGAAAGTTGCATTCTTGCAAAACAAACACATAGCACGTATCAATCTCATTCTTACTCTCCTTCTAAGCCTTTTTACTTGATGCATAGCGATATTTGGGGTCCAGCAAGAATTCCAAACTTAATTGGTGCTAGATGGTTTGTCACATTTATCGATGATCATACTAGAGTATGTTGGGTATATCTCATGAAAGACAAATCCGAAGTAAATGCTATCTTTCAAGCCTTTCATAAATTGGTTCAAATTTCAGTCCTCTATTTGCATCTTTAGGACTGACAATGGCCATGAATACTTCTCTCAATCCCTCACCCAATACCTAACAAATCATGAGATCTTTCATCAAAGCACCTGCCCCTATACTCCTCAGCAAAATGGGGTAGCGGAGAGAAAAAACTGTCATTTACTTGAAGTGGCTAGATCCCTAATGATTGCTAGTTCTACTCCTCATAGGTATTGGGGTGAGGCTATTTTAACAGCCTCTTATTTAATCAATAGGTTGCCATCTAAAGTGATAGATTACCAAATCCCATTGAAACATCTCTTACATTATTATCCTCATACACGCATCCTTAACTCACTTTCTCCTAGAGTCTTTGGTTGTATTGTATATGTTCACCAAACCGGGTCTAACCATCACAAACTCGAGCCAAGATCCTTCAAATGCATATTCATTGGCTATTCTCCTACACAAAAAGGATATAAATATTACTATCCATCATCACAAAAATTCTTTGTCTCTTGTGATGTCACATTTATGGAAAATGAGTACTATTACTCCAACAGTAAGTTATAGCAGATTGAAACTCATTGGGATCCTATGGTATCTCTCCCTCTTCAACCTTCCTTTCAAAACACTAATCTACCTCTCAAGGATACAAGCACTCCCTCTCAACCAATCCTCGTGGAATCAGCCAACCTTGACTCATCCAACTCGTTAGTTCCCCAACAACCTAAGTCATTGATGATTGATTTAGGGGGAGAGAAGGCTGTCAAAGTATATTCAAGACGGTCCAAGTGTCTTGATCCTCATCTCAGCCAATTGTTAGAACCAGGGGGAGGTCCAACAAGAGATGAGGACCCTACTGAAACTGTTGAACCAACTAGAGAGCATGATGCCATCCACGAGAGTGATCTAGACATTCCCATTGCTATCCGAAAGGGGATGAGATCATGTGTTAAGCATCATATTTCTAATTATCTAACATATTCCAAGCTATCTACACAATTTCAGGCTTTCACAACCACTGTTGATACAATAATAGTACCCCGGAATATCCAAGAAGCTCTAAGAAATCCTAAGTGGAAGGAAACAGTGATGGAGGAAATGAAAGCACTGATTGGTAACCACACATGGGATGTTGTTGAAATTCCCAAAGACAAAAAGATCATCAACTGCAAATGGGTATTTATTGTCAAGTATAGATCTAATGGCTGTGTTGGCAGATACAAAGTAAGGTTAGTAGCCCAAGGGTACTCTCAAACCTATGGAATAAACTATGAGGAGACATTTGCTCCTGTAGCAAAATTAAATTCCATACAGGTTCTATTATCTCTTGCTATAAATTTGGATTGGAAATTGTTTCAGCTAGATATTAAAAATGCCTTCCTAAATGGGGAATTAGAAGAAGAAGTATACAAGAGAATCCCACCTGGGTTTGAAGAAGAAGGGAAAGCTGGCAAAGTGTGCAAACTACAAAGATCACTTTATGGGCTAAAGCAGTCTTTACGAGCATGGTTCAAAAAATTCAGCACAACGATCACTAAATTTGGTTGTACACAAGGAGAAGCAAATCATACACTTTTCACCAAGTGTACAACAGGTGGGAAAAGGTGTATCCTAATTGTATACGTGGACGACATAATTATAACCGGTGATGATACTTCAGAAATTGACACTTTGAAACAAATACTGAAAGAAGAATTTGAGGTTAAAGACCTTGGAGAAATGAAATACTTCTTGGGAATGGAAGTGGCAAGAAGCAAGTAGGGCATACTAATCTCTCAAAGAAAATACACTCTGGACCTCCTCAAAGATACAGGTATGTTAGGTTGTAAACCAAGGCACACACCCTTGGAAAGAAATTGGAAATATCTCCTAAAAGATAATGATCCACCTATTGATAAAGAAAAGTATCAAAGACTTGTTGGCAGAATGATCTATCTCTCACTCACACGTCTAGACATAGTATATGCAGTGAGCATTGTAAGCCAATTTATGCACTCACCTACTCAACAACACTTGGATACTGCGCACCATATTTTGAGGTACTTAAAGGGGACACCTGGAAAAAGTTTGTTATTCAAGAAGGGAGAGAATAGAAGGGCAGAAGGATTTACTGAAGCTGATTGGACCGGATCAGTTATTGATAGCAGGTCCACTTCGGGTTTCTGCACTAAACTATGGGGAAACTTTATCACTTGGATGAGTAAGAAACAAACCATAGTTGCAAGAAGCAGTGTTGAAGCAGAATTCAAGGCGATAGCTCAAGGTATTTGTGAATTAATTTGGTTGACAAGGATAATGGAAGATATGAGATTGCCTCTAACATTGCCAACAAAGCTATATAGCGACAGCAAGTCGGCCATAAGCATTGTCAATAATCCTATACAACATGATAGGATGAAACATGTGAGGATTGATAGAAACTTCATACAAAGCGAAATTGAGGAAGAAGGAATCCAGCTAACTTATGTTCTTACAAAAACTCAAGAAGCAGATGTTCTTACAAAAGCTATGTCAAGACTGGGATTTGAAGCTTTCATTAGCAAGCTGGGAATGGAAGATATCTATTCACCAACTTGAGGGGGAGTGTTGAGAATCCATGTGAGAAGATGAGGACATCAACAAGGCGTGGAACTAGAAATAGAGATGAAGCCGAGATGATGCGGATAATGAAGCTAAGATGATGCGGATAAAGTTTCTAGATAAGCTGGAGAAATTATAGGAGATAAAAGATAAGTTCCTAAATAATAGAGGTAATAGTGTATATATCTTAGAATCTAAAAATCTTTATAGTGTTGTAGCTAAGTAGAATTCTAACGTAAGTAGGATACCTCCTGTATAAGATATTGGCCTATGGTCTAATGCATGCTAACGAGGAATATTTTTTCCTAAGTTCTATTCAACCTAAGTGTTTAAGCTTAGGTGTTCATTCTGTTCAAATTCAAATCAAATTAATTTACCCATTCTGCTTGGTATGTCCCACTTTGTTCTTGTGGGAATTAGTTTTGTCTTTGGTAATTTTTATTATTATTAGTTGTTTGCTTTGAGATTGTTCAGACAATTGTTCAATTTAATTTGTGGAATGGATTTCATTTCAATTCAGTTATATGTTATTTGATATTTATTGTCAAAATATGATACATACAAAGGCTTACTTAATCCTAATGGGCCTTTGGTTCATTAAGGGTTAGACGCCGGTCATGGTCCCCCCAACAGGTTGGGAAAATTTACCTCCCAATCAGTACAAATAGGAAGAATACGCTTTAAATTACTACACTGGGCTGCATAGACTGCTGTTTCAAATTTCCCACCATCTTCTTCAGCAATTCTCTGCAATATGAGAAAGCATGAAAATCTGTCAGTTTTTATCTATAACAACAACAATGTAATTGTTGTTGTAGTTTATAATAGCTATAGAGTCAGTAATTTTTTTATTGAACATATTGCAGTGACAATATCATTAAGATAACAATGCTGGGATTCTCTACGTGTAGAAAGAAAAGGAAAACTATTACCATAGGTCCAATCTCTCTACAGAGCATACAAGATCTTAAAAAATATACAACTTGATTTTCCAATTCACAGTAATTGTTCAAAGAGCAAGGACTGCTCACAGCCATAGCCAAAAACAGTAAAAGGAAGTTGACACAACAGACTAGTTCAAGAAATGCTGTTACCCACCTCTGATGCACAGTAGGTAGCCCATTTCCAAAGTCGCCACTGGTGGCCAATGCCACTTTCAAGTTCAATAGCTTGCAGAGTTCTATTCTTCCCATTTTTTACAAATGCTTCAACTGTTGGGAATAGATCCAACCCTCCAAAGGGGGATAGAGTTGCAGCCCTCCATGGCTGTCCAAATGGAAGTTAATCCAATGGTATTGGAAGCAGATAAGCTCTCAGTAAAAATTATCATACCTGTCCAGCAGAGCGGCAAAGGTCACATGCCTCTTCTAGTCTTCCTGCCCTTAATAGAGTCCAGACATCTTCCAAAAGAGATTCGTCCTGTTTCTGTATATGGGTTGTCGCAAAGTTAAGAGAGCGTGTGATTTTCACTACATCCAAATTAATCTAAATAAACAATGTAGTTCCAGAAAAAAATAAGAAATTTGTGGGTGCTATTAATGTGTATGTTTATCATAGCACGGGAAGTACCTTATCATCAGGCAGTAGTTCAGCATGTTCACGAGTTGGAGCATCAAAATCCAAGTGATGAATGGTCTTTGATTTTGAGACTCCTTTTCTCAGAGAGTGTTGAGTATGGCGCCACACTCCTGAGCTTGGGAGGTAAGTGCCAACATGAGAACCTCTCACCTGCAAATAACAAAGAGTTGGGGAGCCCAATCACAGAACTCTTATCAAAAATTCAGTGAAAATCATCAGGTAATAACAAAAGAAATCAAATAATTATCCCAAATAAAATCCTTACAAAGAGGAAAAATTAGCAAGAGAATTGAAAAATATTTTGTAGCTTTGGACCAGCCAAAGAGATCAAATATACCAACTGAAAGTCGAACAAGTCAATTAAACAGCAGTTACGGCATTTTCATCTTATAATTTGTGTATTATATCAGAAGATATCTGAATTATAAAAAATATAAGAGAGATTGTTAACCAGGTATCTTTGCTCCATATAGGAGACTGAATTTTTGAATCAAGATGCCAGAAAAATAAATTTTCTGGAACACTATCAGGCACCAGTAACCCAACCTTAGATCCCTACCATTTCACTCTTCAAGTCAACTCAGAAAAATCTTAAACCAGTACCAAAATGGCTGCATGAACGTCATTTGCAATCTACTCTATCTAGGGCAACATAAGTTCTTACTTTATCTAATACCGTCTTCTATAACATCCCTCTCAACTTTTTCAACTTCTGTTAAGATCATACTATAATTTTGATGTCTACAATATCATGTAACAGGAAAGAAAGAAATTCGCTTATTCATTCTACATTGTGATTTAACCAATCCTATGGCTGTTAATAGAACAGAATGGAAAAGGAGACTCCATATTTAAATTAGAAGTAATTGGAAAGATGCCTAGTTCTAATATGTCAAAATTCAAATTTCATTAAACAACCTAATACCATGTTACATTGAGTATTCTCTTACCTTTCCAGGCCTCAATCAAGAATGTCAAATCCCAATGCCTGCCCAACTGTTGTTATTTGATCCATACAAAACACAGGTGGTTCCTAGTACAGTAAAATTATTAGCTTTCACTGCAATCACTCACCCACACAACTAGAAAATGGTCCATAAGGTAAATTGTGAATGTTAGCTTGTCACCATTTAACCATTCTGCACTATCATCATGACACGAGGACCCTAATACATTTGAGAGAAACACCCAACCAAAAAAGAGTCAACTAGGTAAATTGTGAATGTTAGCTTGTCAACACTTAACCAGTCTGCACCATAATCATGACTAGGGATGTAAATGAGTCCCCAATTAACCCGAATTACATACTTGCTTAATAAATGTTTCGATATGCCTTATGCCTATATCCTCCACTTATGAATTTTTATACTTGTTTTTATTTTAAAATGGGGTTAATTGGGACCATTGGGGACCCAGTTACATCCTTAAATTCATGAGACCATGACCCTAATTACATATACAGATTATGTAACTACAACATCTATTTTTAAGTTCCTAAGATACACGCGTATGACTCTTTATTACTGTAGTTATACCAAACTTACAGTAAGAGCCACCCAGTGCTTAAAAAAGCTGCAGAATTCACCATTTCATAGTTCAATTTGAATGCATTTCTTCTAAATTCTCCTTACAGAGGATATTACCAGCATTATTGTTTCTCCATAATCTTCATCTTGGACAAACATGTAAGCAAGCAGGAATTTTACATTCAATCACAGCCTCCAAATCGCCTATCTTACTACTTTTGTAACACAACCAACCGACCATATGGTTTCATAGCCAGCAATTTAATCTACTAGATCAAAGTTTAATTACATAATATACAGAATTGATGGTCATCAAACCTATCAAAAACTAAAACGAATTAAACTTGGCTGTAAAATTTCAGCAGACACAGCTTAATGGTGTAGCCCTAGTGGATATGAGGATGTAATGACAGTGGTTGCTGCCTCTCATGTCAGCCACTGTAGATGCTGAATCTGACAGAGCCTTCAACAATGGCAAGAGAGTTTGGTGACAAATGAAGCAATGTTGGGGAACTGCTTCCATTCACCTATAGCTGCAAAGAAGTGACTGAGGAGAAGTATAGTGCTTTCAGATAAGGCTTCAGTGATAACAATAGGTTGTAAGCAATTTTTTAGTAAAAATTCATTGAAGTTCAACTCAGATACTGAATTGGTACAGAACCAGTTGAGAGAGAAGAATTGAGGTGATGAGAAGAGAGTGATAGTGCATAAGTAAGACAAAAGAGAATGAAAAGAATCACTGAGGAAATTAGGTATGAGAGAATAGCAGAAGAGGCAGAGATGGAATCAGATAAGGAGGATAAAGAAACAGAGAAAGGAGAAAGGAAGCTGAGAGGGACCAAAATACTTATTCAATTATCAACCGGTATCAAAACTTGAATGATCTTTACATTTCCAATATACTTACATATTGTAATCCAAAGAAACATGGAATAAAACTAACGTAGGGGATTAAATAAAAATTGAAAAGAAAAATAAAAATAAAATCTTTAACCTTGATATCCATGACTTATGACCAAACACTGTAGGCTCTCACAAATATTTTTTTCTCCATACTTTTTGTGAACAATATTAATTATATCTTTGGAATTCACAGTTTAATTAGTCTGGTCAGTGTGCATATCCACTACTAATAATACAGGCATCTAAGATCTTTCTTTCTCTATTCCACATACCAAGTATGCCAAAATATCCTTCATCACACATCCGAGGGGCAGCCTGAAATGCTGCTTCCAGCAAGGGGAATAGAGAGGGAGAGAGAGAGAGGACCCCCGGGAGGGGGGGGATGAGATGTATGGCTGGTTTTGGTACTAATTCACCATAGTTAGCAGCATAGGGTGACTTCCATGATGCACCAGGAGAGACATTCAAAATGGCTGATTAGTTCCAAAGCGGGGAAAAAAAGGAACAATAATTTTGGTAATAAATGTGGACAAGATGTGAGCAACAAACCAGTAGTCTATGTGAAACATCACTGGAAATGCCTCAAGTCAGATACAAACCAGAAGAAAAAAAGAAAAGAAAATAGAAAAACACAAATGAGCATTAGGTTGTCAGAAAAGAAGAAAATTTTTCCATCACCTTCTTCTCCAAATCAAGAGCTTTAGAGGCCAATCCTTCAAGCCACTGGACAATACGGAGGCATAATTGTGCCGTATGATCTGCAATTACAAATTGACAGGCCTCCAAATGTGAAGTAGTTGGGAACTGTCAAGAGGCATTAGATGAAAATCGTTACTAAAAAGAAGGAAATATCACAAGAAGTATACATAGAAAGCATGTGTGTGAACAGCAGAAGATATATCACCAGCAGCAGATCTTCTGGAAGCTCTTCATTTCCTGCAAGAAGATGAAAAGATACTTTTCAAATGCCAGAATGTAAAAGCAAATAGAAAAATGCCGGGGACAATAGAGAATATCATGACTAAGCATTCAAGGAAAACATTCAAGTTTTCTGAGCAATTTGAAACACACAGCAGCGTTAATCAGGAAAATAATAGACCCTAACAGAGAATAAGTAAAATGAGGATGAAATTTTTTTTGCATCATTTTTTATCAACTGAATTCATAGCACTTCAATTCACAAATAGATCGTCAAAACCTAATCATCTAATGTAAGAATTTAATTTGGGGAAGGATGTGCTTGGACATGCGTATATATGTTTTAAAAAAAAAAAAACGAAGACCAATTTCTCCAATGAATAGATGTATGTTTGATATGCAAAAGATAGCACTCCTTTTTCTTGCAGCTTTTCTCATTCAAACAAATATGGATAGCTATCATGTGTAACATCAGGATTTAAGATCTTCCAATCAAAAGTCCTAAATTTCTAGATTTATCTGGTCAGGGAATATATCAACCAAAGATATGCCAGAGTTGTGCCATGAAGATCTTTTATTTTAATTAACTTATTGAGATCTTTGCATGCTACATAACATTAAAAGACAGTCAAAACTCCATTCACTGGCCTGGCTTGAGACAATGAATTAGGTCAGGTGGATAATGGAGTGGACACATATCAAATGCACAAAAAACAAAAAAAAAAAAAAACAAAAAACCAGTTGTAAATATCTAATAGAACAGTAAAATCACTTGTATGCTGATATATTCAGCAAGCAAGTAGCCAAGACGACTAAACACTGTTTCTCTTGAAGCAAAGTAAATATCTCAAACCAGGATAGAGTGTATAGATCATATTCCAAGAGTTCAATGAGCACAACAAAAAGTTGCAATTAATTTGTAGCATGACCCCACCCCAGAGCATGCAAGATATAAACATCAGCCTTATAATAGTAGGATTGAAAGCAGAGATATATTTCCTTTGCCATATAGGTACCACAGAAGAGACCAAGAAGCAGCTTCATCAAGTAAGAGCTGAGCCTTCTGCCTCATTAACTTGTCCTCCAGAATTCTGTGTCTTTCATTGGATCCATACCTATGGAAGCAACATAAAGTTGTAGCATTAAGTAGCTAACTAGAGAAGCTAACATTAACCAAATATTACACACACACAAAAGAAAAGAAAAAAAGCTCATGATAATTGCTTCTTTAAAACCATTAGCAAATTTAAATTTAGAAAAAACAAGTCAAGTACTTAGGGCTGCAAATGAACAGACTTGTTCACGAATGGCTCAAAGCTCGACTCAGTTAAGGCTCATTCATTTAATTAAATAAACAAGCTTGAGCTTAATTTTTAAGCTCAATTCAATACTGAGTCAAGCTTGAGCTTAATTTTTAAGCTCAAGCTCAATTCAATAATGAGTCAAGCTTGAGCTTTAAGGTGCTTGGCTAGTGAATAGCTCATTTGTGTCTCATTCACAAGCTTGTTTATTGGCTCGTTTGTGACTCATTTGTAGGCTTGTTCCAAAATAATGTTTGCTTTTTACAACTTATATTTTTTGGTCATGCTATTTATATTATTCAAAATTTAAATATATATTAAAATATTATAATTTTATATGTTAAATTTGTATGCCAAAATACTAAGTTTTTGGATGTTAGTGAGCTTTAAATGAGCCTAAAATCAAGCTCCAAGTTTAATGCTCCTTTAGTATAAACAAGTCAAATCCAAGCTTGGCAAAATTCTTAATGAACGAGCTAGAGCCTGAAATTTGAGCTCAAAACAAACTTGAGGTCAATCCAAGTCTGGCAAATTTCTTAACAAACAAGCTTGAGTCTAGCAAAACTCAGCTTGGCCAGCTCGTTTGCAGCCCTATGAGTGGCATAAAATTCTTAATAAGAAGGCCTTTCCCATTTTTTCTTTCTTTCTCACACTAGAATTGAGACTTCTTCATCCCTTCTACCATTCCATCCATTTATTTTCCTAATTGTGTTTATCATGCAGACAACAGTGTAATAAAGGGTAAGAGTGTATCCCTGTTATGTCTCTTTAGGACTCTACCATATCCCAATTGAAATTAGGAGCAGAAGAAGAAAAAGAGGGAAATGCCCTTAAGAATAGTCGCTTTTTGAGAGCATTTTCTTCGTTAGTTTTTTTGCTTGATATCCTCACTTTAGGAGGAATTTTCAGCCCCAAGATTGGAATCTTAACAGATTCTTATCTTAAACATGCTCCATATCCTTGGTTAGAGAAAGATGGGTTTGGTGGTTGTGAGAAGGTTATTTTTGCATCAGCTTTTTTTGTAGTGTTCTTCCAAACAGAGGAGTTCTTTCCTTGGAAATCAATTTGGTGGACAAAAGCCCCCTCCTATAGTTGTCTTCTTTACTTGGTTGACTGCTCATGGAACCATTCTTATACAGTTGAAACCCTGGAAAGAAGAGGGCAATGTTTGGTTGACTAGACTTTCTATGTAAGGCTTGCGGGGACTGCTAGCCCAAGCTAGAGAGATTGGGGTTTCTTTTTTTAATATTGCTTGAGTGACTTATGCAGGCATCAGTTAAGAATTTCTAGCTGTGGCCCCCCATTTTGTAATGTGGTGTCTTCTGGTTCTGCATTTTCTGACCCCTTTGGAGGGAGACGAATAGTAGTCTTTGACCTTAGTTGAGAATTTTGTATTTCCTTAGAGGCCCTATTCTTCTCTTCTTGTTTTCCTAGTTATCTTGTTCTAGCCAGTTTGGGTCTTGTCTTTCACTCAGTTTCTATATGAGCTGTCAAGAGTCTTCAAGTTTTGTTTTGCTTTCTCTGGGGCAGTTGAGTAGGGTGACAATTTCTTTTATATCTTGTTTATCAGGAATAAGAAGAAAAAGGTTCTTAGAATAGTATGATAGCTCACGTCTGGGAAATTTTAACCTTCCTGCTCTTTCTAAGAATAAGAAGGTTTTTAGAGGATTATACCCAATACCAGGTATAAAAGCACGGTTTCAACTTAAGCAACTTCATGTAAGGCAAAATTTGGCTTTCTAGTCAAGATAGTTGAAAAGTAGGCAAATCTTCCCAGTTATACAGTCAAATGTTGTGTTATATAAACCTAATAAAGAATTAGGGCGAGTTCTACATATCAAAACAAAAAAATAAATAAGTAACTAAACAACTAGGCCCACAGCAACATTCAATTTGATATAAAGTTTACTTTATCGATTCAGGAGTCAAAAAATTTGCCCCCATTCAATCCAATTGGAATGTTATAAGCCAGGCATGCCTCTTGGAAAAAGGTGACATGAAGCTCAGAGCTTGGGGTGTATTTAGTAATACTAAATAAAAGGATAAGCTAAAGGGGACACTGATCTGTGGAGTTCTTCTTTTTATTATCTCTTCTTAAAACTAAATTTATAGAGATTTTCTTTTTATCTTGGATAAGTAGTGCTGCTTATAGAAATTAAATTCTTAAACAATCTTGTATAAATGTTCCAAACAAATGAATAGACTTGTTCGCCAGAATAACAGAAGCATCTAAAGAGAAAAGAGACATCAGTTTTTTGCCAATGTCTATACAATTTTTTTTCCCCAACTGCTAATAATAATGGAAGTGGTCAATCTCCTTTAAACTATTTTACATTCTGACATAGTTCCAGCTAGAATTATTCAGAAGTTAAATCTATAGTTGTTTAGAAATTTAGTCCATATTTATCAATTTCACATAAGTTTATTTTAAAAACACACAGTATCAAACCCAGAGCCAACAAGTATGTAACCATGAGAAGACTCTTCAACAAAGACAGGAATCTATGAAAAGCAAGAGACACACCTAATTGACTCTGAGACATTCCGGCAAGACTTCTCAAACTGTAATATGAGATCAGGGATAGACATCAATCCTGCAAAACACAGATGTCAACAGAAAGTATACATCTGAACTGTAACTCATATTTGTATCAAGATTTTCTCCAAGAAGCAACTTGAACACCAGAGGAACAATATAAGAATAGTGACGAACACCATTCAGAGTAAGAAGTATATGAATAGTTGCTGCAAGTTTCTTATGCTCCATCCAAGATTCTCTGGAAAACATCATCCAATGCTTTTTTGAAACACTATCATAGCCTATTTTCAAGTCTATATGTACCAAATAAGAAAACTTCACCTTATCTCTAAAGCTTTCTATCAGACACCTCAACAGGTAGATAATTTCCATTGTTGGCTCATACATTATAACATATGGAACTAAATTGATTTTTAGAGACCATAGTTTCTTTTATTAACCTCTAGTCAATTTTTTTGTCCTTGTAATTGGGCACTAGGGTTCTCTTCCTCCACTCTTCAAGCATCCTCAACTTATGGATCACATTAAATAGTTTAGTGAACCACAAAATGTTTTTTTCTCCCATACTTTCTCGTGCTTCCAATGAGATATCATCTGGTCCAACCACTTCACTGTTCATTTTTTTCATGGTTTGTTCCATTTCTGTCAAGTAAATACATCTATGAAATATGCAATTCCTATCTTCTTTGAAAGTACCATGATATCCTAAACATAATATTTGTTTCCCCACATGCATTGATTGAATAGATCAGAGAAACACCTTTTCCATCTCCCTGTGATTGTCTAGAGGTGTCAAAAGGGCCGGCCCGGACCGGCCCCAATCGGCCCGCGGGCTTTTTAAACGGGCCGGGCCGGGCCGGGTCCGGCCCACTTGGCCTAAGATAGGGCCAGGCCGGGCCGGCCCGTGGGCTAGAGGGCCAGGCCGGGCCAGCCCGTGGGCTAGAGGGCCGGGCCGGGCCTTAGCCCACAGGGCCTAGCGGGCCAAGCCCGGTGGGCCCGACCCCATTTTTTTAAAAATATTTTTATTTAAAAATATAGTATTTTGTTATTTTCTCTTTTTGATGGGAAAGCAAAATACTATCTATTATAATATTTGAATAAATATAATTTGTCATCAATTTGTCCTCTTAATAAAAAAATATTCATTATAAAAATTTATTATTCAATCTAAATTAGCTAGGCTTTCAATAAAGTTTTATAAAAAGAATAAGAATTTGATCGTGAATAAGAAGCCATTTATTTCTATATAATTTTTTGCTATAGAAATTAATATTTTTAAGTTAGATATCTGTATTTTATCTTAGATTTGTAAGATCATTTAGTTAGTTAAATAAAAATAATTTACTTCTATACAACATCATAAAAATAAAAATAATTTATGGGCCTGGGCCCATAAGGGCCTCATGGGGCCGGCCCATAAGGGCCAAACGGGCTGGGCCCAGTGGGACACGGGCCGGGCCGTGGGCCCAAATTCTTGGGCCCGGCCCGGCCCCCCATGAATAGTGACGGGCCGGGCCGGGCGGCCCGTGGGCCACCCGACCCATTTGACACCTCTATGATTGTCCCTTTATCTACTAGTACCTTCTGACCTTTGAGTAATGAAGAGGTGCCTCAAGTTGTGGAAAGGTAGCTTAGGTAACACATTGCTTGAGTCTCCATCCCCTCTTTAATAGGTCAAGTATATGATATAGTGTTCCAAGAAAGAACAAAGCTAAGGCAAGCCTGAAAACTCAAGGATTCACTCCATCCAAAAAGGCCTTCAAAAATGTACCTCACAAGCCAATAGGTTAGGTAGGCATGAGATGGTACTTACAACATACAACAACATCTTTGTTCTTCGGCTCATCAAAATTATCCTGCTAAAACCTCCTCTATGAACTAAACCTCGTGTCGCTTATTGATCAAAAACCAAGTTCGACAATTTCAAGAATTCGCATTTGAATCCTTTAGTGCCTCTAGAATTTTAGTTTTTGTCTTATCAAGTGGGTTAAGATCCTACAACTCATAAAACTAAGATTGAGGTGGGCACAAATGTCCTAAAGAATAGGGCAAATCTTGCCAAACCTAAGCACAAAGATGTGGTTCTGCTCCACCTCAAAATGAGCAAGTCAAGAGATGCACAGTTCCAAGTGATCTTTAGAGGATGCTAACACTTGATTACAATGAGAATCCCAACCTTATTCATGAGTTCACGGTACTCTTAGTGTAAAGGACCTTATTGGTGCGAGGGAAATGCTATACCCACAAACAAGTTTAACAAACAATCCTCACAAACTAATGTAGCACACACAAATTCATAATAGTTCTATCCAAATTTATAATAGTCTTAACTAAGATTAACAATAATCTACTCACTATTATGAACTATTGTTAATTCTGGGTAGAATTATTATAATTTGTGCGTGCCACGTCAATTTGTGAGGGTTGTTTGTCAAACTTGTTTGTGGGTATAGCATTTACCTTGGTGCAAATACCCATAGTTGTTCTTGTTGATGTTGAGTAGCTCTCTTAAGCTATGAAGGAGTAGGCAAGGTCCCCTTGCTCTAAGACCAAAATTTGGCAACTAATGTGGCACACCAACTCCTCAAATGAAGTTTGGCTTTGATAAGAGAAGACCTTTGCACATCCTCACTCAGTTGAGGGAAGATAGTAAACTCATTCAAAACTGGTCATCTGACAAAAAACAGGCAATGAACCAAAAAGGCAATGCAAAAGTGCCAGCAAGCTTATACCAGATAACATTTGGAGACGCTCATCAAACTAAAAACTATTCATCAATGAGTCAAGCAGGGCAATAGATTTCAAGCTTGATCCCCCTACTTCAACTCTTGATAGGACAAATGACCCTAGGTTAGTCCATGCCATATCTTCTCCTTGGTCGCCAGTAATAAAGAAATAACTAAAGATGAGAGTAGGGATACCCAAGCTGTAGGGAACAACTGATTTCTGAACAAGCTATGATGAGATTGGGAAAAAAAAAAACTTTGCAAATGAGGCCCACCGCACCCCTTTTTTTAATGACTGGGAATGACGAGAAACTGAGACTATGAGGCATCGGGAAGCTCAGCCATCAAAGGCAGGAAGTACACATTCTTACTTATGCAGCTTCCATCACAAGCACTTGCATGCAGGGACCAACTATGTGCACAATTGGCCTTGGCTCACTCCTTCGAGACCAGGGTCACTTCCCACTCTCTTGAGAGCAGGCCAATCTACCTTGGTACTCTATCTTCATAAATAAGGAAGTTTTTCCCTTGATTGAGCAAATGAACAATCAACGTTAATTTGCACTTAAATCCTTGCAAAGGGGCTTCAAGGTGCATCCCATTTGCTTGGCACCTTATGGTTTCGTGGCCAGATATAGAAGCTAGTCACAAGCACTGAATCCCAACTTTTACTTGGAAATGTCTTAGATCTCCCCCGACGCCTAGTCAACTATAAATAAGTCAATGCATCATGGAGAGTTTAGGCATCATTCAAAATGCCATGACTCCACACGAAAACTATCTGAACCTCCCTTGAATTGTTTAGTCTCTATCTACCCCCCATTTCATCCAACAACATACAGGTTGATACCATCCAAAAGCGAAGTAGCCTAAATGAATCAATGCAACTTAAACATGTAATTAAAACCTTGGTCAAGATGTATATGTATAACCATAACAACTGGAAAATGTTTTGTATGCAGCACAGTGAACAAAAAAACCTTTCTGAGAATAATTTTATTCCAAGCACCTTGAAGGGCAGAGTCCAGTAGTGATGCAAATAAAGTAAAATTTGTATCTCCACTGTCAGATAAAGCATCATCCTCTTGTTTCACAGGTTTAATTGAAGTTCGGAGGATCAAATCAGCACCAACACCCATCTCAGGCACACCACGACTATCAATGGATGATCTTTGCCTTGAAGCAAATTGTGCCTTGGCATGTGTTCCTTCCAAGTGATCAGCATCAAGACTCTCAACCTCTTGTTTTATATCTTCCAAAAAAAGTGCAGCATTGGGCCGTCTCTCTATACTCTGTCCATCATATAGAAGCCCAGACCCACTGAACTTTGAAGCTGAATTGTCCAGATAGGGGGAGAAGCTGGAAGCAGAGTTCCTTTTCCTGCATATGATACATGGCCAATTATTGGGTAAAAACATCAAAATCAGAGTTCATAAGAGCACAAGGCATGAACAATGTAAACAAAAAACACAAAAGTATGTACAACAGAAAACAAATATTTACAAAACAGCTCCAGGCAAAAAGAAAAACATGCATCTTCTGCGTGTTTTCTCAATAAACCAAATCCACGCACTATTACATTCACAGGGTTCTTTGAAACGCCCATTGAGTTTTACAAAATGTACAATGGAAGAGCATAATGCAGCTGATATCACAGCAGCACTGACGATATATGGCACTAACAACATGAAGCGTTGAATAACAGGGAAAAATAGGCCCATAACCCAATATATAAAATTCTTTACGACAATCATGTCTTCCCACAAGGAAATAAAAGTATACAAAGTCCCACTTACTCTAATCAGAGTATACTTGTGCTTGTGCAAGCATCACAACTGAGAACACAGGCCCAGAGTCATGGCTACAGTATGTGAAAGAGTCCCATAATTAACTCGATAATTAACCTGATTACTTTGTCAAATTGGTTCGAGTCAGCTATACCAGTGCAACTACATCCACATCCATAAACACAGGCATGCAAGTCTCCATATTAAACACCAATTCAATGAAGCTGAATTGAACACCGAACACACTAATCAAACCCAGCATCTTGAAAAAAAATGAAGAAATAAAAAAAGGGGTTTAGTGAAAGATTCTATTTCAGACAAACATTAGGAAGAAATGGCTTAGTCAAAACAGTGAAGGAGATTTTAGATACCCATAACGACGATAACGCTCTCTGCTGCTGAGATCTTTGGGGTCGAAATAGCTGGGAGAAGCCTCCATATCAACCTCCATTGCTGGAATATTTGTTAATATTCGATCCAGACGAAGCGAATCGACCGCGGCACCGAGCACTGAAACGTCGATTCGTGTTTCTGAATCGACGGCGTCTCAGCCCAGTTTGTGTTTGTGAATCGACGGCAGCACCGAGCAATCGGAGTTGTGAATCGACGGCGGCACCGAGCACCAAACAACCGGGCGGCGAGGGGGAACGACGACAAGGAGACGGTCAGAGAGACAGACTAGGGCAGCCACGAACCAGAGTGCGTTCAACTTATTTACCAAAACCGGCCTGAAAACGTTTCTCAATTTCTTGAACAACGAAAACGTTTGGGGAAACGCGAAAACGGCGCTTCAAAACGTTTTTGTGAGCTTCTTTCTGCTCCCTTCAACGTAGACTGGACTATGCTATTGTGCGCGTGCTGCACATCTGCATAAATAATTAAAATCTCTCTTATATTCCAACACCTCATTTTATCATATTAGATGAGGATATTTTATTCATATGTATTATCGTCTTGAATAAAATATATTTTTATTATTTTAATTATATTGTATAATTCAATAAGTACGAATAACATTTTTCATATAGATTAGTAAAGCAATTGTGTAAACCCAATTTTTGTATATTTAGTTAAACTTTGAGGATCAAATTGTTCAAATTACAATGGACAAATTTTGTAGAATTAATTTTTAATTATAAAGTTGTGTGTTCCAATTAACAAATTTTATAGAATTTATAATATTAAAATTGAATTTTATGAGATTAATCAAATTAAACAAATTTTACTAGTGTCATTGCCAACGTAGCGGGAAAGTGTATCATATCTAGTCTAGGGAAGACCTATAAAAAAAAGGTTGATTTAGGGCACAATTGAGTCTCCCACGTTAATTTTCTGATACTTAAGTCAGTCTCATGCTAGAAGTATATGATGTATAAAATGATATTTTACTCTTGTAATAAGTATTTTGATAAGGACAAGTTATATGTCAAAAATTCAAACTTAAAGTGCTTGTTTCTAAATGTCTCAAAAAATCAATTTTCATATGGTATATATATTCTGAGAGCATTTGTTATATTTCAAAATCTCAAAGATGTGTTATTAAGTCTTAAGTATCAAAGAGTTTTTAAAGAAAACATCAATTATGCCTTTCAAATAAAGTATTAAAACATGTTTTAGAATATTGGAAAAACAAAGTATTATCATTCATATTATTTTCCAAACATGATAAATTATACTTCAAGTGTTACTAAATAATCATAGGTCTTCAAAAAGAACCAAGATTAAAAGAGCTATCTTCAAAAGTTAGCATTCTATAAAGTTGTCGGCTCTGTTAATGTTTTTGCCTTGGATTTGTCAACAAATAAGCTTGCATCTATCAATTACCAGTGTTTAAGAAATTGGATTTGTCGACAAATAAGCTTACATCTATCGACTACCAATGTTTAAGAAATTGCATCTGTCGACGAAAAGCCTTGCTTCTGTTGACTAACAGTGAGTCGTTTTGCATATTTTTGTGTGAATCTCGTTTTGTTGACTAAGATATGGATTTTGTCGACTATTAGTGTGTGTATATTTATATGATACTTCATTGGCCTTCATTTGTCAATTAAGCTATTAGCTTTTGTCGACTAAAAGTATTTGGTTTTCAAGTTTGTCAACAAAAAGTTCAATCTGTTGACTGTGTTCTTTTTCATATTATAAGTTTGTCGACTAATCAATTTTATTTGTTGACAATTTGTTACTCTGAATCAAATAATTTATAGTTTTGTCTACATTAAATGCTTGCCCAACTACCATAAACGGCTTTATTTTTGTCTAAAAGCACCATCATCTATAAATAAGTGGTTGAATTATCATTTAATCCTGCTGAATAACATTAAACTATATACTAATCGAACATTCAAGATCATCGTGCTTTAAAATTTATGTTATCTCACTCTCTATTGTATCGAGGCTTAATTCTTCATTTGTTTAATCTTATCTTCAACCTCGTAATTTACTTCGAGAGAACGTGTAACTAAAAACATAAACTCTTAGACTTTCAAATTTATTTATTGTTGTATTTTATCTTCCAAGTTTGCAAGCTTAATGGCTTATCCGAGTCATATGAGGTTGTATTTATTCATAGTCTTATACTAGAGGACCTATTTGATTAAGTAAAGGGTGATATATAGATTGATTTACAAAATTCTTAATGAGGAGTTAAGATAGTGAACCATACTTGAAAAGCCGAACCACTATAAATTGTGGTCTCATATCATTATTTCCTTTGTTCATTTCTTTTAGCATTGTAGTTCGATATTCACTATAATTTCATTCATATTGTTTTTAATTAAGAAATTTTTGCAAACTCAAGTTAGATTTTTTAAATAACACAATTCACCTGCTATTGGATATTAGTGCCATTGCAACATTTGTATCATAAAACAAATAAAATTATAATATACAGTAACATTTGTTAAAATGAGTAAGATGAAATTATATAAATATAAAATTATAATATTTTTCGGATCAAGATATAGAATTATCAATATAAGACTCGGAAGCTTCTCAATTTTTTTTTTTTGTTATCAAATTGTTTGTTAAATTTTTTAAAATGCACTTGTTGACACGTGCATAAATTTTTATTCTCTGTAAGATTTAGTATGTGCTTATATTGAGGGAGGGAGATAAGTATATATATATATAATGTCAGATGAGAATACGCATGACTTATTATTTAAATGATCGTCAGATAAGTTTCACAAACACATTAGAAATGATAAGAGTTTTTAATGATTTTCATATCTTACATTTTTTAGTTTATATCTTAACTAACAAATAATACATAAAGAGAACTGTGAGTACTTTTACTAGATGGTGAGTCCCCTATTTATATAAGAATGAGATTGACAAATAAATATAGAGTCAAAATCATTAGCAGGCATTTTGAGCTATATTTGTTCAGATTTATAGGCAAGGATATTGGATGGAGGATTAACTTTGTTTATTTATGTTTTTACGTGAATAATACTTGGAGATCAAATATCTCGAGGTTCGTAGTCTCTCAAAATTGTTTATCGTGCAAAAAGAAAAGCTTTCAAATTTGAGTGACCCACGATAATCTTTCAAATAACAATCGTCAAGTGATTCATAAATTTTTAGTAGGGTGTCTTGAATGCAACAAGAAAAGCTCCCAATTAAGGTTACTTAATATCTATCTCGATCACTTATATTGGTGTTCCTTTGCCTCGATCATCTAATAACTCCATGCACCAATGATTTGCTTTCGTTGATTTATTTTTTTAATAGGCTTTTTAGCTCTTCCCCCTATTTTTTGTTGGCCCATTTTCTTAAAGACAACAATCAAATTTGGTAAATTAATCCTATCACTTAAAACACAACTTTTTAAAAAATCAAAATTAGTTTATTTTTAAATTTAGAACAACATTAGTTATCATGATATATGTCATCTTAGTATCGTCTTACTTTATTGTGGTTTGATGTCAAAATAATTATTATATTTATATCTTATATTAAATTAAAAAATATATTTAAAATAAATAAATCACTATAATTTAATTTTTGAGACCATGTTAACCATTAATTATTCAAGTTAAATAAATTCTCCAATTATTTCCTACAACTCAATTTTATTTACCTTTGCTTTATGACGTTCCTTTAATACAATTATACGAGTATGTGTATGTGTATGTGTATATATGTATATGTATATATATATATATAATATTTTAATGTAAATTACATACACACCCTCATAGTTTGTCCTATTTAAGTAGGCACCCTTTGTATACTTTTAATTGCTTACGGGCACATTACTATGTCAATTTTATGAACTAATGCCATCAAATGTAAGTCAAATGAAAATCAATTCAAGTGAAAATCAAAACCTAGAGCGTTTTTGTTAGTTTTGGAAAATAAAAATATGAAGATAATAACATTGATATGAATAAGAAAAAGGTAAATAATCGACAAATAAGATGAATAATAATCAAGTATCAAAATGAATAAATTAAATATTCACCCTAAATCAGTAAACCCCAACCCTTAATTTCATATTATTCTCAAATGCACCAAACAAATCTTAACCCTCAATTTGCATCTTATTCTTATTTTGTTATTTATTCTAAATTCAATGCAAATTTGAGAACTCATTTGGGCTCCAACCAATAATAATTATCTTTTTTGACTATATTTATATTTAATTTAACTTAATTTGGTTTAGTTAAGATTTTAAGTAATGATATGAGCGGCATGCATACAAAACATTAAAAACATAATAATTTCAAAACAAATTTGAATTACAAAGGATGTCACTGATTGAGATACATAAAATATACAATTTACCTTTAATACAATAAATACAATTATTATTTTTTTATTATAGGTTAGTTTTAGATATAACATATTCACGATATATTTATAATATGTTGAAAATATAAATATAAATGTATAATTGAAATAATAAAAAATTAAGTAATTATAAGAAAAAATAAAAAAATATAATGAAAAATATGGATTGGGTCCACCATTGATGGCAAACACGGATAAGCTAGCCGAGTTGTGATAAATCCAGTCAAGGATAATGTTATCCGCGGAGGCAAACACGCGTCACGCTGAACGAGTTTTTTCAGATAAAGGTAACCATGGAAACGTCAGAGCACCTTTATCCTTGGCAATGGCGGTGGTGGTCCGTTGCTCCTCCTCCGTGCTCTTCCGCCCAGACGCTGCGACGTCCGACCGCCTTGCACCTCCGTCCGGCAGATTTCATCTTCAGGAACATGTCTCTGGTTAGCAATTATCTCTTAAAACTTATTTTATAGTTTTTGCCATACGCGTCTCTATACTTTCCGTTTCTTCGCCAACGAAGCTAACAAAACAAAGCCGAAACAGGTAAAACCGTAGAAGTCTCACATTTTCTGCAGTTCGTTACATAATTAATTCAAACCCGACAGCTACTTTTCATTCTTGTGGCCGATCCGGAACGTTCCTTACATAAGGATGTCAGGTCGAGGGAATAGTTAATCATTAATGGCGTGCAACTGCCTATAGATATTCTACAAAAGCTATCAAGGTCAAACTCACTGCGCAAGTCCTCATGACACAGGGAGGAAGTGCTAGTTTGGGCTAGCCCAAGCACTTATGATGTGTCAGAATTTTCAGAAAATATAAATTAAAGGGAAAATTAAGTTACTAATATGTATACATTTTTTTGGGGTGAGGGGTCAAACCAGAATATGATATTTTCAATAAATAAGTGTTTAATTGCTTCTCATTTACTCAATGAAGCTTAGCTTCGATTCTTTCATTTTGTTTTTTCTACGTTTTTTTCATGTGCCTTTAATTTTGCTTCACAAAATCTTAATTTGAAATTGAAACACATTGTTAAATTATCATTCCAGCATTGAATTAGATTTGAAAGTAATATTATAACCTTCAAATTACAGCACAGAAGTACATTGAATAAGAGGATTTGAAATCTGTGGTGAGTTACACCTTGTGTGGTGGTACTGGTATCATTGAATTTGTGCAAAACAAATCATCATTGCCTTTCACAGTTACAACACATCAAGCTTTTATCCCGCTCATCATTGTCTTGGACAATGAAGATGTGTCCTTAATTTGTCACCTCTATTATATTATGGGAAGCTTTAAAGTCTACAATTGGTGACTATTCCTTTATGTCTAGCAAAACTAAGGTTTTTGTTGATCATAATTTCCTAACATAATTTAGAAGCATACGATTTTGACTGTGGCAAATGTTCTCCGATCCTTTCTATTTCCACAATGAGTTTATTTAGAAAGCATCAGAATTTTGTTCCACCCTCCAACCTACCCACCCCAATTGAGAAACGTGATTTGTGCATGCACACTAATATTTAGTTGAATCTCCACAATTATGTTTTTGAATTCCTGTTGTGCATTGAGTACAGTTCATTTTAGGCAATTGGTGACTAAAGTAATCATTTGAACTTTGAGACATTCTGAAATTCTGTATAGCTTTTCAAGTAGAGAATTATAGGAACGTAATTTGAGCATTATTTGTCCATTCCACTTAGCTTCTTCCAAATATTGGGGGTACTTCTATGTAGGTATTAGGCAATATGTAATTGTTATGGGTTCGACATGTAGATAAGGTTACTTATTGTAGAGGTTGTGATATGGCAGCTCCTTCAGGTTAAATCTCCTATAATGTCGAGTTTCTACGATGGCAAGACCAGAATGTGCATCATATATTTGAGATAGTGGTATAAAACAATAAAATGTAGCAAAGATCATTAAAGGAAAGTACCCCTATAGTATACTTTCTGCAATTCATGCTACATAGTTTGTTGCTTGAGTTGTCACTTTATAATTGATTTAGTTTTTAAGTTGTTGCTGATATTGGGTTTTGAACTAGTGTCCAAGCCCAAAAAATTACTTGTCCATTCCCATGTTTGTTGACAGATTTTAGTACGTGAGTAAATTGCACACACTTTTGTGACACACTTTACAGTTAATGCGTAACTAGCTTCTGGGGATCTTATTTCAGTCTGGCTTAGACACCAACATGTCTTCGAAGGAAAAATAATTTCTCTTTGTTTGTTGTTTTTTTCCCCAGGTAAGTTGGATTCTGTTCCTTTGAAAATAAGAAAGCTTATGTCATCCTTTGGGGCTGCTCCTGCTGAAAATTGCAAGGGTAATCGAGGCCTTCTTGGCCGGCACAATATGCCAATGGGAGTGAATTTTGCAAATTCTTTCACCTCAGAAAGAACTTGTGTTAATGACCACACACAACTAGATTATTACCCCACTCTGGAAGGCTTAGTTGCTCATCAGGTATGATGGTGAGTTACCCCTTTCAATATTTCCGCTTCTACTTACTATAATGTTCAATTTGGCGTTTACATTTGCTTGCTTAGAAGTGGGTTAGGGATCCATATAAAGCATAGAGAACCGTAATTCCTCAATGTATCTGCTTACAAGTGTCCATGTGAACATAGTTTCTGGTCTGTAGTCTATTGGTATTTCTAGATCATGAAACTTGAATTAGAAAAGTATTCTAATTTTGTTTGGGTCTCTGGCACTGACAATCTTGTAATTGCCATATAAGTTGTAAATACTAATTAACGTATTTTCTATTCCATTATAGTCACGGGCTGTATATTTAACTGAATGTGAGTTGTATTACACATAGTATAGGTTGGACAAGTTAAAGTGAAATTCTCAAACTGTCTCGGCAGCTTGCTAAAGTGCATGCACTTCAGTGTACTTATATAAGTTATAGTTTCCCCATTTTTATGATAATTTGGGGACTGTTGTGCAGGTTATATTTCTGTCTGTCACTTGATTCCTCCATTGGAATTCTTTATTTTGGCAGGTGACTCTTCTCAGAAGATACCCAGCTGCGGCGCTTATTGTTGCCAATGGGTTGATGTTAACCACACCCTTTAAAGCTCTGGCAGAAACGTGTGAGGCAGATAGATCTGTTTTCGATATGCCCTTACTGTTATTTGTAGCCCTTATAGGGGCCACGGTTGGAGGTAAGGCACTTTGGATCCATGATAGCCTAAACTACTCTTCCTCATATATGCCAACAACCTTATTTATCAAGTTGGAATATTTGTTAGGTGCATGTTATATACAGGTAGAAAAAGGAAAAAAACATAAATCATTCCTTTTTCCATTCACTAATTGACTTAATTATTTCCTATTTAGTATGTGTTCTGTTCTCTTTGTATGATCTTATGAAAGATGATGGGTTCAATAAATGATTATTATTATTACTGTGTTATCCTCTGTTACTTGGGCTACATGGATGCACCATGACCATCCTGGAATCTTAATTTTTAAGAGCCGTGTAAGGAGTTTTTGACTTTAAAATACTTTGGGGAGCATTCTGGACCAAGGCTAAGTCATTGGACTATTCTTTCAAATAAATGTTTTCTAATTGCCTTTTTCCCTGGGCTTTTTGGTTGGATCATAACCAATCCTTAATCTTGAAGGCTACATAAGGAACTTTTTGGTTTCTTTGGTTGGACATAACCAATCCTTAGTCTTGAAGGCTACATAAGGAACTTTTTGGTTGAAAAAATCTGTTGACATGCTCATAAAATTCTATGACAAGCATTTGAGTGCAAAACCAATTAGATAAGAGCAAAGCTTATTCTTCTGGCATTTCCCATGGTTCAACGTGAGAAACTCTAAAGGTCATGAGTGAAAAATGAGGTATCTGCAATCATATGATGTTCACTGCAGATTTTACTTGTACAAATTTTAGGTTCCAGTGGGTTTTCATATAATTTGAGTTCACTGGTGTTTATTTTATTTATTGCAGGACTACTTGCAAGACAGAGGAAAGCAGAATTGCAGCGGCTGAATGAGCAGCTGCGCCAGATCAATGCAGCTCTAAGAAGGCAAGCAAAGATAGAGTCTTATGCCCCCTCTTTGAGTTATGCTCCTGTTGGTGGTAGAATACCGGAAGATGAAGTAATTGTTGATCCAAGAAAGGAGGAGTTGATTTCTCATTTGAAATCTGGAAAGAACTTTTTAAGGAATCAAGACCTAGAGAAGGCATTTGTGGAGTTTAAGGCAGCTCTTGAACTTGCCCAAGGTTTAAGGGATCCAATTGAGGAGAAGAAGGCTGCAAGAGGTTTAGGTTGGTTTTAAGCATAATATGAATTGCATTATTTTTTTTTTTTAAACCTAATGAAAATCGAGCTGAAGTCTCCTCCTCATAGGATGTTTCTAACCTAACCTGCCTGTGCCCTCTAAGCCATTCATAAGATTCCCTGTATACTTTCTCCTTCAATTCCTCAAGTTGAACAGAATCCTAGATTGTATTTCCAACTTTCACTTAGCTGCACCAAGATAATGGCCGTTCTACACGAACCTTTAATTTGTTCAACTCAAAATTGCATGACCTGTTTATGTTATTTTCTATTTAGCAGAACTGCATATCATTGAAGAACTTTAGATGATAAATGAGATGATTGCAACCCAATTGCCAGACTTAGACAATTTGGAGTGTCTTAGAATAAGCATGTCCATAATGAAGAAATTTTCTTCATAGCATATGCTAATTTGAAGGTCACTATATGGGTAATGTTGCTCATTTGTGACTAGAAGGTTATGGGTTCAAGTTGTCTTCTCTTTTGGCAAAAATGAAACTAGAAGGCTACATACTAAAAACACCCACCCGCCACCACACACACCAAACAGGGGGAGCCTTGTGCACTAGGGGTGCCCCCTTTTCAAACTAGCAGCATATACCTTCAGCTGTATCCATTGATCGTCAACATCTGGCAGAAGTTCATTCAGTTGTTACTCTTCTTATTCATTGATGATGCTACAATTGAACATACCCAGTTTCATTCCACAATTATATTATTGCTCAGTTTTATCCTTATTTTTGTTTTAGTTTAACTTTATTGTATTTAACTTGATGGGGTTGTCGGGTGGGTGAGCCTTGGTAGTACTGGTTTGTGACTAAAAGATTATGATTTTTGAGTTGTAGAAGCAAGCTCTTTTAAAGCAAATATAGGGGTGCATACAAAAATGAACTCCGCAGCCCTCAAGAACTGAGAACCTTGTGCACTGGAAACATTTTGTTTTTAACCTGGAGTTAACTGGGGAGTTACTATAGTCAAAGAAAAAATCCTCCGCTGAACCGTGATAAACTTAACAACATATCTGGTAACAGAATAATTACACTTCATGTCTTCTATTTATTTATTTTTTCCCCCTAATGTAGGTGCAGAAAGACTTAAAATGTAGAGATAGAAAAGGTCGCCATAGATAGAAAACATGGTTTCATGAGTTGTAGGAGTGTTGAAGTAGGTGCTACCGTATACTTGCTCTTCTAAGCAATTCCCTGTTTTCTCCCTTTCTTGGCTTAAAACCTGAAGCAAGTGGAGTTTGTTTTCTTGGAAACTAGAAGCTTACATGAAATAAAGGTAATTCAACCATTGCCCTCAAGTAATGATGAACTACTAATTTGGCCCTTCACCAAAAAGAAGGGCTAATTCACTGTTGGCTTCCATTCTTTGAGAAAATTTTAAGTTGGGCATTACAAACTTGACCTATATGACAAGTGTGGCTTCTTTGTGTTTTAGATGTGTTTCCTGGTATTAATAATTGCTCACTTAACTAATCCACCAAGCCGAACGTGAGTGCTTGTGTAGCATGACCATGCTTGTACTTTTTGGACTGAACTTGTGATATCTCTCTTCAGGAGCCTCACTGCAAAGGCAAGGAAAATACCGAGAAGCTATTAAATACCATTCCATGGTTTTGGGAATCTCGGATAGAGAGGGAGAGGATTCTGGGAATACTGAAGCTTATGGAGCGATCGCTGATTGTTACACTGAGCTTGGAGATCTTGAGCGAGCTGGGAAATTCTACGACCAGTATATTGCGCGGTTACAATCAGACTGACTTCTGCATTTCCCTGGTAGGCTTTCTTCTTGTTCTTTGCTTTTACCCCCAAAATAATGTACTAGATGGAGAGTATCTGTAAGGGATTTGATACTTTGAAGACCAGTTCCAGTTGAGACCATTTTTGCAAGTTAATCTTTTCAATCCTCTTCTAATTTGCCGATATTTATTCCATGTCTAACCAACCAAATGCAACAAACTTCTTTTATTTCTCTCCCCCCTTTACTAGTTGATACTGTGAAATCACCAGTGACATTCCTTCTTATCAAATGCAAGCAAAAGGAACAAAATTTTCAAAATTAAGGTACTTTTTACTTGGAAGCTATAGTTGGAGCAGTTTGCAGTTATCCTGTTTGGTTTATCAACTGCGAGCGGTAAGAGAACAAAACTTTTCTCAGTTGTAATAAGCTAACACAAGATTTGAGTTGTGGGTTGCTTTCTTTGTTAATAATCTGTATCTATTCGTGGAGTCAAGCCCTGAACTCCTGTGAATTGACAGGAGACCCATCAAATTTCCTATGCTAAAAAAAATAAAAAATAAAAACCCAAAGCTACGGGACGGTGGCAAATTCAATTTCTTTCCCCTACTCCACTAAACTAAAGGACAAATCAACTTGGGTAAGGAAATTCCCTCCTGTGTTTTTAAATTGCGTTGAGCAAAAACTTGAGATCACAATGAATAAATTTGTAGGCTTGTGTGATTCGATTTAAATTCTTATAAATATTTTTTACTTTTACCATTATAATAATATGAGTCTGAAAATACAACATTAGCTAAATTTTATAAAATAATTGCCGCCCTAAACCCCGTTGTCGTTGAAGTGTGGGTATGGGCAAGGGACATTTAATGGAGAGGGTTTGCAGTTCCTGTTGACACTTAAAGAAGGGGGGGACTTGGATCAGCCCATGTATGGGTTTTCCGACAATGGAATTACTAATTCTTTTCTTTAGATAACAGCTTAGTTCAACCAACAACAGTTTTACGCTGACATAAACTCAAAAAGCAAAGCAAAAATATGTAAAACCACACCCATCCATCAAACCTTTCATAATAGAGCTAGCTAGCTATTATACCCGCGCCAAACGCTAAACAGGCAACTTCAATTTAGCCATTACCACTCAACCCTCCATGATATGAAACAGTAGAAGCATACACATGATGATACTTATAGCTGGTATTAGGCAACACCACAACTCGAGGGGCAAAAAAAAAAAAAAAAAAAAAAAAAAGAAAAAACAAAAAACAAAGAGGGGAAAAAAGAAGCATCAGAAAAACTCCCTAGAAGTTTGGAAAACACAAGGATGATCTGCTGGAAAGGTAGGGTAAATCAAGGATCAACCCCCACCCACCCACAACAGAACTCATTCATCACTGGTAGTACATGAGCTGCTGGGCAGCAGCGACATTCTGGAAGCCACCATCATATATGGCTTGGCTGGCTCCAGCAGCACCCATTCCCATGGCTGCCTGCTTCAGAGGGTGCTGTCCTTGGGGGTGCATCAGTGCATGAACACCACTCATCTTACTCATCGCCAGTTGCCGCTCGTAGGCCAAGAGGTCGGCAGCTGAAAGGCCCGGCAAAGGGGCCGGTCCAGGTGGAGGAAGTGGGTTTGAACTTGTTCCCGGTGGGGTTGGCTTGCTACCCCACGAGCACTGCAACATTAAACACGCATCAGAGAGTCAAACCAACATGAAAAGCACATATCTCAGATCAGTTTCACAAAAGTCCTAAATTAACTTCTAGATAGATAGAAGGCGCATCAAAACAACAAACTGATGAAATAACTACTCAATAATGGAATTTAAGTGCATTCAATAATATGCAATTGTTAAAATATACTGCAGCTTACCTTGATTTGCAGTGAACTAAAGGAGTTCAACTGAAACAGTGAACAAGTAAAAAGTATACCTTGATTTGCTTGCCATAGAGAATCGATTGGGTATTACCCATCTGAATGGCCAGAGCTGCCTCAGCATGGTTACTGTATCTAACAAAACCAAAGCCCTTGTCACGTTGAATACGAACTTCCTCAATCACTCCTGCACCAAGAGCATGAAAATGGCGATGCAGATCAAGCTGAGTAACCTGCAGGTCACAAACAATTTCTAGCTTAGAAAATCCTGAAACTACTAAAATTCAAAAGCTGATAAGCTTTTAAATATTAAATTTAAACTAAGCTCTTAAAAAGTGCAGTCAAGTTACTATGGGGGAAAATGTGACAGCATCTTGTAACAGTAAAACATCTGGCTTTAAGCTTCCCATTTCCAAGGAAAGATGGAAAACAAAATAGTTATTTGTTTTACTGGCTACAAGGAATCTTTCTACAAACCCGTCTGACCCTAGTCCCAAAACAGACTTCTTTAGAAGTTCTTCAGATCACAAAGTACAGCCAGGAAAGGAAAACTTATAGTTGGAAGGAAAAGAAGGATTTCTTGCCTCTGGGGCGAGATTGCCAACATAAACAGTGGTGTATTGAGGGTTATTCTCAGGCCCATCATTATTGGCAGTCTCTTTACCATCCTCTGCAAAAGCAAATGCATAATCTTAAGCACATGGTTTGTGGAAAACTTTACGCAAGAAATCATACGAATATCTGAACGCACAAGACATTCAGAACACTAGCAACTATGGCTAGAGATAAATTGGAAGACAGCAGAATATCACACGAAATGAGTCATAATAATTTTTATTTCTATGACAACCAAGATTGTCACAAATCAAGAGTATCTTAACTTGATAGTAACATCAAGAATAAAGAAGCAAACCCAGTACCAGAATATGTAGAGAGAGACTATTATTTCAATGAAGTTCAGGAAGGAGCTGGATAAATACATACATTTAAGTATATTTTATTAGTTTTTATCAATAAACTTTATTCCTTGTTCACTCACCTGAGCCATTTGTCAGTTCCACCACACTCTTGGCATCGTTGCTTTGCTTGTCATCACTGGCTCCAGCACCTTTTGTGGCCCAGTTACAACGTATCTGTCTACTGCCAAGCCACTTCCCTGAACAATGAAGTCAGAAACAATGCATATTGTTGTTATATAGAAACAAACAGAACAAAATTATAAAATTCAAACAGAGCCGTTGGCACATCAGCATTGCCACAAACATATTCTTCCATTTATGATATTAAATGCTTTCCTTTTTTGGGGGCCAGAGGGAAGAATAACTTTTTTTTCCCCCAGCAGCAATACTTTTGGTAGTTAGTTAATCCACTGTTTATACCATATAAGGCAAAAGCAAATGCCCAATTGTTGAGGTAGTAGGAAATTTTTTTTATGCCAATGATTCTAAAAAAACAATTGATACAATTGAGGCCCAGTTACTGCACCCATTATAGAATCTAGCTGATGCAGGTTGACAGAGGGTAGCTAAATTACAGCAAAATTGATACAAGGCATAATAGACTTAAATGCACATTTAATAGCTATACTGATTAATAAAAGAAACTATTACATAATTCAAATTTCCCATACCAGTCAAGTCATTTATTGCGCTTTGAGCATCCTGCACATATAAATAAGGGTCAAAAGATCAAGAAATTAGTTTCACTAAATGAAGCTGAAAGCTCAAACTATCAGCAGATACAACATCACAAGCCCTGATCCCATCAGGTAGGGTTAGCAAACTGTCAGCAGATAAATAACAATGCATCAAGCCTAATCCCATTAGGTGGGGTGTCAGCAGACAGCAAGCACAAAAATATCACCTGCTGATTCCGGAAAGAAACAAACCCAAAGCCTCTTGAACGTCCAGTCTTCTGGTCCCACATAACTCTTGCATCACTGAAATAAATCAATGATCTATTTAAGCATATGAACAAAACCCACACGGCATGTTAATGCATCTCATGAGGAATTAGCTGAAGACAATATACTTAAAATCATTTCTTGCTAAAGGGTGAGTGGTTAGCATATAGAAACTTACGAACAGCTGGGATAGACAGAAAAGCATGCAAACAGCATTGCATCAGTAACCTCGGGGCTGAGATCACCAACAAAAATGTTATAGTGATCTGCATAACATGGTACAAGATCACAAACTACCATTCAGAACAATTTTAATCAGTAAAGAATTTAAACTGAAATTTAAAACAAAAATCAACCCACTTGATGTGTCTTCCCTTTGACCACTGGCGTAAGCCCAATTAACTTTTATAGGCTGCCCAAAACTGCAAATAAGTGAAACAGAATGAGACACACGGATATAATGAAGCCATAATATTATAAAAACACTAAGAATACCACTTACAGGTGCCTTCCATTAAGTGACAAAATAGCAAGGGTAGCAAATCTACGATCGAAGTAATGAATGAATCCGTATGATGACTGCTTGTAAGAGAAACAACATAAATGTCAACCTCATGATAAGAAGAAGCTGGCAAAGTAACAACAAATATGGTCGAACTGAAAAAAAACAAAGCAAATGATCATTGAAGATATTTATCAACCAAAAAAGTTGGAAATACAGTACCTTCTCCTTTCTAATGAGTTTGCATCCCTCAACTGGACCAGCACTTGAAAAAACTTCCTGAAGGAGGGGCTCTGTCACCTGTGTATGAATGTTCCCCACATACCTGCATTTTCTCAAAAGTAAAGAAACTAGAAATTGTAAAAAAGAAGAAAACAAAGAATAAGTAGAGTAATAAGAACCTTGTCCAGTGGTAAGAATTAACAAGTAAGCATCAAATAATTTTTGTTGAATGAATATCTGATATTTTGGAATTTTGTAAACAAGGGGGGAAACTAGGAAATAAAGTAAATCTGAAACTGAAAGGTGAAGAAGTTGCAATTCCAACGGCATTCAACCTTCACGTGAGCATCATGGTGAAACAACAAATATGCAATGAGAGAAATAAAAAACAAAATTTGACAGTGATGATAATGGCTGGTAACACTCACACACTGCGGCATGTACTTGGGTCAAACCCAGGAGGCAGATTTCCACTTGGGATTGGTTCAATCTGCAAAATAAAAAGTGAAAAAACAATATGAAAAAAATAAACAAGGAAGGAAAATGCTATTTTAACTGTCTGCATTAAGACTTTTAGCCCCAAAAGAAAAGGTGCGACACAGCTATTTTGAGATGAACCCTAACAACCCAAGCATACAAGAATGACATTGGGATGATAACTTTATGAATTACGCCAACCTACGAGAACAGTTATTCCTAAGTCCAAGTGCAAAACAGCCTCGAGCCACCATGCCAATTTAAATTCAGAAACTCATGTTTTTCAATTATATTGTAATCTACAAAAACCAGCTTATGTAAAGTCAAAATGCACAAGCCAATAACCCATGAAAAATCCAACCACAAAAGAACACAACAGAAAAGATTGGTTTCATTTCCTGTGAGCATCACAGGTTAAGAAGAGTGCAATACACAGAAAGTACAAGAACAGTTTCCCTGCAGCAGAAGGCTTTGCTCAATACTGATAATACTAATTGAGCGTCATCTGGCTTTCATTTTAAAAAATTGTTTTGAAGGAGAGGAGTTCAAGGGGCGAAAGGAGATGGGTAAAAAATATGCAAAACTTCTTTGGCGCACTGCCATCGACTTCCCATAAACTAATTTTCAGAAAAGGTTTCCAGAATGTCTCACTTAAGAAACGTTCTTGAATTATTTTCAGGACTCCCAAAATGTGAAAACAGATTAACAGAAAGGATAGAGATGCCCCGGAGATATGATGCTTTCAGACAGAGGGCAACAAAAAGGATATCAAGGCAAGTAAACACTGAAGCATTACCAGTTACAGACCCCAAATCACCAACTCCACACAAATAGGGTGACACCCCGAACCCCTAGCCAACAAAGCCCTAAACTCTGTGACAACATAAAATCCACTACCGCAGCTTCCTTCAGAAACACGAACAATTCAAAACCCTATCCCAAAACACACGCCCGTACACAAATTTCCCGCAAACAAGCATCAAAAATCAGAAATGAAACGAAACCAGCAAAACAGAAATTTTAGTCACCAAAAAAAAAAAAAAAGAAACCCAACAATCTAATTCATGGCAAAGCCAGCAATTCCATGAACGCGAGAACAAAAACCCTAAAAACGCAATCGAATCAACCACGAAATCAACATTAATACGCATACGGAACCAACTAAAAACAGACGTATAAGCAAATAACTGGAACCTGGGGGGCAGCCAAGAGGCCAGGGTGGTAGAGAGATTGCTGTTGGAGGAGAGCCGCTTGCTGCTGCATCAGGGCCTGCTGTTGCTGCTGTTGCTTCAGCCTCTGATGCTGCATTTTCCCGCTGTTCTTGCCCTGCGATTGATGGTGTCTTCCTCGGAATCGATTCGCAGAAAAGGGCTGAAAATTTCTAGGGTTTGGAGAGAGGGAAGAAGAAAAGAAAAAAAATGAAAGAAGAGCCTCGAACCAGAAAAATGACGAGAACGCGAATCAAATGTGGCCTCCAATTAACATTTAAAACGGCAAAAAATCGCCTTTCCAGTTATTTATAGGGGAATTTATTTTTCTTTTTTATATATATCTTGGGCCTTAACATGGGCCAACGGCCCAACTGTGGGCCCATAGATGTACCCTCTCTCATGCTTAAATTAAATTTGGTAATGGAGTATTCAATAAGTAGCATTAGTTAAAATGAATAAGATAATCCAGTATCAATATATGATTAAAATATTTTTTTTATATTAACATATAAAATACTCACAATAATATTGAAAATAATTTAAAATTTTTTATCAGACTTTTTATTATATTTTTTAAAATGCATTGAAAATTATATATATATTTTTTATATGTTTGTTAAATTACATATGATATGATAAGTACCATAATAATAATTTTTTATCAAAATATCCCTTATTAATCATTATCAAAAAACGTGAGGGTTTTGTGAGATGAGTAGGCATATGAGTTTTTTCTCTTATCTATTAAATCTCGGATAAATTTATTTGAAAGGGGTGGGGAGATATTTATTTATCTAATTTTTGACATATAAAAAGTCATAAGATTTTTTTATCAGTAGATTGACAATAAAAATTAATAAATATAATAAAAAGTACTTTTACTTAAAATATTTTTATATTCAATTTTTTTCTTTACATATATTAATTAACAAATATTAGGTTTGGGGTTGAGGTAGCACTCCTTACCCAAAACTAACCTATAAATATATGAAATAATATTTATATATTAACATTTTAGGTTATTATTTATATTCTAACTTATAAAAAAGTTATTAAGTTTTCAAATGATCAAAATACATTAAAATATATTATTTTAATTTTACAATACTACTTTTTAATCTTAATTATAGATATATATTATAATTTGTTCATATTTTAATATTATTTTTTGTGTTTAATTACATATTTAGATAAGATTTGAACGATTTTTGAGCAAATTTATCATTGATTCTATCTGATTTGGATAAATGATTCAAAAAATAAATTTTTCGTAAAGATTCTCGATCGTTAGGGCTGGTTTAGGATTGATTTTTCCCATCGATTGAGAAAAAGAGGATTGACAAACTGTTACATTTTAACTAATTCGTCAAGAAAGAGGATCGGAGAGAAAAAAGTATGAGTATTTTTGTTTCATTAATAATTTTAATAATAATATCAAAATAATGTAATTAGAGTTATATAGTTAAGTAACATCGCTTTTATTTTTGTCATAATATTTTTATACCTTTTTATCAATTCTCATAAATATATTTAGCGGTAAATCTAATTTTAGCAGTAATTTCTATCAAATCTCAATAAGGTATCCTTTGAACCCAAATGATAAAATTCAACTAATTTGGTTGGGTCACAAATAAAATTTGATTTAGTTTCAATTTGATTTTTTTTTTACATACAAGAAAAATATAATTTTATATATTTATTTAGTAAATTATAGGCTGGCTTGCACTTGAATATATAAAATAAACTACAATTTATAGTAATTAACTAATTGCATATTTCTTAGGGGTGTGCAAATCTCCATCTAGACTAGACTCAATAAAAAATAAAAATCCCATCTGAGACCAAACGATTGTGGTTTGATATTTAGTCTAAAAAATAATAATTTTTAATTTATAATTTGGTATAATTTAAACTATATATATTGAAATTTATATTAAAAAGGATAAAATTAATTTGTTAAACGAGATCGAATGATGTTGGTTTGATATACTAATAAATAATTGATTCAATCCTCAAATTTTTTAAATTAAAAACTTTTCAATCTCAACTTGATTTAGTCTAATCGGTTGCATATCCCATCTCACATGTCACATCTTTCATATTGACTTTTTGTGTATTTATTTAATATATATAATTTTTGAATTATTATCTATATATAATAAATTTATCTCCTATATCCCAACATACAAGTTCTCATCAATAATAACATACACACACAAAATAAGGGTTTTGCTGACGACTTTCTCAACGACAGTCATATTCCTATGAATTTAATATTAATTATAAAAATATTTAAATATTAAAAATAAAATACATTAAATACACTTTAAAAGCAAAATCCCATAAAACAAGTAGATATCATATACTCAAGCACCGATGGGAAATGGGATTTAATTCATGTAATCTCTTAGTTAGGACAAAGCTAGCTGCTAGGAAGCTTCAAAATCCATGAACATATGGCATCTACAGAAAGTGACAGCTTAACAAGAAAAGAAAACGTAAATAAGGGGAATTAATTGTTATGTTAATTCTAAGGGCTTGTTTGGATGGTAAGAAACAATGGAAGGAGGAAAATTGATGGGTTTCATGTTGTATTTCCTAGTGTGTGTGTAAGTGTGTGTAGGTGGTTGTCCCACATTGATTGTGTAAAGAGGTGAGAGTAGGTATTTATACTCCTCTCTCACACTTGGGTTTGGGCCCCTCTCTCACACTTGGGTTTGGGCCCTAAGGGGCACCCAAATTTTGTGAGTAGGTGAACCTCTTGGCCCTCGCATGCGCCGTCGTTGGGTCAGGTCATATAGTTATATTTTTTATATAAAGAAAATTAAAAAATAAATAAATATTTTCTTATTATTTGCAGATGGTTCCCGAAACGGCTTCTCCTCTTAATGTCTAATTGCTGCTTCGTCTTCCCCAAGCGACAGGTATTGAAACTTGTGTTCAATGCGAGCTTCAATTCGAAGTCTCTTCGGTGTCTCGACTCAGCCTATAAAAGGCTGGTCGTGCCTTGCTTTTGCATCATCGAAGTTTAGAGTATTCTCCTTCCTTAAGCTCTTTTTTCCCGCAGAGAGCAAGTCCCTCAAGTTCTGTCAGATCCGACCGATCGAGGTCGCCGTCCGTTTGGAGTAGACCAATGTATCCCGTTGGCAGTCGTCGGAGCCTGTTAGTGACCAGAGCAAGGTGTTATTGTCTTCAGGTTAGCCCCTTTCGCGTGCTTCGGTCTTCCTACATTCTCGTTTCGTTAGTGATCGTTGATAACTGGGTTTGCATCTCTGTTCTCCCATACTTGCTGCCAATAGCTTGTGAGATATATTGTTGCTGGATATTTACATTTGTTGTTATTGGATATTTACATTTGTTGTTGTGGATATTTATTGTTCTGCGACAATCTAATTGAGGTCGCTTCACTTCCTGTTGTTGCTGTTATTAAGTAGTTTGGGGATATTGCTTGAGTAACTTACTACTTTATTAAGTTGCTATTCCAACAATCTGAAGACAGTAAATTTAAAAGGAAGATCATCTTAAATTTTCCTAAGTGAATATGGCTGCCCCTAACACCAACGTCCCTACGGCCTCTGCTGCTATTCCGGCCCTGTCATTGGACCAACTGCTAACAAACCAGCAACTCATGTTGAGAAGCCACAAAAATTCAATGGGGAGGACTTTAAGAGATGGCAACAAAAGATGGTCTTTTATCTGACCACTCTGAACCTGGCGCATATCCTGAATGAAGAATGCCTAGTCACCCCAGAAAATGCAACTGCTGAGGAAGTAGCTGCCAAGGAAACGTGGATGCATACGGACTTCCTGTGCCGGAACTACATCCTAAGTGCCTTGGCGGACTCTCTATATAACGTATACTGTACTGCCTACCCGACAACTAAGGAACTGTGGGATGCTCTGGATAAGAAGTACACACTGGAGGATGCTGGAACTAAGAAATTCCTCATGGGGAAATTTCTTGACCACAAGATAGTTGATTTCAAGTTGGTAGGTCAACCAGTTGGAAGAACTGCAAGTGCTTTTCAGTGATTTGCTAAGTGAAGGATTGGTCATAAATAAACCATTCCAAGTTGCCACTGTGATCGAGAAGTTACCACCCTCGTGGAAAGACTTCAAAAACTACCTCAAGTACAAGCGAAAAAAGCTGTCCATGGAGGATCTGGCTATCAGACTCCGCATTGAAGAGGACAACCAGAAGGGAGATAAAGCTCCTCTCAGGATGGAAGCAAGGGCCAACGTGGTTGAAGCCTCTAAACCTTAGCCCAAGAAACAACAAAGTAAGAAGAAGAACGTGAACATGGGTCCCAAGAATAAAACCCTCACTAAGCACATCCAAAGGAGCTGCTGGGTGTGTGGCAAGACGGGCATAGGGCCATTGACTGCCGTCACAAGAAGGGACAAAGCTCTGGCAACAACCAGCGCAAGAACAGTCAGGCCAACATGATGGAAGAAGATGTCGACCTGGTTGCGGTTGTCATCGATGTCTGCATGGTGTCAAATGCCAAGGGCTGGTGGATAGACACTGGAGCTACTAAGCACATCTGCAGTGACAGGGCTTTGTTCGCCACATATGAAAGTGCTGATGGCTCAGAGAAGCTGTACATGGGGAATGCTTCTGCATCTCCTGTGATCGGAAAAGGCAAAGTCCTACTAAAGTGGACCTCTACGAAGATACTTACCCTCAATGACGTGTGCCACGTGCCGGAAATCCAGAAGAACTTGGTGCCTCTAACTCTGTTGAACAAAAATGGGTTCAAACTTGTATTTGAGTCAGACAAGTTCACTTTAACTAAGGGGGGTATGTATGCGGGATGGGGTTATTTGCTTGATGGTATGTTCAAACTTAATGTACTAGCCCAGGTTCCAAAAAATAATGCGAATAAGAACAAGGTTTTCGCTTATTCTGTTGAGTTGTGTGATGTGTGGCACTCGAGCTTAGGGTACGTCAATTATCGTTCTCTCCAAAAAATAGTAAATTTATGACTATTGCCTAACTTTAATGTGGAAAAAGGGCACAAATGTGAAGTTTGTGTCGAGTCAAAGTTTACGAGGAAGCCATTTCCATCTGTGGAGAGAAATAGTGAGTTACTCGATTTAATTCACAGTGATCTGTGTGAGATGAAAAGTACTCCTACAAGAGGTGGGAAGAAGTACTTTGTCACATTCATAGATGATTGTAACAAATACTACTATGTGTACCTATTACACAGTAAAAACGAGACTTTAGATATCTTCAAGACATATAAGGTAGAAGTTGAAAATCAACTTGGGAAGAAAGTGAATGTGCTGAGATCAGATAGAGGTGGTAAGTATGAATCGTCATCTCTCACTGAGTTCTGGAGGTTAATGGCATAATCCATCAAACTATAGCACCATATACACCACAGCAAAATGGTGTAGCTGAAAGGAAAAACCAAACTTTAAAGGACATGGTTAATTGCATGCTTAACAGTTCAGGCTTACACCACAACCTGTGGGGGGAGGCGTTGCTTACAACAAACTTAGTGTTGAATCGAATTTCACATAAGAAGACTGACAAATCTCCTTATGAAGTGTGGAATGGGAAGCAACCCTCGTACAAAATCCTCAAAGTGTGGGGGTGTTTGACTAAGGTGCAAGTTCCTTTACTGAAGAGGGTCAAACTTGGACCAAAGACGATAGATTGTATCTTTATTGGCTATGTACTGCATAGTGCTGCTTATAGGTTCCTGGTGATAAAATTAGAAATTCCTGATATTAATAATAACACCATAATGGAATCTATAGAAGTTGAGTTCTTTGAGAACATATTTCTTTTTAAGGAAGAAAGACACAGTAACGGGGGGTTCCAAGAGGAAGTATGAGGCGAGCTTTTCTGAGGGTCAAGTTGGTTAAGAGACTGAGGTTGAACCTAGAAGGAGCAAACGAGCTAAGAAAGCTACTTCTTTTGGACCAGATTTTCTAACCTATATGGTAGAAGATGAGCCTCAAACCTTTTATGAGGCTATGACATTGTCTGATGCTCCGTATTGGAAGGAGGCCATCAATAGTAAGATGGAGTCCATTATGCAAAACTGGACATGGGTGTTGATTAACTTACCTCCGGGAAGTAAGCCAATTGGATGCAAATGGATATTTAAAAAGAAACTAAAGGCTGACGGTACTATTGATAAGTATAAGGCCCGTCTAGTAGCTAAAGGCTCTCACCAAAAGGAAGGGCAAGACTTCATCGATACCTATTCTCTAGTGACGAGAATCACATCTATAAGGATGTTGATCGTAATCGTAGCTTTACACAATTTGGAAATTCATCAGATGGATGTAAAGACTGCATTTTTAAATGGAGATTTAGAAGAAGAAGTATATATGGAACAACTCAAAGGGTTTGTCGTGAAGGGACATGAAAAGAAAGTGTGCAAACTTATAAAGTCCCTTTATGGACTGAAACAGACACCAAAGCAATGACATGAGAAGTTTGATCACATTATGCTTGCACATGGGTTCAAGATAAATGAGTGTGATAAATGTGTTTATGTTAAAACCATAAATCATGAGTGTGTCGTTGTGTGCCTGTATGTGGATGATATGCTGATAATGGGCACTAATAGAAGTGTCATAGAATCCACAAAAGGAATGTGGAATTCCAACTTTGATATGAAAGACCTGGGTCTTGCTGATGTCATTCTTGGTATTCGCATAACAAAGAATGCCGAAGGGTATATACTTTCTCAATCACACTATATCGAGAAAGTGTTGTGTAGGTTTGGTCATTTCGAGAGTAAGCCCGCTGTTACTCCGTTTGATCCAAATTCTAAACTAAAGAAGAACAATAGTGAAGGTGTATCTCCTTTGCAGTATGCTATGGTCATCGGAAGTTTGATGTACATCATGAATTATACAAAACTCGATATTGCCTACTCAGTAGGTATGTTGGCAAGATACACGAGCAATCCTGGACGTGACCATTGGGATGCTCTGGTCAGGATACTCAGGCACTTGAAGTACACTTTAGAGTATGGATTGCATTACACCAGGTATCCACCTGTACTGGAAGGGTTTAGTGACGCTAATTGGATTTCTGATAGCTTGGAGATTAAATCGACCAATGGGTATGTGTTTACCTTAGGTGGAGCCGCTGCATCGTGGAAGTCTTCAAAACAGACGTGCATTGCATGGTCTACATTGATTATGTAAAGTCAAAGGACAATTTGGTAGATTCTTTGACAAAAGGAGTGCCGAGGAATCAAGTCACTTCTACATCGAAAGGAATGGGGTTAAAGCCTGTGAAATGAATTACTCAGTGGTAACCTAACCCAATTGACTGGAGATCCCAAAATCTAGGTTAAATAGGCTAACTGGCTGGGATAATTCATAGTTTATACACCAAGGAACTTATAGTTCCTTCCCAGTTCCTAGTAATAAGAGTGTGTATTCTGTTGGTGGTACAAGTAATATTAATATCTTATCATAAGAGGAGCATTAACAGAGTGCTCTTAATTAATGATTACTGTCGATGTTCAATTTCAGTCGAGTCCGATTCTTTTTGGGCCGCACTGAATGATTATAGGTCATGATAAGAAGAGAGGCCTTTTTAGGAAGCTAATGAAGAACACTTAACGATTTTTTCGTGGTTCGGCCAAAACGGTGCCTACTCCACGCCCGCACTCTGATTATTCCTTCAGAATGACGGTTCTTCTGATTATTCCCTTTGTTGCTTATGTTACCTCTGTCCCCTATTTATAATCGAGGGGGCTTTACAATTCGGATAACATATAAAAATAAAAAAGGTGATATAATGGGGGACAAACAGTCCTTATTATCCGTACAAAATCGTAAGTGGGATCTTCATCTCGAGGAGCATGGGTTGCTGCAGTGGACGGTCCCTACCTCTGACTCCTTAGCAGCTTTTACCACTTTATGCGAGCTGATCGTTTTCGGGCCAGCGACCTCGGTGGTCCAGCGATCTGAAGGATGCTTCCTGGAGTTCGCTCACGGATGGCTTCAAACTCGTTTGAAGGATATCGGGAGGTCGCCAGGTGTTGCTTTACAAGTTCGGGCTTTGGTAGTGAAAACGACCTCCCCCAGTGAGGTCATTTGGGCCTTCTTGTTTCCAGGCGATCGGGCCGGCCCATCCGAGCGAGAAATACGTATAACAATTACCTATGTGAGAGTAGAAATAGGTCACTTCTACGAAAACTGTTCTAAAGGCTTGGGTTCTCTAGAGCTCTCATGAATTCAGGATACTATCCAGGACCAAAATAGACACAATCGTATAGAACTCGAAGGTGTAAGATGAGTTGTGTATGATATCTGTTGTCTTGATTTACCACCAAGAGGGTAGTTCAAGAGCTGAACTCACTACTTCTTTGGTAAATTCGGAAGATACTCATTAAGAGAGGTTCAAGTCTAAAAGACACCGTCCCTGACGCATAACTTGTTTGCTCTCTGTGGGGTCGTGTCGGTCTATTTGGTTTAACACACTTACACTCATGTGGGAGATTGTTGTATTTCCTAGTGTGAATGTAAGTGTGTGTGGGAGTGGTTGTCCCACATTAGTTGTGTAAAGAGGTGAGAGTAGGTATTTATACTTCTCCCTCACACTTGGGTTTGGGCCCTAAGGGACATCCAGATTTTGTGAGCAGGCTAACCTCTTGGCCCTTGTGCGCACCGCCGCTATCATCCGTCTTGTCGGACGAGCGGGTCGGGTCTTATAGTTATATTTTTTATATAAAGAAAATTAAAAAATAAATAAATATTTTCTTATTATTTTTTTTTTGCTTCTTCTAGAAGCAAATGGTTCCCGAAGTGGCTTCTCCTTTTAATATCTGATTGCTGCTTCGTCTTCCCCAAGCGACGGGCATTGAAGCCTGTGTTTAATGCGTGCTTCAATTCGAAGTCTTTTCGATGTCTCGACTCAGCCTATAAAAGGCTGGTCGCGCCTCGCTCTTGCATCATCAAAGTTCATAGTAATCTCCTTCCCTAATCTCCTTTTCCTGCGGAGAGCATGTCCCTCGAGTTCTGCCAGATCCAACTGGTCGAGGTTGCCGTCCGTTCGGAGTAGACCGTTGTATCTCGTTGGCAGTCACCGGAGCCTGCTAGTAACCGGAGCAGGGCGTTACTGTCTTCAGGTCAGCGCCTTCCACGTGCCTAGGTCTTCCTACATTCTCGTTTCGTTAATGGTCGTCGATAAATGGGTTTGCATCTATGTTCTCCCATACTTACTGCCAATAGCTTGTGAGATATATTGTTGCTGGATATTCACATTTGTTGTTGCTGGATATTTACATTTATTGTTGTGGATATTTGCTGTTCTGCGACAATCTGATTGAGGTCGCTTCACTTTCTGTTGTTGCTGTTATTAAGTAGTTTGGGGATATTGCTTGAGTAACTTACTACTTTATTAAGTTATTGTTCCAACATTTCATCTAGCAGGGCTATAACTTCAATGCAAGTTCTTCATCGTCCTTTGACCTGGATGTGGATGGTCCTCCCTGTACTTGTACGACGCTCTAGCAGTCACCCTGCAAAGCAAACCAAACAGCACTCGATGAACAAATCAGACCATCCCAATGTATATTATATTAATTTATTATAAAATACAGCTAAATAGCATAAATGAGCTCTTAACTTTGAGTAATGCTATGGGTACGTGCTATGCCCTCGGTTACCGAAATAATTTAAAAATAATTTTTACATTATTTTTTAAATTTTGCAAGGCCCAAGAAATGTACTCGCCCGCCGCCTGCTTGCCCAAAGCCATTTTCTCTCCCTGCTACTAGCCCAAACCCAAAACCATCTTCTCTATTTTCTTCCTCATTCATTCAGTCTCTCTCTCACGCCCATTCTCACTCTCTCTCTCTCCCCCTCCCTCCCTTCCACTTTCTCTTTCTCAAACCCATCACCACTTTCTCTCAAACCGTCGTGTAACGACCCGCTCCCACTTACAGGCGCAACCGGTAAATAACCGACCAGATTACTCACCCGACGAACCAAAACTGAAGGGTTGGACTATGTTTCAACAGGAAACGCCCTAGGTGGGAACTAGGCTTCGTCCTTCCCTTCGCTCCACTCAGGAATCGACCCCAACTTAAACAAGAAGACTCAGCGGATCGAGACCCGAAACCTGAGTGAGCATCACCTCTCTTCAGCTCACCTCATAGCAAGCCAGAGGTGACCCAGGCACAAAGCTAGCATAACAACACTTTGCTGAGTATTGGGGATTTATGAGAACATACCTCGCTGATCTTACTTGGTCCAAACTTGGCTTCAACAACTAAACCCACATATACATCACGCAAACTCATAATTATCTATCACATTATGATGATTACAACAGTTAGATACATCTACGCTCAACAACACATACATTTACTTACAAGGGTATACATACGCAATGCCACCTGGCTACATATAAGAGATAATAAAATACACAACTCGGGCAACATCGCTAGTTGCCACAACAGCCTCCCAGCGCCGTTCCTGCTTGCATCTGGACTTGCAACATCTACACATGAGGTAAAACCTCATGAGTCACAAAGACTCAATAAGGGTGTAATGCATGTAAATATGAATATAACCATGATTATGTATGCCAAATGCATGCAAATGAGGCTAGGCCTACTCATCCTCACAACCCTCCAAGGTTTGAGGCATTAACCTATCAGCTCTCACAATGCTAGTCCTTCTTATGGCTACCGGTCCACTAGATCTCACATCACGCAAGTGTTAACCACTATATGCAAATGCAACATAAAAACATTATCAAACACATTTACCAACTTACAAGGCCACCTCCACATGGGGCCGTCCCTTACCTGGCTCGAAACCTCATCTCTGCCTCGGCACGAACTCCAGCTGGAACCTCAAGTTCCTCTAGGATCACTGTCTTCCCGGTCAAACCTAGAGACAAACACACAAAACCCCAATTCTATCAACATCACATTAGGGCCTACGCATTTATTATTGACCGCAAGAATCACCCGCCAACAACTACAAACAACCCCAACCATAGGTTTAATCCAACAAATAATCATTCCACATTAACTTGCTTAATGCAAATGATTTGGGAAGAAAATATTAATTTACCTCGACTCATCTGGAGAGAAGTTCAAAAAATGCCAACACTGACATTGCTTCTCGAGCTTCCATTTGCACCCAAAATCTCATTTTCGAGCTTCCGACCCGCTCCTCAAGCCCCAATTAAATTTCCAGAACTTTTCCCCATTTTCTGGAATTTTTCAGAATTTTTTCCTATTTTCCATATTTTCTTTTATTATTTTTTCCTTTATTTTTTTTTATTTTTCTCTTTTACTCCGCGCCTCCTCTGCGTGCGCACTGTTCACCATCTTCACTGCGTGCGCACAGGGCTGCTGGCCACCACCGCCTGGCCTGCCAGCCGTCACCACTGATCATGCTACTGCTGCCGGCCCCGCTTCCGCCACCGTCGGCCGCCATCACTACGGCCAGTATCATCGCGAGCCACCGCTTGTGCGCGGCCAGCCTCCGCTGCAACCAGCGTCCATTGTCTGCCGTTGAAGCTTCCGCCGACGCCGCAACTTCGTTGAGCCTCAATTGCTAGCTGCTAATGTTGCTTGGCCATCGGGCATGGCTGTTGCCTTGGCTTGATCCCCGCCTCTACCCGACGGCCATGGCAGCTCTCCTTCCATCAAGCTCTCTCTCTCTCTCTCCGTCTCCCTCTCTTTCCCGTGAGCTCTCAAGCTTCGGCTCTTGGCTTCCTCGTAATCTCTCCTCTCTCGATCTCCCGAGGTCTGGCCCTCGGCCATGAGCTCTCACGAGCCTTCTCTCTCTGCTCCTAGCTTTTGATTTCAAAATTTTAAAATGGCAGCAAGCTCGCGACTCTGCTTATATATATACCCACACCTATATCTATATAATAAGGGATGATGGTTTTTGAAATTGGGAGACAAATGTGAGGGAGACATTTTTTGGATGGTTGAGATTAATGAATGGTTGAAATAAATGTCTAAGATCAATTCTTTTTCCCCCCAAAACCATCCCATCTTCTCTTACCTCACACACACACTCTGCCCAACCCACTGACACACGCACACACGCTCAACCTGCTAACACACCCATTCACTGCCTTTCTCTTTCCCTCTCTCTTTCTCTCTCTCTCTCACAGTCACCCACCCACACCATCATCGCCGCCCCTCCTATCGCTCCCTACTGGTAGCCGTTCAATCGTCGTCGGCCACCATTGCGCCACCGCTCAGCCCCATCTGGGTTTGCCGTGAAGCTTACTTCAATGGCAGAGGATGAAAACAACCGTTGGAAGCAATCGACGGAGGCTTGCAGTGATGAACGACGAAGACGTTCAGTCGGTGAAGGAGGAGGCTAGATGAGGTTGTTGGCAACAACGATCAACGAAAAACAGAGGAGGAAGCCGAGTAGGCCGTCAGCAATGGTGAAGGTAAAGCGGCAGCAAGCAAGAGAAGAATAGCGACGAGAACGGGTGAGTGGCGACCGACGGGTGAGTTACAGGAGAGCCTGGTGGAGAAGAAGAACGGACCTGGAGCGATGGTCATCGAAAACGACGGACGGTAGTGACGAGGAAGGCAGCGATTCGAACGACGGCGGTGGCTGGACGTGGTCGACGATGGCCATAGCGATGGTGGCTGTGTGCATCAGCTGCATCAGCTACCATTTTTGCAGCGATGCTGGGCAGAGAAAGAGGTTGCGGTGGTGGCCTCGAATGTACGATGGCCAGCTGCAACCAGAGCCACCGCCACTGCTATAGCCAGGTATTTCCCCTACCCTTCTCTCTCTCTCTCACTGTATTTTGTTGCTACATTTTGTTGTGTATTTTTTGTTATTGGATTTGTTGTTTCTTTTGCTGTTTCTGGTTGTTGCGAACAGAAATTTGTAATTCTGTGATTTGATGATCTTTGCTGTCGTTTGTTGCTGTCAACTGATTTTCTGTGTATTTTCTGTTTATGGTTGTTGATTTTTGCTGTGAACAAAATTTTTGCCATGTGTTTTTTCAAGTTCTTGATCTTTCAAGTTGGGATGTTCATAAGGCTGTGTATATATATATATATGTATATGTGTATGTTGTGTGTGTATTTATATTTATATAACTGCGCGCATGTGTACGCGCGCATAATTATATAGATGTATGTGTGTGTTTATGTCTATATGTGTGTGTTCTGTGTGTATATATCTATATATATATGGCTCTAGTGTGAATATAGGTGTGTATATACATGTATATGTGGTTGTGCGAAAATAATGGCGGGAGAAAGTGGCTGTGCGAAAAAAACAATTCATGAAACACACACACACACATATATAAACAATTCATGTACTAACTGTGTTTTCAATTAAGGCTAATTGAGACATTTTAAAATATGGCTACGAGAAGTAATATTTGGGCTTCAAATAAAATTTCCTTTAGCGTTTTCATTTTAGGCATTTTAAACAAGTTTCTTTCCTATATTACCCTTCATTTTAGGGTGATTCCACATAAGGCTGTCCATCGTTTTAGGGTGATTCCACATATGCTTACTCATGTTTAGCATCAAATCTTGAGTGTTGAATTAGTTTTAAAAAAAATTGAAGGAGTCTAATTTTAATTAAACCTGTTAGCATTAGACATTGTCTTTCTCATAAAATGAATTGAAGTCCCCAATTCAGTCCTTAAAAGTAAAATACGTAAATAGGACAAAATATGTGATATAAGTGAGTTTAGGCACGGGTTAATACAAATATAATTAGTTTTGATTTTAATTTAATACAAACGTATTATATTTGTTAATATCATTAATACAAACATCTAATATTTATTAATAATATTAATACAAATATATTTTACAATTTGAAAATGCTAAAACTATGCTCACAATTTACAATATATATTTTCATATTGTGTTTCAAAACATATATGCTCATTTATACAATTTGAACTATTTTAGTATTTTTAATATATAAATAATAAATACCATCATTTTATGTAACATTATTTAATTGACATTCCTTAATTTAATTGAACTGATTCATTTGATTGAATTCATACATTAACGATCTTCTATTTTTTTCTTAAAATTTTAAAATAAATTACATAAATATTAATGTATTTTGGTTCCACAAATTGTAAAGACAACCCTGCCCCTGTCGCCCCCCGCCAACCCCGCTCCATCCCATCCTCCCTTTCTGTCATCGCCCCTGCTGCCCACCGCTGTCGCCTCCCGCCAACGCCACCTGAAGCTTCGCCTTCAGCTCAAAGGTATATATGTAATGTATTTTGTGTGTGTGTATGTTTATATTTCTGTGTATGTATGTATGTATGTATGTATGTATGTATGTATGTACGCTAGCAGGACTTATCGTTATATATATTTCTGTGTATATATTTTTGTACAATGCTTGCTTTATAACTAATTAAGATGGAACATTAATTAGTTAAAAGTACTTGAACTTTCAAACTAAGATTTGATCAAACATATGTGTGTGTATATCTCTGAACAATAGCTCGCATTAATCAAACAAGTACCTCTTCTAAGTTTTAGTCTTTTCTTTATGGAATGTAATGAGGGTTTTCTCCATTTTAAAATTAAAGGCCATAAATTGATAATTAATTGCAGGGAAAAGTCAAGAGTTACATTGTCAATCAAACAATTAGAAGAAGACCCACTATTTGAAACCTTGGAAAAAGTCATTCCTCAGGTGAGAAAAGGGTGTGCAGTTTCTTATTGTAATTTTCTAATGTTTATATTGCACGTCTCATTCTTATTGTAATTAATTCAATTATTAATGCAAATACGTTTACAAGATGGCTCAATCATTCTTGGTTCTTCTGGCACAAGCACTGCATACAATATTGAACCTCTTCCAGGGCTTGAAGCAATATTAGAAGAGCTATTAAAGTAAGCAGGGTATGACTTCATTTTGTATTTGTGCCGCAAATTTGTTTGAGAAATTTTATGGGTGTTGAACTGAATATTGAAATTTACTCATAGCATTTTTTTTTTCTTTTTTTCAGTTTAGAACCTTTAGTGTTTGACTGGAATTTCTGTAATAAACCTGTTTATCTTCATATTTTTGTTCATATGTGTCTTTTCCTCCAATTAATGTTTTCTGTTATTTTCGTAGTTAGGTCTATCTTAAAGGTAATGTTAAATGTGTTCTATTTCTCTAAAATTCATGTTAGCATTATTTTTCAGTTGTTTTACTTATGTTCTTTTTCTATATGATGTAAATGAGTGTTTTCCCCATATTAAAGGTAAGGGCCTTAAATTGAAAACTAATTTCTGGTTTTCCCAAGTGTTTTCTGATAGGTCAATAGTCCAATCTGGGTTGCTTATGGCGTAATTATTTTAAATGCTTATTCTCAGTGTGCTACTATACTTATATTATACCATTTGCCTTTCTCTTAAGAGATACAACTTTTTTTTCTAGATTTTTGGTTTTTCATTTCTTTGTTTGGTTTGTCCTTTTAAGTCTTGGGTAGGGGCAATTTCAACTTCTTAAAGCAGCTCACCACACATTGTTGAAGGTTGAGGCTGAGGGCTTCCAATGTCTTGACTGTTGATAGCAACAGTCCTGGCCTTACTGCACAACAAATGTAATTCCGGGTGTTTGTGTTCGTCATTTCTACATCGAACTGAACAAATTTGGAGCACAAAATTGGGTTTTAGGAATTGGGTTTTTGACTATGACTTGATTAAGCAAGCAATCCTATTGACAACTAGAATTTAAGTTAGAAGTCTGTGCATACGTGCCTTTGTGTGTGTGTGTAAACTCTATTTTGTGTAACTCTTTTTTTGTGTGTATATTTATGAATATGTTGTGTAAATTCCATTTCCCCTGTTGATGTTAGTAACACTAATTGGTGTGTAATTTAATTTTAATTTCTTTTAGATTACAGAGTATTGGTTGTTGTGCATTATTTGATATTTATTTATTTTTTATATTTTATTTGTTTAGAATTTTAGAATACAGGCTGGTATGTATTGTTTGATATTTAATTTTCAATTTAATTTGTTTCGATTGTAGAGCACTTTGTGTTTTATTATATAGATTTAGTAATTTTTTTTTCTTTTTATTATAAAACGTTAACAAGTATACAGTAACTTTAATTTTTGTTTTTTGTTCAGTGTTTACAATTTTTTTTTTTACTTGCTCTTATGTTTTGATTTGCAATATTGCTGAACATTATAAATCTTATATGTTTGTTTCTTATTTGAGTTTTGTAGAGCATTTAATACAAGTAAAATTGTTATAAATTCTTTATAAATTTGAGCATAATACATATAAATTATAATTATATTTTAATTTTAATATTATTTACACCGTGCCTTCAGGCACGAGTATACACTAGTATATATATAAATTGCATATTAATGGCCCTCATTTCTCTATATTCCACTCAGGAATTTTTGATAATTTCATTTGGGCCCTCCAATGCCTTAATAATTATCATCGAGCCACCTAAAATCTCGATTTCTCAAAACTTAATTATCAACCTTTATTCGGGAATATCAATTTTTGTCTCTGTGCCTGCATGAGACCTCTATTCCACCCGACAACACCTAAAGGTTGCCTTATTCACAAAACTGGACCACCCCTAGGGTCCCCTTAGCTTCCTGGAGGTCCTCTACGATCATTTGGTACTAGTACCCTTTCAGGGTTATACAAAATTTATTCTGAAAATTATTCCCAGTCGGACCGCTTCCAGCGTCATTATCCTCATCTCGAGACGCTCACCAATCTCTTGCCCTCTTCCCTGGACATCCAAGTCCCGACGCATTCCTTGCGGCCAATTCGACAATTTTTCATTAATTAATTTCTTGAAACCGACTTTCCGACTTCTCGAACCTCCCGAGGTCCCTTCAATAATCGAAATTTATTTATTTTTCAATACCATGTAATACCGGGTATTACACGTCGCCCCACGACCGCTACAAGCACCGTCACCCCACCTGACCGTAGCCCACAGCAAGTCACCCCCACCCGTAATATTTAGCCTTTAAATTAATAAATTATTCAGCTGTTTAAATAAGTTTGTTTTTTTCTTCCCTTAGCTTATGCCAGAGATGGAACTTGGAAATGCAGTTGTTATACTAATATTAGGGATTGACTGATAGTATAATGTCAATCTGGCACTTAGTTGCTTATATATAGGTGAACTGGTGCTTGTTTGACGATTTTACATTTCAGAAAAGTTAAGTAAATCTATTTTTCAAGTTGTTGACAATGAATCAAAGAGATGCTAATTAGTGGCAGATGAATAAGTATGTGACTGTAGAAGTTGGTTTTGAATTATATTAAGAGAAGAAAAATAATTTATTAATTATTCAGTTGTTTTTCAAATTAAGTTCTAATTTTTTAGTTATTTGTATTTTTTGTTTTAAATTGAATAAACCAATTTGACAAAAATATTTTTTTTTTATAAATTAGTTTTGTTACCCTAACAAGCTATAAAATAAATATACGACATTGATTTTTCTAAATTTTGATTACGTAACATCAGTTTAATTTCACAATAAAATAATTTAATTTATGATTATAATCTTTGGGTTGATCATTGTTTAATATGTCCAATAGTTATACCTTTCATTGGCTTCTCTCAGTTTCAAGGCTAAGTTCTCAATGTAGAGTATTGTTTTGGAACTTGCTTTACTTGTAGAAAAGAAAGCAGAACTCGATCTCCTATTTGATTCTCAAACAATCAAATCAATTATTAAATATGAAATTGAATGATTAATGAAGTATTTAAATCTCAAAATTTTACTACAAAGACGTAACTGTAAAACTGGTAAAGGACTAACATTATGTATGTGGATGACCAGATGTTATTCCTTGGATAATTTTGGCCAATTGGTAATATATCTATATAATAAGGGAGGATGGTTTTTGAAATTGAGAGACAAATGTGAGGAGGACATTTTTTGGATGGTTGAGATGAGTTTTCTGAAGATTTGATAGCTGAGATCAGTGGTTTTTTCCCTCAAAATGCATCACATCCCATCCTCCCTTTCTATCCAACACACTCCTTCTCTGCCAAACCCACTCTCTGCCCGCATATCCCCATTTCTCTCTCTCTCAAAGCCCTTGCATCGTCGCCCTTGTCGCCCACCGCCGACGCCCTGCCAACCTTGCTCCATCCCATCCTCCCCCTCTGTCGTCACCCTTGCCGCCCACAGTTGTTGCCGCCCCCACCGGCCACTGCTGTCGCCTCTCACCAACGCCACCTGAAGCTTCACCTCCAGCTCGAAGGTATATATATGTGTATCTCCATCTCATCTCACTATGTGTGTATCATCCCTTATCTCTCTCTCCTTACTGTGTATATATATTCTGCCGTCGCTGGAACTTTATCGCGATTGTGTGTGTTTGTTCGCGACCGCTGAAGCTTCATCGCAACTGTGTTTGTATGTATATAGTCATTGTGTGTTTGTATGTATATAGTCACTTTGTGTTTGTGAGCATAGTCATTGTGTGCGTATATATTTTTTTAGTTTTTGTGTGTATACGTTATTGTGTGTGTTTGTATGTATTTATTGCATGAGTATAGTCACTGTATTTGTATATCACTGTGTTTGTGTTTGTGAGCATATCCAATGTCTGTATATAGTTTCAATGTCGTGACTGTGTGTATTTGTATGTATCTATTGTATGTATATAGTCACTGTGTTTGTATATATGTTGATGTGCTAGGACGTTAATTTCGTGTGTGTTTTTGAGCATAGTCACTGTGTGTATATATTTTTTTACTTCTTGTGTGTATTTATATATAGTTCATGTGTGTATATAGTTTCATTGTGTGTAGTCACTGTTTTTGTCAATTAAGCACGATTTTTTTAGTTTAGTGCTTGATTATTTCGTGTATGTATGAATATAAAACGGAAATGCTCGGCAGCCTCTGGAGAACAATTCTTCAGGCCATTACTCATTTCAATTTCAATTCTCCAGGCATGTAAGTGTGCCTCTTGCTAGCCCTCCTCACTTTGTTTCCCACTTCAATTGCCAGTAACTTTTTAATTAGAGCTTCTTAATGCGTTTTGAAGTTTCTCACGGAAGCTAGCCATTTGTCAATTAAATAAATAATTTAATTAATTAATTATGTTATAACAATTATACACGTAATATTACGAGAACATTTCTAAAAAATAATATTTCGCTAAAACATCATTAACACTTAATGATAAACATTATCTTGTCATTCACCAAAAGAGTAGGTTAAAATTTTACAAAAAAATGGGTTAAACCTTTACAAAATATGTATGTTTTACAAAAAATGTGTCAATAACATGTCTTTAAACATGTGTTTGCCCGAACTTCCTCCTCATTACTTTCCAAAAAGTCTTCGTATCAACTTGTATGTATCCCCAATGAGGAACATATAGAATAATATGGTAATTTGTGAAATAAAAAAAATATAAATTAGTACATTTCTTGGAAATATACATATCAAAATATAATTTGAGATTGAAATTACCTTATTACATCCCATCGAAGCAAGATAGTTGTATTTCTCCTTTCAAACTCCATATATTTTTTGATCTAATCTTACAGAAGTCCATATTTCAAATTATTATTAAGTTTAAATTTTAAAAAAAGTTATATAATCAATAGAAATAAATCTACATGGTTACTTTCTGAACACTACAACAACACTTTAGGATAAACAATATTTGTAGTAGAATCCAAACAATCTTTAGGGAGCGGAATACTTATACGATCAAATGATGTACATCTGGACAATGCCACATATAATTGCTCATAGCTAAACAATGGTATGCGCAAATCAACCTCAACAAATTTCACAAATTGTCCTTGAGATTTATTAATGGTCAGACATATGTTTATCATTAAGTGTTAATGATGATTTTAGCGAAATATTATTTTTTAGAAATGTTCTCATAAATTATGTGTATAATTGTTATAAATTGTTATAACATAATTAATTAATTAAATTATTTATTTAATTGACAAATGACTAGCTTTCGTGAGAAACTTCATGACGCATTGAGAAGCTCCAATTAGAAAAGTTACTGGCAATTGAAGTGGGAGACAAAATGAGGAGGGCTGGCAAGAGGCACACTTACATGCCTAGAGAATTGAAATTGAAAGAAGTAATAGCCTGGAGAATTGTTCTCCAGAGGCTGCCGAGCATTTCCATTTTATATTCATACATACACGAAATAATCAAGCACTAAACTAAAAAAATCGTGCTTAATTGACAAAAACAATAAGTACACACAATGAAACTATATACACACATGAACTGTATATAAATACACACATGAACTAAAAAAAATATATACACACAGTGATTATGCTCACAAACACACACGAAATTAACGTCCTAGCACATTAGCATATATACAAACACACTGATTATATACATACAATAGATATATACAAACACGCACAATCGCGACATTGAAACTATATACACACATTGGATATGCTCACAAACACAAACACAATGATATACAAACACATTGACTATATACATGCAATAAATACATACAAACACACATAGTCGCGTATACACACAGAAACTAAAAAAATATTCAAACACACAGTGACTATGCTCACAAACACAGAGTGACTATATACATACAAACACACAATGACTATATACATACAAACACAGTTGCGATGGAGCTCTAGCGGTCGCGGACAAACACACACAGTCGCGATGGAGTTTCAGCAACGACAGAATATACATACACAGTGAGGAGAGAGAGATAAGGGATGATACACACATAGTGAGATGAGATGGAGATACACATATATATACCTTTGAGCTGGAGGCGGAGCTTCAGATAGCGTTGGCGGGAGGCGACAGCAGTGGCTGGGTGGGGGCTACGACGGTGGGAGGCAAGGATGACAACAGAGGGGGAGGATGGGATGGAGCGGGGTTGGCGGGGCGTGACGGCGGTGGGCGACAAGGGCGACGATGCAGGGGCTTTGAGAGAGAGAGAGAGAGAGAGAAATGGGGGGAGACGGGCAACTATGAAGCACGAAAATGGCTCGGAAGCGCCGTTTCGGCGTTTCTGAACCGTTTCCCATTTCAAAAATTAGAAAAAATAGCCCAAAACATTTTCGGGCCGTTTGTGTAATTTTTAGATACTTATGGGCTGTCTCCGCAATTAACAAATTATTTTGGAAACGCGTTTCCAGCGTTTCAGTTGCTTCTAGCTGGTCTCGGCTTGAAAAAAACCCTAAATCCCCAACTTTTTCCTCTCCTCCTCTTCTTCTCGTTCTTCCAGTTTGAGTTCGATGGCCCTCGCCCTCGCCGCCACCTGTTTCCAGTCCGGTTGCTTCGTCGTTCTCACCGCCGTCAGCTTCGTCACAGTTGCCGTCTGGTTCGTTTCAGTGCTCCTCGTTGTCTGCTTCCAACGCCTCGCTTCGTCGTCTTCGTCGTCGCCCTTACTGTTGTGCCGTTGTCACCCTCGTCGTCATGTTGTCTTCTGCTTCGTCTTCATCGTCGCCATCTACTCGATGTTCCTGGTTGCTTCCCTCTTGTAAGTACTCTACTCTTCCCTGCTGCTTCCCTCTTGGCTTAAATTAAATAGGTTTCTGCAGTGTGACTAGAATATGGTGTTTGCTATTATATAGTATAGAAATATATATATGCTTACACAAATTAATATAAATGTGAGATGTGGAGGTGGGCGCGCGGTTGGTGCCTCAACTTCAAGAGTACACAAACTAAATCAGAAAGCACCAAGCCCTCTTTCTTGATTTGCTAATTAATGTCCAAGTTTAGGTTAATGATGGCTCCACACACACACATATTTATATACAAGTATATAAATAGCATTGTTATGTCGTTGCCCAGCTCTATATAAATAACATTGTTATGTCGCCGCCCAGCTCTTAAAAAGCATTCATCTTAGTATCTTATATCCCAATTTTAGGACAACTAATAATAAAAGCTTGGCCTTTGAATCCAATTAGGGAAGGCCAGCCAAAAGTAATGCATAGCCCCATGACTTGCTCCACTTAGTTATCAAGCATCAACAAACTTTGTGTATGATAACAACTTATTCAGAAATCTAAAAAAGGCTCGTGTTTGGAATTTTTGCTTAATATAAATTTGTTGAAATTTAATCTTATATTATGAATCCTATATTTGATCATATATTGATTTATTAATTTAATTAATAGGTCATATGGCTCATTCAACTTCAAGTTCAGGATCTAGCAGCAGTATTTCATCAAAAAATAAGGATGAGAAAAATAGTCCGTTATGAAAATATGTGACTAGAATGGAGAAAATGGGAGAAGGAGGGGGTAGTTGGAAATGGACTTGCAACTTTTGTGGTTTGCAAAAATTTGGGACATATACAAGAGTTAGGGCTCATCTATTAAGTATCAGTGGGAAAGGAATTGCTTGTTGTAAAAAGATAAGTCCTGAAATTATAGTTGAGATGAAAAAAGTTGAAAGAGAAGTTGAAGAAAGATTATCAAGTTTACAACATAAGTAAGTGTCATTACCGACTAATAGTATTTCTTTGGGACCTTCTTTGTCTTTACATGAACCAAGAGTTTTAGAACATTTAAAGAAAAGAAAATCCATGGATTCACCTATTGCGAAAGCTTTTGACATGCAAACTAGAGCACAATTAGATGCTGAGATTGCTAGAATGTTCTATACTAGGGGTTTGCCTTTTAATCTTGCTAGAAACCCATATTATCTGAGTTCTTATTCATTTTCTGCTAATCATCCATTAGGTGGTTATGTGCCTCTGGGTTATAATAAGTTAAGGACCACATTACTTCAGCAAGAAAAGGTAAATGTTGAAAAATTGCTAGAACCTATTAAAAGCACTTGATTGGGAAAAGGTGTTAGCATTGTTACTGATGGTTGGAGTGACCCACAAAAAAGACCCTTGATTAATTTTTTGGTTGTTTCTGAAAATAGTCCAATGTTTATCAAATCTGTGAATTGTTCAGGTGAAGTAAAGGATAAACATTTTATTGCTAATTTGATGAAAGAGGTAATAGATGAAGTTGGCGACCAAAAAGTTGTACAAATCATTACTGATAATGCTGCTAATTGCAAGGGAGCTGGGAAAATCATTGAGGGTATGTTTCCACATATTTATTGAACTCCTTGTATTGTCCATACACTTAATCTTGCTTTGAAGAATATATGTACAGCTAGGAATTTAGAAAGTAATCAAGAGACATATGATGAGTGTCATTGGATCACTGAAGTGCATGGAGATGCTTTGGTCATAAATTTTTTTATAATGAATCATTCAATGAGATTGACCATGTTCAATCGGTTAATTTCTTTGAAGTTGCTTGCAGTTGCTGACACTCGATTTGCTTCTATTGTTGTTATGCTTAAAAGATTTAAACTTCTTAGACGTGCACTTGAAGCAATGATTATGAGTGATGAATGGGCACAATATCGAGATGATGACCAAGGAAAAGCTCGATTTGTTTGTGAATTGGTTGTGAATGAGAATTTTTGGGAAAAAAATTAATTATATTCTCGCTTTCACAGCACCTATTTATGATATGCTTAGAGTTTGTGATACAAACAAACCATGCCTTCATTTGGTCTATGAGATGTGGGATTCTATGATTTTCAACATGAAGAAGGTTATTTATGATCATGAAGACAAGCTGCCAAGTGATTTTTCATCATTTTTTCATATCATTCATCGTATTCTTCTTGCTTGTTGGACAAAACATAGCACTTCATTACATTGCCTAGCTCATTCTTTGAACCCGAGATAATTTTCAAATTCAATCTTTATTTCTTATTAATTCAATATTCTATTTTTAAAATTTTTTTTTGTTGATTTTGTCTTTTGAAGGTATTATAATGATAAATGGCTTCCAAGAAAAAGAAGGTAGAATGCCTCCACATATGGATGGAGATGTCTCCACACAAAGAATGAAGTGTTTTAGGAGACTTTTTCCTAATCCAGATCAGCGTGCTATTGTTGATGATGAGTTTGCTGATTTTTCTCTCAAAAGTGGGCCATTTGGAGACCCAGATGCTATCTTGAATAGCTATGACAGGGAACCTAGGAAATGGTGGGCATGTTATGGTTCACGTGCTCCTTTACTTCAAAGGTTATTAACTCCAAAGCGTGCAGAGGATTTGGTCTTTGTTCATAACAATCTTTGTCTTTTATCGAGAAACACCTCCCAATATTATGACGAGAAGACAAAGATGTGGGATGTAGGTGAAGATGAATTTGGGAGTATGGAAGATGTGAGTATTCTCGAATTTGCTAATCTCTCCTTAGATGAACCAGAGTTGGAGTCTGTACTATTTGGTGAAGATATTAGCCAGTTTATAGAGACAGAGCGTGATGAACTGAATGAACTTTTATAAATTGTATTATGTTTGATTCTGTTATTTAAATTCACTGTATGTTTTTAATTATTAAGTCATGTAAGGATAATAGAACTTTCTAAATATTGTTGATGGTTATTTGAATGCATTGTGGACTTTATGTTTATGTTTGTTTGAATACATTATAGATCTTATGTTTATTGTTTATATTTGATTTTTTTATATTAAAAATTATATTTATAAAAAAACCCTATATTTTTTAAATTTACAGTTTACGCCGCGTTTCCGTTTCCTACATTTTTAGAAAAATGCCGTTTCTGCGTTTTCGTTTCCTATCAGAAACGTCTCCCGTTTCCGTTTCCGTGCAACCTAGACAGGCAAAGAATGGGTTTGGCAAAGAGAGAGTGTGTTGGGTAGAAAAGGAGGATTAGATGTGATACATTTTGGGGGAAAAAACCACTGATCTTAGCCATCAAATCTTTAGAAAACTCATCTCAACCATCCAAAAAATGTCCCCCTCACATTTGTCTCTCAATTTCAAAAACCATCCTCCCTTATTATATAGATAATTTGATTAGCAGTAATAGCACTAATTAGTATGTATTTTAATTTTAATTTCTATTTGCAGTAGTAGTGGTAAAATTTGATATTTTTTTTTTTATATTTGATTGACAGCAATAGCACTAACTGGTATGTATTGTTTGATATTTAACTTTTAATTTAATTTGTTCAAATTGTAGAACATTTTTTTAATTTAACTTTTTTATTTTTTATTATACAACGTTAATAAATATACAATAACTTTAATTTTTTATTTAATATTTATTCTTAATATTATTTACTCTTATATTATTTATACCGTGCCTTTAGACACGAGCATATATATATATATATATATTTTACAAATAAAGTTCAAATTCCAATCTTCTCGCACATAATAATATTTAGACATTTTCATTTTCACTAACATCGTCCCCAATTTTTTTCTGACTACATTCACTAACTGCTAAATTTTATTCCCTAATGGCATCGTATAGACTTGATATTCCATAAATTTAAACCCCAAACTCACACAATTAAATAAAAAAATAAATTATATTTTTTTAACTCAAAATTAATCATATTCTTTATTTTTCATTTTCACAATCAACCCAAAAAAACAATAGAAGCAAAATTTTGAGATGGGTAGCCATCCAAGCGGTCGTGGTGGGTGCGGGCAGTTGCTTGTGGCAGAGGAAAGGGTGAGAATGAGTGGGGGCAAGGCGTTGCGACAGGCTGGTGCACGCTGAGGGGGTGGGACGGTCGTCTGTGGCCGGTGGTAAGGGCCATCGGGCGAGGCAGTGCTTGCGGCACGAGAGCGACGGACAGCAAGCGTTGCTCGCGACAAGGGGGCAACGACGATGCTTGCAGGTGTCATGGGGTGAGGATGGGCGACGGTTTGAGAGAGACAATGGTGGGTTTGAAAGAATGTGTGTGTGTGTGAGAGAGAGAGAGAGAGAGAGGGAGAGAGGGAGAGAGAGAGAGAGGAAGAGGATAGAAAAGATGGCTTTGGGTTTTGGGTTTGGGTGGTAGAGAGATTGCTGTTGGAGGAGAGCCGCTTGTTGCTGCATCAGGGCCTGCTGTTGTTGTTGTTGCTTTAGCCTCTGATGCTGCATTTTCCCGCTGTTCTTGCCCTGTGATTGATGGTGTCTTCCTCGGAATCGATTCGCAGAAAAGGGGTGAAAATTTCTAGGGTTTGGAGAGAGGGAAGAAGAAAAGAAAAAAAATGAAAGAAGAGCCTTGAACCAGAAAAATGACGAGAACACGAATCAAATGTGGCCTCCAATTAACATTTAAAACAGCAAAAAATCACCTTTCCAGTTATTTATAAGGGAATTCTTTTTTTTTTCTTTTTTATATCTTGGGCCTTGATATGGGCCAACAGCCCAACTGTGAGCCTATGGATGTACCTTCTCTCATGCTTAAATTAAATTTGGTCATGGAGTATTCATTAAGGTAACATTTATTACAATGAGCAAAATAATTTAGTATTAATATAAGATTAAAATATTTTTTAAATTCAGATGTGTAATGCTGAAGATAATGTTGGAAAGAGTTCAAAAAATTTTATTATACTGTTTGTTAAATTTTATTGAATGAATTGAGAATTGCACTTTTTGTTTCTATATATTTATTAAATTACATATGATAAGTATCGTGATAATAATTTTTTTATCGAAATATCTCTCATTATTAAAAAGCGTTAGGGTTTTATGAGGTGATTAGACATATGATTTTTTTTTCTTATCTGTAAAATCTCAAATAAATTTATTTGAATGCGAAGGAGAAAGATTTGTATATTTGATTTTTGACATATAAGAAGTTTCGTGATTTCTTTATAATGGGTTGTCAGATAAATTTAACAAACATAATGAAATGCACTTTTGATTAAAATATTTTTATATTTTATTTTTTTCATCATATATCTTGATTAACAAATATTACATATCTTTTTTAATAACATGTGATAATAAATCATTGGTAACGTAATGCTTTTGAAAGCATAACCCTAATCACTTCAATGTAATGATGGTAATTCGTCAACTAGAGGAGGAGGATTATAGATGTAAGAATATTTTTGTTTTATTAATAATTTTAGTAATAATATCCAAAAAAATTGTAATTAAAATTATATAATTAAGTAACATTGCTCATTTTTGTCATAATATTTTTATTCTTTTTTATCAATTCTCATGAATATGTTTAACAGTAAATCTAATATTAGAGGTAATTTATATCTAATCTCAATAAGGTATTCTTTGAACCCAAATGAAAAAATTCAACTAATTTGGTTGGGTCATAAATAAAATTTGATCTAGTTTCAATTTGATTTTACTTCAACATATATGAAAAAATTCAATTTTATATATTTATTTTGTAAATTATAGGCCGACTTTCACTTGAATATACAAAATAAATTACAATTTATAGTAATTAACTAACTGAATATTTTTCCAGAGTGTGCAAATCTCGATCTAAACTAGACCGGATCAAAAACAAAGGTTCGGTCTAAAACAAGACGATTGTGGTTTGGTCTTTAATCTAAAAAACAATAATTTATAATTTATAATTTGGTATAATTTAAACTATATATATATATATTTAAATTTATATTAAAGAAGGGTAAAATTAATTTGTTGGACTATATTGGATCGTGTTGATTCAATATACTAATAATCGATTCAATCCTTTTAACTTTTTTAAATTAAAAGCTTTTTGATCTCAACTTGATATGGTCCAAATTGGTTGCATACCCCACCTCACACGTCACATCTATCATATCGACCTTTTTGTATTTATTTAATATTTATAATTTTTGAATTATTGTCTGTATACAATAATTCAAAAATTAAAACAAGGGTTTTGTCACATTCGTATATGAATGAATTTAGTATCAACTATAGTCAAATATTAAAAATAAAGTACATTAAATACACTTTAAGACGCGTTTAGCAAAAACTCATAAAACAAATAGATATTATATACTCAACCACCAATGGGAAATGGGATTTAATTCATGTAATCTCTCAGTTAGGACAAAGCTAGCTAGCTGCTAGGAAGCTTCAAACTGGGGGACTACAAGTAGTCCATGAACATATAGCATCTACAGAAAGTGACAGCCTAAAAAGAAAAGAAACCCTAAATAAGGGGAATTAATTGTTATGTTAAATCTAAGGGCTTGTTTGGATGGTAAGAAACAATGGAAGGAGGAAAATTGATGGGTTTCATCCAGCAGGGCTATAACTTGAGTGCAAGTTCTTCATCGTCCTTGGGCCTGGATGTGGATGGTCCTCCCTGTACTTGGTATGGCGCTCTCGCAGTCACCCTGCAAAGCAAACCAAACAACACACAAAGGGGTCCGATGAGCAAATCAGACTCATTATGAAATACAGCAAAATGGTATAAACAGTAACTTAACAATTAATATTATTAATATTATGTATAAGTGATGTAATAGACCACTTATACTCTATTTTTAGAGTCGGGTTTAATTTTTAGGTCGGGTTTAAATGATATAATATTTTAATATTATGTATAAGTGCTCGTTGTTAGTCAAATTAATCTATTTTAATGATGATTGACGATAATTATAAAATTATATATTAAATTAAATTTTAATGAACTTTTGTCCACAAATTCAAGTTAAAGTGAGACTTTTTTTTGGAGTTTTAGTGCAAAGTTCATTCACCAAAAGAGTGGATGAGGAGAAAGAAGCATTAATGGCTACCTGTCTTTCCTCTTCTCCATGAACCGGTGGAGCGAAGCTCTTCTTGCTATGGGCACGCCTGAAATACAAAAGAAAAGAAAAGAAAAACTCAGAAAATCGGCTAACACAGAGCTTTTCTGATTTCGTATTTACGATGATAGGATGAGATGGCGTCCCAAGAATCGAGAAATTACCAGAACCAGTCCCTGTATTAGGCTGTGGCTGAGGTTGTTCTGGGCCAGGATTTGGCCCAGCCGCCTGGCGAGACTCGCTGGAATTCACCCGGCTTTCCCCGCCGCCGGCCAAAGCCATGAGCTCCGTCGCTTTCTCGGCCGGAACACTATCAAACACCAGAACTTTCCCCCCGTAGAAAATCGTCATTTGGGCTGTTTCCGGCTCCAAGTCGATCATCGCCGGCTTCCTGATCGCATAAATAACGAGAAACGAAAGATAGTTAGATTAGAGATTGTAGGCGTGTTCAATCATCAATTGAAGGCAACGAACTAGATTAGGGGCTTTTATAAAATTGGATTCAGATTTACATAAGAAAATCTATCCAACCGACTAGCAGAGAATTTAAGAGAAGAAGTAAACCTGCCGGAAGCGGCCTTGTTTGTATTTTCCGGTGAATCTTTAAGGAGATCCATATGCCCATGTTGTGTTGCCGTTTCGCCGAGGTTTTCCATGCTCGGAAGCAAGTTTTTTGTGGCTGCCGTGAAGAAGAAGAAGAAGAATCATTTACAGTTTTCCGGGAAAGGAAAAGAACAGAAAATAAAAGAAAAAGGTCGTACTCATACCTTTAGGTTCCATCTTCCCAGACATTTCAAGGCCGAGATTTCTCAGGTTACCCCTTTCCTTGAGGAACTGACTCAGCCTGTTGCAAGTCTGCGCGAAGTTGGACTTCTCCGGCGACTTGCCGGCCCTCCTTCCGTCGGAGAACTCCGCCGGATTTGACATGGTTCCACAGATTAATCCAACTGGGTTCTCGTTTTTCGACACTATCAGTGGAATTGCAGAACTGGGTTGCGGCAGAAGAGAGATATAAACGAGCTTGATTAAGGTCGCCAATGGCTGATCTGATGAATTCCGCAAATTAGCAACGTATATGGAGGACACTGAGGCTGTGATTTCCGGTCACATGGGTCTGGTGAGATGACTTTCCGTGACTTTTTCTCGGGAAAAAATATTGTTGAATTGGAGCACATGATAATCGAGTGGTAAGTAGAGCAATGAAGGTGACAGGTTCAAAGCAAGAGGGTTGGACAATTCAATGTGCTAGAAGATGGGCTCCATGCTTTGAAATGTTTGTGCATCGCAGTTCTTTTTTTCCACCAAACGCAACCCCCTATTCTCATTTCATTTTTGACCACGAAGGAAGCAAAGCTCATCAAACCCTAGATTGGATGATTAGATTAGATTAGGGCTGATCTAGCTTTAAGATTTTGTGATATCTTTGAGTTATATTCTACTATTTACAAATTTAAGTTGATTAGACTAGGAATTTTATAAAGGGTTATTTTTAATTGAATCTGATGCCAACGGACTCAATATTCTTTATCTTACTCTCTATTATATTATAAATATTTTATTTTTTATTTTAAAAATTATATTTACTCTAACAACACTTCATATCTTCTTTTCTATTTGATTTCCTATTTCATTTATTTATCAATATACTTTAATTCTATTTATTTTATCTTATATATAATTTTAACTATTATAAAATTTTATTATTTATTTTATAATTTAATAATAAAATTGGATACACACGTACACAAAATTAATAATTAAATAAACAAAATAATCTAATACGCACATACACAAACTCAATAATTAAATATACAAATCAATAATCAAATATACAATATCACTCATTCAATACACAAATAAATAAAAAACTAAATAAAACCTTACAAACACAAAGCTGTTCCATAGAGTCGTTCTGCAAGTTGTCGTTGGTCGCTGCTCGCCAATGGTTGCCACTAGTTGTTACTAATCGTCGCAACTTCTGTTGGTCACCACAACTGTCGAATCCGACCGATCATTCTCTTCTCTAGTAGATGTTGTCTCTTCTCCAGTTGATATTTCTATTATCTTATTCGTTAATGGCCATTATGAGAGGGGGAGAGATAGGGATGGTGAACCTCGAAGAAATCGTTCATCACTGCTGGCGACCCTTTTTAGCTTCGCCAAAAATTTGGTGATTGGAGATGGCAAATGTTGCTGGAAGAGAAAAATTGGGGGTGGTTTGCCAAATTTGGAGATGTCGATGGGAATAAGGAATTGCTGAGTCAACCATAGTCTTATTAGTTATAGAGAAATTTGATAATCGAACAAACTTAATCGAATTTAAGTATAACTAATGAAGTATCAAATGCTCTTAATTTATAGTGTTAAAATGTATCTTATTTAATCCATCATAATAGTGTAGACGGTTCATCGTATGCGTTTAGGAGTTTGGGATATCGCGAGATCATGGATTTAATTTTGTTTATGTGTGAGAATACGCAATTGACTATGTTTATCCGAGGGGTCAAACGCTCGAGTTGCTGTTTACAGCGAACTTGTCCTTTCATTTAGGGTTGTGATGTAGGTAGATTGTGAGTTTTAAAGAGGATGAAATGAGTCCGAACTAAAAATTGACTGTGATTAATGGATTTTTTGAGTTTTTCACATTATAATATATATATCTTATTTAAAATCTAAAAATAAAGTAGAAAAAATATATATTTTCTAAAACAATGTCCATTTATCTTTGGTGACTCTATAGAAAAACACAATTATAAAACAATTTTGGGTTTTGCTTGGTGTTTCCTTGTCATTAGTTGAATTTCTTAACACCAAGTTTGAAATATAGGGCATATGGGCTTGATTATAAAAAAATGTTTAGGTAAATAATTAAGTTGAGTTGAGTTTAATAATAATTGATTTTTGTAATACACTTAGGGTTAGTGTGTTTGGTAGAAAACGTCTTCTCATAAAACACTTTTCTTTGTTTTTCATGTGTTTGGCTCCAAGAAAACAACAAAGTTAAGGAAATCATGGAAATTGAATTGCTAAAACATGAAAGGAAATTCAAAAAGTGACTTCCCATAATTGAAATTAGGAAATCACTTTCCATAGCTTCATCATATGCATTTTTTAGAGCTTTCAATACCTTTTTTTAGCATATCTTTGTTGAGCGCCTCATGCGTTAATGTCTTTGTCTATCGAGCTTCACCTACGTCACTGCCTTGGTAATGTCTTTGTCAATCGAGCTTCACCTACGTCATTGCCTTTGTCCGTCGAGCTTTCCCTACGTGGTCATCTCTATCCATCGAGCTCCTCCTACATCACTACCTTTGTTTGTTGAGCTTTGCATGCGTCCATTGACCTTTTTACATTTTTATCACACTCCATCAGCCTTTGATCGCATCATTGTACTAGTTGTCATCTCCGTTGGGCTCCGTCTCAATCCAAATCTACCTCTTTGCATTTTGTACTAGTCACCGTCTTTGTTGGGTTCGTCTATGTCTGCCTGCATTGCCATTATGTCGTTGTTCCCCCCTCCTTCACTCACTCACTCACATACATATTTATAGAACTTATGTAAAATTTAGCGTGCTATTTTTATTACATAGACTTTTTATGATATATGATATTGTAACGTTTTAATCTTTATTATTATTATGTACTTGTTATATTTTTTTATCTTTATTTTATAAATTTAATAATAAGACAAAAAATGTAATTTTCTAAAATACCAACCAAATATTGAAAAAGATTTTTCAACAACATTTTCAAATTACGATCAAATAATATAAAATATTTGTCAAAAAAACTATTTTTTCTCAGAAAAACACTTTCCTACAAACAAACCGAGCCTTAAACTCACCTGACACACCAAAATATATACTTATGGTTAAGTTTGGGCTCTTAGTGATATTTTACTCTTAGTAATAAAATGGTTTTGATAATAACTATATGAAAATCAATCTCTACTATATGGATTATATGAATGAGAAAATAAATTTGAAATATATGAAGTTTGAAGCAAGGAATGAAATCCTATAGAAAAAAATTTTTGAAGTATGGTTAAGTAAGGTTTGCTTCAAAATACTCTTGTGATAATCTCAACTTGCTTTCATATTGATCAAAATGAGTATTTGTTAAGTTTTCAATGCTTTTAATAGGATAGTCGACTGTGTGAATTTATGCTGTTGACTATGCCTCAAAATAGTCAACTATGTTATGAGGATAGTCGACTATGCATAAGGATAGTCGACTATGTTAGTTTGGTCTGTCGACTATTTAGGGGATCTGTCGACTATTTTTGCATCTGTCGACTATTGAGTAAGGATAGTCGACTATGGCTTTTCATCTGTCGACTATTTTTGTTCATAAGTTTCAAAATTTTCTTCACATTTTTGCTCCTGTCGACTATGCATGAGTATCTGTCGACTATAAATTTTTTGAGTTAGAAATAGTCGACTATCTCTTTCTGTCTGTCGACTATGTTCAGTTGTATTTGATAAAATAGTCGACTAACCATTTGTATCTGTCGACTATGTGTTTTGCAGAATCTTATAACGGCTAATTTTAGCCGCATTAAATGCTCGCCCAACCACCCACAACGGTCCAAAATTTGAACTTACCCACCATCAACTATAAATACGTGGTCGAAGACGCATTCAATGCCGTTGAAAAATTTTGAATATCTTGAACAACTGTGCCTTCACTGTTTCATCGAGCTTTTATTGTTTTCTCTTTGTATGTTCATTTAAGAGGCTTTGACATCTTCAGTTCTATTTATTTTAAGCCTCGTTCATTCATTTAAAGAGAGATTGTGTAACTAAGAGTTGTACTCTTAGATTCTCTATTTCAAACTTCTGTATCTTTTCCTAGCAGTCGCTAGAGGACCCATTAAATTGGGAGGCTGTAAATCTCCTAGTCTAAGGACTAGAGGACCTACTCGCATTGAGTAAGGGGGTTTGTTAGTAAAGTTGTTTTAAAAATCCTTAGTTGGAAGCTAAGGTAGTGGACTAAGCTTGGGAAGCTGAACCACTATATATCTGTGTCTTCTCTGTCTTTAAATTTCTTCTTTGTGTGACTACACTATTGTCTTTACTCATTGTGTTCATCCATTGTTAAGATTTAAATTTTATTCATTGAAAAACTAGAGTATCTTTTACACGGTCGATACCTCATCGTGCCATCTCAAGGTCTTGAGGTTTAACGAATCTGTGGTCTTCATTGACGATATCTCTATTTTTAAAAAAAAAATTATTTTACCAATTCATCCCCCCTCTTGGTGTTTGCTACATCAGTTTATTTCTATCACTTAGCTAACCTAACACGAGTTGGGTTGAGTTAAAGTTTACCAAACATCTTATATTTATTATATTTTGTCATGAACTTAACTCATCGTTCGTTCAAAGTTGAAGACAAGACTAAATAAAGACTAAATAATCCTTAATAACAAGACAAGTTAATATAGAATATTGTTGACTCCTAATAGCGTAGTGCTAACTCACCCCTTTGTTTAAAACAAAGAAGAAAAGAAAGAGTATTATATTTTTGGAATGGTCAAATAAGTTATTTTATTTTAGATGTAGGGTTAATTTGGCTACAATAATTTTAAAAAAAATAAATAAACTATTGTATTTTTAGACTCGAACCCTAATTAGCCATTGTATTTAAGAAATGGTCAAGTAACTTACTATTTGAAATCTAGGGTCATGTTAATTGTTATGGTATATATTATCTTAAAGATGTCCAGTGATATTTTAATTTTATTAACATAGTTGATTCTATTCATAATTAAAATAATCTCACATAATCGTCAACATCTAAATTGAATTTCAATTCTTTTTTTTAGCAATATGGGAAACTCAAGATCAAGTAGTCTTTGGATTACAAACATCTTTGAGCTCAAACTCATATCATATTTTCTAAAATCACGATGTACCTATTCCGTAGTTCTAAATGAATTAATAGATTCGTCACGAGTGAGGAATTGACCCTTTTAAATAGATATAGATAATTGTGTAATATCATATTGAGGCAAATACGAATCCATGACTTTGTTGTATTTCAAATTTATAAATGTGTACGATAAATTATTATCCTAAGAGGTTAAATTGAATCTCAAATTAAGATTCAAAAATTTTTATAGTGTCGGACTTTATACTTTTTAAAAATAAAGTGACTAATTTAATATCAAATATTAAAATATAATAACTTATTTGATAACTTTTAAAATATAATAACTAATTTAATTTTAATTAAAATACATTATCTCATTTAAGCATCCTCCAAAACAAAATAAAAAAGGAAGAAAATTTAGGATTGGTACGAATAAAGGGTAGCTGGCTATCCTTCACATTCCACGAGGCGGCTAGGGTAAGGAGGGTAAAGCCGCGATTTAAGCGGGGCGGGAGGGGCAAAGTTGGGAATTTGCAGGTGAGAAAGTGGAGGAGGCGTTGTATTGCGTGCCGACGGGGCCAAAACCAATTCGGAGGTGGGGGCCCACGGCCGTTCATTTCGACCTCTAAAGTTGAATAGCGAGGAGCAAAGGCGAGAGCGTCCGATTCACGTCTCTCGGCCTCCCACGCCAACCACCTTTTCTATGTTTTTTTTTTTTTTTTTTTAACATTTCCATCCTCACCACGTGATTAATGAGTCTCCCAATAGCCCCGAGGTTGCGCGGATACTGCGCACCACTACTTCGTGGGCGGGACCCGCCGCGGTTTCACGGTAATTGCCTCCTACTTTGTGATCTCCGCCACGTGGCGAGATCGCAAATCAGTCTAGGATTTTTTGTAAGCAAAATTTATATTTTTGTCTATATATTTATTTAAAATTTTTATTATTTTAATTATATTTATAAATATATATTTTTGAATTAATTTAATTTTTTTAATATGTTAATTTAAATTTTTTATTATTTCAATTATAACTCTAGATTTATATTTTCGAATCAATTTAAAAACAGTAACGTTAATAAAATATAATGTATACTTTATTATTTTATAAATAAAAATATAAAAATAAATTAAGTAAAAAATAAAGATTCAGAGATATAACAAGAAGAACAAAAAGTTTATATTAACAAATGAAAAGAAAGTCAAAGTGCATGAATTAAATTAACTCAAAAATCAAATGTAAAGATATAATTGAAATAGCTCAAATGATTACACGAAAAAAATATAAAATTAAAGAGGCAAAAATATACATCTCATCACTTATTGTATTTTTTTAATATTTAAATAATTTTAATAGTTGATGATAAATATATCACAATTGAATTAAATTAAAAAATTATTTAAATATTAAAAATAAGAAACACTAGATACACGTTATAAAAAAAAATTTAATTATTATATTTATTTGTATTTAAATTAATGCGTTACCACGTGTTCAATGTGCTCCAATCGAGGGTCCACGGTCTTCAAAGCCGGCGAGAATAAGAAACTAATGATTTTTGTATTATAAAATTATGTTAATAAAGTATTTTTAAATTTTTTATATTTTTACTTAAAAATAAAAATTAACAATATTAGAGACGTATAGACTCATAATTTTCCAAAATAAATATAAAATTATAATAAAATTATTTTATTTAATATTAGAGACGTATAGACTCATATTTAAGACACTCTTAACTTCATTATGAAAGGCTACACATCAAGTGCCTTTTAACTTGAGCTATTATCACTATCAGCTTAGATTCCCTCTTCCCAATAACATTTTGAGACAAAGTTAGGGGAATTGAATGGTTCTCAAAATCATGTGGTGAAGTGGAAGTATTTCATTAATTAATTTTAATATTTAATTCAATTAAAATTTAACATCACACTTGCGTTTTATAATTTAATGTGTCATAGTAAAAAGTCCCAAAAAAATCCAAAATAATTTAAGAGATTAAAGAATATAAAACTCTCATACAAAACGATTTCTCAAAAATTAACCATTAGACCATGCAAGACCGACCATAACCATGAGACCAAGTGGTCTCCCAAAATTCGTCAATAACCATGAGACCATGTGGTCTCTCGGATGTCGATTAGATGATTGGGAGACATACGATCTCCTTGAGACTACTCGATGGCAAAATACTAGAAGACTAATAGGTCTCCCGGAGACTGATACCAAGGGATTATTTCTTTCCCCTAAAGACAGTAAATCGTTACGTAAATTTTCCCTTAATCCGGGAGGAGTTCTCACACAAAGTGCAAGTAAGATAACTCTAATATTCAAAAATTCCTTTGAGAGTCTTACAAAAAGGATATATATTATCTATAAAAAATTATAATAGAATTTAAAATATAAGATAAATATTATCTGTAAAATTCATAATTCTAATATATGTTAGAAAATTCCATGTTTCTCTATAAATAAATAAACTCTTGTTTTAAAAAGAGTATGTATCTAATACCAGTTTTACTACAACCTTCAAATTGCAATATCTGATTTAAATATCGAAATGTTTGTGTTCTCATTAAAATTTAATGTGACTAAAATAATTTCGAAGAAAACCCATTTTTGCCTTTCTCCTATCATCGTTGGTTGCCCCATTCTCTTATTTGTTCATCATTGTCGTCACCTTATTTCCTTAACAACGGCCACAAAAACTGTCAGTAATTAGGGAAGAAGAAATGGGGGAGATCGACAACCATGGTGACGACGAATGGCAGCCATGACTATTTCAAAGTTCATCATCACACTTGGAGCCAACCAGGTTGCAAAGCTCTCACCGACGTCTACGTCGTTCTCACTTGTAGCCACAACAAATGTGCTTGCCCATCATTGCACTTGAACCCCAGGGTTTGAGGACTTTGAAAGCATCCTAAATTTATGAGTTCAGGAAAAACCAATTTCCCAAAAAAGATGTAATTCTTCAGAACCTATGGGCTCGGGATAAACCATTTTTCCCAAATTCATGAATTTAGGAGAATTAGTTTTTCTTGAACCATGGATTCAGAAGAATGCAATCTTTCGAAGCCAAGGAGACCTGCTTCCCAAACCCATGAATTCATGAGAATACAATTTTGGGTTCGGTACCAATTCTCCATTGTTCACTGTTCACCTGTTGTGTTTCATCTATACGGTAGAGCAGATCCATATTAAGACATTGATTTCTGAACACAACATCAGTTTGGGAGTCTTTATTCTACCCTCTTGAAAAATGAATTCTATGAAAAAAAAAAATTAAATACTTGTACCTTACACATTTTTTTATAAAAAAATTAAGAGTATTTGATTACTTTTCATAGGTAAATGTGTACAATCTAACACACTCTAACTTTAATTATAAGAAACGGCAAACATATGACATAAAAGTTATTTTGTGTAACTTACAAAGCATCAGTAACACTGGAAACATAATTGCAGGTCATGTAAAAAAAAAAATGCAAGAAAGTTTAATTGGAAATGAGCAAACTGCCTATTGTGACAATTAGAAAGAGCAAATGCAAACCAGAGATATAATCACATGAATTAACTAATCGGTGTGACACTTTGCCTGAAAATTTCAGAAATGAGAACCAATGAAGTTGGCAAAATCTCCAACTTTGATAGTCACGATTTCCCTCATATTTGCTGCCAAAATAAACAAAGGAGGATTGGTTTCTCTCTCAAACTCATGGATTTGGGGTGTTTTCAAAACCCTCAACCTTAGGATTCAGGTGTGATGATGGATAGTCCCGTTTGTTGTGGCTACCAATGGGAGCGATGTGACTGTCGATAAGAGCTTTGCGATGATGGGTGGCCATAAGGAATTCAGTTATCGATGTATGTGTTGATGATGGACTTTGAAGTAGTCATGACCATCGTTCATCTTTGCCATGGTCATAGATCTCCTCCCTTCCTTCTTCCTTAATGATTGAGAGCTTTTGTGGTCGTTATTAAGGAATTAAGTCAACGATGATGATAAACGGAGAAGAAGATGGGGCGATTGGAAGAAAGGTAAAAATAAGTTTTTTTAAAAATTATTTTATTTATATTAAATTTTAATAAAATGTGACGGTGGAGAACAAAAGACTTGATTACAAATAGAATTTGCCAATACTAATCTCCAGAGTCTTGAAACGTGGTCATAGCTTTGCTAAGCACAGGACTCATAGAACTTTCCTGGGCAATAGCTAATGGGTTTTTTTTTTTTTTGGGGGGGGGGGGGGGGCTCAGTCAATGTGCTGAGTTTGACTAGGCCCAATTATTGACCCAAGCCCAATTTAAGGCTTGAGATAGCCTTAAATTTGGAGATGTGTGTATTATTCTGTAAGTTTATTCGAAATATAATGACTGCAAGTTTTGATTAATAAAAAAACAAAAAAACTTAGAAAAACTTGAAATATAAATTATTAATTTGATACGGTTCAAATTATAAGTCATTTTGATTTGATTTCTAATTTTAGTAATTTTGATTATTTCACTTTCATTCAATTTCTATATTCAAAAAATCAAAACCATCGAAATCTACAAAATAATATTATTTTTGTATTTATTTTTTTTTAATTTTTTTAATTTGTTCGATTCAAAATTTTATTCAACCAGTTTAATTTAATTTTTAACATAAATTTAATTTATTTAATTTGAACAACTTAATTGATTCGGTTGCATAGTTAACATTACCAAATAAACTCGATTGGACGTACACAACACAATTATTAGTCGACTTATCCAACATCTCTCACCACTCTTATCCGCAGACATTCAAAAGAATTATAGTTTCAAGAATTGAACATCAACCTTTAGTAAAGATTTGGAATTGGAAGGTCAAATTCTTAGAATTTCTTTCTATCTGTTTGGCCAGCATTTTCTGGCTTGCCAAACATATTCTCTTAAACCGTCAAAATCGCCCACTATTCAACATAGACTCGATAAACAGGGACTCATTAGACACAGCAGTTTCAAACTTTCAATCATTTTCATTTGACAAAGAAAATTATTTATTCAACTTGTTTATGGGTATAATATTTTTTTAACTTAAACATCAGCATAGTAAAAAAAAATTAAACCTTAAAATCCTCGAACCAACCATCATTTTCTACAACTTTGGGGCTGTTTTTTTACAGAGTTTGATGAAGCATTCAGAAGTTTTGGTGTTAAAATCATTTATTTTAATTATTAACTAAATACATATAACAACTCTGAATTTATTTCTCATATCATATCTGACCAAGAGTTAAATTATTGAAAAATATTATTAGTACACCTTTGTGTACACCTAAAACTATACAAAGGTATATCAATGACAAAAAAATTACTCATGAGACGCATGGAAAAGCGTGAAGGTGAGGGATATTTTGATTATAATATTCATCTGTGTAGTCCAAGATATACAAAAATAATGTACAAGTAGCATAACTCTAAATTATTTATGGACTGTACTAATTTATTAGGTTGCGTCCATGCATTAGGCCCACAATTTGACACCTAGTACAGCCCCAAGCTAGATTTTAGTCCAAGAGTTCGAATAATGTTCTCATCTAAGCTGAGATTCTTGCGCTATAAACGAATTCGATCAACCCCAGACAACTCGTGCATTAATGTTCATTAGCTCCAAGATCCTCGAGAATGATCCTTATCATTACTGTGCATCTCGACCCTCATTCTCCTTGTCTGCTCATGATGCCCCTTCTCTCGAACATGATACCTCGACTTTTGAGACCAAGTACGTTACTTGTCAATACCTCAAAAAATGCCCCATAGAATTGTCGGGCTCAGCTGCATCAAACTCGGCCCTAGCAAGCTTGCCTCCAGCCAACTCAACCTGAACCCAAGGCAAACCAGGGCATTATTACCATCTCGGCTACGTTCCGAGCTCGGATGCTCGCCCCTATGAACATCTGAGTTGGGGGGTTATGGACCATACTGATCCATTGGGCCGGACCTAGGCATCATGCCCCGAATTTAGCACCTAGCCTCAGCCCCCAAGCTAGATTTTACTCTAAGAGTTTAGATAATGTTTTTATCTAAGTTGAGATTCTCACGCCAGTAACGAATTCTATTAATCTTGGACAATTTGCACATTGATCCTTATCAGCTCATAATCCTCATCAGATTCACTAATGTGTATGGTTAATTTTAAACTTAAATTAACTAATTTAAACTTAAATTTAAAAATATAATAACTTATAAGACCTTAATTAAGACATAATAATTAATTTAAGTCTCAAATTAAAACACAATCCCTTATTTAACACTTTAACTGATATGAAATGAGCTTAAAGTCTTCGGAACACTAAGTTAAAATTAGATACATTCCCAATTCCATCTTCATTAAGTGCAAGTCATCAATATTGTTGTTGCTAAAATACAACAATAAATTTGTTGATAATTAGAAAATACCTCAGGTGTAGTCTCTAAGAGACCTACAAGGAAAGAAACTAATTAAGGGCGAAAGTTAGTCCCCTGCGAGGACATTTCGATACTTAAGTGAGTATCGTGTTTAAAATATAAAATACAAAAAATAAATAGAATGATGGTTTGAGAAGAATTGTGAATGTATATTTACTAGAGAATAAGTCTCTTATTTACAATAGGGGAGGAGACTGATAGATGAAGGGAGAGACATAATCCTCGATAGGCATTTTGGGCTCTTCTCCATATTTGTAGGCGAGATTATTGGAGACATGATTGACTATGTTCTTCACGATCTTGCGTGAATAATGTCTAGAAATCAAGTCTCTTGAGATTTGTGGTCTCTTGAAATGGTCTCTTACGCGGAGAGAGAGGTTTTTAAGTCTAAGTGGCCCACAAGAGTTTTCCAAATAACAGTTGCCAGGTAAGTCATGAATTCCTGAGACGATCCCTCAAAGGCATTGAGAAATGCTCTTAGGTGAGATTACTCAATCTCAATCTTAGTCTCAATCACTTTGACTAGTGTTCCTCAATTTCGATCATCCAATGACTTTATTCATCTTTGACTTTATTTAAATTTGTGCTCATTTTCTTAAACACAATAAATATTAATTAAATTTATTAATTAATTTGTTACGATTTAATCATTTCCAAATCAATTTTATCATTTTCTTAATCCATCTGTTATCCAACCATCTCAATTCACAATTTTAATTTTAATGAAATAATAGTCATTAATTTAAAAATTAAGTGCCTATTTACCATTATGCACCTCTACACGCCGTCTGAACACAGCACTAAGATACACGTGACATGTCGCCCCGTTAATTGAGGCGTGAATAAATATATAATTATATACACATTAGATAAATCCCATTCTAAAAAAATCAAATTCAAATTAAATAATTAAAAATATAGCAAGCAGTCGAGGCAGCCATATAAATAAGCAAAAATATTATTTACACATTTAAATTTAATATTTATACTAACATTAGTATTTTACCTTATGTATTCTATTTATTATTATTGAGATATAATAATAAATTTATAGTTGCGAGAGAATGTTTATTTTAAATATATAATTTTCAAGAAACCTATAAGACAAAAGACACTACGTCGGGTGTCTTTTGCATGAGTCCTCCAATTCTAAATTAGTTTTAGTCAAAAATAAAAAATTATTCAAGTAATTAGTATAAGAGTTTTTATGTATCGATTTTGTTATGTTATTCACGTCAAACAACATAACATTTGCTTGACGTGAACAAATTAAGCGAGAGGAGGGGTATGGGCCGATTCGAGGCTAACATGGACAACATATTATTTCTCTTTTATGTATATCAATGGGAGAGATTATTCTTTATTTATTGAAATTAAAATTATTAGTAGGAAGGTACTCTAGGTTTTTAGAATTGCTTGTTATGGTTCTTTATGAAGATTTTGAAAATTATTTGAAATATTTTCATCCTCTCGTATCACAAAAAGTCTCTCGAAAATTGAACCTTTAAGACACAAAACCCCTACGACATCATTACAAATTTAAATATAAGAATAATGCTATTAGTACACCTTTGTGTACACCTTAGACTACACAAAAGTGTACCAATGACAAAAAAGCCCCTCATGAGGCCCATGGAAGCGCGTGAGGCGCATGTGAGACGCAGAGAATTTTGGTCATTATACCTCTTGTGTAGCCCATGATATACAAAATTATTGTACATGTATCATGATCCTAAATATAATATATATATATATATATTATAATAGATCAATACAAAACTATCCCCTTTCAACGGCACGATGTCTTGGGAGGAAGCTAAGAGCCACCGTTTGCTAGGCTGGCTGCCTCGGACCATCTACATTGCACATTTCGTCGTGTTTGGGATTCGGATAGAAACAAAACTAAAACTTAATTATTGTAATTTTTTTAATTAAGAAGAAGGATTAATTCAATCTGCTCATAATAATAAGTTGGGTGGGATTAATTTGATAATTCGTATAAAATATCTCTAAATTATCGGTACTAATTTATCTAAATCTTATTGTTACTGTCAAAATACAATAATAAATTTATTTTTAACGAAAGAGTGTATCAACTGTAGTTTTCGAGAGATCTACAAAGAAAGAAAATAATTAGGAGTGCGAGTGACCTTTTGTAAGGACTCTTTAATGTTTAAGTCAATATTCAAATAAGTGTAGAGTACAAAAAATAAGTAAAATGATAGTCTGAATAGAGTTATGAAGCTATTTTTGTTAAATGATGAGTTTTCCATTTGTAAGGGGAGAGAGAGTCACAATCTTAGACAGGAATTTCAAATTTTATTTTAGATTTGTAACCGATAATATTGGAGGTTCACGAAAGTTTTTCAAATAATAGTGATCAGATGATGCATGAATTCTCGATTGGATCTGTTGAAAGCCTCGAGAGAAGCTATCGAGTGAGGTCTCAAGAGTTGTCTTTTGATTTTAGTCATTTGGTGTTGATCGCTCGACTAATATCTCTCGAGTTTCTCAGTAACATGATAATTTGTTTCCGTGTTGTTCTTCGAATTTGAGTTCACTTTCCTTGATACAACACTTATATAATTTATCACCAGGTCATTGAATTCTTTGGATGTTAAAAATAAAGAAAAAAATATTATAATGTGACATATACATAAAATAAAAAAAATACAAAAATAACATTTTCAACACTTTGCTACAAACATAGTGATGTTAATAGCAGCTGACAATGGCTATTTTTTATTTTATATATTTTTAACGTGATAGTTTTTGAAAAAAAAATAAATTTTAAAAAAATAAATTTGTAAGAAGATTAAACATTTAATAAATATTATAAAATAAATTTAAAACATAAAAAGATAAATTTGAGAAGGAACGATCGTACTTGCCCGTATATTTTACAGTATACATTTCCGGATGGGATGGTGAAGGCGATGGTCGGAATCGGAATATTCGGCTTCAAATTGTCCGTCCGACAAATTATTACAAAATTAATCAGAGTAGAGCACTTTACAGTTATAAAATAGGAACGGAAATAGAAAGGGAAATGTTATTTGGATATTTAATATAATGAATAATGTTATTTTAAATATTAATATAATATATAGTATAATATATTAATATAAAATAAGGGCTAAACCCCCATATTTTTGTTCTTTATTTTTATATTTTTGTATAATTACCCAAAATTTTTATTATTAGATTACACTCATATAATTAAAATTTTAAATTAATTTAATTTTTACATCTTAATTTTTTTCGTGTGGTAATTCAAATTTTTTGATATTTTAATTATAATTATATATTTATATTTTTTAATAAATTTAATATTTATATTTTAATATAAAAAAATAATAAATTAACTTATTTTATTTTTTTATATATTATAATACATAAATTAAATTAACTTAAAAATATAAGTATATAACTGTAATTAAAATAATGAAGAGTTTAAATTATTACTTAAATTAACTTAAAAATATAATAAAAATAATAAAAAATTTAAATCAATACATAAAAACTATAAAAGTGGATAAGAACAATATAAATTTAACCTAAAATAAGTCTTTAAAAATAAAAATTAAGCGTGGAAGTAGCATTTCCGCAGAAATAATGGTTGCGTGAGGTAATTTTTAATTTGAATTTCAAAAATTCTGCCATTGGGCTCTCTCTCTTTTTCTCTCTCTAAATCATTTATACCCCGCCACAAGCGGAAGGAAGAAAAATCTCAGGTCAAGATTGGTTGCTTTACGAACAGATTCGTAGTTGAATCACCATCCCCGTCATCGGCATCATCCTCCTCCTTCATTTCCAGCGATGGAATCGCCGGAGCACGCAGCAGTTGGTTTCGAATCGGCCGAGAAGATCATCCTCCGGTGGGACTCCACGGTGTCCGAGGAGGCCAGGGAGCGGATGATCTTCGACGGCGACCGCTACGAGATCGATCACTACTTGCAGGCAGTCGACGAGATTCGGCACTCCATGGAAACCGCGACGCTGGCCGAAGACCATAGCAAGGCCAGCACTGCCATCCAGATCGCCATGGCTCGGCTCGAGGACGAGTTCCGGAACATTCTCATCGCGCATACCAGTCCGATCGAAGCTGATTCCCTGCTCGATCCGACTTCATCCGTACGATCCACTACCAGAACTGACAGTACTGGCGCTGAACTGCAGGACGAGGACTACGCCGACGAGGACGCGGTGAGCAAGGAAGTTGACCTTCAAGATAGCGGAGAGAGTAGTGTTAGTTCGAGCTATCGATCTGCATCTAGTATTCGCGAGGTTGACTTGATACCTTTCGAAGCCATTGAGGATCTCAGGAGCATAGCGGAGAGGATGATTTCAGCCGGATACCTCCGCGAGTGCGTTCAGGTGTACGGAAGCGTACGGAAGTCTGTGGTCGACGCGAGCTTCCGGCGACTTGGCATCGAGAAATTGAGCATCGGCGATATTCAGAGACTGGATTGGGAAGCGCTGGAGAATAAGATCAGGCGGTGGATACGAGCCGCCAAGGTTTGTGTTCGAATTGTGTTCGCGAGTGAGAAAAAGCTCTGTGAGCAAATCTTCGAACATTTGGGGACAGCGACGGACGATGCGTGTTTCATGGAGACCGTTAAGGGCCCGGCGATTCAGCTGTTTAACTTTGCCGAAGCTATAAGCATAAGTCGCCGGTCGTCGGAGAAGTTGTTCAAGATCTTGGACCTACACGACGCCTTGTTGGATTTGCTGCCGGATGTTGACGTTGTTTTCGAGTCCAAGTCGTCGGAGTCAATTCGAGTTCAGGCGGCCGAGATACTGTCTAGGCTGGGCGAAGCGGTGAGAGGGATTTTGTCGGAGTTTGAGAACAAAGTGCTTCGTGAGCCATCGACGGTTCCGGTCCCGGGAGGTACAATCCACCCTCTGACTAGATATGTGATGAATTATATAAGCCTTATCTCTGATTACAAGCAAACATTGATTGGATTGATTGTATCTAAGCCGTCAGCGGGGTCGAGATATTCAGGTGATCCCACGACCCCGGATATGGATTTTGTGGAGTTGGAGGGACGGACCCCTCTGGCTTTCCATCTGATATGGATCATTGTGAGTCTACAGTTTAATCTGGAGGGCAAGGCCAAGCACTACAAAGATGCCTCTTTGGCTCATCTATTCATTATGAACAATGTCCATTACATTGCCCAGAAAGTAAGGGGGTCTCCGGAGTTGAGGGAAATGATTGGAGATGATTATCTGAAGCAATTAACTGGAAAGTTCAGGCAGGCAGCCACTAGTTATCAGAGATCAACGTGGGTAAGGGTCCTGTATTGTTTAAGAGATGAGGGACTTCATGTGAGTGGGAGCTTCTCATCTGGGGTGTCCAGGAGTGCTCTGAGAGAGAGGTTTAAGACCTTCAATGCCATGTTTGAGGAGGTTCATAGGACGCAAGCTACATGGTGGGTATCTGATAATCAGCTCCGGGAGGAGCTCCGCATATCAATTTCGGAGAAGCTGATTCCAGCTTACAGGTCATTCCTAGGCCGGTTCAGGAGCCATATAGAGAGTGGAAGGCATCCTGAGGCATATATCAAATACTCAGTTGAGGACCTAGAAGGTGCAGTCTTGGATTTTTTTGAGGGTTGCCCAGTTTCGCAGCAGCACTTAAGGAGGAGATCTCAGTGAAGCAAGACCGAATTTTACCCGTTAGAACCTAGGACACATTCTTTAAATTCTTTTATGGGGTGTTTGGGTGCGCGGTTCTGATCATTCTGGGCTTTCCTCAGCTCTTGAAATCCTTCAAGATTACCAGCAAATTTTGTGGACAGCCAAAGAGATTGAGCACACATGACGAACTAACGCGTTCCAGAATAACCAGGTCCCTCAACCTTGAATGCTTCTTCCCTGTAAGGAGGTTGTTGTTTGATTTGTCACTACATTCTAGATTTTATTTATTTTTTTCATCCATTGTTCATATGGGAATTGTTGTTTGTGTTGTAATGTGATATGTACACACAATTATGGTTTCAGACTTGAAACAAGTGTCTTGTTAAGCTTTGATGACCTCAGAAGTTAGGGAACATGGTGTTTTGGGAAGTTTCATCAGAAAGATTTAAGCATTTGGCAGTAGCTCCTGTGATCTGAAGTGCCTTGGAAGATGAAAAATCAACCAGTTGAGGGAACATAGTTGTACAAGTATAATGATAATAAAACAACAGTTCTCGCCTAGTGTCTCTTGTGTATTTACCTATAATACTTTTTTGTGTTAGAACTATTAATAAGTTTGCCTCGGCAGATACTGTTTCTATGAATGGGCATGTTTTCTGTGCGTATTATTCTCTGGTTTCCGTTAATTTCAATTATAGTCATTTGAAATTCTATGATTGAGATCACTTGTTATTGGAGATTGAAAATTTCTTCAGTGATAAACTATCCATCTAAACTTTATTGAATGGATGATAAGGTTTTAGTGCAGTCTTCATTCTGCAACTTGTATGAAGTTTGATGTTGATTTTCTTGAATGCATTCTCTCTTAGGCTTTTCACTTTTCTTTATTTTATAGGCCTACCCCTTTTGAAGGTGTTTAGTTGCCCATTTTGAGTGGATATTACTGCATTCTTTTAGAAGTGGATGTTCTTAGAGAACACCCAATATTAAGAAATCTTAGTTCATCTATTTGCTCGGTCCTGTTGCAGCGTGTCCTCTTTTCCTGGAAATGCATATATTATCCATTCATTGACTTTGATTTTGATGGGCCCTGAACGTTTCATGTTGGTCTCTGTAATACCTTTATCAGGAAATGATGAGAAATTGCATAATATATACTGTAGAACTCTAAATTGACGTAATTCTTCCTAGTTCAGGATTTTGAATGCACCCGTGCCCAAATAACAGTTCTCTTCACTAGTTTATCTTGCATACGCACAATAGAATGAAGTTGAAAGTGTTGATTATTGGCTTGGCAAGACTTGCTAGTGGGTACAAGTAAGTACAGTCTGTTTTCAACTTCTTGATTAGATGGTGAATCTGAATATTTTTCATTCGGCACATTCTTGAAATGTTGGCAAAGTAACATGAGAGAGAGTGGATTGAAATTTGAAACTGCCGCGGCTCAAATCAGATTTTTAGGATGGAAAGCAGACAAATTTTCTTGATGACTTTTACTGACCTGTTTGATGACTTTTTAAGTTATTTGAGCCACAAATTTTCTCAATTGAACGCAACCTGGATGTGCTATCCCGAGATTTGAGGTCTCGTGTTCGAATATGATGTTAATAGCTTTTTGAGTGCTCCCCTATTAATATGATCTACAGGTTTAAGAGTGTAGGGAAGCTGCTGACGATGTCTTTGCAATAGTTATTGAATTTTGTATTAAAGTATAAAAAAAATTATTTAATTTTAATTTATAATAAAAAAATTAATTAAATTTTAATTTAATATATAATTTTATAATTATCATTAATTACTGTTAAAAAAGATTAGCAGAATGTTGATATGGTTAACAATGTAAATGATTAAATAATACTATAAATAATCATTGAATTTTGTATAAAAATATTATTAAACTTTACATTAAAGTGCAAAGAGGTTATTAAATTTTATATTAAAATATAAAAACGTTAGTATTTTGTTATTATCTTTTAATAATAATTAACGATAATTATAAAATTATATATTAAATTAAAATTAAATATTTTTTTTACATTTTTAATACAAAATTTAGGAGCATTCTATTTATCCTGCTACCAGGGTTTTTCTCCTTTTTTTCTAAAAACACGCAGGCATACACAAAAACTGCTGCTTCCTCAACCCTTTCTTGGCAGATATCTCGTTCGCAGCATCTCTAAAGACATACATGTCACGTGCTCTTCATATGGTAAAATATATATTTTAATTTTTATATTTTTATTTAAATATTTATTATTTTAAAGAGACTCTTAAATGATCTAATTTTAAGTTAATTGTATCTTAAATTTTTTGTTATTTAAATTATAACATTAAATTTATAATATATAACTGACTCGAAATTATATTATTTAAAGGTGTATTTAAAATAATAAAAAAATTAAAATATATAAATAAAAAAAATCAAATATAAGGATTCAAATATATATTTGGTACACATAATAATTCAATTCAAGACCGACTACTATTTACATTTTGGAGGCAGTGAGCTGCAAAGTTTTGGCCATCGTAAATCTGAAAATACAAATTTTTGTTGGTAAAATCTATATTTTATATTTTTTTGTGATCACTTAAATTTTTGTTGTTTTAATTATACTTTTAGACCTGTATCTTCAAGTTAATTTAATTCTTATACTTGATTTTTTTTTCATATGATAAATCGAACTTTTCATTATTTTAATTACATTTCTATATTTGTATTTTTGAGTTAATTTAATTATTATACTTTGATGTATAGAAAAAAAGAAATAAAGTGAGTTAAATTAATTTAATTTTTATTTTTTTACACCATCAAAGTATATAAATTAAATTAACTCAATTTTTATAAATATAAGAATATAATCGAAGTAACGAAAAAATTTGAGCAATCAGCTGAAAATAACGTGAAACTACGAGATAAAAATATAGATTTGATCAATTTTTATGTGATTGAGAATCATCACACGTGTGTTGTTGTAGAGAAATAATACAATTACATTTATGACAAGTGATGTGTTGCCACATATCTTGTAAGAAAATAACTCAAAATCTACACGGATAGACAAATTTAGAGATGCCACTCCACTTGTTAAAGCAACCTTTTAGTCAACACCATTTAATAGCCAAATTAGAAGGTTTTGTTCAACTAAAATTCACGTTAAAGAATTATATTCCTACCATTCAAATTAATGAACTTTGATGTCATGTTTATAGATTTAAGTAAACTGTGAATAAGCCTCCAATAGCATAGTCAAGTGGTAAAGGGATAGACTGAAAGCTTGTTTGAAAGTTCTTAGAGTATAGTCAAGTGATAAAGGAATAGACTGAAAGCTTGTCTGAAAGTTCTTAGAGTGAGTTAGATTCTTGAAAAAAGTAGAATGCTTTATTTTGGGAGAAAACCTTAAAAGTGATATTAGTGGTGCTAAAGTCTATCATCTTGATTATTTGAGCACATCTTTCATTTTACCTCTTCAGTGTAGTTTTAGGGGTCGGGTGACTGAGAACGAGGTGTAATAAAAAAAAAAAGAAAGTAAATTGTGAATAAATTCAAATCGAGTTGATTGGGTGAGTTTAGGTCTAATTGAATCTAAAAAGTTGAATTCAATTGGCATTAGTTTGAATTCAAGTTTAAATCCATCCTCGCCTCCATGAAGAACTTGCTTAGTTCAAACCTTATCACCTCTTATAAATTTCTTACTTTACTTTTTATCAACAATATAAAGATTCCTTAAATATAGTCTTCCTTTTAGGGAAGCCTCTTTTTTCCTGTTGCTTGCTTAACGGTTACCATCAATTTGTTGATCCCTTAACACACATAATGACCACTCAAAAGAGGAGAAGGTGAATCGAGTGATTAAAACTAATTAAATCAAATTCTTCCATTTTAAAAACTTTTGAGATTTTTTTATACAAAATACATTTGTTATAAATATATATGTTGTTTGAGTGTTATAGCAATATAAATACACAAACAATAATAATCAACACAAAAATATATAGTGATTTGGTGTCTCCAACACCTACTCCACTCTCTTAAGGTCAATCCGACACTTGAGGTTCCATTATAACCACAACACTAGGTTTGTAACGCCCCACTTTTCCCAAGCGTGTGTTAATTCGAGATTTCGAGAAAATATAAATCAAACGCCAAGTAATTACCTCGATAGCCTTATTTTCATCGTTTCCTGACAATCTCGATCGTACCAACATTCAATAAATAGACTAAGACAGGTGTCATCAATCACATCAGCGGAAGCAAGATCGAAACCTCAAACATATACATATCACTGACAATTTCTTTTACAATAACTGAATCGATGTTTCACATGAAAATACATTACATAATCTCTGAACATTGAAAACGTAGACAAAACCAACTGCTACATCCTGACGACATTCTTTCTCTTGATGCCACTGCTTTCACCTGGAAAGTTTGAATATTCCAGGGACATAGTCCAAATTAGATGCTGAATCATTTAAGTGAGAGTTCGAAAACATTTTCATGAATGTATGCAGAATCATGTACACAAAATCGATAAATCTCAACATGTACCAGTTTAAGAGAATCCCACAGCATTTAACCCTAACCGGGGAAAACACAATTTCTCTAAAGGCGACACGATCAAATCGACCCATTGGCAAACCGATCCTGCTTAAGAGGGACAATCTCGACATATGAACCCAGGAATCACCCCATTGTCATTGTCAGGCTTTACGCTCCCACTCAAACATTCCAAAACATAACCCTAGCCCCAAGAGTGTCACGTCAGCACTATCCCCGGAATCGACGTCACCTCGGCATTAATGCTACCGCTCAAAGGATCCTGGGGTGGTGTCCACTCGCAGCCCCGCCACTTGAGCCATCAACCGGGGTGGTGTCCACTCGCAGCCCCGCCACTTGGGTCCCGTAGGGTGAAGTCCGTCTCAGCCCCGTCCCAAGTGATCACCAAGCATTAATCCTAGGTACGCATCCCGAGTGCTGTCACTCTGGGCTTCGTCACAGGTCAACAACCCACATACCACATGAACGACGCAAAACAAGCCAATGGTCGAAAAACATAACATGCATCACTTAATCACAACGCTTAAAATCAACATTTAATGCACGTGTAAATAATTGTTTGACATTTCATCACAAGAATCCAAAGGCAAAACCAGGTTTGGGGGCGAATACTCACAGTAAAACCATTCATATGTTGTTTGAAATCTTTTCGGGTAGAACCACTCACAGTAAATCAAGTTTTAGTGGAGAACTACTCACCTTTAGACGAATTTCTGGTTGACAAGCGCGGTCAGCCTCGATTTGCGCGCCTCTTTCGATCTGCGTGCCTGACCTCGATTTGCGTGCCAAGCCTCGATTCTCACGCCTGACGCTCTTGTATTTCACCTCGAGCCTCAACGATACCCTAGACATCACGTTTGTCCAAAATCGTATCAATTTCTATTTTTTCAATTTTTCACAATTTCTTCCTATTTTCTTTATATTTCTCCTCAAAATTTCTAATAAATACCTACTCAAGATGTTTCCTTGATTTCTCTTCACAATAATTCATAAATAATTAATTCTTATCTCTCAAAATTTTCTAAGGATTTTCCAATACCTTTTCCTATTTTTCATAAGCCTTTTTCACTTTGAAAATTGCAAAATGACCATTTTCTCCAACAATTTTCCAAATTTTCTTGCACCATAATTAATAAAATAATTTTCCAAAAATAATAAAAAAAATTTCGAAAATACCTGACTTGTCACGCGCCCTCACGCGCGGCGCGTGAATGGCTCGACTTGAACTGGCGCGTGTCAGTCACGTGCCAGTCGTCTTCAACCTCCAGCCGGTCGCCGGCGACTGCTCCGATGGCCTCGATTCGGGTGCCGTTCGAAAGCCCTTGAGAAGTCGATCACACCTCCGTTGGATTCAGGCCGAAAGGACGTCGAGAAGACGTTTAAAAGTTGAGTTGCAGGTGTCGGTCGCGGTCCGCCTAGAGCATATCCGGCCTTATTCGAAACACCATCAAACCTTCACCAAAATGTTTCAAATCGGTGCCAAAATGATCCTTACCTCTTGGAGACCAAAAGCCCTCTATCCAAGCTCCAAGATTCATTCAAAATCGAGCTCGATTTGTGCTTCCAAAATCGGCTGAAACCTTGGGCTATTTATAACCAAAAAACTACCCCACGTGGCCGATTTTCCGGCCATGCTTCTTCCCCACGCCTCCTAGGACACCCTAAGCTACTCCCTGACGACCCTAGGCCGTCCAGGTGGCCGGATTTTTCGGCCACAATCGTGGCCAAATCTGCCCTCACTGTGCAATTTTCTGAAAATTGCATTAGCCCCCTGAAGTTTTCTTTTTGCATTTTGGTCCTTTTCCTCAAGCCCCTGATCTTTTTTAACACTATCACTAAGACCCTCAAGATTAGCATTTCTCATTTCACCCTTGAAACTTTCGAAAAATTGCCGTTTAGGCCTTCCTCAAGCATTTTTAGAAAATTACACTTTGGCCCGACTGATTTATTTGACCTCAAATCCACTCGATTCAACCCGAAACCACTTAAGGGTTGTTCTACACATCGAATACTATTCCAAGACACTCTCCGTTGACTTTTTGGACGTCGTTTACAATAATTCGATAATACGACCTAAATGGGCAGCTGTATTTTGCTGTACCGAAAACTGTTCCCGATCTTATTTATTTCACCACTAAAAATCTTAATTTTTAATTGCTTGTCGATGTTATACCATTTTCTTGGGCAATCTAGGGTCCGAGGTACTCTCGTTGGCTAATTTGGTCGTCCAAAACTAGGTTAGTAAACTTGTACACCCTGAAGTTTTTCCTTTAGCTCACCCCGAAAACTAATACAACCATATAACAACAACAACACCACACCTAGATTACTTGGGCTCTAGAAGGCTACTCACTATCCACAAATAATACAAATGAACAATCTTATGTCCAATACACTTGAACTAATATGGATATGAATGCAAGAACAAATATTACAAGGTAAGAATGAATACAAATACAATTTACCACACTTGGAGAGAATATCTTCTTCTCTTTTGCCTTGGACTCCAAATGATATATCTTTGAACTTGAGTCTTGTTGAGTTACTTGAGAGCTTGGGTGTGCTTTAGGAAGATAGGAAATTGTGGAGTATTAACCTTCTCCAAAAATCTCTTCTTGATATTTATAGTAGAACTTCAAATGAATCTATAATGGTTAGAAAAAATACAACCGTTGGACTCGATAGTCGACTTCTCTAAAATAGGAGTCGACTTCTATTTCAAGTGAGAGTCGAGTTTAGTTATACAAGAGTCAACTTCTCTAATACTAAAGTCGACTCTTTAAAAAACACCAATACTGCCAGATCAACTCTGCATTAACTGTTCTCTGTTGTGTCGCCTCTCGCTTTGCAAAAGTTGATTCTAGCTTAAGGGTAGTCAACTCTAGATATACAAAAGTCGACTTTTGAGGCCAGATTTACAGAAAATAGATTTTATACATATAGCAATTGTTTGAAGACTAAATTCATATAACATGTATACATTACAAAGTAAATGTCCTCATTTTATTTTATTTATATTTTACATTCCATTTACTTTAATACATAAATGTAAATAACAAGGTACCCCCATTTGGATTCAATAAAAATATCTAAAAAATCAAAATCCAAATAGATAAAAAAATAGATTTTTAGTTTTAGAATAAATTCTGAATTTGATGATTTTAGCACTTCCAAAGTACATATTTTTCATTTCTTGAAAAATTCATTAAAAATCATTTTAACACTAATTAATATTAACTATGAAAATACCGAGAGTTAATTTTTTATAAAGAAAATATTTTCTTATATGTTCACTTAGAGCCCGCTAATATTCCAGACTTAAAGAAATAGCATTACTTGATTCATTTTGATACACAAAATACTGTAATACTTAAGACATATAAAAAATAGTTTTACTAAAATTATATTTTGTTAATCATCAAAATACATAATAGGTTAATTGGAGCAATTTGACTCAATACAATTTGCTATAAAAAATTGTGTTTTCAAATAATTTTATTATATGCACATTTTTGTTGATACATTAAATTACATTTTTAGCAAAATATATATATATATAATTTTCATGTAATTAAAATAATTATAAGACAATATACGATGAAATTGAAGGAAGCTGTAATTTAAATACTCCTTGACCCCTTTTTGCATTGATATCTTGAATTATTTATTATATAAATATAAATATACAAGACACTAATATAAAATGTTAAACTTAAATCTCTGTTTTTTTGTTAACTAAGATATGGTTTGAAACAAATGAGATATAAATAAATAAGATAAATAAAAATATTTTTCATTATTTTTGTTAAATTTATATGTCAATTATTAAAAAAAAAGTTACGTGATTTTTTATTTAAATTTTTTTAATTAAATTTATCTCTCTCCATAAATTTATTTTAAATCTTACAAATAAGAAAAAATAGCCCATATACCTTCCAATGCATTCTAAAAAATTTAACAAACAATCAGATAAAAATTTTGAAATATTTCTCATCTTTATTTTAACCATTCTATATTATAGTCTAATAATCATTTCAATTTTATTTTGATACAATTTTATCTTACCCATTTTAAATAACAATAACGTTTGTTATAATGAGTATGATAAAATTAAAATACTTTTCAAACCAATACAATATATGAAATGATCAAGATAATTAAAAAAATATTCTAAATTTTTTATCAAACTAATTGTTAAACTTTTTTAAATGCACTAAAAAACACATATTTTTTTTTGTATCTATAAAGATTAAAATAAATTTATCTAGATAAAAAAATAAATTTATCTAAAAAAATTCAAATAAAAAATAATATAACTTTTTTTTTAACGATTATCAAATAAATTTAACAAATACAATAAAAAATATTTTTTAAAATATTTTTATTTATTATTTTTTTAATTTATATCTTAGTTAACAAAACACTTAGCTAAATAATATTCCTGTCTGATCTAACAATGGGTACAAACATGAACTTGAGTACTGGAAAACATGTAGTGGCTGCTACAGTATGAAAACAAAATAATTACATACGATGCGAGACCACTAAATTCCGTGTGCCCAGTAACGGTGGGCACTTCCAAGTCCCAATCTAAATAAATATGTGGAAACAAGATTAGTTAAATGGAAAAAGAAAGGACAGAAAGTAAAAGGACGAGAAAATAGCCCACTTTTTATGTTCCTATGAAGGGCTTGCCGACTCCTATGCCGGGGGGGAAGGGGTGCAATTATATGATTCATCATAAATTTAGAATAGACATTGTAGGTGCTTAAAGCCTTTCTCACAATCAAACCAGTCTGATGTGCCAAAGTAGGTCTACAACTACTCCGTCTTGTCTTCTTCCAAGTCACCACCATTTGATACCCCATTTCCTCCCTGTACCTGTCTCACTTCGGGTGGATTTCGTACTTCCTTCGAGGGCATTGGGGATGGTTTGATCAGTGTCAAGGTATCGTCCCTGTCAAACTCTTCGCTGTCTCCCGTGTAAGCGTACCTATGTGTACGGACATTTCAAAACATAAAGAGGTGGGAAAATTGCAAATCAACTTCTGGTACATAAAGCAAGTTTTAAATGGCTTGACAATTAATTGATCAGATCGTGGAGGATATTTTCAGGGCGCATTTAAGCCCGTGGACTGTGAAGCAGAGCTACAAGTGTCGTGAAGCAGAAGGTTCATATTCATGACCTCAATAGATAGTGGTCTTACGGTAGCACAACATGGCATGATGCTTCAGTAAGTGGCATTGATAGATGACAACGGAAAAAAGTACATTGAACTAAAATTACAGACAACAATAATTGTGAGCATAATCATGACTGGCCCTGACATCTATAATGATGACGTTCATAGAATGCAACTGTATATACAAGGAAGAAGTTTGAGCACCATCTAGAGTTTAGGGTAAATTTTAGTTAGATTTTAATAAATTTTAATACTTAATATTTATTAGATCAATCAAAAGATGACACGTGACAGCCACCAATCAATCGGTATACAGACACTCTGTTTGGCAAGCTGCCTCTTTTCTCCCCAACCTGGTTCTCAATGCAACCAGGGTAAAATATCCCATAGACTCGGTACAGTGGACGCTGTGGATGCCATAAAAACTAGTGCACAAAAATAAATGGCAGTTCTAGCTAGAAGCAAGAGTGTGTACCGCATAGAGTTCTGAGATGGAGCCCAGAGAGCACAGATTACGCAGAGCAAAGAGAAAGACAGGACTTGCCAGAAGGCTGGGATGATCCAGGCATTCTGCCACTGTTCATTGTACTCATCAGTTGATTTGAAGTAAAGCTGCACAAGTAATATCATGCATGAGTAAAACATTGCAAGAAGCCGAAAGAGGTACAATATCCAAAATTTCTCCATTCTCAAATAGGAGGCACAAAAATTGACAAAGTCAGATGTTAGTTTTCGTGCAAAATAACCTGAGCTTAAGCTGCTGCAAATGACTGACAAATGGACCATGCATTGAAATTTCAATGCAACAAAGAACGAATGTTACTGCTATCCATTTTGAATTTCAAGAAAGCAATTGCTAATAGCAAGTCCTGACACAACAACATTTTCCCCCTTTTCTTCCATAACGCTCACTTATTTTTGCACTCCATAAAGTCTAAATGCAAATAATCTTTCTCATCCAGAGACAATGTTAACTTTTAGCTTTTCATGTTCCATAGTGGTTCACCGTCATCCAAAATATCAATTAGTATTAATTATATACTGAACAAGCAAAATTACCTCATAGCATATCCAACCTACAGAAACAATAACCGCCACAGCCAAAGCATTTGTGAACTTCCTGTAGATATCTAGTTTAGCCAACAGACGTCTAGCCTGCCCCATAACATCAATAAACAAACGTTATTTGGTTGGTTATTTCAAACTTCAAGCAGCACCTCAATGTACCAACACAAAAAGAAAAACAAATGGAAATCAAAATGCAGTTTATTTAACACAAAAGGAAGTCCAACCCCCCCATCCCCCCCTCCCCCCCAATAAAAAAAACTTCTGTTGACACAGGCACAATGACTTGCAAGCCTATAAAACATTATACACAATCCAGTCAGAAGATCATAAAGCTGTCGTATGAGTTCAGCAACAAAGAAAATGAATCCCACCTTGATGTAAGTAAATTTTATGAAGACATATTTCTCTCCCTCTCTCTTTGTTTTAAAAAAAGTGATTGTTATATTCTTACAATCAAAGGTTGGACAGTTGTGACGGAGTGTAAACCAAGTTTCAAAGATCCACCATATCCCCTGCCCTCACCCCCTTATAGAAAATGCCAAAAAGGTGAAAAATAATCCTTCAATCTTATTCAAATCAATGGGATACATGCTGTTAAATAATACATCTTCATGTTCAGTTAGGAAGTTTCTAAAAACTAAACAAGAAAGTTTTTAAATCTAAGTTTGGAAACTACACAATTTAGGATACAAAACAAAAAGATGGAAAGATACAACAATATTCATAAGATACATTCCTAATCTAGAGAAAAGAATCAATCAATAGAATAGGAAACTTGGGATTGAGTCAATCCCAATCTTGCACGAATTGATTGATTGATATCACGGATTGTTGACACTCTCCCTCAAGATTGGGAGTGGATATCTTCCATTCCAATCTTGCATACAAACCTTTGAAACACTGTCGAAGGTTATCCCTTAGTTAGCATATCTTCCAGTTGATCATTTTAGGAGACATATGGAGTACAAATCAGCCCTTTATCAAATTTTTCCTTAAAGAAATGTTTGTCCACTTCAACATGTTTGGGTTTGTTATGTTAAACTGGATTGTAAACAATATTTATTGCTGACTTATTATCACAATAAAACTTCATAAGACCTTGCCATCAAACTTTTAGATCATCCAACAAGATTTTTAACCACAATAATTCACACACTCCTAAGGCCATAGACCGAAATTCAACTTCTGCACTTGACCTACCCACCACATTTTGTTTTTTGCTCCTCCTCCATGTGACAAGATTGCCCCTTAAAAAAGTGCAATAACCTGAGATAGACCTCCTATCCACAACAGAACCTACATAATTAGCATCAGTGTAGACTTCAAGGTTCATAGTTCCTCCTCTTTCAAACAAAAGTCCCTTCCCAAGTGTCTCTTTTTAAGTAGTGAAGTATCTGATAGACTACCTTTAAGTGAGTTTCTCTAGGGTTGTACATGAACTAATTGACTACTCCCATTGCATAAAGCTATGTTTGGCTGAGTACTAGATAGATAAGCTTCCCAACCAGCCTTTGATAGGATCCCTTGTCAATCACATCATCTCCTAGAACTTCTCCCAACTTATGATTTGGATCAATGGGTGTGTCTACTGCCTTACACCCTAACATTCCTGTTTCAGTTAGAAGGTCAATGATATATTTTTGTTAGGAAATAAAAATACCTTCTATTAAGTGTGCCACTTCTATGCTCAAGAAATACTTCAAACGCCCCAAATATTTTATTTCAAACTCACTGATTAATCATTCTTTTAGTCTATGCATGTTGTCCTCATCATTGCCTGTAACTACAATATCATCAACATAGACAATTAGTATGGTTACTTCCCTTATGGCCGAATGTTTAACAATGAGAGTATGATCTCCTTGGCTTTGCTGATATCCTTGTCCAAGCATTAACTTTGTGAACCTACCAAACCATGCTCGTGGGAACTGTTTTAAGTCATATAGGACTTTATTAAGCTTACACACCACTTTTTCCTAATTTTGGGAGTCATAACCAGGTAGTAGATCCATGTAAACCTTTTCTTCAAGATCCCCATGCAAAATGCATTCTTGACATCATATTAATGCAATTGCCAGCCTAGGTAGCAACTAAGGATAAAAGGACATGAACTGTGTTCAACTTAGCAACAGGGGCAAAAGTGTCCAAATAATCGACTCCATATACTTGAGTATACCCTTTAGCTACTAACCAGGCCTTGGAACAATCCAAAGATCCATCAGATTTATATTTGTCTGTATACACCCAACGACAACCTAGTGGATGTTTCCCTTTGGGCAATGAAACAAGGTCCCATGTTCGATTCTTCTCTAGGTCTGCCATCTCAGCTTCCATAGCATCTCTCCAATGCTTATTCCCTATAGCTTTAGAAAAATTGTGTGGAATAGGAATGGTATGAAGGTTGGTAAGAAAGGCTTTGTGAGAGGATGACAATCTAGAATAAGAGAGGAACAAATGTAAGGGGTGTTTAGTGCAAGCCCTAGTACCCTTCCTAAAGACAATAGGTCAATCAAGATCACTATTGGAGGATGCTAGTTCGGGTGTAGGATTAATATGGGATATAGAGTTCGCATCATCAGGAATGAGAGGCTCAACAGTGGGGTTTACTTAATGATGTGTAAGGTGAGTTGATGGTGTTGTTGGTGTTGTCATATTCAGGAGTATGATTTGAGTCAGATTTTGTGACCTGCATAGGAGTAGCAGCCGACCATTTTTTTGCTTGATACACCTGTAATGGCCGAGGACTGCTTGGGATAGGCTCTTACAATGTCATGCTTAGTGAGTCCTTTGGACCAGTGGCTAGTAGAGGAAATGATGACAGATCATGATCGATAGGAATAAAAAATGGACTTTGATATGAGGATAGGGACTTACTAAAAAAGGATTCACCATCAACAAATGTGACATTAGCTGACACAGTATTTCTTTGTAGGGGGATGATAACACTGATAGCCCTTTTGAGTAGATGAATACCCAAGAAACATGCATTTTAAAACTCGAGAATCTAACTTACCCCTATTAGCAATTAGAATATGGACAAATGAGACACACCCGAATACTTTAGGTTTCAACCCTTGACTAGACACATGGCAGTCGGGAAAGAACTTAGTTAACAGTTGAATTGGGCTACAAGATCCAAGGATTTGAGAGGGCAGCCCGTTGATAAGAAATGTGACTGTTAGGGCTGCTTCTCCCTAATAATGTTTGGGAACACTGTGGTGGAATAGAAGCGCCCGAATAACATTAAGAAGATGCCCAATTTTCCTCTTGGCCACTCCATTATGTTAAGGAGTGTAAGGGTAAGATGATTCATGGATGATACCCTTATGTTGGAAAAAAACAAAGAGGGATTGATTGAAAAAATCCTTGGCATTGTCTGATCTAACCCTTTTGAAACCTATCTTAAATTGTTTTTTAATCATATTGTAGAATGTAGGGAAAATATTACTAACTTCAGCCTTAGTTTTCAAAAGATATAGCCATATTACTCTAGTACAATCATCAATAAAGACAACAAACCACCTTGCTCTAGAAATATTATGAACTGGTGAGGGCTCCCAAATATCACTGTGAATTAAGGTAAATGGAGAACTAGTCCTTTTATAAGATGAAGCAAAAGAAACTCTCTTATGTTTTGCAAACTCACACACAACACAATGGAAACTGTTGACACTTAGACCCCTAGACAATTATGGAAACATCATTTTAAGAGTGAAAAAGGAAGGATGACCAAATTTGTAATGGTGTAGCCATATTAGATCCTTGTTGGACTGAACTAAGCATGACACAAGAGGAATCTGCCCTCGTGTGTCCTATCCATCTGATCCCTCAAAGTAGAAGAGCCCAACCCTAGCTTTAGCAAGCCTAATCCTCTTCCTCGTGCCCTGTTCTTGTATCTCACAATGGATGGATAAAACATTACATTGCAATTAGTGTTTAAGAGAAGCTTTTGGATGGAGACCAGGTTAATAAATAGTTTGGGAACATGGAGCACATTTATGAGGGTGAGATGTTTATTAAGAATAACATATCCTTTGCCAGCAATAGTGGTAAAAGAACCATTAGCTAGGGTGATTTTTCAGGAACTAGAACAAGGGCTATAGGTAGTAAAGTGATGAGAAAAAGGTGTCATATGATCCGTAGCCCCCCGAGTCTAAAATCTAAGAGGTAATGGGATTTTTTCCTGAAGCATATAGAGTAAGAGAATTAGAAGAGATACTTGTGAGAGCTAGAGAGCAAACACCTTTTTGCAATCCCTTTTTCGAGAGATTCTAAGAAATTCTTCAATTTTTCAATCTCTGCCCGATTAAACTCCAGGGTGTCTCCTTGTTCAGATCCCTTCTGGTGTGATTGCTGGTGACCATTGGCCATGTACACTTGGCCTTGATTTTTTAGTGACCCACTCTTGGGAGGCTTTCCATAGAGCTTCCAACACCTCTCTATGGTGTGCCTAGGTTTTTTTACAGAAGGTACACTATAGAGTATCCTAATCCATAGCTTTTTTTTCTTCTCCTCCCTTACCTTGATCATGAGTATTCAAAGATACCAAGGTTGACACCTCCACTAGAGCAGTTTCCAACATGACACCCCTTCTTCCTTCTTCTGCACAAAAAATAGAAATAACCTCATTTAAAGATGGCACATCCTCCTTACTAAGGATTTGCACCCTTACCGCATCCAACTTCATATTTAGGCCAGCTAGAAGATCATATGTCTGCTCTTTCTCCACAAACTTCTTGTGTAAGGCTGCATCTTCATCACACTTCATTTTAAGACACTGGTAATGATCCAACTCTTGTCACAAAGTTTGCAATAAATTTACATACTCAATGACAGATCTGGTCGCCTGTTTTGTGGCTGCTACCTTTGCACAGATTTCATAGATCTGAGCCGCATCTCGAATCTTGGAGTATGTGAGTTTGATTGCCTCCCAAATTTCTTTGGCCATTGTTAGAAACATTACCGTGTCACTAATTTCAAGGATCATGGAATTCCATAACCATGACATCACTAGGGAATCAGGGAATCCTCTTCATCCCATGTTGCAAATGTCGGATCTCCTTCTTTAGGTCTGGTCCTTCTAGATGACTTAATTTCCTTTTTCCCTTGAGAAACGTTCGAATTAACTAGGACCACTTCAAGTAGTTCTTACCGTTTAACCAGTAAGTCACTTGAAGACTTGGTAAGTCTCCTCCGGAGCCTCCACCGTTGTGTCCAGCAAACAGAATTTCCGTTGTGCTGGTGCTGCTGAAATCAGCCCCATCAACTTGGGTATTTTGTGAAGTGGACATGATGTTCAAAAGATTGAAGATTGATTAAAAAAAAAACAGATTAAAGGCAGAAGATGGCCACAACAGTTCCAAAGAAATGGTGACTATTGTCCATGCTCTAATACCATGCCAAAAAAGGTGAAAAATCATCCTTCAATCTTATTCAAATCAATGGGATACATGCTGTTAAATAATAGATCTTCAGATTCAGTTAGGAAGTTCTTAAAAACTAAACAAGAAAGTTTCTAAATCTAAGTTTGGAGACTATACAATTTAGGATACAAAACAAAAAGATGGAAAGATACAACAATATTCATAAGATACATTCCTAATCTAGAGAAAGGAATCAATCAATAGAATAGGAAACTAGATCAATTAATAGAATAGGAAACTTGGGATTGATGTTGATAGTCAATCCCAATCTTGCACGGATTGATTGATTGATATCATGGATTGTTGATAGAAAAGAATAAAAATGCTGAAAGTAACCTTTATCAACTAAAATTTCCATCATTTTTTGTCTTTTCCTCTTTCTCCCCCCTTTCAGTTAATCTCACATTTAAGGGAAAAAATACACCTTCATAATTTGGGGAAAAAAACCCTTCATTGTTTTACTCTTTTCCTTTGTTCTTTTTTTTTTTTTCCCCTTTTTGGAGGGGGTGGGGGAGAGAAAAATCTATTCTACTACTATAGTACATTAGCACAGACTAGAATACCATCTGACTCATAGCCTTCCTCTGAAATGTCTAACTAAAAAACATGGCATTGCTGCTCCCGCTGTATTTTCAAGGGGGCCACAGACTGATCTTGACTAAAAAGTTTACCATAAAATTAATTAAATATTCCTTAGAAAGTAGAGGAAGTACCTGCAGTTTATTCAAAGTTGCAGAGAGGGAGGTAAATATCCAGAGAATGAAGAAAGCATCCAATATTGCCACAGGAATAACCAAAAACAACCTTGCTTTTCCTGAAAGATCACTGATAGCACCAACATTCTCTACCAGTTCAAGTACTTCAGATGCAAGAAAGAAGGTTGCTCCCAGTGTTAGAACCTTTGACGTAAGACCACCTAGGGTAGGTCTTACAACACCATAACCCATGGAAACCATCAGAATGATCAACCGTGAAACTGTGCGTTTCACAGTGCCAAAGGTCACAGCCCATACAGTGGTTCCAGTTGGTCTAATTCCTGTTTCATTAAATTCTGCATAGTCAAAATACCACAAGGCCATCTCAAACATGCCCAGTGTTATCACTAGTGTAATACAATTTTGCAGTGGAATAACCTCTTTCCAAAATCTTGCATACTGAGAAAACCAGAACACTCCAAGAACCACAAAAGCAAGAGACATGAACCCATAAAAGTTCATAAGTGGTGCCATTCTACCAGGAAGGTAACCAGTTGGATTTTTCCATATTGATTTACCCTCTACGACCAACTCCTTTAGATTTGGATCACAATGAATGAAATAAAGGTTATACATCCCAGTTTCTGTAATTTCTATTGACTTTGATGGCAGGGTTGTAATTAAATCATCAACATTGAATGACACACTAAACACTTGGGGCCAGCCTTGATTTTTCATTGATGGCCGGTGAATGATTTCACCTTCATTACATACACCCAACTTTGCAAGATCCGCTGTGCAGCATACAGCTCTTTGACCCCCATAAGCTGAGCCTCCAATTGTCTCTCTCTCATCTACCTCAAAAACAACAGCATGAACTAAACCTGAGCTGAAATTTGATAACTCTTCGGGCCTTCTGAATGTAATCTTCTCAAAACTGATTTCAAAAAGTTGGTAATGTTAGAAAAAAAATACCAGAAAGATTCTAAAAGAAAAAACTCAAACCAAAATCTAATTTGGATACAAGAAGAAAAGAATTCTATATGGACTGTTAACACTAACTAACAGTCTTCATTGTAACAGTTTGAGTAAAAAAGCTTTAACTACTATCATGCATTAATACCTTCATTTACTTTAAAAACCTATTTGTGATCATGGATTCAACAACAGGGAAAATGATCGATTATCACCTGTTCACAAACCTATTCATGATCAGACATTCAAGAATGAGGAAAATTGTTGATGCTATGCACAAATATACACTTCCTCCAAGACAGAGACTTCCAGGATAAGTTTTTACTTCAAGAAAATTATTTTTTTCTTTTCAGTGAAAAGTTAAAAGATAGAAATTTACAAATATAAGCAAGCCACAATAATGTCAGCAAAGCCATTACGGATTTTTTCACGGCATATGAGCTTGTCATAGTTAATATTAGGTTAAGGAATAGAATGAACACTTGGTTAATGACTTATCAACAACCCAAAAAAACTACCTTCTTATGAGACAAAAGGATTACATATGTTAGGAGGATTGAGAATACCTACACAAAAAATAGACTAATAGTCCTCAACATCCACATCAAAAAATGGAGGAAGAATGATAAAAATGAAACCAAAAATCAGATGGTGGGATTTAAAATATGAAAAACAAGCTATTTTCAAGGATGAAATATGTGACAAAAGAGATTGGACTGTAGAAGGAGAAACTAACCAAATGTAAATAGAGATAAGCTAGTGCTATTTGAAATGGAGAAAAAAACGGCTCAAGGAGAGAACTAAAGGGAAAAGCTCCAAACCAGAAAGAATCTTGGTGGTAGAATGAACAGGCTAAAGAAAAATCAAAACCAAAAGAGCTTGCTCCAAAACATTACATACATACCGTTACGAAGAAAGCCAAAAGAGGTATATTTTAGCGAAAAATGAAGTAAAGTCAAAAGCTTAAGAAAATTTATATCAACAACTAGACACAAAAGATGAGAAAAAAGTTATATATATATTTATATATAAACTCTTTAAAGCACAAGAAAGAAAAACAACGGATTTAAGTCAAGTGGAATGCATAAAAGACAAAAATAAAAAGTTACTAGTAAATGAAGGAGCGATCAAGGAGAGATGGAAGGAATTTCTCAAAGCTATTTAATGAAGGTGGAGAAATAGGTGATATGTTGGGGGCCTGGGGCATCTCAATAACTCTAAAAAATATGGAAATTACACATTCTATAGATGTATTTGTCCGATATGATAAAATAAGCATAGAAAAAAGATGAAGAATAGTAGAGCAATGGGAACAAATAATATCCTGAAAAAAGCATGAAAATACATGAGCGAAAAGGGCATTTTTTGGTTACGAAAATTATTTAATAGGATCTTTAAATCAAAAGGGATGTTGAATGAGGTGAAGAAAGAGACCTTTAGTGCTTATTTATAAAAATAAAGTAAGTTGTGAAAATTATAGAAGGATCAAGCTAATGAGCCACATTATGAAACTTTGGGAAGGGTAATTGAGCAAAGATTAAGATTAAGGAGAGAAACTAAAGTCCTTTAAAACCAGTTTGGTTTTATGCTAGGTAGATTAACAAATGGGAGCTATCTACTTATTAAGAAGCCTAACAGAAATGTACAGAGATAAAAAAAAAAAAATTACAAATTGTATTTAGACTTGAAAAAGACCTATGATGAACGTCCCATAGAAATCTTGTCGAAACCGATGGAAAAAAAAGGAGTTTGAATTATTTACAAGTTATTAAGGATGTGTATATCATACAGGAACATGCATTAAGACTTGACGAGGAGAAACTGGGACTTGCTCGGTTACAGTTGGATTACATCAAGAATCTGCATTGAGCCTTTCTCTTTGCTCTTGTGATGGATTAACTAACAAAGTACATCCAAGAAGAAGCGCCTCAGTGTATGCTATTTACATGATATTGTCCTAAAAGGTAAAACAAAGAAATGTGTGAATAATAAAATCGAATCATGAAGAAACACCTTAGAATCCACATGTTTTACGTTAAGCTGGTCAAAAACTGAGTATGTGGAATTCAAACTCAATGAAGATAGAAGTGTGGGCGGTGAAATTATGAAATTTGTTAGTAAGCTATCCAAAAAGAAAGGATCAATTTTGATATCTTGAATCAATTGTTTAAAAAATGACAAGATTGTGGAATATGTTACTCATAGAATCAAGGTAAAATGGTTAAAACAGAGAAGTGCATTCAGCATTTTACATGATTATAGAATTCCTTTAAAGTTAAAATAAATAATTTATCAGACTGCTATGAGACTGTATCTGTCATATGGCTCAAAATAAAATATTAGTGCAACTAATGGGAATGTTAGGTGGATGCAAGTGCGCGTGAGAGAGAGAGAGAGGGAGAAGGGAAGGGGGGGGTGTTCATATTTAACAAGGTTGGAGTAATGTTTATTGAAGATGAGACATGAGAATTATGGTTAAGATAGTTTGAATATGTGAGAAGAAAACTAATAAAAACACCAATGAGTTGACTGAATGAAATGCAGGAATCACATCAAAATAGGGAGTCAAAAACCGAAGAAAATTAGGTGGGAAACCCTTAGACATGACAAAATATAATGGCCTAACAAAGAATATGGTCACGGATAGAGATGGATGGATTGTGATAACAGCCTAACAGAATGTTCGTGTGGCTGATACCACCTAGTGGGATTAAGGCTTGTGATTGTTATTGTCGTTGAGCAAGTTGCAACATACACTAACATATTAATAATCAATGACAATAATGCAGCTAATAGTAATAATAAAAGGGTTTAGTTTGCCAAGTAATTCATAAATTCTCTGATTGAGAAGGATGTATGTCCAATATCATTATGATCTCCATTAAAGTTCTTCCAATCCCAAGCTGGTAGCCAAAACAGAAAAAACTATTTAACATTTTATTTCAGGAAAAAATAAAGTAAAGGTAATTCAATATAAGACTATATTTGGAACTAGGATTTGTCAAGGAAGAGGAAAACGGAATTACTTGAATGATCCATTTTTTGTCGGTAACCAATACAGAACGAATTTTCTACAAACTCTAATTCATGCAAAAAATAAAGAAATAAGTAGTTTTCACTTCATTTTCGCTTCTCTTCCCTTTCCCTTTCACATGTTCTAATTTCAAAGATAGCATCCGTAAAATGCCAGCGACAACTTGTAGCTCAATTGGCGTCAACTTCAGAGTCAACAAGGAGTCAGATCTCCACAAATTACAAAAACATCACGGCCGTGCAAAGTGCAAATAATCCACACAAATCGAAAGAGATTTCCGTACAATAACCTAAATCAACAATCTATCTGCAGATTCAAAATGGAGAAAGAAAGAGAAGAGATAAATATGTAATTCACCGAATATAAGCGTCGCCATTGGCATAGACGGAGGATTGGTTCTGATTGGGAAGCGACGAGTAGATTCCTTCACTGCCGCCGTGAACCACGAAGGCGTTACCTTTACTGACGAACTTCTCTCCGGCGTACTCGTGCACGGAGGCTTCAACTCTGCTGAGTGACGAAGCAAACACTAGGCACAGGCCGCACAGCAAAGCTGAGATTGACTTCAACCGCCACACCGACATTGCCGGTTGAATTCTCACCTGAAACTTCGGCTCCACCGTTCCACAGAGAGAGATAGAGAGAGAGAGATCTGCTGAGCTGAAGAGGTTCCAAAGAGTAAGTGAGAGATCTCGAGCTAAAGACAACCAAACAGCAACGTGAGGTTGGTATCTAACTCTGGTTAAGTTTCTTTAACCAGTCCAGAACCAGGCAAATGCTAGCATACAACGCACATCGGTGCGCTCGAGCTTTTGATCGTCCTCGGTCATGATTAGTCAATGGCTAGGCAAGGAGAGCAGGTTCACTAATCAGACTCCATTGGAGTGACCTTTAACGTTAAGTTAGTTCCGGATGTAGCTGATTACTTTTAAGTTGGTCGGTGCCGTCGGTTCCATTCCAAGCGACCTTTACTTTTACCTGTTAATTAATAATTATTAGATTATTAGACTCTTTTTTAATTACAAATTTATAAAAATCACTTCTAATAAAAATTAATTCATCATTTAGTCAGATTATTTTTAATACAATTTTTTGAAAAATGTGATAATTGGGATTTTAACTATCTTTTTTAGGTTGAAAACTTATAAATATTTGGTTACAAACTCCAAATTTATGTTTCTAAAATCATTTTTTTAAATTTACCCAAATACCACAAAAAAAATTATAAAAGCAACAAGGGCTTGAAATTACTCCAAATTTTTATTTTACTAAAATAAAATGATTATCTTTAATATTTTAAAAATTACATTAAACGTTGACCAATAATTGAGTAAAAAACAAAAAAATATACAAGATGATAATGGTTCACTGTCTTTTTTTCAAGTTTGACCATTAGAAGTTTCAAACACTACTCTCATACTTATATGGACTGTAAATTTGATAAGGTGCAAATTTAACATATTGTTTGTGATTATCTAAGGATTAAATTTTGAATTTGATTCGTAATTAATTTATTTGTTCACTTATGTTAGAAAGAAAGTAGATCATGAGTTTATAAAAAATGTGAGATGATCTGAGTCAAAACCCGACTATACATTGGAATCCATCAATTTCTCACATTACCAAGAAAAAAAAAATTATAATACTAACAAAATAATTTTATTCCCATATATGTTGATATGCAACCACACCTTCATGGTAGCCAATGTATTTTCATTGTTTAAACTCATATTTTTTCTCCCAATACTTGCACTTTTTTTATATAGTCACTCAATTTTTTCTTTATTTTAATTACACATATAAAATTAATTTTTAAATCAATTTAAATTCTATACTTTAACTTTTTTTTTATAAAATAATTTAAAATTTTTATTTTTTTAATTACACTCATATACATATATTTTTAAATCAATTTAACTCTTATACTTTAACATATAAAAAAAATAAATTAAATCATCTCTTTAAAACATCAAAATATAAAAATTAAATAGATTAAAAAATATAAATATATAAATATAATCAAAATAATAAAAAATTTAGATGATTGCATAAAAATAAAACGTGAAAAATAAAAGGACAAAAATATAAATTTAGCTTTCCCGACAACAACCAAACGGCTTCACCAAGTCAACCAACATTAGGAAGGATGAGAGAAATGAGGAAATACCAGCGCAACACCTCAAAACACTTTTCTCAACATGCTAATAACAATGAACAAACTAATAGATTGAAAGGAAAATGCCAAACTCCACCCCACCAGTCTACATTTTACCATCATCCATGGAGACACCAAAATCCACCCAAAACAGAAGGAAATACTCAACAATCTTGGACACAACCACACATCTCATGCCCTATTATTCTCCAGGGCCATTAGTTTGGAAGGTGAGGTAAAAGCTCTCAATAATTTTGAAACATAAAACAGATGAACAACCTGATGACTATTGGTGTAAATGTTACATAGAGTCGACGTAGAGAGAGAGAGAGAGAGAGAGGAGCAAAGCAACAATTCAATCCGTCATTGGTTTGCCAGCATCAACCAACCGCAATAATATTTGTGGATGACTTGGCCCGAGCCTGATGAAAAACGCAGGACTGAATGTCAGAATCATGTACACAAACTAGTCCATATCGAGGAACTCCATCCGTTTCCTCATGGAACCTTTCAGATCCGTAGCCTCCCTTTCTGCTTTTTGTGCCTGTTGAAAGAACACAGCAATGTGGAATTGTACAAATGGCTGAACCGACCAATGATGTCTACAGATCAATAAGGGGGAATGAAAACAAAAAGAAAACTCAGCGCAGAAATTACACGGGAATTGGTGAAAGCGACTGGAAATACAAGTGTCACGCATTGGCATCCTAAATTCTCATTTTCAAATCAATTCCACTCATGGTAAACTTCCACCTAATATGACATTACTTGAACATAAAATGCTTAATGACCCTTGCCTTCTTCCAGACAGATTTAAAAACCTAGTAATTGATAAGGCTTCTTTCTTTTCTGTAGATCTTTATATTTATTAGTGCATACACTTTTTATAAGAAAAATATACAAAAGTGGCCAATGGGAATAGGGCTGGGTCTAAGGGCACTCTAGACACCCATATAGCATGTATTCACTTAGGCAACCATATATATATCCAAAAACAAGATAAAAGACACTGTATATATAAAAGAAACTACATGAACTGGAACCTGGTCAGTATTGCAAAAGTTTTTACAGAGGTTAAAGTCACATAAATCACTACTAAGTACTTGATCAAATAGCAAACTCAAAAGCCAACAGCATAGAATTGACAGGGGCCACTAACCACAATATCCTAGGGTAGCAGAAAACAGAGACAGTTGGATTTCCCCGCTCAACAGGAGTATTGGCAAGAATATGAGCACTCTTCCTTAAAACATACTGTTTTCTACAAGGATAATGATTTTTGCACAGAGAGAGCGCATCGAATCCATTCGTGCGCACAGGGGGGGGGGTGGAAGGGGGAATCGCTCTCCTCAGCAAACGAATTTGATGCACCTTTCAGGTGCACATATCAGCATCCTTTCTGCAATGCTTTTTTATACTTTTGATCCCATTCTATTTCATACAGTTGGATCAGCATGCAACATGGTGGTCATGTAAAGGGACGAAAAATGTTACACCAATTTGTGTTTATATGTTTTTTGATCAAGTATTACCAAAAACAATACTGAAGAAAGAAGAGAAAAGGAAAACCCAAGTAAAGAGAAGTTTTCGCATCATGTTGGGTGAAATAGTGTATGATTGAATTACAGGGGACGTAATCTATGTTTATTGAATTTCATGAATCATACCCCTTTTTGAACACATGGATACATACAACAAAATATCGTAGGTGAGTCTCCATCTGTCCTTAAATGCATGTCTTGAAAAACAAAAGCTCAGGCCTGAAATTTTCAGATCCTAAACAGTCCCATCTGTAAGCATAGTACTGCAGTGAGCATAAAGCCTAATTAGGATATTATGAGAACTTCCAGAGAAGATTTTACTATCAGACAAGAAATTATCAGCTTCCAAACCCAAATCTAAAAAGTCATTAACATGCCTGTTCCACAAAAGGGGGTTGAACTGGGGGGCTAGAATCAGGATAAACCTAAATCCTAATCTTTGGCAACATTAGCATGAAATTTGCTTCTACACTTTGCAAGGCAGAAGCTTTGACCATTACACCAAGTGATCCCCTCAAACTAATTACTTGTCTTTTGAAGATAAACCATAGTTGATAATTTTTCAAGTACTGGCCTCCAATAAATTTAGACATTGTTTCCAAAGATCAAACACCATTATTATCAACTGCCTCCTTTTCTCTACAAGATGAATAATTTTCACTTGAATAGCTCATAACCTTTGCTTAGACAAATAAAAATACTTGCAGGTTTAGACACACAAGGTTCATTTCATCATTACTCCGCCAGGGGATATTATCCACTGCCGGTCCCAAGCCCGGATAAAGGAGGAGGGTTGCGTTAGGTAGCCGACAGCCAGCGTAAAACCTAGTCGGATCCAAATATGAATTCTAGACAAACTATCTGTTGGGATGTAACCCACATAGAAGTCTAAAATTCATGTAGCCAACCCCACATAGTGGGATAACGGCTGGATATGTTGTTTAGACACACAAGGAAACCATCATTGAAATGTTGTCCGGTAAACTAATTGACAAGTTGGCATAGGAAATATTAAAATTAAATACTAGTCAAGAAAAAGAAAATTATAGGTAGTAGAATCATGTCCTGAAAACTAATGTAATATTTCCGTTTAATAAATCGTATCTATTGGATACTTCAGCTGGAAGCAAAACTGCTTAAACAAGTATTATTACAGAATAGTTGCAGTGTGAGCAAGTCAACAATTCAGTTTGTATAAAAAAGCTACCCAAAGTACTTTTATACCAGCACATAACAACAAATTGAAATAACACAAGCAACAAAGTAAGATTGTCCCTTGGTAACAGAATCCAGGTTCATTATTCATGGCATATGCACTCTTCATAGAAACATTCTGAGAACACCCCCAAAAAAAACCAAAACAAAAAAATTTACCCTTCTTATCTCTTCTGCAGTAACACGAGTCATGTGTGGGGGAAGTTCTTCTTTCTCTTGGTCCTAAATGTTAGAAATAAAGTATGAGGTAGGTTAAAATAGTTCATTTCCACAAAAAGAGAAGGCAATGGATAAGAATTTACTCTTACCAGCTCACCGATCAAAACAACATTCTCCCCACGGATTACATACAAACCTAATCGAATGTCACAATAAAGATCACCTACAATAACTCGCTCACAGGCACCTTCAAGAACAGCATTTGCTGGAAAAAGCATATAAAGCCTTGTCAGTTAAGTGAACATTAGATGTATTAGCAGGAGAAACATAAGTAAATAACATTTAATAAAAATTATACCAAATTGATCAAATGAACGAAGTATTCCCAAAAGTTTTCTACCATCTCTCAGCAATACAAGAAGCTTCTCTGTGGACAGAAAAAGAAAAATCAAAATTTGTATCAAACATAAATACCAAACAATTAAATAGGAGGAAGACAGTCTGGTATCTCTAAAACTTCAGCGCTAACCTGTATCCACATCCATCCTAAACTATCCATATTTCAAAATTCACATAGACCATATATGTGGTCAAATGTTCAACTAAATACAGTGTTTGCAACTAAGAAATCTGATTGAACAATTTACAGATAAATCTCTTTTAATGCGGTAGAGATTTCTATATTTGCAATAGAGCCACATGAACTTCAAGGCTGAAGCCCCTAAATAGAAGGCTCAAAAACATGGAACTTGTCCTTCACCACAAAAGGTGAACAAACTATGTGCTCTTTTTTGATTGGTGACAAAAACAAATATGCGGGCAATGCGAACAACAACAACACAACATATCCAGCGTTTATCCCACTACGTGGGGTCAGCTATATGAATTCTAGACTTCCGTGTATTTCTGTCTTTTGTCATATCTTCATTTAAGCCCATACACTTCAAAGAATTTAACAAACTGGATGCATGCACCATGACTCGAACCCAAGACCTCCAGCAAGTCCAAACCTTCCCTTGCAATGAGAACTCTAAAGAAATGATTGGTGAGCTAGAATTCATGTAGCTAGTCCCATCAAGACTTGATATGTGGTAAGAACTCAAGTGAACAAGACAGATCAGAGTAAACCAGAAAATGAAGGGAAACAATATGACAGAAGAAACATAACTTGAACAGGAGGGGAGAGGAGCAAACTATAGAGACAATGATAAGTAACTAATTCCGAACATTGTTGAAGCAATATGTAATAAAGCATCAAGGAATTTCAACATCCTAATACTCAAAACTTTAACAATGGATGGATGAATACATCTATTCAGTTTTTGTCAGCAATTATAAATTGCAGAACATTTAGTTATCCAGAAAATAATGCACAGAAGTATAGCTAGATATACATGGACGTTTGTCAAATCCTTTATTTAGAAAGAAAGATAGATATATAACTCTTTATAAGTGAATTTTTTGGCATTTGTTCTGATCCATAAAATCAGGATTTTCAGCGTTCAATTTGGGAGATCAAAGTTGATGACCAGTTTCAAAGAAAGGGAAACCAAAAGTCTTCAAATACCAAACATAATCACACAGTCCTAGCTTCAACATAGATGCATCATTGAGAATTTTTGAGGGGGGGGGGGGGGGGGGAAAGTCCCTAATATATTATATCATAAAACTTATATCTGACTTAACTTTTTCAAGGGAAGCTTATGCCTTGCTCCCCAAGGTGTCACAAGTGAATCAAAACCATTTTGTTTCTTTTAGAGGATTCTTTATCAACTAAAAGAGAATAGAAAAGAAAAACTTTTTGCCAGCATTAATTACATTATACAATTAGATGAGAGACAACAACTAGAGGTAGGCAACTTTATTTTAAATTTTTAGTCTCTTGGCAATTAAATTTCTTTTTTATCAAAAAGCACAATACAATGATGCGGAAAACATCCACAAAGCATAAATAAGGACACAATCTTCAAGAAATTATTCTTTTAAGGGATCTAATTGTTTGTCTGTTTCCTTGGAAAGTCTCTCTTATCCAGCAGTAGAAAAAAAGAACCATGCCTCAGATACTTTCCACTAGTATGACCATCTAAAGTAAGCATGTAAAACATAAAATCTGGATGTACCCAAGTAGATTCACTGTTCCTAGGCATGAAAATGAAAGTTAGGGGTGAGAATGTAAGTCTAAGCAATACTATGGCACTTATTTATGGGTCTGTCCAGCGGCAAACTTCACAGTTTCTCAATAATGAAACTTGTATTTGTTAGTGTTGGCTGCAGTTAATTGCAGGTGTCCATTAAATAAACCTCTGTCAATTGAACATATTTTTCCATCTTGAAACTTCAACTCGCATCCTCCCTTTGAGTGCATCACAATTTAGCCAGCTAGTAACAACAAATACTTTTTCTTGGATGAATTATCTTGAAAACAAACAAACATGGGTGACTGAATTAATTTGCACTAAATCATCACCAAGAAATGGCTGTCTTGCCCAATAGCCATTTTTTATATCTATATGATATTTCTATTATTTGAGTATTATAGTTACAAAATAAGCACAAGAAACAAAATCTGTGTTAAGTAGCCTCTATGAGGGCAACTTTTTTTTTTTTTTTTTCATATTTTGACATGAATTCCAGAAAAAAGCATATTTGTAGGGGGCATAACCCTCCTAACAGAGCAATTGTATCACCTGAGTACAATAAAAAATGCATTGGAGCCATTACATTGGCACTCAAATGAATTCTAAATTGCAAGGGTTCAAGCACGTTCATAAACGAATTTTAGTAGAAAGTTAGCCCAAAACTAAAGGCACAGGATTGGATCATGGAATATTATAATTTTAACAGAAGATGGGTTAGCAATAAGGCTAAAAAGTTTGATGAGTCAATATACAAACTTAGATACTTAGATAAGAACCAACGAGAAATATAGTAGGCATTAATATTAATAAACTTTAAAAGATAATGTAGTAGATGTAAAAAGCTCAGAAGCTAGGATTATTGCTAAAGTTGTTATAGGAGAAGAGAATTTAAATGTTGTTAGTGTGTATACATCACAAGTTAAATTGATAGAAGAGATAAAAGCATAATTTGCAAGCGATTTAAAGGGGATACTGTAGTAAGGAATACCAAAAAAGGAAAAGATCATTATAAGAGATGACCTGAGTGACCATGTGGACAGAAAAGGGAATATGTATAGAGATGTGTGTTGCAGTTATAACTCTGAATAAAGAAATAATGAGGAAAAATTATTCTAAAGAAGGCCATGACATATCATCTCATCATAGCTAATGCAAAATTATAAAGGAGCTGGACAAACATTTGGTCACGTATAAAAATGGCTTATTGAGTACCCAAATAGAAAATTTCTTATGAGGCCAAAATATTGCTTGTGTTGCAACAATTTGTAAAATCATACTCAGGGAGTGTCTGACCACTTCCCATATATTTATGCTTCTCGACATCCATATCCAAAAAAGGCAGATAAATAATGATAAGAAGCAAAGACCCAAGAATCAAATGACATTGCTTAAAAGGAAAATAATAAGTTAGTTTCAAGGAAGAAATGTGCAATGAAAGAGATGAGGTTGTAAAAGGTAAATGCTAATCTGATGCAAAGCGAAATGACTATTGTTATTCAAAAAACAACAAAGACTAATATAGGAAAGTTGAAAGAGAAAAGCTGCAAATCAAAAAGAATCATAATCATAGAATACAAGATAAAAAAAATAAAGACAAAGGCAGCTTCTATAAGACTTTGCATACGTGCCCTACAGGAGCAGCAACAACAACCACCATAAGCCTTAATCCTACTAGGTGGGGTCAACTGCATAAATTCTAGACCTAGAATTGCATGCATTAAATATATTGTGGTGAGAAATAAAGATTGATCTATTCCATAAAATGTCAGTTTAAATATCTTAAATCAATTATCAAAAAAGAATGAAGAGACTCTTGAGCATTCTATTCAAAGAATCATAATACATTGGTTAAGAAAGATAACTTCTTCTCATATTTTATGTAATTATAAACTTGGTGTGAGACGTTTAGGTATGATATGAATTATAAGAGCCTTACAAAAGATAAGGCCATAATATGCCTAAAATATTTTTAAGATGATTTAAACATGCAAGATATAAGATTAATAGGCACACATGTAAGGATACTGAATGGAATAAAAGAAGTTCGTAACAAAAGGGGTAAGAGTAGGACCAAAAGAACAGCAAGAAATTTCTTAAACATGACAGGACATGGGGTATAGTTGTTGCCTTAGAAAAGATGTAGTGATGTAGAGATGACAATAGGCAAACTCAAATTCATGTAGCTAATCCCACTAGCGAGAGTGGGGCTTCATCGTATTTACATTTTTTTCCAGACAACATGAACAAGCAAACAATTTTTTCACATGTATGAACACAAGTCAAGACAGCCAAAAACAATGAACATGAGCAAAATAAATGAAAGATACGACGAGGCCTTAGAAACTTACTGTCTAGATAGTTTGCGAGAGAAGTTGACAGATAGACATCTTCCGGCCCCGCCCAAGACATTGAACCCAAAGTTTTTCGGTATCTGAAAATTTACCGAAAAATCTTCCACAATTGAAACAAATGGCATTGGCAGCTCAGATTCTTTCTGATGCTTCACCAACCCAATGAAACAAAGAAACCTGGAAACACTATTAAGCCCTAATTGAAGACTAAATTTTAATAACACAGTCCTCCAGATCTAACAAAGGGGGCAAAATACTAACTTTGACGAATCCCGAAACCCTAAAAGCCCCAGAGACTCAAATTTCCGCCTCTGGGTTCTAATAGTTTCCGGGAAAAAAAAGAGAACAAAAACACACTCCGATCCAATCCTACTGGGATAATTCCAAGAGGAAACGAGGTAAGAAATTTCTCACCGGAAAAAAAAAAAAAAAAAGCGGCTAGGAAAGAAAATACGATGGAAAGAGAGAGAAAATCAGGGAAGCTTGTTCAGGAAAGGGGATTGAGACAGGATTATCAACTAGGGCTTGAAAAAGGCTTCGCCATGAGCTCTCGCCTCTCTGAAGAAAGTTATCGTCGCTGTCTTCCCCATCAACCCCACCGTCACCATGGACTTTGCTTTTCTCTCTGCATAAAAATGAAAAAATAAAAAAAAAATAGGTTTTTTTTTTTTTTTTTTGGGTCAATGAGAACGGCAATTATTATTTTTTTATCAGATAAATTTATTAAACGCGTGTCACGTTAACATGTTTATCAAGTGAGTATAAAAATATTTAAAATAATGTGACATCAGGATAATATCAAATTAATATTATGTTAGTCATTTTTAGGGGTAAGTATCGGTGCGATTATCATAGTTATCAAGACGTTGAAATTGAATAGATTAAATTTGTGTAAAAAAATGAACTAAATTGATCGGACACGTGAAAATTAAACTAACTAAAAAAATTGAAAAAATCGAACAAAGCAAAAAATTGATAAAATTGAAAGTTACGTAAGTAAATTTTTAATTACTTGAGTAAAATTTTCTAATTACTTAAATAAACAATAAAGTTGCACAAGTAATCTAAATATTACTTGATTAACAAAAATAATTAATTAATTATTTTTTAAAATAAAGAATAATTAAAAATTCTTTATTTTTTACTCAATTATTCTTGAAATTATACATGTTTTAATTCAATTATAACTCGATAAATGAGAAATATTATCGAATAATCTTAAGAGAGAGTTGATTTTATAACTCTTATTACTCGAGTAATGAGTAATATTAACTGGCTAATCCATAAAATTACTTGAGTAATTACTATATTGTACTCGATTATCATGCAACATTGATCGAGTAATCTTTTGATTACTCTAATAATCGATCAGTTCAATTATTTTAATTTTTTTAATACTAAAATTGAATAAAACTAAAATTATTAAACTTGAAAATTGAACCAAACTAATCCTCACTTTGAATTGAATCGACTAACAATTTCGATTAAACCTAAATTTTCAAATAATGTGCAGTAGTTACATTTTATTTTATATTTTGTTCAAATTATTATACATTTATCATCCATTAAAAAAATAATTTTAATATTAAAAATAAAATATAATAAAAAAAATAATTAACAATGCCCTTTAATTTTATTTATGCGTGCAAGCACTTTCCTTGGGCAGTGATGAATTGTATACTGACACATGGCGACACTTGATTTGCCGACAATGAGAAAGTCAAACAAAACTATCACTTTGATGACATCTAATAGCAATTATGCACGCTTCAATAAATTGGCTAATTATTAATTAACCCCAAGTTTTAATGCCAAATTTATTTAGTGTTAATTTTGGAAGAAAAAATATTATCTAAACACTTAAAATAGACATTTTGAGTGATATTTTATATATTTCTATTAATATAATATATTAAATTTAAGTATAGAAATAATATTTAAAAAAGTAATTATTAATTGCATGTTTTAAAATAGTATATTGATTAAAGAAAGGTTGAGGCTTAGAGACTCTTTAGATGTTGAAAAATACAAGAGATGTTAGGAAAGTCTATCTATAGCATTGGCAGTGAATACCCTTTAGAGGGCAGTATAGGCTATATATCACATACATTAATTGGGTAGAAGAATTACATGTGATAAATAAGTGGTTCTTTTTCAATCAATAATTGTCTAAAAGTGATAATTTTGTCATTCTCGATTTTTTCATGTATGATAATTTGTGTCCAAAATTAATGTTTTCTTTGTGTTTATAAATTTGTTTAACATTCAATAAAAAGAAACATGGCATTGCACAGCACAGGGGAGGAGTATATAATTTAATCCCTCATCAAAATATATGTAACATTGGCAACATGTGTTGTACCAAAATCACAGGTACAACCATGAAAAAAGGGGAGGGTGGGGGGCAGGGGAACACTGTCCTCAAATGGAAGAAAGAGACTGCTTCAGTAGTAACAATGTGGTCATCACTTGATGAGCCATCTGTCCTGATTCAGATAGAGATGGGGCTTATTGGTGGGTGGATTCCATTTTTCTTGGAAACTTGCAACTTTGGCCAAGATCCCAACAATACCTGGGACTTTCAATACCTCTCTCTCTTATTGCTCAAAAAAGGGTGGGTGTTGCTTGCAGAGCCAATACTAAGAGGAAACCATATATATGCCTAGATCTCTAGAACAATATCTGCAAAATCAAAGATTAAGATCCATTAACCCTATAGCGCTGCTCCATAAATAGATGAATTGATTGTTTGTTTTTTACTTTTGTTTTAGTTTCAATTGAGGGTGCATGTAGTGAAGCATATCTCAAGAAAATGAACTTACATTCAGAATCTGTCTTGACCCATTTACATCCATCCTTTGCCCCGTCTTTGGGTTCCTCTTCTTTGCTTTTATCTGTAGCTTGCTTGCCCTTCAAGTATTTCTTCATTGATGATGCTCGAGAAGCGTTTTGTGGGTTTATCTTCTTTGAAAGCATAGTCCTTAAGAGCTGCAGCAGGCCATAACCAAGTCGAAACCCATGTCAATGCTTAATCGAAAACCAAAAATACCAATGACCATCAACACATTTACAAAAGAAAAGGAATACTCCTAACAAAGGTTTTGTAGAAATAGGTGAAGATCGATACCTTTTCCATTCTTGATTCTTGAAGTGTATCTTTTAGACTGCGAGCAGGTGCAAATCCAGTTGAGCAAACGAACATTTTCTTAAGGAGGAAAGAAATGGACTTCTTCCCAATAGCTTTTTTATTCTTCTCCATGCAAACATCTTTGCATCTGTCAATAATTACTCTAATTGTCCGATCAATATCTTCTTCTTCATCATGATCACTGCAAACTGTAGTAGAAATCCTACGATCAACCTCCAAGCTTGATGGGCAGTTGAGGAATCTATCCAATGGGAGGTCAGCAATTTGATCTCCTTCAGCTTTAGAAACAGCCGTTTTTCGTTGCAAGAGCTTGGTCAACTCTTTTTGTAGCTGTCCAACTTCTTCAGGTGTGAAATCTGACAAATCGTCGTCAGATGAAGAGGGGTTATCTTGATGAAGGTTTTCATGACTTTGAGGATTGTTTTTGAGACCATGGTTTCCAAAAGTTCCAATTGCTAGCAGTCCATGAGGCCAGTCGCTGAATTCTTCTTTCAGAGGTTCTTGCTTTGTAGGATCTGTAAAATGGATTGATAAATTAACAAAAGCAAAAGGAAATCTACACATCAACTTAACTTTCAGGTATTTCTCAAATCAAAAGGAATAAATAAGTTCAGATCTTATCAAATCATGCATATAGTACTAGCTAGTGAAAATCTAGATGCTTGCAACAAATTAACTCTGCTGACTGAGATGTCATCGTTAATTTCTGGAACTTGCTTCTAAGGTAAGTTTTTGTCGATAATTTAAGCAGTAATACCAGGCATCTTGTTTCATTCATTCATTATACATGTTAGTTTTTTTATTAGAAAGAGGACAAAGTTGTCACCTTAAGCACTTTGCCCTGCAGACAAAGTCCAACACCCTCACAAATCCCCATCTTTGCTTTCCAAATTTTGAGCCCCTTGCTTACTTGCCTACTTTGGAGGGGGATGTCTCTGCAACCCTCCAACAGCCCCACAAGCAAATCTAATGTATCTCTCATATTGTCTCACTGAATTTTTATACAGAAAATATCATTAGAAGCAATGATCTGATGATGATAATTTGACAATTATAAGTCACTTCTTTGCTTGAGATAAACAGGTGTATGTTAAGATACCATGTTAGTTTAGTTCTATTTGAGAAAGGGAGGGAAAAAAGAAGTTGGAAAAAACTAGAACAAAGTTTATAAATGTTCAAATTTAGGGTGTAAAAGGTGATCATAGATGCAGTGCAGATACAAAGCATATGATTAAATCAGATCTAAGAAGTCTAAGCTTTGATTAGCACATAGATCAAATTGGACTGACACTCAAACTAACAAGTGTTTGTGATCTCAGTACCTAACATCGAGTTTGAATCAAATTTCAGATCATTGATGTTGTGATGATCTTGTTATTGTCATATCTAAATTCCCTATAATATTTTGGTTAAAAATGATCAAACAAGGCTAGCTTGGCAATCATCTTTATGGTTTAATAAACCATGCAATGTTCAAACACAAAGGAACATGTCTTTACGTTTGGTAGAAACTGAAGATGTCTTCCTGATCCCTTGTCCGCCATTAAACTTGTTTTGCATCCAATTGAAGAACTGCAAAATGAAATCAAATTCAATCATAAACAAAGTTAAAAACAGTACCCCCATAACATGCTGCAGTAGCGAATATTATATCATCAAACAAGAGAGCTGTAGATGTGTCTCTCACCTTCATTTGCAGAGATGGAATCTAAGAGCTTCAGGAGTAATACTGTGGAGGGAAAGGTGGCGGCGGAAAGCTTTGATGGGGGAGTCGGAAAAGTAATATTAAGGGGTCGATTTGAGAAGCTAGCAGATCCTAGAAGCCAATGAGAGTGGAGCTTTGGAAGTAATAAATAAAGAAAGGGCAAGGGAGGACAACCATGGCTAAGCTGAGCAGACTTCGTATTGGTTCAAGTTCCTAAAATACCAGCACCAGCCCTTTAATTTGACAATCTAACCCTGCTTGCCCACTTAGCGTTTCCACTGCAAGTGCAACCAACCTACCAAATTCTCCTCCTCTCTCTATCTTAAAACCTTACACAGCACAATTAGCACACGCACACACACACACATATATATTAGTTGCTATTTCCACAACCCCCAATACCATCAAATTATATAAAGACATTCTCTTTTGCAGTAGTCTGCGATAAACAAGTGCATTGGGAGAGGATTTTGCGGGTACTTAGGTGACAAATGTTGAAGTAGTACTCGTGGCACTGGTTTTATCCATGTGATCATGGAAAAGATGCAAATCCTGAGGCAACTTTTAAGTACACAAGTTGAAATCAATCCCAAAAAACATTTGTTGCCTTCCAATGGCATGGCAGCCTCGCACCAGTTTGGACTTAATGTTCAGTCCAAGCCTACGTGGGTAATTCAATTTCCATCCATTTGCGTATACATATATGCATGGGTAGTTGTTCACTTGACAAAGGCATGCTTGCTCCAACAGTTAAACTTGTACCAGACAGAATTTTATATAAAAACTTCAAAACTCATAAAAAAATTGAAAATGATCTGAAGTTTTGTTCTTTCAATGATGAGCTAGTTGGTATGATTTGATCTTCAATTGCCCAAGCTCCGTATAACAAGTTTCCTGGAAACTTTCATCTTCTAACTATTCTTCTCCTACTTTTTGACCAGCAACCAATCATAGGATCAATAAAATCTAGTTGAAAAGAAGCCAAACCCGTGAACTATAAGTGGTACAACTAGGTGTATATATGTGTAGGTGCACGAGACTTGAATTCTGTTCGCAGCAAAGACCACTATATAATCTCTTGCCATCGGGTTAATCCTCAGGGTTCATCAGTTTAAATTTATTAGTTTAATCCTAACCCATTCCTGCTTTTTAATATTTCAATTCATCTCTGCGACAAGTCGTGTCACCCAATTATAAACACAGGTGAGATGGTCCTCAAGAAACAAGCATTATTGTCCAAAGCTGGTGAGAGATTATTGCCAAAGCCCATCTCTGTAATCAACTCCTGGGAATTGATTAAAACACTTCGTGCTTCATCATGTTTCTGCAAACAAAGAACTGCCAACACCATACGTGTCTCAACGGGGGACAAGAAAGAAGTTTTAGGGCATAAAAACTGCATAAATAAAATTTTTTGATGAAGAATAACTGACCAACATAAAAATTAAGCAAATATTTAAATAAATGTAGACATCTATATTTTTCCATCAATATTCCCCCCCCCCCCCCACATACATATGTATGATGAGGATTATTAAATTATTCATCAATTTATTTAAAATGACATGTTGACTAATTCGAGAAAGACACATAGGTCAAAATAACACAAATATAAAGCTCAAAACCATGTCTAAACCATATATTGAGATCACATTCAAATAAGATCCCACAAAAAAAAATTACACTCAGACAATCTTTAATCAAACCTTAAATTTTCTAAAATAAGATAAGCATTTACTCTTCTCCCTTCTCATTATTATGTTTAATTTGCCTATTTTCTTCTTACCGAACTCAAAACTTTTAAGCATCGACAACATCAATATATATGTATATATATTAATTTCTCACTTTAGTGATATTTTCTTAGGGATACTTACACTTTACCTCTAAGGTGTGAAGATTGAATAAACAAGTTACAGTAAGGCAATTTCAGACCAACACGTGTATACTAAGTCGAGTTGACCTGACCCACTTTTGTTGAAGTCCAAATTGTTATTCATTAATCTAATCCTTCATAAGCAAAAATAATAATTAAGAGGAACAAAATATCTTTGATTTTTGCAAAATTTTCTTAACTGTTTTTTTTGTGAGCTACAGATTTTAAAAACTATCAAAAGATTTTTTTAACTTTTTTTAAAATTATTATATCAAAACCACGATAATTCCTGAAGCAAGGAAAATATTTTTTCCCTAAAATTTTAAACAAAAGATTACCAATAAGAATGACATTTTTTTTTCAATTTTGCAGATATTTATCGAATCTAAATCATTTGATTAGTGGGTAAGTTTGTGATGACAACATACGATTAGTATGTGACGAGAACATACGATTAGCATGCAACCATATTCTAAGGTGCATCATGAAAATGGGTGTCCTTTCATCATGGGTCATTTTGAAAAGTATATTAAGTGTTTATGACTGAAATATTATTTAGAAATTTAATTTTAATATTTAGGATAATATTTTATATTAATATTACACACAAAGACAATACATAAATATATATAAAGATCATCTCAAATGTCAAAATTAAGTGCAGGAGAAACATTTCTGATGTGTATCTCTGATTTAATTTGCTATTTTCAGTGTTGCACTAAAATTTAATATAATAGTTAGTTTAGGGTATTGTAAATTTTTATTATTGCAAAGATCAATTTCTATAAAATATTTTACAAACAGTTTTAATTTTTCTTTTCTATTCTATAATAATAATAATAATAAGTTCCTTCTGAATTGGCCAAACACCATTAAAAGATTTAAGTTGGCACACCACATAGCCACGCATGAATTGGACTTATTAATTTATAAAAGATTTGTTTCAAAATACTATAATTTTAATATTCATATCTATTTTAATTTTTAATAATCCTAACAATTGCCCTTTCTTAAATTTTGTAAATGCACGATCATAATGGTCATACATTTATAACTTAAATATATGACAACATATAATTAAATTATAACATTATGTTAATATAATAAAATAATATCACAATTATATTACATAATATTTGAAGAGATTGAACACCCTACTCTAAATTCCGTTGACTTACGATTTTGAATTTTAATTTTTTAGGAATTTGATGAATTTTAGAAACTCTGAATATAATCTCAAAAACTATCTAATTCAAATAAAACATTGTAAAATAACAAAATATTTTTGAACAACTATCCACAAAAATGAGTGTTCACCGTTAGCATGATGTTTCTCACAATAAGATACCTGAATATGCGTACATACTTTTGTTTTAAAAGTAACATTTTATTTTAAAATAAATAAACTTACAAAAATATATTTGATAAACATTAAAAATAGTTATCTGAATACTATTAAAGATCACAAGTTTACACAAGAAAAATAAAATAAATAAAACAATTGATGCCAAAAAAGTTTAGTACGAAAAAACGTAAAAATATATATATATATATATATATATATATGTTCAGAACTAATATAACTAATACAGTGAAGCAGAAGTAATTAACTATTTTGATGATGAGTTTAAAGTCTAAATCCAGAGTTTTATAAATCTCAAAAGCACCCCTTTCTCTCCTATCCTCAGTTGGGTTTAAGAGCCCGATGGATTAATGAAGCTATCACACAAGCTTAGCAGGACACCGTTGGAACTTCTAAACAACACCTTAGTGTGTTTCGCCCAATAAATTTTGAATAAAATTATCAATTAAATTGTATTTTTATCATCATTTTATCATGTAGTGTAACAAAAGGAGGCCACTGGACTCTATTTTCTTTCTCTATAAGAAATCGAACTCCCTTAAACTAGTGAACTAAAAAACTCAAGTAAAATGATATGCTAGGTTCATTGAATACGTCATCAACTTGGTTTGAAGTTTCCCTAAACATCTAGATATTCCTCGAGATGCATGTGGAGAGAAAGTGAGTGAGGGAGCAAAGGGCGAAAAAATTTATTAAAAAGGAGATTGAGACGAAGCATTCCTTCACTGCCACCAAGAAATAAAGAAAGAAAGAGGGAGAGAGAGAAGGAAGGGGCATGTGAGCGAGCGACTGCATCTACAGCTAGCCCTACTAGACATGTCTGGGGGCTTTGGGAACCTCAACCAGATTTCGCAGTGGACGTCGAGACGAGACTAGACTTTGCCAAATCAGGAATGTCACATAACCGTATCTGGCAATAAAGAATGATAGTGTGACGTGGACCTCTTCACTCCATAAACTTCAAGGTTTGACTAGCCCAATTTTCGTCGGGCGTGCGCACCCTCCATTATTTTTATTCCACACCCTTAAAAATAGGCTTCAACAGTCGCATGACCAAAACCAGAGATAATCGGAATATAATTACCAAAGCGGGGCATAGGGTTACACTTCTGTCAAGGGGTGAGTCATGTTAAGACTAATATACCAACTACAAAAACGAATGAGAACTGGATTATCATTCAGGTGTAATTGAACAAAAGCCGTGGCCGCCATAGACCATAATTTGTTTCCGCTTCTGTTGAACAGACTCACAATTGGAAGGAGAATTTTACTGTCACTAACTCATTTCATATAAATTAATTTTGTTTTCAACTCAGTTAGGATTATAAGTGAGAATACATGCCACAAAAATAACTGCCTCAACTACAATATACAAAGGAAGAAAGGGAAACAAGAAAATTGGCGATTAACTCTTAAATATAATGACACTACAAAAGATAGGATTGTGAACAAAAATGATTAAAGATCTAGATTTTAGAACTTATATACCTGATCACTTTGGTTGGTAACATCAACGTTTGTGATTGTTATTGTTCTTGTGTTTATGTCACTTCTAATCTTCACTTAAAAGGATGTAAACATTTTTGAGAACATTATTCTCGAAGTAAGCCATCTATTACAGAGGATTTCAGAGTATAACATGGATGATAGGCAGGCAGCGTATTGAATGAAGTTGATTTTTGAAGCTCATATATTTGTTGCTTTATCCAAAGTAAAAGTTGGTAGAACCATAACTAAGCCAATATTTACAAAAGCACTGAAGATTCAGAATTCAAGAATAAGTAGCACGCTATTTCGAAAATCTCTAATTCCAAAAATCAATTTAAACCCAAGACGATAAAATTTCAGAATGCACGCAAAATCTCATGGTTTTACAGCTTACTAGAAAACACATCCATGTAGCTAGCTCGAAGTGTGGAGTATATTCAAAGGTAAATGCGGATGATGATTGACACAGACCTACAAAGTTGTATAGGTTATACATAGGAGATGAACTGACTCGATGCTCATGAATATACACGAACGCACAAGCAGATGAAGCCCATCCCACGAATATAAGAAACAGAATAAATTTGAAAAGGAAGACTGATATGATCTTACTCAATAGACCTGCTTTGTTACCTCTTCAGATCAACTCATCTCCACCCACCAAATTTTCAGAGAATCCAATGAACTATAGAATCAGTTGTCTGTTATATCTTTGCGTTACTACTGCTATGAAATTTATTTATATATTTCAAAAGTTTTATAAATCCTATGTTTATAATAATAATAATAATCTGGTATTGACTAAATCAAGAAGATAGCCATTGATTGAGTAAAAAATCTTCATCTTATTAATGTTGGAATTTGTTGCAAGCTAGGGCATCATTGGCTTTGACCATTTCCAAGATTTCTTGAATTTCTGCTTAGCTGAAGCAAGCCATCTTTTAAGTCCAAGTTCATTGTTGCCTTGCATTTATCTTCTTTGGTTATTCTTATCTCTTCAACGAGGTGGCGATATTGTTGGCACCAGAAATGCAATGCCAACGTTACAATTTTCCACTATAAATACCGCTTCATGGTGAGAGCTTGAGATCACCAATCTACCAAGAATTCTCTCATCACTTCTCTTATTTCTATTTCAATCTTTCTATCTCCTTTATTTTAAGAAATATTGCTGGGTTTAATTTCCTTGTTTTGCTACTTTTCCACCTTCAATTTCTACAACTACTACTTACTACCCTCCTCTATTAACCAACTGCTAATTGCATTAAAACTTAATTCCTTTTTAGACGGCTTTGCTGTAATATGAATGAAAGTAAAGACAGGTGAATATCTACATCAATCTAAACCTCATACAACATGAGAAGGTATATGAAACATTTGCTACTCTTCATTGATCAGCACAGTCTAGAAAATGGGGAAATGTCTAGCTATATGCCTAACCTTGCCTGAGGATTAAGTAATCCCTTCAAAACTTCTAGTGGTGAAAGTATTCCACCTTATCAAAATTTCTCTCAAGCCCAAATAAAAGAGAAGGGTAGCATTAGGTAGTCGACAGTCTGTAAAAATCTTTCAACATCAGTTCTTGACAAAGAACTGATAACGAAGAGTTACCAAGCTACGAACCTGGTAAATTTGACACAAATTCAGACAATTTTATTCCGTCCAAGGAATATATGGACTTCTATTCGCTAGAACCAACAACCACCAGCTTCATACAAATATAACTTTTCCTCACCTTCAACTGTCCTTTAAGCATTATAACAATGTCAACAACAGCTGTTGGGCTACCTACTCTAGACAAGGAATGCTGTGACACATTGTCATTTTGCAAACTGCAAAACACCTTGATAACTAGAAAGAGTAACCGACTTCAATCTTATTTAATTGGATAAAAATTACACTGACACCCCTTGAGGTTAGGTGAAATTCAGGAGACACCTCCTTGATTTTGAGAAATTACAGTGAGCTCCCTTGAAGTTCAATAAGCATACAAATTTTAACCCCTACTGTTAACAAACGACTGTTAAATTCTTTCAAATACCAAAAATGCCATTATCCTCTCTCCATTCCTCTTCCTTCCCCATCTCTCTTTCACTCTCTTGTCTCCCCTCCAGTGACAAAAACAATGGTTGTGATGGGTGTTCTTCCTCCCTCTGTCCTCTCTTCTCTATCCCCTCTCTCACTCACAGGAACCCAGCATCGCTGGGTTCAAACCAATGAACCCAGCAGCCAGTCGCTGGGTTCAGTAGACTGCAACTAGCTTACCAAGAAATCAAAGGACTAAACTTCTAAGATCTGGGTTGCTTACAGAGAGGATTAAATTCAATGGTCATGAACTTGCCGATTGTCTTTCTCTCTCTCAACCCCAGCCATTGCTGAGGTCGCAACAGCCACCACGGGTAAATTGCAGAGGTAAAATGATCATTTTACTTTGATATTTAATGGTATGGGAGGTCCCTATAATTTTTCAAAATCAAAGGGGTCGCTTGAATTTTATCAATTGGGAGATGTCAGTGCAATTTACCCTATTTAATTTGATCAATCTTTCATGCATTTCATTTCAACTAATTTCTTGTCCATGCTCACCTGATATCAAAAATTTTCAAAGGAAAAAAAGTCTAACTTACTAAATAATAGTAATATAATGGGTCCATAAACATGGAAGAAGAGCTACCAAATTAAGAATTCCATTTACACAATTACATACCAGTTACAAGACTCAGATTTCAGATAATTCCACATGGGATTTAGCATCAGAAACCAGCTTGTCTGTCAGTACAAAGAAAAAACAAACAAACAAAAAAATGAGGAGGAAAATGGAATTTGGTAAAAGAAAACAAAGTATATGTTACATACAAACTCAGGTACTCCATCCTCCAGTTCATTATGATGAGGACACAGTACTGAACTATTTCGTTTGAGGAGAGTTGCATCATTAAAAGAGGCTGTAGATGTCCATACAAGGCACGTAGTTCTTCTCCATATGCAACCATTTACAATTCGTCATGCTTTGAGAAAACCCCTGTAGAAAAAAATAGAATAATCTAACTAAAAAGTAGATATTCTTAATTTGCTTGAAAGTTAATTTACCCTCAGTTTAGAATTAATATTTCCAATGGAAGGAAAACAAAAAAGAAATGACATAACTTGATATAAGGGCGTTCTTAGCACATGAGGCTCCCAACTTTGCTAGGGTTAGAGGGTGCTCATTTGTGTATGCAGCCCTATTCTTACTTTGCAAATAGGTTGTTCTATAACTCAAAGTCGTGACCTTTCAGTTACAAAGGAGCAACATTACCATTGTTACCAAGAACTAGTCTCATTTATATATATATAAGAATATTTCTTTTCTTTTCCTTTCATTTCCTTCCCACTTACAGCCCATCCCACAATCAGATAACAGAGGAGGGTTGCATTAGGTAGCTGAAAACTAGCATAAAACTCATCAAATCAACATCATCTATACAAATAAGCAAATTGTTGGGGTGTAACCCTCTTAGCAATCAGTTGTGTTGCCAGAGTGCAGTAAGAAATGAGCTAGGGCTGCTACATTGATGCTCAGATAATCAGGTATAGAATTAAATCTTCGAAGGTTCTCACATTTTTACAGATGAATGCAAATAAGGAAGGTAGTTCAAGATCATAGATTAAGAATTGGATCATGAATATCAAGACTTTGAAAGAAAATTCCATGGAAGTGGTCAACATGATGATTAGGAGAAAAATTAATATTATATGCCTCAAAGAGATGAGATAGGTTAGAAAGAAAACATAAATGTTGACAGAATCTGAATATAAACTTTGGTACTCAGAGAAAGATCAGGCAAGGAATTGAGTGGAAATTATATGGACAGGATTTTCAAGGATAAGGTAGCGCAAATGAAGAGAACAGAAGATATAACTACTGCCACTAAAGTAGTTCTAGGAGAAGAGATTATGAATATTGCTAGTATATACACACAGCAGCGTAGGTTTAGAGAGGAGATAAAGACAATCTTGGAAAGATCTAGAGGGAATGTGTACAGAGATGTACATGGAGGCTAATGAATTTTGAATAAAAAAATGAGGGTAAAGCTAATTGTCACGGCATAAGAGCTTATCATAACCAACACTGAGTTTAAGAAACAGAGCAAACGCTTGGATCACATATAAAAATTGTTTATCTTTTTTTTTTTTTTTTGGGTAATGCAAGGGTTCCATGGGGGAGGTGTTCGTCTTTTTCTTTCCCGCAAGTGAACGGAATCGCAACAAGTAATATAATGATGAATCAAATATCGTTCCCACGAGGATTAGCTTTTAATCCCTACTTTAACCACTATTAACTTTAATAAGCCACACACAATTAAAAGAATAATCAATAGAAGTTTTATATAAGTTAAAACTAACTCACCGAAAAGAAAACACAAAATAACTCTTTGGGTTTTAAATATAGAATTCTAATGCACTAGGGTTCATGATTCCACCATAGTTCTATAAATGGTTTAATCTTTCAGTGATCGGGTTTCATAATTCTTGCTTTGAGAAGAAAATCAATGATCCTAAATTAATCAAAAGCCTCTCTCGATGGTCAATCGAATCTATGCTCACATATGAGATTAATTATCTCTAATTAATCTGCAAATATACAAACATGCATTTATCCACAATGATCATCAAAATAAGATTTCACAAGGCATAACGGTATCTCTACCTATTATCGAACCTTATGTCATTTATTATCAAGTGTTAATCTATATTGAATCTCTCGAAAGTAATATAAATCACAAACACGTTCTAATGGCGGCCAAGCATCAAAACGGAATTAGTGCATAATAAATGATCAACTCAAAAGACAAGAATAAAATAAAACCCGAATAATTTCAATTAAACCATCATTGAACTAGGTTTCATCAATCACCCTAGCCACAAAGTACTTAGCCTAACATAGTTTCAACCAAAGAAAAAGTAATAAAAATAGAGTTCATGATGTTGCAAAGAATAAAGAACAGAAAAATAAAACCAAAACCGAAGATCTTCAAGAGAATCCTCTTTTTGCCTCGACTTGCCGTCTTCTCCTCATCTCCAAAAACTCTCAAGAATAAGTCTTTATATAGTTCTCTTTAAGTTATCAAAGTCCCACACCTTAAAGGAGTCTATTTCTCTTTTATTTGGATTGAAACGGGCTTAAAACGGCCTTTTCACGAAGCTTTGAACCCTACCGCGGTCCTACCGCGGTATGTTTGTTGCTGCAGACCCGTGAGCTCCAGAAAGCAATTCCTAAAGCGGTCCTACAGCGGTATGCATTCCGCTATAGAACTGTGAGCTCCAGAAAGCAATTCCTAAAACGGTCCTACAGCGGTATGCATTCCGCTGTAGGACCGTGAGCTCCAGAAACTAAACCTTATAGCGGTGCTACAGCGGTATGCATTCCGCTGTAAGATCGCTAGCCTTCTTCTTTAGCCTCTTGCTTTATCATCTTCAACTTCTTGCTCTCGATACTCTTTTGCTTTATTTTAATTCGAAACCCGACCATGCCTCCAAGCTTCATTTCACTCCCATCATGCACCAAAATCACTCTTTTTGCTCGATGTTCGCTTTAACACATGCTCCACATCTACATAACCATATATAGAACCAAATCAAGTAGAAATCATGCTCATTGAATGTATAAATGCTAAGTTTATAAACCAAAATAAGTGTATAAAAGACACTTATCAGGAGGCCATGGGGTTCCACTTTCATTGCCGCCTCTACTCTCTTTCTCTCGAAAACCACAATGTCTTAAGTTGATCTCAAACTTCACAACACAGAGAGAAATAAGTGAGAGTTTCTTTTTTGCTAAGAAAGTGGGCTTTCAAAGGCAGGTAGGCCCAATGGAAAAAATATTTTTTTTCCTATCATTTAGAGAGAATATATAAAACTTTTGTATTTTAAAAAATATAAATTCAAAAAATTTTAAATTTCAAATATAAAATGAATAATCATTTTTAAATTTGAAAATTTTTGTGTGAACTATGAGAACAGAACATATATTCTCTAAGATTTAGATGGGAATATATATTACTTTTGTATAAACTATGAGTATGAGTTATGGATTTTAAATATACAACTTTTCTCAACTCTCAAGACATTGTTTATGAATCTTACTAATCTTGTTTCACGTGCACCAAAATGTAGCATAACCTGAAGTGGCAAACTGAAAAAGCCCACTCCATCCCCCAGTACGGCAGCACTGCATTCCGGAAAAGTGGCATACTACTGCCCGTACTGTGTTCCATGAACCAGGTAACCATGGCTCTAATATCACTTGTACCACCACAAGTCTCCACCCAAAAGTATGTTAGCTTAAGGTGACTGGTGTGGTCCAAGGACCAAGTAATATACTTAAAACCTTCCCAGTAGACCACTGATGTGAGATTGGATCATGACACTCATCTACCCTAGCCCAATCTAAATAATTGTCCACGAGAGCAAAGGTTCATGTTAATGAACTTGGCAAGGTCAAGTGCCAGCATATAAAGGTCAAATCAACAAAATACTGCATCTTCTATGATGCATAATACAAATGCCAACCTTCCAACCAAAATGGTGAATATGTTTGTATAATGCATGAAAATGTGTATCTCGACAAAATAAAAACACACCCCACTGCCAATATAGCTTAACCAGAATATTCCAGTAAAGAAATGCCCTGAGCAAATTAAGTTATAAATTTAATGTCAAACTAACTGAAAGAGGAATTAGAAGTGTGACCTGGAGAAGTCTCCTTAAAGAAGAAATATACCTCCCTAGTAGCAGACTCAGATGAGTCTGAACCATGAACACAGTTTCTTTCTAAATCCAGCCCACACATGGCTCTGATGCTGGAAATAAATCCAAGGCAAATATGAGACAACAAATCCATGCATTAGTATGTGGGAGCTGATAATTAAATTAATGATAATATACATTGTCCAGAAGCTTAGAACAATTAATGTAATACAAAGTTACAACAAATGTCATATCTAGTGACAAGGTTCCTGCTTACAAAAAGATTTAAGTGCAGTAGTCAGTACAAAGCTTCATCCCACCTTTTTATAGAGAAGTTGAGTCACTTGAACCAGTGCCACAAGGCTCAAACAGATTAGCACTTGCCATTGTCACACATCACATACTCTATAAAGAACAAAAAGGTCAACTAAGAATAGACATACCTGTTTGGATGGGTAACCTTAGCCTTGCGTGCATCAGTTGGTCCAATCATAGCACGCCAATCTGCAATGGCATTGACTTTCTCCAGAACCATAACAAGAACTGGGCCACTAACAAATGAATGTGTGTGTAGGGGAGAGAGAATACATTAGAAACTCAATAAGAGCTATAGAAACTCAGGCAACTATTTGTTTTTGTTGTTCACATAAACGAGTAACAAGAAACAACTAGTCCATTAACAACGTCACAAGCTATGATATCTACGTTGAACCATGATATCAAGGTTTGTCCAGTTATGAAGAGCCCAAAAAATCCCCTTCTCTTCTTCAGAATGAGCAGAATAAAGAATCTCAAGTGAAAGAGGTTAGAAAGGAAAAATGAAAAGAAAAGGGACTAGAAGTAAAGAAAATCTTGACCACAGATTCAAGTTTATCGTAACTAGTTCCAAGACAGTGGGAGAGCCTAAAATATAACCACTGTTCTCAAAACAGAATATTCCATTTAACACAATTGTATTATTGATGTGTAACAAAGAGCCCTGCATGAGGGTGTTCAATGTTCTATTCCTACACAGCCAGTCCCAAACGAAAATCAAGGAGAGGGCTGTAGATATCTGGGAGTGTTGGGTTTCCTCCCTCTGTAGGCTGACAGGGAGATGGTCCACATATTATTTTGGTAAGCCCATAATTATTTCTTTGGTTCCATGAGGGCATTTGTGATAAAAATGACAATTTACAATTTCATAATTGTTCTTTGACATAAATACGGAGACTTATTTAAAAGTTTTGTTGGTGAAGAAGATTGCAGAAACCCAAATTAATTTGGAATTACAATTCAGTTGCTTTCAATTTGAATTGGAATTGAAGAATTAATTGGAAGTGCATTTGGACTTAGAGACCATATATGCATATACATATATATATAGATATATATGCTTTGGCTTGCATGAGATGGCTATATATATGACAGAAGTCAGTGAAGCTTCAATTCTCAAGTTTTGATTGCGTGTTTTGCTTGTTTGGAAGTTTGTTTTGGTAACTTTAATAGAGCGGTTGATTTTCGTTCAATTGAGCTGAGATTTTGGAGAATTTTTCCAGTTATTGCAAGCAAGGTTCTGTACAGCGGATTTGTACACTGAAGGTCTCTATCCAAATTTCTGCAATATCATCTCCTGACCAATTAGGTGAGATTGTTCTAATCTACTTTAGATTTCTTTTATATCCAATGTGGGGTTAAAAGGAGTTGTTATTTAATTATTGTAAGATCATCTTGGATGGGACTTCTTGTACCTATTGATTCAATGATTCTTAATAGTGGATTTTGGTCGGAGCTTGTCCTGTGCTTTTGCCCTTCACGTTGAAGGGTTTTCCACATTAAATCTTTGTATTCTTGTGTGTGACTGTTTGCTTTCATTTTGCTTTATTTGGCTATTGTCATTATCTAGTGATCTATATATTGCCATAACTTGGGACGGTTTTATTTTTGGATTATTTAATAATCTGATTTTTCTCCCCATGGGGATTATTTAAAAATCTGATTTTTCTCCCCATGAGGAGTCAATTAAAAACTTTGTCAAATCCCTCATAAACCAAGCCCCCACTGTCAGACCACACTCCTCCCATTTGTTCCAAGGAATTGAACCCACTGCATCTCCAAGAGGACAAGGCCTCTAATGAAATGAGCCTAATTGCAAGATATTGGGTCTAAATTGTTTAATTAGGCCAAAGTCCAATTTAACAAAAATAAACGGAAGCTCAAATGGGTTACAAAGATCAAGCTAGTGGCCAAGGATCTAAGAGGTTATCCCAAGAAAAAATATATAAGTAAAATTTCAAAAATAAGATAAAAATAAAAATTAAGGAATACATGAAGCTAAATGAAAATAAAATTGAGATGTCCCCTTAGAGGGATAACCAACACAAAGGAGACCCTAACTCTGTTATAGGAGAATTCAAGTCTAAGGGGACTTGGTGTCCAATGGAAGGAAATTTGGCCCCGAACCTTGGGGGAGGGGATCCCTCCAATATTCAAGAGCAAGTCTATCAAGCAAACCCCATAGCACCACTCATGGGAGAGGATGTTACACCAACAGCCCGTCAACAGAAAATGTGGGCTCAACTAGGCTAACAGTGACAGACAATTTAAATAAAAAGAAAAAAAACAGAAGTTTAACTGTGCATCCAGTTCCTGCAATGACAAAGATTGACAGGGACCAACACTGAGCAATAACATGGCACCTTTCCACACTCAGATTATATGTTAACTGCCACTAACAGACCAAAAGGTACAAAAAGACTATGATAAAGATATTCTTGAACATTAGTGTCATGGTCATTTTTTGAAGTAATAAATGAAACTTATAGCACAAACAGAGCAGCCTATATGAGTGGGTTTTGCCCTCCATTAACAATAGACTAGAAATCACAATGACAGATGGAAATTTATAAAAATGCAGCCTTTCCATGAGCAGCACTAACTTACTAAAGTAAAATACTTGTGATTCATTTTAGAAGCACTTTCACGGTTTCAGGTTGACATGATAGGAGAGTGTATGAAAGATAAAGAGCTAATGATTGAGACAGTAGATACCTTGTCATGTATTTAAGAAGTCGTGGAAAGAAGCTTTTTGCTGAGTGCTCAGCATAAAAGTTTTTCACAGTTTCCTCATTAAGTTGAGTGATCATTTCCATGCTTATGCTGAAGCCTGAGTCCAGAATAATTTCCTTTATCGTATTCGTATAGTTACCCAAAAAGCCATCTGGTTTTACAATGGCTAATGTTTTCTCCTTATCAGAGTATCCATCACCTGAAACTCTATTTTAAGAAATTAGGGATAGCAGACTAGTGGGATGAAAAACATAGTAGATAATGGAACTAAAGTTGTAAACAAAAATAAATAAATAAATGTCTATTGACGCAAATAATATAAATCTAGAGTTTTACATACATATAAACGTTTTAGACTGAATTTTACGGCTTGACATGATCTGTAAAGCTACTCCCTGTTAAATCATTACAGAACCTCCACCCAACCATAGTTATAATGCATATCGTGTTAGATTCATTGGCAGAGGCCGCAGAGTCATGAAACCTAAAAGAGTCGATGATTCCCATGTATAACTTCAGATGCTACTAAGCTCCACCAGAGTTTTGAGAACAAAGTGCACAAGCATAAACCTCAAAATGTAAGGAATCATTTCTAGACAATCAACAAGCGGAAACTTCAAGATGCAGTACTCCATCACAAAAAAGGCTTTCCATCAGCAAACGGAATTTAGTTAACCTCCAAACAACGATTTGCTTTTATAACGAACGCTTAACAAGTAGATGACAAAACGATTCTGTACATGATTGATTATCGCGTATATCCAAGATTTTCAGCAACTTGACATACTTAAGGAAGAGTCGGCAGTCATTACCCATTTTCTAATTTTCACGTTATTATAAACCCATTCGAATCGCAAAAGTAGGTGACGTTGTTTCAAGACCTTAAAAATTTCAGCAAATTTAGAGAGGTTAGCAGACCAGAAAACCCTAACTTCACTCACCTGAGAGAGGAGGAGATGGCCGAGGCAACAAGGAAGAGAACCGTAAAGTTTGCGGAGAACGAAATGAATCCGAAAGCGATCTGAACGATTGACCTACAAAGAATTAAAATCGTAAAAGTCAGTGAACAGGAACGTCCAAGAAGAGCAAGAAACTCGGAGTCGGAGGAGAGAATGCATGGAAGAGACTTGCGAAGCCAATTCATCCGAGATCATAGCCAAATGCACGAAGTGTTCCGAGATTGAATTCCATTGCATTGATTACCTGTAATTGCGCGGTAGAACTAGCAGATGGGGAAGGGAACGAGCTTCGCTCGCCATTGAAGAGAGACCAGGCGGGAGCGGGAAAGCAAGTTAAAGAATCGCGAAACTTCCGCCAGGAGCGACTTGCTTTTGTCCGAAGCTTTCAGTTACGTTCTACGCTTAAATTTCACATTTTTACAGACGTTGTGAAAATATTTTATATGTTTGTATTAATATAATATAAAATATCCTTATAAATATTAAATTTAAATGTCAAAATAATATTTAATATATATTGCCGACGTTCAGATTCAGCCAACCGTAATTTATAAGTCCACTGCAATGAGGATATAAGCCCAAAATGCAAGGAGGAGGAACAGAATAGAACATGCGCGAAAATTTTTACGTGGTTCGACTAGAATAATACCTACTCTCCGATTGTTCTCTAATTATTCTGACAGAGTAACAGTATATTCTTATGGTTACGTTTTTTTTACAATGGTGTTTTTGACCTTTTATTTATAGCAAGAGGTATTTACAATTGCATTAAAATATAAAAGTGGAAGAATGACATAGACACAAAATGTCTTTATCAATTCCATAAAACTGGGAGTAGGGTTTCGTTTTACCAGGGATCCGGTTTGCATTAGATAAAGTAGGTGGGTCCCTGCCTTCGATTATTCAACAACAATATTGTTATGCAAGCTACATAGTTTGACCTGTGAGCTGAACGGTTAGGCCAGCAAGTTAAAAGCATTGTTGGCAGCTCGTTGGATATATCGCTGAGAGCTCGTTGGAAGTCTTGCTGGGAGCTAGCTTGGTTTTGCAATCTAAGCTTGGATTTCAACGATATATAAGCTTGCTTGACAAGCTTAGCTGGGTCTACTAGGCTTTTGGCGATTGGACCGATCTATTAGACTGAGTCTAACCCATAAGAAATAGTGTGAGAAATATGTATAATATATATATATCAATGAGGAAAACGTACTTAAGCCCCATTTGACAATTTTCATAAATATTTTTTATGGATAAATAAATAAAATTAAAACATTGAGGTTGAGAGCGTCATTTTTTAAATTTAAAATTAGAAACAAAAAAATAATTTAAAAAATATTGACAACCACTTCTTATTATTAAAATAATAATTTTAAATAATTAAAATATAAAATCTTAACATTTTTTGTATATTAAGGATCAAATATTAAATATTTTAATTGTTGAAAGAACATAATAAATCAATTATTCTATTCAAATACTGTTAATTAGTCGAAACGTATCACTCATGAAAATAAACACGTTTATACACACGTTAACATTCTATCACAGTAAAAACTTAAACTAATAATGTTTAATAATTAAGATATCGAATCTTGATATTTTTTATATTAAAGATTAAACGTCATATTTTTTAATTGTTAAGAGAGTGCCGTATATATTAAACTAAAAATAAACAGGTCACATGAATTAATAAGGCCAATCTAGTTTGACTTACCAATTTAGTCTAAAAATCCATCAATTTAGTTCTATAACTATTTAAAAACTATAAATTTAATGTAATTATTAACAAACATTGTTATTTTAACAAGATTTTATAAAGTATCACTTTAATGCTATGGCGTGCATACTTTAATGTAATTATTATTAACATTGTCCTTTTTATTTGTTTTGTTAAACAATTAATTTTTTATGTAAATAAAAAATTTGGATGCAAACTTTGCTCTAATTTTTAACAAACTTTTACAAGCATAAACCAAAGTTATTTTATTATTCTTTAAATGAGTATATATAAATATATATAGGAAAATATTTGAATTCACTTATTACTTATGACCATTTAATTTGATTCACTTGACACTTTCATTTAGTCTTTACTGTTTATTTTTATTATTTAAGTGATAATATAAGTAGTTTGGTCTTTGTAGAGAGTAAGATAGTATAATTTAGTCTTTATTGTTTCGTGCGTTACCATTATATACCATCCCCTATCCTACCCACCCAGCTCCCAATAAGAGCCTTAATTTCATTGAATAGCTTAAGTATTTACGATCAAAGTCTTGCACCTTGTACAAGGTAGCACCTTATGGTTGACACGCCAACTAGCCCGGCTATGACCCAATGAATCACAATTTTCTACTGCAACCACCAGTACCAGGCAAATAAAATTCACACTACAATATACAATGAAACAGCTGTGCAGTGAAACAGACGGATGCTGCCAATATATGGCATTTACAATCCGGGCATGGCCCTCTCTTTTAGCACAGGTCACTATTGCAGCAGAGCTCAAAACAACAGTTGAAGCATTCGAAACAGGCAAGAGCAGTGCAGAGCTGTGTGAAAGTTACGGCACATCTGTCGCTCAGCCGCGAGCAGGTCTGAAGGAAGCACATGCAGCAGCAGCGATCGAGCAACCTACCGCAACATCGGGCTGCAGCCTTCGCGATGATCTCCGAGGATTCGTGTAATTTTTCCTTTTGAAACGGTGGAAGATTCTCGGCAGTTGCAACCAAGTTGCCAAAGCCAAGGCCTAGGTTTCGCAGGAAAATGGTCTTCTGGTCATTCTTGTCAGCCAACTTCTGCAAGTTGACATTTGAAGCTAAGTTTCAACAAATTTCTTTGAGTGATGCACACGAAATAATTGGAGGTGAAACATATATTTTTGTCTCATACTTTCACATTTTTTCGTATGATTAGTCAAACTTTTCGTTGATTTAATTATATCATTAAACCTATATTTTCATGTCAATTTAGTCCATATATTTGGATTTTTTTTTCATGTGACAATTCGAACTTTTTATTATTTGAATTACACCCCTGAACAAGTGTTTTCAAGTCAATTTAACTTATGTATTTTGATATAAATAGAGTGTAATGTGTACTTTATCACATCACTTTATCTTCTTCTTTTTTTAAACATGAAAGTACAAAAGTTAAATTGACTCGAAAATATAAGTTCAGGGGCGTAATTGAAATAACGAAATGTTAGAATTGTAACACGAAAAAAAAAAGTCAAAGTGTAAGGGTTAAATTGATCGAAAAATTAGGTTCAAGAGTAATCGAAATAACAAAAAGTTCGGATAGCTGCACGGAAAAAACGTAAAAATATAGAGGCAAAATTATGAATTTGGTCAACAATTCCGTGTTAGGATGGCATCACGCTCAATCAGACCCAGAAATTAACACAATATTTGTAACGTGGTTTGGCCTTTAACAAATTTATGTCCATGACGCCACAACAATGAGATAATTCACTAACGAATCAGTAAAAAGGTATAGGTAGTTGGAAAGGATGATTTGCTAGCACTGCAGCCAGAAGCATACCTCTTCTGTTGAAACTGAATCTGAATCTTGTTTTACTTTGTCAGTCTGAACTAAGATCATGTGGGAATATTCAGATGGAACCCCTGACTGTATACTGATTTTTGCTACCTACAAGAAGCAATAATAGCTCATCAACTGTTTATAGTATAAGATATACATGAAAATCAGCTTAGTCAATTGAATGTCATAAGATGGATACGAACATCAGAACCCTGGGGTCATATGACATCTAAACTTAAATTCAGTCACCATACACCAGGCACAAATATCTGAATAGATCATGAAGACAAAAGAAGGCATAAAGAAGACATAGGATGGTCCAAACATCATTCAATCATTTCTTGTATAAGATGAAAACCCCATCGATCAGACCAATATGATTTACAGCATTACAAAACTGTAAATGCACAGATCCTCGAAAGAGACGCATTGACCATAATTAGCCACTGGATGTCTCTCAAAGCAAACAACTTCTTACCGTGCTTCTTGTTCCAATCCTCATTTGCCTACAGTTGTTATGGCGGAGGAAAGACGTACTTCTCTGTGATCCAGGAAGCATGGAGGCAGCTACCATGCCATGTCCATAGCCACCAAATGTGAAAAGCATGGTGGAGGAAACATGTTGGGCAAACTTCCAAATGGACTGTACTGTTAGGATAATTTTTTTAAAAATCACCACATAAATAATATTGACACGAAGAGAGGTAGAAAACTAAAATGTGTACAAAAGATTAAAACAAACAAAATCATAGAGACTTACATACCCATCCCTTCTTGGACTTTTTCAATATTTGAAACTTTATACTCTTACTACTTCGAATGTATTTACAAACACCCTTTACATAAGGACATGAGAGCATTCAATTCCCGTTCCTTAATATATAACGTATAGAAAGGTAATATTTAGTATTATACAATATTCATTTATTACTTAAGAAATGAACAGTTTGGGTCGTTTTATGCATCCAAAAAAGGGATGATTTACCGTCTGTTCCAAACTTCTGACTACATTCATTTCTTGATTTTCAGAAGTAGTTGTGTCAACATGCCCAATGATAAAATATCAAATATTCAATAACATATCCAAGCTTATTATACTATTCACTATTATGGACGAAAATAAATTTGACATAACCAGTGTCCCATACTATTAACTGTTAAGCCAATTCTTAAGTGGAATCAATAAACAAACCTTCTCTTCTAGTTGTTTATCTTGAGAAAACCATGCATGAGATGTGAGGATATCAATTTGCCTCCTTGCAACCACCTGCAAACAAAGGCAACAATCAGAGAACAAAACTTGTATCACTAAGATTCCCATTTATATACTTTATTTATTTATTGTCATTCATTCATGAAGACAAAATAATCTGTCTTGATAGTAAAAGGGCATTTATGAAATAGCTATGCTCAGAAATATAAATCAAGATAGGAAGCACGAGCAAAGCTGTAAAATGATGCTCAAATGAGATGAAGTTCTCAATCAGTTTCATTAAGTTCAAAAATGATAAATAAGTGGAAACATTACTCTGTCCAGAGGAATCCCCTTTGGTTGTTGCACTTTCAAATCCAAACTGAAATCGCTCATATCTGGTAACAGTCCACTTGCTTTCAAATGGTCAGGAAACTTCCCACAGTATCTGCCTGACACAACCAATGGACTTGCAGAGGAAAGGTCCGGAATATGATTTGGGTATAACTGCCGGAAGGGAGACAGAAAAAACATGTCATAGATGTACCTCAATCGGTGGGGTTATGTGAAATAAATGCCATATCAGTAAACTGAAAACTGGTCAGGTCAAGGTCATGGGCCTGGTATCTACAGTAGATGCAGCTGCAAGAGAAGTATAAAACTATTATCTGCAAACTATCGAGCAAAAAATCATTAATCATCTGTCATGACTTCTGGTAAGGGAAATGATTTTTAGGCCAACCTAGTCAGCAGAGTGGAACTACTGCCAACAGGGGCAAAAAATTGTCATCTTGCCCATCTCCAAGGTTGGCCCAGAAAAAGCAGTCCTGGTAATTCCAAAAATTGACAATGACAACAGCAAGTTTTTCAGTCTGACATACTACTCTTGTGAAGTTCCAAATTTCACTTGTGTAAAATTATTGATATCCTATTAGTCTTGAACACCGAGTTTTGAGACCTTAAATCCTCTTATTGCATTCTTCTAGTTGACCCAGATACCATCTTAGCCAACTCTCCTCTTTCCTATTGCTCAATAGAACTGTATGAAACTCAGACACTTCAAATATGGCCTCATATTGTGTTGGACACGACACTTGTTCCACAGCACCTGGCACTTGTTGAACATCCATCCACATTTATCCTCATCTTTTAGAATGGGAGATTCTCTGAGCACTTGTGAGAACATGTGTCCATTGCTTAAACTACAGAGCACACACGTCAAGAAGGTAGCCAGCTCTCAATAACATTTTGAGTCAAATATCTTAGGGGGGAAAGCAAAAGACAAGAAGAAATTGGCCTAATGGGAACTGCCCGAAACTTCATTTGTTTTCATATACACAGGGTGATAAACTTTGTGCAGGACATATTAATTAAAATCCTAACACCAAACAACAAATGTTTTAATTAAGATATACTTATCCATGTTTTACTGGCCAATGCACCATCAATGAATCACACAAATTAAACTAATATGGAACAGAAAACATGATGTTGAGTAGGAAATTTTTTATTTCAAAGATTAAACTGACATACTAACAGTGAATCCAGTTTGCAGATGAATATCTCATAGAGTTGATACATACGCCAAACATACAAGCACAAAGAGAAAAAAATATTGTCACAATCAGTGTACCTCAAGTGAATCCAGGTCTTCCAAAGTGTCAACATTGATATTTGCAAAAGTGATGGACGAAGCAGTTTCAAATAGCCTTTGCATCTGAGAGCCAATTAAATCTGAGAAGAACAGAAAAAATAAAAGAATTAGCTCGCATTATATCCTTGAGACCAACAGCCTGGTCACCCAAGAACAACAAAAACTGAAAACTTGTTCCTTATTATTTAACATGCCACCTGATCAGCATGCCCAAAGATTAACGCTACCACCTTTTGAATAGCATGTGATAATTGCTGATCAGTTTTTTACATTAAGAGGCAGCAGAGCTAGCTGAAAATGCTTCATGAATTTCCATTTCTGCCGTTACATCAACTGAGGATTTCTTTATCCAAGAATTTGAATCAAAAAGTCCATAATCCTCTTTAGAAGATTAATGTGCAAAGACCTAATTTCTAGCTATATAATGGAGTTTGAAAGGCGATTCCTGTAATTGAGGATTTGGAAATGGTCCAAATCAAATTGTGGAAGAACTAAGATAAAGATGAAAATATTAGGTAATCATTCAATCCCTTATTGATTGAAACAGTTATGCTTTCTCCCTCTACTTTCTCATCAAATTGCTTACTCATTTTTCTTTTACTCATTGGAAGTCCACATTTCTGAAAGATCCTAAACGTCTGAACCCAGTTAAGTTTGCTGCATTAGAAAGCTTTATTGCAAGTGCCCACTTCTGAGAAGGGAAGGTGATTAGTGGTTAATTTTGTAAAATTTTTGTTATAATTATAACCCCCATTTTGATTTTAAATTGGTTTAATTGAATAATTATGTGTAATATATATCTATATATATAATATATAATATATTATAATAAACATGTAAATATAATACATATATATACTCAATGAAATGCATGCATGGATTATCTATATAATATATAAGTATATAATATCCCATATAATATATCATATCAATATATATATAATATAATAGATGATTTATTAATAAATTGCTTATTTATAGGTATGAAGAAGGTGGACTTGGAAGCCCAAAAAGAATTCAAGTCCATGAAGAATTCAAGCCTAAAAAGAATTCAAGCCCATGAAGAATGAAGAATTCAAGCCCATGAAGAAAAAAGAATTCAAGCCCATGGAGAATTAAAGTCCATGAAAAAATTAAAGTCCATGAAGAATTAAGACCCAACTTGAACATCCCATGAAAGATATCATTTGAAGAAAGCCCAAGGATTATTTTTAATCTTAATGAAGATTAAAAATCAATTTATAAAAATCTATTTTTATTTTTTATGTGAGTGCTTTATTAGGTGTGTCTTTTAGCTAAAATCCATTTAACTATTAGTTGTGTATTATAGCTAAAATCCATTTAACTTTATGAGTGCTTTATTAGGTATGTATTTTAGTTAAAATCCATTTAACTTTAATTATGTATTATAGCTAAAATCCATTTAACTTTAAGTGTGTGAGTGCCCATTAGATATAATTATGTCTAGTTGAATAATTGAAATTGTGTGGTTTGTATTGCATCTTGTGGCCTATAAATAGGTCACTTGATTGCATTTGTAAGGGTGATTATTATTCTTGAATCAAAGCTTAGTTGTTTTCTTATATTTTCTCTTTGAGAATTGTTCTTATTCTCTTTTCTTTTCTCTCTTATTTTCTCTTATAATCTTACTTCTTCTATTTCTTCTTTTAAGTTCTTATGTCATTTATTGTTACTTAATTATCCACCGCCTAAATGGCCGGTTAATTTATGCCTTTAAATTTCTGCAATTTTAATTATTGTCTTTTTATTATTCACCGCCTAAATGGCCGGTTAGTTTATGCTATTTTAATTCCTGTCATTTAAATTCTGTCATTTAAATTACGCCATTTAAATTCCTGTTAATTAATTTACAAATAAAGATGAGTAGCTAAACCCAATCTTGGGTTAAGGCAAGGACAGTGTCCAACGCCAATGATTCTCAAAGAAAGCTACGCTTTAAATGAGTAATATTAATTGAAATTTCAATATGAGTGTGTATTTTTAAATTAAGAAATCACTAGGTTTGGATTGGAGCATAAGCCTAACTTAGAGCTTTCATGCCACGTATGAGAGTTACTAGAACTGGAAACGCTATCATACCCAAACCCGGATGATTAATTTAGTTGTTTTGTATATTAATTGTAATTGGATTTATGGTAGTTGCTTAAACTAGAATCTCACATATCATGTATAGGGATTGCTTAAACTAGAACTATCATCATCTCTAATTGCATTTAATAACAAACCCTCATATTTGAAATTAAATTAATATTGCTAAACTCTTCTGCTAAAAATTGGGAATCAACGGGTTGGTGCTGAAATTGTCTTAACTCAAGTGTCGTCCAATTTCATATTCTCACATTCAGTGTTTATTTAATTTTTGTCTTACTTTATTTCCTAGCACCTGTTATTTGAAAATCCATAAAAAAATTCCTGTTTCCAATTCATCCAAATGTGTGTGTGTGTTTGTGACATTCTTTTTCTTTTACCATAAATAAATCTCTCAGTGGACGACCTGGACTCATCCAGAAAATATAAATTTAAATTTGGACTACAACTGCACTCGTACACTGACGAGTATAAACCTCTCACCAAAATAAAGAAAAAAATATAAAAGTTTTAATGTGTTTTTATTGTGTTTTAATTGCAGGGTGAGAGTGCAGCCAGAAGGCTGACTTGTTTTTGAACAAAACATCAACTTGTAAAGTGATTGGTGAAAGTAAGTTCCCAAACACTAACTTTTGCTTCTTTTACCAAGTACTGGCATTGGCTTTCTAGGGTGCAGTGGCAAAATGAGGATAAATAAGCAACATCATAAAGGAAACAAGCGAAATAATTCATTTCACACAGAAATTATACTGACCTGCATCAAATGCAGCATCATAGTAGCCTTTCCCAATTTGTGCTAGCATTTGCAAGAAGTAATGATTACAATATGAACCTGCAAAGGTAGAAATCAGGAATATAATACAACATATTGCAAAGTCCAATTTATCCTGCCTTAAATGCAGTACATAAATGAATGGCTGCTGTACGCATTTACTTAACAAGTTAAATTAGTATCAATATTGTGATTGGACAAGGGAACATGAGTTGACATGGTATGATTGCATGCTCAAACAGCATTAAGTTATTAACTACATTGAATATATAAACTGACAGTCCCAATATGAATGTAGCTGGAAGCTCTGACAATGACCGTCAAAGAAATGAGAGTGTACATATCAACAGTAAATAATTTGAAAATAAAAATTCCCCAAAAGGAATATAAGAGAACCCAACAAATGGAAGACAGAGTTGACTATGAATTAATGTCTGGATTCACTGTTAAGTACTACCAAGGAAGCACAATCCTTGTGCAAGCAAGTATATAAGATGAGACTATGAATTAATCTCATGCTAAAAAACATATAAAGAAGAAAGGAATGAAGAGATAAAAGGATCATTCCAATACTTAGTATGCAGAAGTTAACTTGTGATATGTTACAGAGTTCAATAGTAGCCATCTACACCTTGAGGGGTTTAATCCTAGTAGGTAGATTGAATGGTTTTAAGTTTTGCAAGGGGAAAAAATAAATAAGGTTCCCGTATTATCTTTTCATAACAAAAGGTATGAGGCGTTCTTAACCATAATAATTTGGCTTCTACACAAAAGGCTATCACATTAACAACCTTTACTTCTCTATAGGAAATCCTCTACTTTTGGACTGGTATTGAAGGAAGACTAAGAAAAATTTAGTGGGAGACACTTAGGTTTGATATTAATTATATGGACTTTACAAAATACAAGGCCATAGATAGAAATGAATGGAAAGCTATAATTCATCTAGCTGACCCTACAAAGTAGTATGAAAGCTTGTTACGATATTGTTGTTGTTGAGCTTGGTACCAGAGGGAGGATTAGGGCTGCAAATGAACAAGGCCACTCATGAGTGACTTGAAGCTCTACTCAATTTGGGCTCATTCAAGCTCATTTGTTTAGTTAAACAAACAAGTTGAGGTTGGTTTTTAAGCACAATTAGTATACGAGTCAAGCTTGAGATTGAGGGTGCTGGGTAAGCTCAGTTCATTTAAGCCCCTCCTAAACAAGCTCATTTATAGGCTCGTTCCGAGATGATGTGTGTTTTTTACAACTAAGGATTTTTTGTCATATTACTTAAAATATTCAAAAAAATAAATATATAAATATCCTAATTGTATGTGTTCTACTTAATAATTCAAAAGTTCGTTTGAAAACATGTTCATCTGAAGCTCATTTACTATAAATGAAACAAGGTTGAGCCGCAATATATTTTTAATAAACAAGCTTGACCCTCAATTTTGAGATCAACTAGAGCTCAAGCCCAAGCCTAAGTCCAAGCTTGGTAAAATTCTAAAAAACGAGCTTGAGCCCTTATGGGCTGGCATGACTCAACTTGTTTGCAGCCCTAGGGAGGATGGCTCAAAGCGAAGGGGCAGCAGACATTCAATGCAAAAATGAAAGCACTGCCTAGTCAAAGTTTATTTGTCTTTGTTTCCTCTGTTTTAATTGTTTTGTGAACCGACAACTCTATAAAATTTAGAAAAATTCTTTTGATTCATTTTAGTTTTTATTTTCATATAATATGATTTCCTTAAGTAGCGAACACATATTTTTATTACCTAAAAATAAGGGTATTTTAAGATCAACTCTATGGATAGTTTTTAAAACCAATTTTGTTAAATAGTTTCTGGAACCAAAAAACATTATTAGGAACCATGATCAAATGTGGCCACTATATGTTTAACATTTTAGACCAAAAGTAAGAAAAACAGTACATTTACACACCGACGTACACTGAAAAAAAAAAAATTTCATCACAAGAGTGCAGGAAGAAAATTGCGTCGAGTTTTACTGGCCAGCCTCACATCAACATGGATGGAGGTGATAAATTTAGTCATTGTGGTCATACCTTCTATCCTCCATGAAGCTCTTTCTTTAATTAGTTGGAGCCTTATTATTAGGATGCAGTATTATCATTGAGATATCAGCAAAAATTGCATTATTGTATTGAGTAGACATATCGATGTGTTACATTTTATTTGTGCCCCTATTCATGGCATACATGCATAAACTAAGTGTGCATGCACACAAGGAGGTAGACGACCATCTCTAGTGTGAAACTGTAACAAATCAATTTCCATGTGAATAGGCCAAAAACTAATAATTACTGCAATAATGATAGTGAAACAAAATGTCAAAGCACTCACCTATGCCAAAAGTGTAAATTCGAGGACAAATTGGTCTTCTACATGCAATGCGACTTTTCACAGCATCACAAATGTGTCTTTCGTCTTCAACAGCCCCATCAGTAATAAGAAAAATGAGAGGAATAGCATCGCAAGTTTTGGTCAACATCTCTAGTGCCTGACAAGCAGTTCACAAGCACAAGATAAGTTTAACATACTTCTAAAATAGTGAAGAACATATTAGCGCATGCTAACAATAGAATATTTAGAAATGTATCTGATTCAGGAAGAACTAGCAAAAAAAAGCAAATGATGCTCCCATTCCTGTCATCTAAGCCATCTTATTGTTGTGAAAATATACATGGGCCATAAAAAAGAGTAAGTCACCTTCTATATGATATTAGCCAATCTATGACAAAAAGTCCCATGTAGGCACCAATTACAACACTATAAACACAAAAGGTTCGAAACGATATGTCGACCTGATGTCCGTTCATCAGACAGTTCAAAGGGGAAAGAAGTGCAGGATGTTAAGTTGCATTTATGTATTGCACATTTTAAGGAGGTAAATGGATATCACCCATAGAATTTCCCCTTGTCCTCGTGCACATAGGCATAATATATTATGAAGAATATCACTTGAAAAAACCCAAAGTTAAACCAAGAATCCAAATTATGGATGGAGAATAATTTCAGGTCGCATCAAACATGTTGAGTAGTTGAAACTACCTGATCTAAGGGAAGCATAATGTTTGTGGCACCCTCAGCAATAAAATTTTGGCCAATCCAGTGAGTGGCATTTTCTGTTGCCTCCTTGGTTGCCAGCTCCATTGATGATGAGAATAACCTAGTGCCCTCATTGAAAGTTATAATATTAAAAGAATCTACAGGATTGAGATTTGAGAGGGCTGCCAATAGAGCACTTCTTGCATTCTCGAGAGGGGAATCCCGCATGCTTCCACTAGCATCAACGACAAATACCACTTCCTTTCTGAAAACCTTCATATTTACTATTACAGGGTGAGAATACACATAGCGGACTTAAATATATAACAGAAGTGAGTATACACATAGAATGTAATACAGCATAAAATGCATACAGATCAGCAGACATTTCTCTTGGGAAGTTAATTAAAATATTAGAAGATTTAAAATAAAGAAGCTCAAATTGGAATGTTAACCTTTCTATTCAGGCTATTGCTGGGGAAAAGATAAAGGCAAAACATCTCTCTCTGATCAACATCATGAAGTGACGGAGATTGTAATAGCAAACCACCAAATATGTCCCTTGAAGAGACCTGAAATGCAACATAATACGGAGTCAGTAATCTCCAGAAAGAAATATTTCTTCGAATAGGCTCCAAATATCGAGTATGAACAAGATACAATAATCATAACCATAAAATCCACTTCTGGGCCATGATGAGGTAGGCATAGATATTGTTGTAACCAGAAAATAAGCACCTAGGGTCCAAGGTCTTACATCATATGAGAAATAGAAGTCAGCATTGGACCATTTTGAAACTTCCGCTTCATAAATGGCACCTAATTTCCCAAACTGGTGTCTTACTTCCTGTTCACAAAAGAATATTGTTATTTGAGTAACCTTGTCAATTGTCATAGGATCGGAAATTTAAACAACAAAATACCTTTAGAGGATGGCTACTGGCTCTGTATAAAACATCAGTCCCAATTCCAGGATTCACATTCAACACTATCTTCTCTCTTTTACTGATCTTCCTACCTACAGGTTTGACATATGCTGGAAAACTAAATGGAAGACTGAGACAGAATTGACCTTCCTGATACAATAGCTTCTGAGACCAATTGACTTTGATAAAAAGATTTGCTCCGCCTTCAACCTTGAATTTAAACATAAATATAGATTGATGGGATAAAAACAGAACACAACAGAAACACACGTGGATTCATATAAATGGAAGAGAACCCCTAGTTCAAATTTTATATGGACTATTACCTGCGCAACTTTTAGCGTATATATCTGGCGTCTCAGTAAGAGCCCATCTTTGGCTTTCACTACCTTTTCTGAGCCTCTTGCATCTTCCAATGTGATTAATTGAGTATGATATGATCTTCTACCAACATCAATCTCAAGACCTAGAACTGAACCCTGTTAGCCAGATGTGCCTTTCTTGAGAACTGGAAAAAACTTTAGCAATTAAGAAAGAAAATGCTATGCACAAGAGCAAAAAATTGTGAAATAATATGACATAAAGAAACGTCAATGTATGACCTTCGGAAAGCTAGGTCACATCACAACTTATTCAATCATGCTATACGCAAAAGACTACACAAACAGGAACTTTTAAGTCTGTTATCATTTGTGATCTCAAGAAGAAAAGAACACACGCAGCTTTTGCAAAATCATGGCCCAATAAGAAAGTTCATCTAGGATAAAAGTTGGCACCACAGAATATAAAGTACTAAATTATGAGAAGTTAATTAAGATTAAGCCAACTATATCAACAATGTTAAGATGGATTATGGAAGGAACCCATGACCGCTGCATAATGTTTAACAGAATCCCCAAAACTAGCACTAATGGCTTCAAGGAAGCATCAATCATGTAAATACTAATCACTACCTTTCCATTCTTGAAATCCTCAGAGGAGTAGAGCTTATGAAAATTTAACTAAATGGCATGATCTCCCAACTAAGTGACTTTGAAGCACAGAATTGAATGCAACTCGGCCAAACATCCACAATATCTAATTTGTCCAAGTTTCCAATGATAGTTCTATTCAAGAATGTTCTGTAGTAGCAGTTACTGACACAATATTTTGGCTGGATATGTTTGTCAGGGTAATTGTGGGGTTCCTCCAAGAATACCAGACTCAAGCACATAGGAGGTTTGATATGACCTACAAGCAAAATCAATATTATATGTGTAACATTCAATTTGTCGCACTTTTATAAGCATCAAACAGCTAGTGCTAACCTGAAATTATCTATTTTCTGTACTGACTAAACAATATGTCCTCAAAGCCAAATCTCTACCAATCTTATACAGCATAAGCATTCATCGCAAATATCTGATTGATCCAATTCTCAGCATACTATCAACATTTACTCAACATGACTGAATTCTTGGAAAAACATTGCATACAAGAAGCAAGAACGAGAACAAGTAAGCTTCCACGGTAAGTACTATCATTTGCTGGTCAAAATAAAAAAACAGAAGACAATATAAAATAATGAGGCATATAAATAAAATATTACGCTTTCCTCAACAAAATCCGGCACCCATGTCTCTTTTCAGTCCATTTACATAATAGGAAATCCTGTCTCTTTTTAAGTTGATTGAAGCCAGAAAGGCCTAATTATAAATCCCGTGTAGAACTTGCAGAATACGCTATTGTTAGTACAATAAACTATTCTCAGGATAAGGACGAATAAAAAATTGCTGAATACGCTATTGTTAGTACAATCAACTATTCTCAGGATAAGGACGAATCAAAAATTCAAAATTATCACCATTTCAAGCATCCCCCTTCGTTGCCGTTAAAGACGAATTTTCTGTTTCTCATTAACAAACCACAAGGTAATGTTCCATTTATATTGTTACCAATTCTAGCCATAACGACACCGAGAGCAATGTTTAGTGACAGTCATTTCCCCACAAAAGCAGAAAATTCATTATCTAGCGACTAGCAGCCAAGTGACAATCTCTGGACAGTCCTTACCTGCTCGCCCATGGGAATCGCTACGCGACAATCGCAGCTTTTACCAGCCATAATACAATGAAGACGCCAAGTTCCACTGACCGTAACGAACGCAGTATCCAAGAAACAATCCACCTCCATCGCAATCGCGTGCATGTGAAGCGGAACCAGCGCCGGCGGGTCGCACCGGCCGTAGACATACGGCTGGTAGCTCGGAACGTCCGGATTATCGACGATCGACGGGTCCGACACCACCGCGTACACCATCGGCGCCGTCGGAAGACAACACGCCGGCGCCTCCATCTCCTCCGGTTTCGGCGGTGCCAGCGCCGCATCCTTGCCGTAGTAAATTCGCTTCGACAGCTTCAGGCCGTACGCCACCGAGCTGGAGAAGTCGTCAGCCATCCGATCACCAGAAAATCAGATAACGCTACAGTTTGCAGCCGAACTGTGAGGGACTAAAGTCTCTGCAATGGGGACGATATCGTACCGGCGACCCATTTAATGGTCACCGACTCTTGGACTGTTATTGAGGACGAAGCGAGGGAAATACTATCGTCAACTACAATCGCCAAAATTTTAATAAATCCGACCAATAGTATTTTGACACGTGGGTTAAATGCCCTAAGGGATATGCCAAAAGTTAAGCGATATGTTAAACGTGAATGTGATTCATGACTTGCTTTAGAGCACTCGGTAAAGCATAATTAAAGCGGGGACCAACATATTAATTGATTGAGATGATTAAAGGGTAAATTGCACCAAAGGCCCTGAAGTTTGATAAAATGATATAAACTCTTGTGACATACTAAAAATCATAAATATTTATTGTGTAAATTGATTATTTTATTTTGGTTATTTAAATATTTGTTCTCTTTTCTCTTTTTCTCTCGTATATTGTTTCCTTGTCTACAATGATCCATCTTGTTCAATGATAATCTTTCTTTCTTGACAATAGTATAAATCTTATATTTTCTATTATTCTTTTATTTCTCTTATTTTATTTAAAAATCAAATCAAAATATTTCAATAGATTGAAACAAACAAATTTATTTATAAATTGTTGTAACTCTTTCTCTTGATGGAATATTTCAAAGAATATTACCTTATTCTAGATAACTCTTTTTAAAGAAATAATAGCATAAATCAAACTACAACACAAATTAAATTTCAAATCGTTTGTGGTTCAATTGGCTAGTTGATGATGACAAGTTAAAGATTGATAAAAAGTTAAAGGCATTGGCAACAATTATTCATAAGTAACGTAAAAGTATATCTCTATCTCTTATAAATCATCAAGTTAAAAAAAATTTCATCGGTGATAAATTTTATATTTTTTTTTATCCATCTCTCTTTCTTGTAATTTCTACATTTTATCTTCTTCTCTTTCTTTGTATGCGTCCATCGTTTTAAATCGAATGAATTAAAACACATATCTAAGTTTATTCAATATTTGTGATGAATATATCATTAATTTGTTTCAACGATAGTTGTTTATGATGGCAACTGATTAACATTAATTTTTTTTATTATATATTTATTTGTAATAAAAAAATCTATGATCAATAAACTCAATAAATATTTATATAATTTTTAATATCTTTGAGGAGTATGTATTATTTTGTTAAATAAAAAATGTTATATAAATATTCAAACTTGTAATTTTTTAGTAATATTTTACATTAAAAATTTATGTTTTGCGTCGTGTTAATATAAATATACAAAATATTATTATAATACCAAACTTAGTGTGCAAATAGTCAAATTTCATGGCGTTAAGTGTAAATTAGCCATGATTAAAAGAAAAGTTACTGTTGGAAATTCAGGTGGGCGCGGGACGACGGTGGTCCAGCGAGGACCCACTGATGAGGGCAAAATTGGCAAACAGTGTGGTCCTTTCGGTGATTTCCATCGACGGTTCCATCGGGCATATTTCGAAGGCTATGGCCCGCGTATTGAACTTGTGTACTGAGTGATGGTCCATGTCCGTCTGTGAATAGCAATGCTAATTTTCAGATGTTAAAAGAGGTTAAATTATATTGAACTGATGCTAATTCTTAGAGTTTAATCGTCGATGGAGGCTGTTGCGGCGAATGTCGATGGAGGCTGCGGCAGCTGCAACGGTGGCGAACGGCGGGTCTACTACCGCCGGCGAAACCAGAGGCGAGAGAGAGGGCGGAGGCAGCCTCCATCGACGATCGGTGAAAAACTAATGAAACGATAGCACAAGGATATGTATATGTATATATATATATGCCTTCGTAACTGCAAACCAAAGGCGGCTTCAACGGTGCGTCGGATGGAGGTTTGCAGCGGCCGCCGTTCGCCTCCGTCGATGGACGCTGCGGCGGCAGGTGCAATGGTGGAGGTGGCGGCGGCGATCGTTGATGGCGAACGGCGAGTCTGCTACCGCCGGCGAAACCAGAAGAGAGAGACAGAGGGGGCAGGGACAAGGAGGTGCGTTTGGTGGTGGGTGGGGTGGACACGTGGTAAATTGTGATTGGTAGTTAATGCCATTATCACTTTGCATGGCTTGTGTTTTTTATTTGACACATTAGCTGTAACTAAGGAGTGATGGATGGAAACTATTTTTTTTAAAAAAAGTGAATAATTGATAATATTTTAAATTTTAATAATTAAGTAGTAACAGGTAAAGGTTAGTGATTATTAATGTAATTAATTTATTTTTATATGATAATTTAATTTTTTAATTACACTCATTCATCTATATTTTTTGATTAATTTAATTATTATATTTTGACATTTTTTTCATATAATAATTCAAATACTTAATTAGTTTTGAACTTACATTTTAGAGTTAATTTAATTCATATATTTTTTACATGAATAGAGTATAATGTATAATTTATCATTTTACTTTATTTTTTTTATACATAATAGTACAAGTGTGAATTGATTGAGATTATTAAAGAGTAAATTACACCAAGACTCAAAAGTTTGGTAAAAAGATAAATAAAGTTTGATAAAAAGATAAATATTTATTCTATAGTTTGATTACTTTATCTTCGTTATTTAAATATTTGTTATTTTTTCTCTTTTTCTCTCATATATTGGTTATTTACCAACACCCATCCATCTTGTTTAGGGTTGATCTTTCTCTTTTGACAACAATGTGAACTTTATGTTTTTTATTATTCTTTTATTTTTCTTGTTTTTTTTAAATAAAACCAAATGATTTTAATATGTAAAAAAAAGTTTTATTTGTGAATTATTGTAGTCGTTCCTCAAATATAAATTCTCTCAGAAGAATATTGACTTTCTTTGGGGAAAGTACTTTATTCTGGAAAATTACCTTCAAATAAAGAGCTATAACACAAGTCAAACCTCATATCGTTTAGGGTTTAATTTGCTAGTCAAGAATAACAAAATAAAGATAGAGAAAAAGTTAATGTCATTGGCAACAATTATTCACAAGTAACGTAAAATTAAATCTATCTTTCTTTTAAATTAGTAAAATTAAAAAAATTCGTATCAATAATAAGATTCATATTTATCTTTCTATGTGTCTTTCTTTCTCTTTATCTCGATATTTCATCTTTCTTTATTTATTTGTGTATGTCTATCGTTTTAAGTGAAATGGACTTAAACTCATATGTAGGTTTCTTCAACATCTTTGATGGATGAACCACCAATTTGCTTGTGGTTGATGATCGTGACTGACTAGCACCTCTAATTTATTAAATTTTGTAATTTTTTTATGTAACTACGAAAAAAAAAGATCAAGGAGATTATATGAAAAATGTTTTGGACATTTAAAAAATATATTTATTTGTAATAAAAAAATGACATAGGATCAATAAACTCAATAAATATTCATGTAATTACTAATACGTTTGTGAAGTATGTATTATTTTGTTAAATCAAATATGTTATTTGAACATTCACGTTTTATACTTTTAGTTAGTATTTGTTAATCAAGATATAAAATGAAAAAAATGAGATATGAAAAATATTAATGACAAGAGTGTTTTCTATTATATTTATTAAATTTATTTGACAATAATTAAAAAATAAGTCATGTGACTTAATTTCTAAAATTTTTTAAATAAATTTATCTCTATTATTCAGATAAATTTATTTTGGATCTTATAAATAAGAAAAAATAACTTATATATCCCCCAATATATTTTTAAAAAATTAACAAATAATATGATAAAAATGTTGAAATATTTCTTATTCTTATCTTGAACATTTTATATTTTGATTCGAAAAGTTTTTCAATATTATTTTGATACAATTTTATCTTACTAATTTTAATAAACGCTACTTTAGTGATATTTTATATTAAAATTTTATATTATGTGTCATATTAATAAAAATTTTAATATTTATGTTTCATCTTTCTTTTTTTTATTTGTGCATATGTATCGTTATAAGTGGAATGAACTATAATTCATATCTAGATTTCTTCAACATCTTTGATGGGTGAACCACCAATTTGCTTCTATGATGGTGGCCGATAACCGTGACTGACTAGCACTATTAATCTTTTTATTTTTTTATGTAATTATCAAAAAAATAAAAATAAAAGACGAGAGAGATTATATGGAAGGTGTTTTGGAAATTTAAAAAATATATTTATTTGTAATAAAAAAAGTGATATAGGATCAATAAACTCAATAAATATTCATGTAATTTCTATTACATTTAATGAGTATGAACTATTTTGTTAAATCGAAAATGTTATTTAAGTATTCAAATTTGATACTTTTAGAAGGTGTCTATTAACCAAGATATATAAACAAAAAAATGAGATATGAAAATTATTTCAGACAAAAGTATTTTTTAATATATTTATTAAATTTATTTGACAATAATTAAAAAATAAGTCATGTGACTTAATATCTGAAATTTTCTAAATAAATTTATCTCTTATCATTTAGATAAATTTATTTTAGATATTACAGATAAGAAAAAATGACATATATACCCCAAAATGACAACTTCTCTTATCCGATGCTATTTTTACAACTCCTTAAAAGAAAAAAAAAAAGAGATTGCATTTGCTAACGATAAAAAATCCAATGGCTATATTTTATATTCGATATTCTATATATACAATATATTTACTTGAAATAGGGAAGGCGAGACAGAGTAAGAGAGAACCAAAGACATATCGACCAGCGAGACAACGAGCAATGAAATACTGGAGCTGGCGAGGGCTAGGGCTAGGCCGAGCGGTGAGCGACAGAGCGAGAAGAAATAGAAGACGAGCAGCATTGAGTGAAAAGAACAACAAGGTGAGGGTGAGCCTTGAGGGGCAAGAACAAGACATGCGCAGAGAAGAAGGTTCTGGAGATAGAAGGGTTAAGGTATATATTATATATATATATTAATTAATCAATTATAAATGTTTAAGAGGTGTTTGGAGGTGTCGCAGTAATAATTATTTTAGTTAATTGTAAGAATTTAAATTGATATTTTTAGGTTAGAATTATATATTTTGATTTTAATTTAAAATAAGTATTTTAGTTAATTGTTTGAAATTTAAAATTTTAATTATATTTTAAATAAAAATATTAAAATTACACCCTTATTTGTAACCTGTTACTAGAGTAGATATAAAATTTAGAAATAATATAACACTATTTAAAGTTACAAATTAATAATTTGGCACCAAAATGACAACTCCATGCGGAGATACTCTCAAAGTGCAAATAGTCAAATTTCAAGGCGTTCAGTGTAAATTACCCATGATTAAAAGAAGTCACTGTTTTTGTAAAACATTAATCAGGTGGGCGCGGGACCACGGTGGTCCAGAGAGGACCCACTGGTCGGGTCAGAACTGGGGAAACAGTGTGGTCCATTCCGTGATTTCCATCAACGATTCCATCGTGCATGATTCAAAGGCTTTGGCCCGCGTATCGGACTCACGTAACGTGTGATGGTCCATGTCCGTCTGTGACTAGGAATGCTACTTTTTAGATTATGTAACAATTACATTGAGTGACGCATTTTGAGTTAAGAGTTTAAGATTTATGTATTATGATATTTAAGGATATTCATGTTTTGTGTAACGTAAAAAGTATTTCATACAATTTAAGTTGTGTATTACACAACAAATTATACGTTATTTGTTAAATATATATTTTTGTTTATGTACTTTGATTTTTTTTTTATGATTACTTAAATTTTTTATTATTTCGATTACATCATTATACTTGTATTTTTTAGTCAATTTAATCAATTTATTTTGATATTTTTTCACATGATAATTCAAATTTTATGTTGTTTCGATTATACCCTTATATTTGAATTTTGAGTCAATTTAATTCTTATATTTTGATGTATAAAATAATAAGAGGGATTAAATTGACTCATCTTATTTTATATTTTTGCTACTCATCAAAATATATGGTTTAAATTTATTTGAAAATACAGTTATATGAATATAATTAGTATAATGAAAAATTAGGATACATGAAAAAAAGGAATCAAAATACAGATGTTAATTTAACTCGAAAATGCATGTTTAATGGTATAATTAAAATAATAAAAAATTTAAATAACCAAACAAAAAAAAATGTGAGTATTAGAAAACTGTTTATAATTTTCATCACACTATTTGAAGTACACAAGACTCCTTCTGAAGTGTATTGCACTCTTCTTTATTTTTTCATAGCACCCTAAATAAATGATGACAGTGGGTGAAATTATTCAACCACCATTGAAAAATAATGAATTATGACTATCTATGTGTCATTCTCTTCAAATAACAAAGCATGACAGATGTCATCTTAGTCAACTATGTCAACTTCAATTTAAAAGATAAATTAATAAATTTTAACTCTCATAAAATCTAAAATAGATTTGAAAGATTCATTATTATTTTAATTTGACCCAAGAAATTCTTTATCAGCCCGTTAAGAATTTTAGAGATCATATTAGGTATTTTATCTCGATCAAATTGTTAAAATATGTTTTAATTTTTAGAATGAAGGTCATTAATTGAATCAACCTGAATAATTTGGGATAAGACCTAAATGTAAATTTTTTAAGAGAGTTGTGCTGTGCCTCCTTTGCCCCTCTATAGTATGGAACAACCCTAATCTCCAGATATATATATATATATATTCTTATTCGTATAATTTAGATGTGAGATAAAAAAAGAATTAATAGTATAATTAGAGTTTTTGAATTTAAAAGAAATCAAGAGATTATAATGCTTCGTTTTCGTTATAGTAAAATTGTTTGGCTCTTCCCGTAGACGTAGATCACGTATTGTGATTAAATCACGTAAATCTTATGTTTATTTGTCTTTTATCTATTTATTTGCTTCTTATTTCTATACATTATCACGACACAATTCATATAAAATTTACTAATTCGATGTACATTTTACATATCATTTTGTTAATATTCATTATTGACTTTAGCGTCAAAAACTCTATTTCTTCTTATGAATACTCCCATCCAAATAAATTTTGATCATCAATGAAGCGAATCCTATCAGCCCATTTAACTTGGGGACATACCCAAAGACGGTGCCGGGCAGCTCACGCGCAAGTGTGCCAGAAATAGAACACAAGGGAGCCCTACAAAATCTCTCGCTAATCCTATCAGCCCATTTAACTTAGGGACATAACCAAAGACGGTGCCTGGCAGCTCACGCACAAGTGTGCCAGAAATAGGAACACAAGGGAGCCCTACAAAATCTCTCGCTAATCCTACCAGCCCACTTAACTTAGGGACATAACCAAAGACGGTGCCGGGCAGCTCACGCACAAGTGTGCCAGAAATAGGAACACAAGGGAGCCCTACAAAATCTCTGCCTTCGGGCGGCCCTCCTTTTGCGCCGCAGCCTCAAAAGTCAAAAGTTGGCCATCCAAGTTGTCTTTTTGGGCCATTTTTTTTGACGGATTCCAAACAAAACCAAGGCTTCTTGGTGGCCACATGTTGGCCGATGGCTGATGGGAATGTGAACGCTTTAACATGCAAGCACGTGGAATGCACTCCGCCTGTTGCCAAATAATTAGAAATGCATTCAAATACCAAAGGACAGCGCACTTAATAGACTCGCCAACTGCTCCCCTGTACACCTTGGCGCATTGATATTAATATTACTATTATTAAATTTAAATGATATTAAATATTTGTATAATATCTTTATTTTCTTGTTATATAGAAGGGTAGAAGTGTCCTTTCGGTCACTGAGCTCAAGAAGTCAGCCGTTTTAACATAGGTCCAATAAATTAGTTATCATATTTTATTTTGTAATATTACAATTATTAAATTTTATTTTTTTATTTTTATTGAATTCTGTTAATAAAAATCAATCTCATGTATATTAATATAACACTAAAAATCATTTAATTTTAAACGTAACATAAACCTATAATTAAATGATTTTAAGATTTATATTAATATATGTCATATAAGTTTTCATTAATAGAATTTGATAACAAATATTAAATTATAACAAAAATTAAAATTTAGTAGTTATAGTAATAAAAATTAAAATGCAGCGACCAATTTATTATAAAATACAAAATTTAGGAGTCAATGGTTAATTTATCCTTTTAAGAGGCGTTTGTTAATCAAGATATGGGGTGAAAAAATTAAGATATGGGATGCATTCTGGACTTTTATCATTTTCAACATGTTTGTTAAACTTATCTGATCATTATTGAAAAAAATCATATCGTGACCTCTTATCTTAATTTTTTAAGATATGTATATATCTCATCCTCTCAAGATAAGCATACCTTGATCCCTACATATAAGAAAAAATGATGATTGTATCCTTTAATGCATTCAAAAGAATTTAACAAACAGTTTGATAAAAATTTTGAAATGTTTCTCAACTTTATATTGATCATTCCATATTTTAGTCCGAAAACCATTTCAGACTTATCTTAATACTCCCTTATATATCATGCTCATTTTAACAAATATTACCTTAATATATAATACAACTCATAATTCTTACTTTCTAGTTGTTCATATAATAAATTAATTATATATTGCTTATTAATAATCATTCAAATTGGATAAATATACAAAAATCTATGTGAACTTGCCTTTGAATGAATTTAAAGGTAAATTACACTAGATTATCCTATTCAATATTGTAGCTTTGTTGGTGATAACTCTTGTATTAAGAGTTGATATCTTAAAGTTCAATATGATACTAAACAAGTTGTTTGGTGACTATGATATATGAAAATGTTTTAGGAGTATTGTTTTGACGTTTTCAAAATATTTTCTATATCAAAATGTTGAAAAAAAAAAAAACATTTTGGGTAATTTTTGTAATTTCAAAAATGTTTTGGGGTTGTTTGGTAATATTAGAAAAATGTTAAGAACTCGTTTTTGTCCACGAATGAACATTTTGTCTTTAACTCAAATTTTTTAAGCCTAAATTGAATCTCTTATTTTGTCTCTATGAAATTGTTATGTTGCCCACGTCAGGCAACATAAGGTTTGCATAACGCGAGCTATTACTTGACGTGGGCAAAATTAGATAGAGGGCATGGACCCTTGTAGTGCCCTCGATCCCACGACCAATGTGCCACTAGGGTTGATCCTGAAGTGTTAGGAGCCCTAAACAAAATTTTATACGGGGTTCTTATATTTAAAAAAAAAAATTACATATAAGGAATACAAATAAATTTATTTTGCTATATAAAAACATTCAAAATTTTCACAATAATAGTTTAAAATTCACAATATTTCACTTTAAACTTACTCTTCTAGCATTTTTAGATGAAAAATCAACAATTAAACTATTATAATCAATTTGTTCCAACATATGTCTTTTAATAAATACCATCGCTAATCTATTCAACATTTCTTGTGACATCGTTGACCGAAGGTAAGATTTTATCAACTTTAACTTTGAAAAACTTCGTTCTGCAGACATATGTCTTTCAATAGACACCATCGCCAATACATTCAACATTTCTTGTGACATTATTGACTGAAGGTAAAATTTTATCAACTTTAACTTTAAGAAACTTTGTTTTGCAAAGACAACTATAACTGATATGGTCAAAACTATTATATACACAATCCACACATTTGGAAAATTAGAGAATGAAGAGAGTATGGCGGACAAAGGCACAGGGGCAGCCCAGCGGCTGCCACTTGGCGCGGCCAAAAGGGCTGCGTGGCCGCGCGCATGGCGCACGTGCGGCATGGTTGCCCCCGCGCGCGCGCATGGCGCCATGCGACCTCGAAACGGCGCTGTTTGGCACTTTGCTGGGAGCAAAACCTAGCTTAATTTTTCCTTCCCGCGCTGCTTGCCCGACTCGATCTCACGACCACGCCCTTGCCACTTGATCTACTAACCACTTTTGATTAATAAATAACCAAATTAAATTCTTAAGCTAAATTTTCTCCCCTCCAATTTCCATTATTTAACTTATGCCTCAATTGTCCCAAAATCCACTAATTTAACTCACTCCATTACTTCCACAATGGCTTTCAATTAATTTAAATTTATTGTCTTAATTTCTCATTTCCTCAAAACATCATAAATACTATTCTCCCTAAATTTTCAAATATTCAATAGTAAACTTGGATACCATAAATAATTAATTTTCTCTGAAGTTTTCAAATAATAACCTCAAGTAATTATTTTACTTCCAACGACATACCAAATTTAATATAAACTTCACATAGTTCAATAAATCACCTTAAAATTCACAAATTAAATATTTTTCTTAATTCCTCGAATATTCAATAATCACTATAATGTCGAAATTAAAATTGCTAATTATCTAAATTTTTGGGATGTTACAATTACTTTAATGTCAAAATTAAAATTGCTAATTATCTAAATTTTCGGGATGTTACATCATGCCTAGGCACTCCCTTATTATTATATGCAAGTCATGACAAAAATAATTTGTATAAAAAACAAATTAAACCTTTATCGAACTTGCTTTTGTCTTATTATGATCTTCTTGTATGATCCTTAATTTCTCTCAACGTAACATGATCGTTGAAATCACACCTCAAAGTCCCCTTAACAAAATTAAGCATAATAAGTAAAAAATCTATTATAAAATAAGTATTACTTCACTCAAACTTAGGTTTTTCTCACTTACCCCAAGCTCTTAAGAATGCCACTAATAAGTTGCTTCAATTTGTTCAATTATTTCTATATTTCCATGTACCCCATGAAGTCTTTATCTTTGAATTTATTTCAAATCATTCATCAACTTAAGGAAAAATGTTGGCTTCCTTAATCTAAGGGGTTATGTTGACTTTCCTAATTCAAGGGGTTATGTTAGCTTCCCCAATTCAAGGGTTGTATTGGTTTCTTGAATATCTGCTGCTTTCACAGAAAAAGAATGAAAAATTATAACAACTAATTTTATACTAGAAAAACTCCCAAATTCTAACCTTATACTTAGATCCTGAAAAATTTTAAAAACTTTCAATCACTTCCTTATTCAAAATTTAATATTCTCCATTAAATTCCACAATGCTACAAATTTTTAATAAATCATCTCAAAATTTGTTCTCAAAATATCAGGTTGTTACACCTCCTCCCCCACACCCCTCTGCAAAATTAGATGAAGGGCATTGGCCCATTCCTCCAACTATTAGCATACTGTTAACAAATATAATCCTCTTACATAACAAATGAGTAAAAATAACTAACTTACAATCAGAGAAAATTTCAGACAAGTTATCAATTATTGAGAATTCAACCAACTAGCACACTTCTTGAACTTTCTCAGTTTTGTTTGAATGCTCTATCAATAGTTTGTTATGTCTGTAGAGTCTTCATGCTCACCATTTTATATAAGCAACTGTAGAAATCTTGATCAACAAAACACATAAGAGAAAATACATTGTACAAAAGGTTAATTTGAGAAAGTTGGGGAGACAACTGATACGTGCAAAACAAATAAAATAAAAGCAGTTAGCAAGGAAATGGAGATGACAATATGGGTATGGCTACGTGGGTCAAGACTTGGTTATTTTATTTGATTTAAGTTTATTTATTTTTAGATAATATTAGTGGATATTAATGGGTTAGTTTGTTGTTAGTGCTTTCCTATTTTTTAGCTTAGTGGAATTGTTAAAGTCTATTTAATAGGCGCTTGAATTGTATTAGTGATTATGAAGAATTAAGAAAATCAAATCTCTCTCTTGAATCTTTCTTTTACGGCATCTCTATTATTCTTTTCACTGCAATTTACAACAGATTTTCTTCCCCCTAAATTCTATCTCTATCAATGGTATCAGAGCCAGTTTTGACCATGGATGTGGTCCTAACTCAAATCGAGTCTAGGTTATTCCAAGTTCAGTCAACTCTCGAAAGGATGCGTACTGAATTTCGATCCATCCCCAAGCTCTTGAATCTACCGTCTTCCCCAGCCAAGACCAACAGTGGTAACGCGGCCAGCGCTCACTGCAAGATGGCAGCAGCTCTTGCGAAGGCGACCATGATAGCGCCAGTCTTAGCGCCGACAATCCAGCAAGGGCCTTTCTGACAGCTTAGCAGTGGCATCCACAATAGCCTCTGCAACAACAACGTCTACTGGTGTGCCTTCTTAGGCGCTTTCTTCCATTCCTTCATCGGAAAGATTAACTCACTGTATGGTTCTAGTGTATGGACCAAAAAGGAAAGTATTTTCCGGCCAAAAGATTTTCCTTTGTCCTTGAGGACAAGGACAATTTTTAAGGGGAGAGGAATGATACGTGCAAAACAAATAAAATAAAAACAGTTAGCAAGGAAATGGAGATGGCAATATGGGTATGGCTACGTGGGTCAAGACTTGGTTATTTTATTTGATTTAAGTTTATTTATTTTTAGATAATATTAGTGGATATTAATGGGTTAGTTTGTTATTAGTGCTTTCCTATTTTTTAGCTTAGTGGATTTGTTAAAATTTATTTAATAGGCGCTTGAATTGTATTAGTGATTATGAAGAATTAAGAAAATCAAATCTCTCTCTTTAATCTTTCTCTTACGGCATCTCTATTCTTCTTTTCACTGCAATTTACAGCAGATTTCCTTCCCCCTAAATTCTATCTCTATCAACAACCTGTTAATAAGATTAGTCATAAGTTTTTTAAGACAAAAAGCTTATGAGAGTTAGAGATAATAAAATCATAATCTGTAAAAATGAAGTCAAAATACCTTTTATTCAAAAAGTGATTTTACCTTTTTGAATGAAAAAATCAGTATATGATTTTAAAGAAAAAGGTGAAAAATATTTTGTAAAGATATACTTTTGTGCATGCAAAAAGATATGTAAAAACACAAAACATCATAATTGACTGTTGAATTTCGGTTAACCTAAGGGACAACGTCGGTCAACCAAAGTAAACATTCACAAGATTTTGGTTGAAGGCTAGATTGACCTAAAACAAGAGGCCAACTACTTAAGTTCAGTTGATCTAAATTGCATATGAGCAAATACAAGTATTATGCCTTACTTAGTTGACTTAGACAAAAATATTAGTCGAGACATAATCATGAAAAACACATATTTTAAATTACAAAAATGAAAATAAAATATATCTATATCATAAAAAATTTATTTATTTACTCTTGAATTTAATAATCTCCTCTTTTTTTATGGTGACAAAAATTTTATATTTTTATTTATTCGAGTTGAAATATATGTTTTTAGTTATATGGAAATTTTTAACTTTTAACATTTGGGTTCTGTGCATCCCGTTGAAGCGAGGGACTCTATCCTGCCAGGACAAAAGGTAGGATATTGGAATTTGAGATCGGATAGCGGATAGGCCCGCACCCAAACATAGGGGTAGAAAGGGGCTTGGGTGGGCTAGGCCTGGTTTGGTAAATGGGCCTATAATAAAACCGCAGCCCACAAGGGCCAAGAGTGAGTTATCAGGGAACCCAATTCCTTCAAATACCCAGCGACTTAATTGTCTTGCAATCAATTGGGCCGGTCTTGGCCCACTGGTCCTGGATAGCTTAGTGGGAAGAGGGTTAATTCAAAAATCATCATTAGCATTTTATCAAGGGTTAATTAGAAACAAAAAGTTATTTAATCAAGTTTTTAATTATCATTAGTGTTTTTAATTTATAACCGTATCGTCCAATTTATCATACATTAACTTCTTGCATTATATTTTAACTATTACACTTAAGTGAAATAGAAGACAACTTATAATCAAAATTAAATAAAATAATATTTAAGAGACAATTTAGGAGAGTTTTTGAGTTTTTAATTTTTATTTTTAGTTTTTTTCCATAACATTGTATTCATTTTTAATATCTTTTTTCTCTCTATTCCTAACATTGTTGGCAATTAAAAAGGCAACAAGAAATTCTTTCGAATCTCTCGTCAATTATTTAATCGTTCTTATAAAAACTCAACTCTCGATCAACTTAATTACTAAATTTAAGTATTTAAAAGAAGTATTTTATCAACTACCTTCTCACAAAAGGGACACATCATTTCTAAAAGTTGTGTGAGGAGAAAACAAAATAAAAATTAACAGAAAGAGGCAAAAATACTTTTTTTATTTATTTTTAAGTTTTTTAAAAAATTATTTCAAAATAGTGAAAGATTGAAAATTACACACACAAGCTGCACCACACCGCCAAACTTTAGTTGGGTCGGTGATAGCGGAGCTGCTTGATGCATCGGCCCACGGCCCATTCTTCCGGCCCGGATTAAGGTCGTCTCCATCTTGTCGGGCTTACAGAAGACTGCTTCGTAGAGATGGGAACTGGGCCGGCCCGGTCGGCCCGCCTCATAGCCTGGCCTGGCCTGACCCGTTATTGTAGCAATCGGGCCGGGCCGGCCCACTTAAAAAAATAAGGGCCGTGCCGGGCTAGCAATACGTGGCTCGCGGCCCGGCCCATCAAATTGGCCCGTGGGCCGGCCCATCAACTGGCCTGCTAAAATGGCCCGGCCCGACCCACTAAAAATTAAAAAAAAATTTAAAAAATTATGTTTGTATTTAATAATTATAAACATAATAATTAAAAATTATGTTTCTTGTAAATATAATTTTATTGTAATGTTTTTAAACATAATTATGTTTGTAAACATAATTTTAGTGTTATTTTTATAAACATAATGTTTACTATAAATATCATAATTTTACAAACATCAAAATTATAAGTAAACATTAATATTAGTTACATTAATATGTTTATTAATGTTTACTAAACATATTTTAAACATTAATATGTTTATTAAACATATTTTAAAAAATATTAGTTACATTTAGAAAAAAATAAAAAAATATATTTAAAAAATTATATATAAAAAAATTAAAAATAAATTATTCATGGGCCGGCCCAAATAACCAAGCCCACGGGCCAGCCCTGCCCAACAGGCCCACGGGCCGGCCCACTTTGGCCCACTTATTAAGGGCCATAAGGCCGTGCCGGGCCTAAGTTTGCATTTTCTTGACCCGGCCCGGCCCGGCCCGTTTCTTTCGTGGGCCAAATTCGACCTGACCCACCAAATGAGCGGGCCAAGCGGGATGCGGGACGGCCCGGCCCGGCCCATCCATTTCCCATCACTACTGCTTTGTAATGCGTTACACGGACACGTGTCCACTGAGCCAAGCCGAAGCTAAAACCATAACGCGGTTAGGATCGAAACCTAAAAATTAAAAAAATACGAGATTGCGATTGGATATAGGACCCTCTCTCTCTCTCTCTCTCTCTCTCTCAAATTTCGGTTACTTTACTTGTTCAGTTAATTTCGATGCCTTAGCCTTAATTTCGAAGGCACATCGTTGAGGAAATTGAGTTCTTCAGGTAAGGAATGTTCACTTCTCATCCTTTACCGATCTGATTAGCCGATAATATCTCCCAATTTTGCGCGTTTTAGGGTTTTGTTTCTTTTCAATCTTTGATCTGATGCTCGGGTTGTTCATTGTTGTAAGCCGACTTTTTAATCTGGTTTAGATTTCGTTATAGGAGTTAAAAGGAAAAAAAAAAAGTGGGATTCGATTCACGTTTGGTTTAACGTTTGCTTGGTGTTATCGGCAGCCAAATATTATAGGGATGATAGAATTGCTGATAAGATGGTGCAATGGTTTCTTAAAAGCATCGAATGTTGTTGCTCTTTGCAAGTTTGTTTATTTAACCTTATTGAGCTCTTGCCATATTGAAATTCGCAGGACGTTTACAAAGTTGGGCTGATCATATTGTTTATGTCCAGATTTAGGGATCAAAAACTAATGGCAACTGCAACTATGGCCACTGCAGCTGGTGCTGCCGCGCTTCTATATTACACACTGAACAGGAGATTACAATCAAGTAGGGTTATAGAAGACGACGATGAAAATAATGCTGATGTACACAGTCATGCTCCTCTAGGAATTGATCGAGTCTCTCATAGACTTATTCAGGCCCCTGCAACATGGTTGGAGACTATTTCGACACTGTCTGAGACTCTTAGATTTACCTATTCCGAGACACTAGGAAAATGGCCCATTGGGGATTTGGCGTTTGGGATTAGCTTTCTTTTGAAGAGGCAGGTAGGTGTGTCTCATGCAGTGTGCCCCTTTATTGTACACGTTGAAATATCTAATATTGATCTTCTGCCATATACAATGTTTTTCTGCGTTGTTACTTGATAAGTTTGTCTGCGGGTAATCACATGCTTGGTTAGGAGGAGTGAAGCAGCTGCATTCATAATGCAAAATTTGCTCTTCATATAGAGAAACAAATGATTTTCGATATTAAATACCTAATAAATATTGACATCAAAGACTTGACTTGATTTTCAAAGTCCTATGAGATTATAAACTTTTGATTCTTATACTCACTGCATAACCATTATTCTGAAAATCCTTAGGATCTTCCCGTTGCTCATTTCTGTGTGTCTTTGCATGTGTAACCTTCTTATCATTGCTCCTTTTCAATAATGAGGTGCAATCTCATGATTATTATTTTTAACACGTTGCTCCTGATTCATGGTTATCTCTGTCTTGATGGTTTCCTCTGAACCCCAATATGTTGTTGATGATGTAAACTATCTTAGCTATCTATACCTTTGTAGAATATGCAGACTAGTCAGCCATGATTTGAGAATCTCCATGTTCTTGCTCTGTTTTATGCTGTAGGTTCCTTTTGATCTGTGTTTCCCATGTTTCATAATCTCATAACCTCAAACGTATGGGAAAGAATTCTGTTACATTATTTCCATCACAATTAAAAAAATATGAAATTTAGAGAGTGGAAAGAAAGGAATTAGAAGTTAAAAAATGGTGGAGGAAAAGTGGTTGTTACTAGTTATCTCTTAAAAAAACAAATCATGCATTCATGCTGTTGTTTTTGTAATGTCTACAATGCAACTATGACTAGCTTAATTTGATTGTGATGCCGGTTTTGATATAACACTTCAAATTTGACTAAATGAGATGTTGTCTGAACTTTAGCATGGTTCCTGTCTGCAGCTTATCTGTAATATATTTTGTTTTGAATTTGCCAAAAGAAAAGAATTCTTGTCAGTTCATAATGATAAAGTGAAAATGACTAGCTTGATTTCCTGCACATCTATTCTTGTCATTTAGGTAAGCTACTTAAATAGTAAATGAAACTGCCTTGCAGGGAAACTTGCATGTCGTAAGTGTATTTGGTGGGAAAGAAAGTCTGCAGATCAAAGGGCCTGAAATAATTGCTGAGCTTAAATATTTCTTAAATTTATTGACTCTCTGTTGGCACTTCTCAAAAAAACCTTTCTCATTATTTTTGGAGGAGACTGGCTATTCTAAAGAAGATGTTCTCCTTCAAGAACCCAAAGCTGGGGTAAGTCATCTTTGAGTTTTGAAAATTCTATGCTTATTGTTGGGAAACAAAATTCTATTTTCTACTTTTTCATTTCCCTTTTTTTATTTTGGTTGGGAGGGGGGGGGGGTTGGTTGGAATTGGAGAGGTTGTGTCTGCGGGATGGAGGGAGATCTTTAAAGTTAGTCAGGCTCTCAGGAATCTTGTTTGTTGAAGTTTTGACAGGTTATATTATGAATTTATGCATTTCAGTAGTACATGACATATTTTCCCTCAAGTGATATATCATTAGCATAATTAATGTAATCATATTTTCTCTATGATCACACTATACATATTCTTTTGCTTTTCCTAAGCTTCTTTGTGCTATTATGTTTTGTAGATTTTGAAGCCAGCTTTTACAATACTAGCTGACCAGAAAACAAAATCTTTCCTCTTACTTATTCGCGGGACTCACAGTGTGAAGGATACCTTGACTGCTGCTACTGGAGCAGTGGTGCCCTTCCATCACACTGTTGTGCATGAGGGAGGAGTTAGTAATTTGGTTTTAGGTTATGCACATTGTGGGATGGTTGCTGCAGCTCGCTGGATAGCAAAACTTGCAACTTCTCCTCTCATTAAAGCACTTGATGAACATCCTGATTATAAAATTCAGGTACTGAGATTGAATGTCCAGTGTGGACACTTACTCTATTTGTGCATACTTGTCAGATACATCAATATATGTGTTAGACATGCTGTATGGTGTGCCCAGTGGTAGCAGCTCAACTGACAAATCAGGGGGCAAAAGCTGGGAACTTAATGTCCAAATGGTCGCGGCCTGTGTTTATGTTTTCTCTTTTCTTATTTCTTTATCATTCTTTATATCACTGAAAATGATGTGTGAACTTTTTATCATTCTTTATATCTCTTTTCATTTGCTTAAGTGGAAAATTTTTGCTGCACTTTGAGCACAGTCTTGGTCCTCTTGGATTCTTAAAATAATATGAGCTTTGGTATCTGGGCATTTCTTGGTTCTTTATTTGGTAATGTTTGTTAATTATTATGATTATCAGGGAAGCAAAAAAAATAAAGCAATTACGTAACTTCTTCTCTTGGTTTCCTACAGATAGTGGGACACTCCTTGGGTGGAGGCACTGCAGCACTTCTAACATATGTACTGCGTGAAAGGAAAGAACTGTCAACAGCCACCTGTGTGACATTCGCCCCAGGTTTGAAACTATTCTGAACTATATCCTTTGTACACTGTCTTGAAACATTTTTCTGCTCCAGTTTGTTTATAGCTGTCTATAATGTGTAGAGATTGCCCGTCGATCTCCAGATTTTTAAGTCTTTTAACTCCTATGGTTTAATGCTAATGGATATTTGATGCAGCTGCTTGCATGACATGGGAATTGGCGGAATCAGGCAATGACTTTATTACTTCAGTTATTAATGGAGCTGATTTGGTGCCTACATTCTCTGCTGCTTCAGTGGATGACTTGCGTGTGGAGGTAGTATATCTGAACTGTCTTATCCTATTATAGGAGAGTGCGTATGAGTTCTATTGTCCTTGTACTTGAAGAAGATTTATTTATTTTTTCTTCTAATTATTTTAGTAAACTGTAAGTGAGCTTTGGTAGCAGTAGTAAGATTGGTTGTGTGACTGAAAACAACCTATTTGCAATCAAGAGTAAAACTGCATCCAAAAGAAATGAAAGGAGCTTCTTGCACTGGGGACACCTTTTAGTCATTACAGTAAAATGGGTGTGCATAAAGTTGCTGTTGTTGGTGATTTCAGTGTTCCCAGGCTGGTGTTGGGTACTGCAGGTTGTAGGGTTCCGATGCTACTTGTTCATATTAAGTAGAATTAAACTATGATTGAATTAGAGAGCAATCTTGTGCTACGGGAACATGACGTGCTATAACCAAAGTTGGACTTTTCAAACCAATTACCCACTCCACAACTAAGCCAGCAAGTGTTAATTTTATTAAGTGGTGTTAGTTCTGTGGATTCTAATTCATCAATCATCTTTATTAATGATCATATTTTTGCAAGTTTATTATATTTCATGCCATTTCTAAGAGTTTTAATCAAGTTTTATGTTTTTGGGTAACTAAGTGTGGTGTTGTGCTTATTAACATTAAAAAGTAGGCAATAAGTGTTTAGTTAATATTTTACTGTAAAATGATTAAAAGTTATACTAATATATAAATAGTTATTATGGAAAATGACATAATTGTGAATAGAGATAATGGTGATAAAAATAAATACCCTTAAATAGCTTCTTTTTTTTTTTTTTTCTTTAAGAAGTAGCTGTGCTTTAAATGCAAAGTTGCACTTCACCAAAGGCTGCTTTTCCAGAATAGCGGATAAAAAGCTGCCCATACCAAACAGTCTCTTCGCCTGATAAGAGGACAGCACAATCTTTTTCTAAAACCGATTGTGAGGTCACAGTCATGAGATGGGTTTTTGTTGGTGAATCTCTAATTCTCCAATGTTAAGAACTTTGTATTTAGTTAGAACACCCAACAAGTTAAAAATTTGACCGGAGCATGGTTACATTCTGCTGGTCTGCTGAAGTGGTACCCAGCAAAACTGATACAGTTGGTGTTCTTGCATTTTGCTTAACCATGCCTTGGCTTCTGATTGTGAGCTTTTATTCTGTTACAAGGACATTTTTTTGAGTTAATTTTTCTTCCTGCAGGTGACTGCTTCTGCTTGGCTGAATGATTTAAGAAATCAGATTGAGCGGACAAGAATCCTTAGTACTGTCTATCGATCTGCATCAGCTTTGGGTTCTCGTCTTCCATCAATTGCTAGTGCTAGAGCAAAAGTTGCAGGGGCTGGTGCAATTTTGCGTCCAGTTTCCAATGGAACACAGGTAGCTATCAGTTTTAGCTATATAAGTTAGTCACCTATCTGTTGGGCCTTGCCCCCCCATTTTTTATGGTGTTATCCTTTTTGTGGTGGTCTTTTGTGAAAAAATAATAAATTAATCACCTGTACCCATAGCTGGTATTCCTAAAATTGGATTGAGACATAATCAGACTAAGGAGCTTATGGAAATGAGGGCTAGCCTTGATATTAATGGTAAGGTTGCCCTTTTCTTGACTAGAATGTCATGAATTTGAGTTGTGAATACAATTTCTTTATAAAGCACGCTTAAGGCTTAGAAAAATAACCGTCGGTGCTCATGGGAATGTTTCTAACTGATTGTTTTTTCATGTTGTTAATGACAAATCCCCCTAATGTTGGAATACTTGGGGATAAAAAAAAAATCCTTATTGACTTTCTTTGAGGATTAAGTTCTTAATGTTCAATTATGTATAGCTGAGTGGTCTGTCAAACTGTTTTCTCTCCAGATGTTTGGGTATCTAAGTAATTCGTGGTGACTTCAGCATGTGAGACTTGTTTTTGAAATCTACAGGTTGTGATGAAGAGAGCCCAAAGCATGGCTCAGGCAGCTTGGTCCCGTCCTTCTCTGCGGTTGTCATCTTGGTCTTGCATGGGGCCTCGTCATCGAGCTACAGCTACACGTTCTTTATCTACAGAAGAAGGGGGATCCTTGAAATCTTCCCCTGGAGCCGAAACTTCTGAACCTTTTCTTGCAGGTTCCAGTAAGATCACAGCTACAGTGGTAACAGATCTTACAGCTTCTTCATCTGAAGCAATGGTATGGGATTCAGATAGAGAGTGTTCGCATTCTGGTGAAACTAGTCTTCATGTTGACATGGATCCTAATCTTGATGACGAGGACGATATCATGGGCTGTCATGAAGACCGTATGACTGAAGCCGAGTTGTGGCAACAGCTTGAAAATGAGCTTTACAGTCGGACAGAAGACGAGGAAGCAGATGATGTTGCGAAGGAAATAAGAGAAGAAGAAGCAGCAGCCATTGCAGAGGTAGCTGAGAGCCAACCTAATACCCCCGTTCCAGAAACCAAGGAGGTGCACCGATTCTTCCCCGCTGGAAGGATCATGCATATTGTCACGGTTACATCTAACTTTACATCTAACTTGGAACAGTCTAACTTGGAACAGTGTGAAGATGACGACTCCAGTTCCAGCGGTGCTGACGATGTCCGGCCAGAAGAGACGAAGGTCGGGATATTCCTCACCCCCAGGTCATTGTACAGTAAACTGAGGCTTTCACAAACCATGATTAGTGATCACTTCATGCCAGTATATAGAAGACAAATTGAAAAGGTTATAGCTGAACTTGAGAAGGAAGAAGCTCTGACAACCACTATTCTGGTGAAAAACCTATAGAAACAGTCTTGTAGGATTTGCTGAGCATACATTGTTAGATTTAGCCATTTTGTTATTACTTTCTCGTCAGCTTTTTCGTTTTCTTCTTCTTCTTGGTTTTCAGTTTTCACACCCTAATTTGTAAATCTTCATTCCAGTTGTTGCAAAGAGAAAAGCATAGAGATAGGAGGAATGTTGAGAGGTCATATGATGCCTTGCCTTTGAGGGAATCCCTCGAACTGAACTGTTCTTGTAAATGAAAAGGTTTGGAAGTTGTGGGGTTGCTGAAGTCTCTTCAAATCCCATCCCCTTAGATGTGGGTAGAAATCATGATTTTTTCTTCCCTCAATTACAAGTTTTGGACCTTTTATTTGTTACGCTTATTGCTTTCTTTGTTTTGCCAATTCCTTGAGTCATGGCAAGATCCCATGATATATAATTGCCTGAAGGCTATGTTTGTAAAATCGTGGGCTGATGCCTTACGCCACGGCTGTCGCCTGCCAGTTGTCGGCCTGCACTTGCCTATTGAGGTGGAGATGGTGGTTAGCTATTAAAGGAAGAAATTGAGGCGGAGATGGCGGTTGCGTGAGAGATAATTTGGTTATTTCGTGCATGCATGTTGCATGTTTTCATTGAGGTGTATAATTAATTTAAAAATGTATAATTTATGATATAATTAAAATAATAAAAAATTTAAATAATTATACAAAAAAAATGTAAAAGTATATAGATAAAAATATCTATTCGATTGAGATTATTTTCAAGAATCGAACAGTGTATCTATTTTGAATAAAAAATTAATTATAATTTAATAAAAATAAATAATTTAGAATAATATTATTTATCTAAACTGAAGATATAATGGATCTCCAGTCTAAAAAGATAACATTACTCATAAATAAATAAATAATATCAATCAAAATTAAGAAGTAATAGATGCATCTTATTTTTAAATGATATTTGTTTATAAATCTTATTTTCAGTTACAAAATACTCTTATTACTAGATGAAATATCACAAAATATAATGTATTTATTATCTAAAAATTAAAAATATTTATTACATTTTTACCGTTACCTTTAAAATGATTATTAAGAGTACGTGTAAATAAACTATGGAGAATGCCATCTATGTCGATGGTTAAACAATAATAAATGTATTTTATTTTCAAATAACATATATTTATTATATTTAATTTTTAACATCTAAATACTTTTATTAATGAATCATAAATATATCTTATTTTAAATTATTTAAATATTAAAATAAGATATAATATATTTAGTGTTTCTCAATCGTCATCCATAAATTATATATATATATATATTTTATGTAGAGTGCCCGAGTTTTACCCGACTAATTCTTAGGGACAGGTGACTTTCCCCTTAATGTACTTCTCAGATAAAGTCAAATACATACATAATTTATATACACTCAGAGCTAGACATTCAATATAATTTATATGAGATTTATCTTTTAATCTTATTGTTACATTTCAACTAAATACTGACTTTCAATAATAATTTTATTTTTTAACTGATCGTACTGATTCAAACTCCCATATTTCCTATTAAATTTGAATTGTTTTATAGCACCACACCATATATGCTTTTTCCTGAATGGAATGACGCGTAATCCTAAAGGAGCAATTTTATGGTAAGGTAACATTAATGGCGTTGGGTGTAGCAACAGAGAACAGATGTCACAATCCAGCACTAATGGACGGCTGAGATTAATTTTTAGTTGGTCTTATTAATGAGTGCGTTCAGAATATTTGTTAAATTATATTTAATTTTCATGTTTAAATATTTTTAATGAATAATAAAAATATATTTATTATTAATAAATAAAAATATTTAAACATTAAAAATAAATACATTTAATGCGTCGCAACGAGACAAAAACTCGGTTTTGATTAGAGGCCGGGTGACGGTGCCATAAAAAGTCAACGGATAGAAAGTCAATCTCAATCTTGGGCCATTAATGTTACATCTTACATTATTTTCCCCTAATAATAATAATAGTAATAATAGTGGCATCCACCAACTTGATTTTAATGAAGTGATTGGTATTAATTAAGGCAGCCCACTAGATGTGTGTAGATAGCAACATATATAAGCTCAAAATTAATGCTCCCACGTCACGAACCTTTCATGATTGATAATTTTTTATGTAAGAATGATACAATTATATATATATATATTATGCCGATAATAAACCCAAATTTAAGAAAAGAGCACATAGACCCAAAAATTCATTGAAAGACTTCGAGAAAAGATTTGGGAGGAGACCAATCAAATGAGAGACTAGTTGAGTAATTGACGAAAGTTAGTTGAATAATTAAGAGAGATTGGTCGAGTAATTGATTCAAGTTAGTCGAATAATTAAGTGAATGGCTAACATGGGTAAGAGATTGAGAAAGGTAAACCCGATTGATCTCATGGAGTGACTCGAGTTATCTCTTATATAACATTTTCTTGACATCATTATTTCTTTATTTTTATTTTTACTTCTTTATTTTATACATCTATAAAGTGATCATTTTTCTCAAAGTTGGATAGAATTTTTAAAGAAAGACTAAATTGTAATAAAATTAAAAATTTAATAGTTATGATAAAGCAAATGAAAGTATAAGAACTATTTTGTTAGCAAACATAAAATTAAAGGACTAAATATATTATTTACTTTCTAGAAACATAAAATTTTGAGCTAATCATGAAAATAATTCAATCATTTTTGTAAATTTGTAATTTGTTCAATCCTTTTAATTTTGGTAATTAAGTTCAAATTAGTTATATAATTTTATCTAACATGTAAAATCGATTTAGAAGGAATGTGTCCATGTTAACTTGTCATGTCATATATTTTTACCTATACTTTTTTTTACTTATGTATACATGTAAGTGTCATAAATATTATTATTAGATGACATATGATATGCCAAGTTAACATGAATATATTTTCTCTAAATTGATTTTATATATTATATAAAATTATATCAAATTAAACCAAATTTTGAAGTTAATTGTCAAAATTAAAAAAAATTGAATAAGATTACAAATTCACAAAAATAATTAGATTATTTTCATAATTAACCATAAAATCCTCCGTCTAGGCGACATTTACAATTTATTTATAGCTTCTAGAAACATAAAGTTTTTCATTCTTATTCAAATGTTATATTATGACTTAATCTTGTGCTAATATATATAAAATCATATACTTTCATTAAGTTTTTTTTTATTGTTAATTTTTCCAATATAGTATTGTGTTTTGGCTCAATCAAGTAATAAATAATGAAGACATTGTTACGATTTGTGTAATACCTGAGAAATTTAGATTAATTAAGAATAAGCGATTTATTAGAAAAATGGGATTTCAAAGAAGATTGGTATCTGAATAGCCCGAAAAATTGATTGAATCGACTGCAGGGAGTGCCCTGGAGCTAAGATGCCAAAGAAAAATTACGTGGCATTAATGAGCGTCTTGAGATAGGATTTATGGTGCAGAAAGAAATTGGATTGGGAACAAATTTTGGTACAGCTAAAATGCAGCTGTCAATTAGGCTGCAATACCGAATTGTTATAGACGATTTCTAGGAAGTCAACGGAAGCTTGAGGGGACTTCGATTTTTCATAAGGAACAACCCTTTAGTAGTTTTAGGAAGAAACGAAGAGGTTTAGGGCTAAAACAGAGATTCAGGCCTAAGTGCAGTTTTTCAAAATTACTCAAGAGAGGCCGAAACGATATTTTTTCGGAATCCTCAGGGGTCAAATTGATGTTTTAGGACTTTAGGGTCTTGAAATAAATTATCAAAAGTCAAGAGGCTCGGTGAAATGGGCCAAAGTGAGAAAACTAAAGTTTGAGGGGTTAAAGTGCAATTTTAAGAAAACTTCCAAACAACTATGGCTGACCAACCCATCAAATCATCAAAATTGGCCACAGGGATGGCACGAGGGTTGCTCAGGGAGCATCTTTTGTAAAGGGCTTGACTGACAACAAGCAATGGAATGGCCAAAAATTGAAGAAAAAGTGGCCGAAAGTTTGGCCACTTAGATCACGAAAATGGAGCCCTTTCAGTGGATTTTGTACTTCTTAAGGGCAATAACAGACATCAGAGGCCTTGATTGAAGTGAGATCCGTCATTTAAGGGCTCAAAATCGCCTATAAATAGAGGATATGGTGGCTCAGAGTTTTGCAAGATTTGAGTTTCAAATCGATCTCATTTTTGAACAAATTTGTAACACCCCGCTTTCACGGGCGCATTATTTCTTGGGATAATTTCGGGACGATAAATTTTTTCTTTCGACTAACACTTAAATAACATCATTCCTCGCATCATCCTAGAATTTTCCTACATTAATTTATTCTCGAAAGAGAGAATCATCATAATAATAACATTAAATGCGAAAGCTAGAATCGAACTTGCCATCTTACTTTATGCATAAAATCATAAACCAATTCTTTACATCATCGTCTCTCGAACTTAATCCTCAACATGACTTAAAACATAACATACGTTCTCAACTTAACATTAATACATAACATACGTTCTTACTAACATGAACCCTAAATGGGGTTATGCATCGTCATCATTGACCATAAGGTTACATCATCATCATTCATCAATCATAACTCACATCTTACATCATGGATTTTCAAAACGTTCATATTTCAATGTAGCAAAACTTAAATACACGGGCTACATAACGTACATTTATCTCATCATTCATTTCGTCATGCACTTGGAAAGTGCCATTTCATGCCCCATTCATCCTCGTTCCTGCTACAATCTCCATCTGGAACGTTTGAATATTCTAGGGGCAAAAGCCCAATTAGATGATGAACCATCTAAGTAAGAGTATAAAAATCATTTTCGTGCATGAATGCAAAATGTCTTTTCCTTTCATTTCGGTTTGAGCCGACCGTTCCTTATGCTACTTTCCATTTTTACAGCCTTCTTCCCAGGCCGAGGTGTATGGGTGCACCCTTGGAAAAGCAGCGGCCCCGGCCCGTACTCTCAAACCCTTATGCGAATGCATGATCAATAATTTCATCGTGAACACATGCACATTTCATCATCAATACGTGTAAATGCAATCTACATGACATATTCATATCAAGACATGATAACATGATAAACCGTTACATAAAATTGGGTTTTGGAAAAACAACTTACAAATCAAGCATTTTCATAAAACTAAATTCAGTTGAGAAATACCACTTACAACAAAGTATTTTCTATAAATCCAAATTCATTTGGGTAGTACTACTTACCTCATTCGCATCTCATAACATCTTTGATTCTCGTACCAAGCCTCTGACGTACTCAACTCGAATCCTCAACGTACACTGGTCATCATATTCATTTAATAACATCAATATCTATTTTTTCTTAATTTCCTCATATCTTTCCTTTATTTCTTCCTATTTTTCTCAAAATTCCTTAAACATTTTCCTCACTAAATAATTCCTCATTAATTAATTTCTAAATAAATAATTCCCCAATAATTCAAACTAAGCATTACTCAATTATTTTCTCGAATAATTATCTATGACAATTCATAAACTAATATTCCTAATTTATCGAAATTTTCTACGAGATTTTGCTTACCTTAATTTAGCCTCTCGAGATTTCTCAGTATGCGCGCCTTGACCTTGGAACGCGTGACTGACCTCGATTGCCGAGCCTTGTCTTGATTCTGATACCCGACCTTGATTCTTGCACACTACTTCGATATTTTCACACCACATAATTTTTCGAGCACTATCTCGATTTTTTTTTGCGCGCCATCTCGATTTTCGTGCACTGCCTTGAAACACGTGCCCGAACCATTTTTCTTACCAAAAACTCCGACATATCATTAAACCACTATTTCCTATTTTTTCATAATTTTCTACACATTACCTCTATTTCCTTTCCTTTTTCTTCCATTTCCTTTATTTTATTTTATTTTCTTTTTCTTTAATTCTTCTCCTCTCACTATTCATCTTCTCCTTCCCTCCAGCACCTGCAACGCATCCCCTCACAGTGCCGCGCGCACCATCCTTGCGCACAGCCACTTCGCGACCATGCCCAGCCGCCCAGTTCCGCCTTGTCGGCCATGGCGGCCTCGCTCTAGCTCCACCGTGCGCCCCAACAACCAGCTTCCTTGCGCGATCGGCCTCCCCTACGCAGCCTGCTCGCTACCGCGAGCTTCTTCGCGGGACAACCATGGCCCCTGCTTCCTGCTCGAGCCTGCTGCTGCAACTGGCCAGCCTTCGGCCAGCCCTCTCTCACGCAACTCTCATTCTCTCTCGATCTCTCTTTCTCTGATGCTCTCGGCTCTTCTCCCTCTCGGCCATGGCCGATTTAGCCATCACTTCATCGATCTCTCTTTCTCTTTCTCTCCCTCGGCTTCTCTCTCAATATCGATCTCTCTCAAGCTCTCTTATCTCGGGATCTCTTTTCCTCTCTCTCGCATTTGCTCGGCCAAGCTCTCGGGAGCTTACTGCCATGGCCGAATTCGACATCTCTCTCTCTCTCTATATAGGCGATGAAGCTTGGGCACCACTCCTTCTCCCGACAACTCTCTCGGCCATTTGAAATTCCCTCAACCTAATTTCATAAGCTCCAGGCCATGCCCCCCACGCCTACAGAGAATTTTTGGAGCTTCTCAATGCTTTCCACGCATGCGTATACATAATACATATCTATATATATATATATTATAGTATTTTAATTAATTTATATTAATGTAATTATAGAAAAAATACACAATTAATTCTCCTATTTAATCTTAATTACACTTAGGAATATCTCAAATTGCAATTAGACCCTCTAACAACCAATTAATTGGCATTACGATGCTTTAAACCCAAAATTAATAATCTCAAATTTGCTTAACAAGGACGATTTCGCCCTCGAGTCCTTACCGAGCCTTTGATTCGTCCTGAAATCACCTAAGAGTTGATCGTCACACAAAACCGGAGTCTCCCTAGGGTTCCGTTGAATTCCCGGACGTCCCATACGATAATTCGGTATTTCAGCCTGATCCGAAGTTACATTTTAGCTGTACCGAAAACCATCTTAATTCTAATTTCTTTTACTTCCATAAATCATTTCTCGGAACGCTCATCGAGACCATGCCATTTTCCTTAGCTAATTACACTCCAGGGCACTCCCTCCAGTCAATTCGATGATTTATTTTGCTAACAAGCCTATTTTCAGTATTCAAACATTGCTTAAGTGACATGGCAATCTTACGCCAAAATGGGGTATTACAAAATTGAGGCACCAAACCATAGGGATTTTGTTGCCCATAAGGTGAGGATCATTTCTGAAAAGTTTGAGGAATTTTGGAGTTCATTTGAGGGGTGATCGGAGTTTCGCCGAAAAAATCAAATCTCGCCAAAGCCGAACTGATTTTTTCTCGGAGAGAGGTTTTCCAAGTGTTATTTTCACCTCAAATTTGGCCAGAGTGATAAACTCAAGGTAAGCTATCTTTTGGTATCGTAAGATTAATTTTTCGGTGTGCCGGCACCGGAGAAGATGATCGGAGATAATTTTTATTATTTTTAAATACTAAAAATAAATAAAAATAGAGTAAAAATAGAGATAAGATGGGTAAAATTCTGGAAAAATATCCAAAAATACATGAAAAATGAATAGTTTACCTTTATGAATTTTTATTTGAAAAATTTCGTGAGAAAGTAATTATGTTGAATTTTTGAAAGGAAAATTAATTAGAAAAAAATAGGAATAAGTTTCAAAAAGTTTCCAGAAAATGTATGAAGATTAGAAATGTTATTTTAGGAATTTTAATGAATAAAAATTAAATAAATTACCTGATTAGGTATTTATTTTGAATTTTGGAAGAAATTATGACTATGAAAAATAGAGAAAAAAATAGAGAAAATAAGGAAAAAGTATGAAAAAATTATATTATTGATTTTACTTGGAAATGATTGGCCAATAAGTGATTTGGCCATGGATCTTGATGATTTACGTTATTTTCGAGGTTGGCACGCAAAATGAGGTGATGCGCATTTTTCGAGAAAATTCAAATTTACGTCTAAAGGTGAGTGGTTTTATCCCGAGAATCGATATGTGAAACGTTTGCTTCATTATGCATGATATTTATTGAAGTTATGATCATTTCATATTGCATGGAAAGACGTTATTTTTGCATAACACGATATTATTGGCATATTGATACTCATGTATGGGATGGGGATGTCGCTCTAAGAGTGTAGCCGTAATTCCCAAGGGCATTGATGGAACAACGTTGGGATTATTCTGCAGATCTTCAAGATTCTGCCTAGGGTTCCGTGCCAAACTAGTAGGCCAAGGAAGTTACACTAGGGCATATGATTGTTTATGTTATTGCATCATATATTTATGTATCATGTTTTTTAAACCCTTAGTAGAAGATTCATCTTCTAATGGGTTATGCCCCTAGAATATTCAACGTTCCAGTTTAGAATTGCAGCTTATGCAAGATCAGGTTGAGATGAGACGACACGTGATGGTGTGGTCGATGGATTCAGCAAGCTGACTCAGATATGTTTTAGTTGATGCTTTATTGATGATTAGCCTTGTTAGAACATTATGGAATCTCCATGTATTTATGTATTTAAATATTGAGGATATGATGTTAATGTATGGTACAGATTCTTATACGGTTATAAAGTGAAATTGATTATGTACCATATCAGGTTTCGATTTTAAGCTTCTGCATTTATGATGATTACCTGTCTTACCTTATTGATTCTTATTTAGTGAGTTAAGAAGGTAAAACAAGATTGTCGAGAAATGAAAAATATATATATATATATTCTCGAAATTTCTAAGTTATTTAACGCTCGGAAAAAGGGGAGCGTTACAATTTGGACCCGAGCGATCATAGGATTCATAGCTTGTAAATTATCTTTGAAGTGAGCTGTAGCTTTCTATATTGCATTGAGTGCATAAATAAACCTCAAAAGAGACATTCTATGGTTCATTTTGGTCCTAATTAATGGCAAATGTGAATCAAAACTAACCTCAACAATAATTGATGAAATTCGATAGTAGAAAGACGATTTCAATCCGTACTTAAAATTAACGTGTCAATTGAGTTTTCACACATTTTTTACCCTTCAAAAATACATATTATTGTGTTTAAAAAATATATCAGATCTTGAAGCACCAAGTGTAAGTTACATGCCATGGACCTTTTTCCTTTACATCTTTAGAAGCCCACAAAAGACCTTGATTCCATTGACACCATGGCCAAGCAATATTTTTTATTCACTAAATATTTTTATTGGTTGGTAAGAAATACATTATGATTTAAAATATTTTATTAATTAATAAATTTAATTTAAGTTAATTTAAAAATAAGATATATTTATTGCAGGGGACAGTGATTTTTTTTCTAAATTAAGATAATTAGACAATAATTATTATTACTCATAAAATAATTAAATTTATTAAAAATAAATAATTAGCCGATTAAAGACTTCTAGAAAATGATGGCTTTCCAACCCAGAAACTTCCCAGCACTGGGTCATTAATTATTTAAAAATATCATGTTTCTTCCTTGGTGGAGTGGAAAGGCAAAATCTTATTGAGTACAAGTAATACAATAGAATTTGCTCTTTTTGGAAATTATTTTATTAAAGATATAACTAATTAATTAATGATAATAAAAAATAATAGAATAACTTAACTTGGGATGACGTCCCCTTGCAGACGCCTCAACACAGTGTCTCTTTTTGTGACGAGAAATTTAAGTCGGGTCTGATCTACTAGCACCTGCGTTGGAGAAGGATTCGAATCTGGGTACCTAGCCTAACCCACCTCTCTCAACTGACTGTTGAGGCAACCCTATGAGATATAGAATGGCTTAACTTAATGATAGAGCAATTAGAATACTTAAGAAATGTGTGGGGCATGGAATGACTTAAGTTAATGATAGAGCAATTAGAACACTTAAGAAATGTGCTAATAGTTATAAGACCGATTGAGGTTGCTTTTTGCACTAATAAGATATTGTGACCAAAAGATTCACATGACACTAATTAAGGTTGCTTTTTGTTGTTAGCAAGAGGTTAGGCTTGCTCGGAATGGAATTTGGATGATCAAGTTTGTATAGAGGTGTAATTAGGTAGCAATCTCTTTCATTTTTTATCTTTTTGATATTTTTTTTTATATTTAGAGTCGGGCTATATTAATTTCCTTTGATTGCCTACATGTTTTTCTTTGTGTGTGTGGTGTGATTTTACCCTCTTGTAGAGATAATTTATGTCTCACTTAACGTGTAGACTTGTGCCACAAGTGCGATTCCTTCGGGTTGTCAAAAACATGGCCTCAAGTTCAACAAAGGAAGCTAAGGTAGTTGTTGGGTCCAATTTGACCCAACTCGCTGGCATTTTAGGTCAAAGAAGTTGGTTGAAAGGGTTATAGTGTTTGTCTTATTCAAGAATTTTTGATAGATAATCTTTATAATCGTTGGGGTGATATAAGCTCGCCAAGGTGGACAAGTATTTTTTTTACGTCGCTAGGTGACCGAAGCTTTTTAGCATTTTCTCCACATCAATTTTGAAAAAATTTAACTTTTATATTCTTAATTTTGTAAATCTAGGAATAATAATATCCTATCTCCTAATGTTATATATATATTTATGTATGTATGTATGTATCCATCAATTAATATCTATGTTTTGGGGAACACATGCACGCATTTGATGCACGAAGAAGGAGCCAAGCAACCACCGCATTTACATTACTTCTATATATACATGTGATTTGTGAAGATGGATGAGTGTGTGATGGATATTAATTGTATTCATGATCATGATCATCATCATCATCAGCATCATCATTATTGAGTTGATGTCATCACATGCCATTTACGACCCTTCCACATCATCCAACCAGCTTCCTATTTTTCACTCTTTCCGCACACGCGCTGATATAAATCAGATCATTTAAAAATATATTTATATCCTTAAATTTTTATATTTTTTAAAAAAAATTAATTTTTTTATACTTTTACATGTATTCCCAAATTTTGGCCAAAAAATATATTAATACTCCTAAATTTTTATATTTTTTTGTAAAATCTTAAATTTTTTATAATTTTAAATATGTTTCTAAACTGTACAAAATCACTCATTTAAACATATGAAATATGTCACTAGTTCATTTGTTGGACAAGTGTTTAAATGAGTAATTTTATAAAATTCAATAGTATATTTAAAATTACAAAAAGAGTTTAGAGTTTTACAAAAAAAAAAAAATATAGAAATTTATGGACATAAATATACTTTTGACCAAAGTGTAGAGATATATTTGAAATCACGAAAAATTTAAGAATTTCATAAGAAAAAAACGTAAAAGTTTAAAGATATAAATATGATTTTTGCTAAAATTTCAAACATGTTACACATGGCTTATATCTATATATCCATATCAGATCAATTTAACACTATGTTTCTTCCACATGATCTTTTCTAAGACTTCATAAGCAAGCATCCATGTTTTTATGTAAGGTACGTAGTCTTTGTTCAAATATTTTGATATTGTTTAAGTTAGACACTTAGACTTGTACAAAGGTTGTAAGCAGTATTGCTTGGCATTAGAAATGTATTTTTTTTTTTTTGAAATAAAAACTTTTCTGTTTATTGAGGAGTGTGAGGATTTATGATAAATATTCCTAGTACCTTGAGTTCAACTGGGATTAAGGCGTTTACAGATAATGTCTATTCTTTACAAAATTCTTAAAAATAAAATTAGATGTCGAAATTTATCATGTTCACGCATAGTTTGGAACTTCTCTGTGAGTAACTGTCTTAAAGAGATTTTATGATTTTTTGAAACGTGTATTGATGATTTTCAAGAGATTGAAGTGTTTTCAATCTTTGGAAGATTGTAGTCCCTTCAAAGTATCTTTATTCCTCGTCTCCGAAAGACATTAAGATCACTCGATGGGCTACTTTTGTGATGCCTATTTACTTTTCTTTTGGTTTGGTGGGCTTTTGCTCACCATACATCAAATTTAAATATATATTTTTTATAAATATATGTCATGACACGCCGTATAAACAAATATATATATATAGATATGGATATTCAAAAAATACCTTTAGTGCTTGTAAAGACATGATTTATTTGCGATGTATACATGATTTATTATTCAACTCATCGTCAAGTGAGACAATTTTAACTCGTATTCTTAAATTTGTTTACTCAAGAAATATTATTCTTACAATTTATTTCGATACTCACTTTTATAATTTTTGCTTGAGAAATTAAAAGTTTTTTAAATCGCTTTTGTTGGATGATCTTAATTTGTCTACATATATATATTGCTTTACATTCCATATGCGCTGTTGATTCCACATTCCATTTCACATATGCTAGTCGGTCAGAGAGAGCAAAGGCCAAACTGAAGCAAAACAAAAAGAAGGTCCTACGAGGCCTACCTACGTTAGGTTTCACTCCAAAAGGATAACCATGTCACTTTGTACTTTATATATATATATATATATTAATCCCTTTTCCAAGAACTTTCTAGATTAAAGAACCCACATTATTGTTTCAAAAGATGAAATCGTTCATCTCGGGTGCCCCTCATCCTCGACTCAACAGAACATGAGGGGTTTAATCATTGTGACATAGTGGCTAGACTGTGCTCACCGCGCACAAGGAACCTCCCTCACTTTGGAGAGAAGTTTACTCCCACACTACCGCTTGCGAGACTCGATCCTCGGTCCTTGTTCTAAAATTCATTACAAAAGACACTTTGTACCTCCTTTCTTGACCAATTAAGCTGTCCATGCGGGCAAAGAACCCACATTATTAAGATCATGGAATCAGTTTCATTGATATTACCATTCTGTGTCTTTCCTTGGAGAATCACATACCACTATGCATTTTAGTCAATAATTACGTCTCAATGGATTCTCCATTTTACTGGAAGACTCCAACAAGTTGTGTTAGCCTCACTTACTTATGATGCCTAAAAATATTTTGGGAGTATCATTTTAATATTTTTAAAATATTTTTTATCAGAGCGAATTCAAGGATTTAGAAGGTCGGGTTAAAAATCAGGAAATTAGAAATGATGTATGCGAACGTGAAGAAAAAATAGAGAATGACTAATATGGGTGAGAGATTGAGAAAGATAAGACGAATTGACATTACTGAGTGATCTCTCGTATAAGTCGTTATTGACATCATTGAGGGATCATTTTAAGAATATTTCGCAAGTCACCCACTCACAAATTTGCAGAAAATCTTCAAAATGTTAAACGACGACAACCAACAATCACTATTTCTTTATTTATATTTTTACTTCTTTATTTTATACATCTATAGAGTGATTATTTTTCTCAAAGTTAGATAGAATTTTTAAAGAAAGACTAAATTGCAATAAGATTAAAAATTTAATAGTTATGATAAAGCAAATGAAAGTATAAGGACTATTTTGTTAGCAAACATAAAATTAAAGGACTAAATATATTATTTACTTTCTAGAAACATAAAATTTTGAGCTAATCGTGAAAATAATTCAATCATTTTTGTAAATTTGTAATTTGTTCAATCCTCTTTTCGCAACTAAGTTCAAATTGGTTCAATTAGATATAATTTTATCTAACGTGTAAAATCAATTTAGAAAGAATATGGCCATGTTAACTTAGCACGCCATATATTTTTATTTATATTTTTTTTACTTATATATAAATGTGAGTCTCATAAATATTATTATTAGATGACATATGACATGACAAATTAACATGAATATATTTTATCTAAATTAATTGTATATGTTATATAAAATTATATCAAATTAAACCAAATTTTGAACTTAATTGTCAAAATTAAAAGAATTAAATAAGATTACAAATTCACAAAAATAATTAGATTATTTTCATAATTAACCATAAAATCCTTGGTCTAGGCGACATTTACAATTTATTTATAGCTTCTAGAAACATAAAGTTTTTCATTTTTATTCAAATGTTATATTATAACTTAATCTTGTGCTAACCTCAACAATAATTGATGAAATTGGATAGTAGAAAGACGATTTCAATCCGTTCTTTAAATTAAGTGTGTCAATTGAGATTCCATACAATTTTTGACCCTTTCGAAAATACCTATTATTGTGTTTAAAAAATATATTAGATCTTGAAGCACCAAGCATAAATTACATGCCATGGACCTTTTGCCTTTACATCTTTAGAAGTCCACAAAATACCTTGATTTCATTGGCACCATGGCCAAGCAAATTTAGCCCTTTTTTCGAAAGAAAGCTAGAATCATCCTTGATAATGATTTTTTAGATCGACCATCCCGTGTTACTTTTGCGAATGGACCTTAAGAATAGTATCTCAGACTTGGCGATGTCAGATCTCGAGTATAGAACTTGCAAGACAATAGAGGACCAAGGCTAGGATCTCCCGGGGTAGATTCTGACGCTCAAATTAGTAAAGTAAATGCTAGTAGTAATAAATGTGAGAGTTATAAAGTTTGTTCATACTTGGTGAAGACCTTTGTCTTTTATAGATGGATCCGTTATGGGGTACCCGAGATAAAACCTGATATGAGCCGACATAGCTCTCTAGGATCTCGGTCAAGTTGGAACAGATCTTACAACCTGACCCAGATTTTTCGAGCTCCGTTCTGGATTGTTGACTTACCACGTGTTAGTCTATCAAGTAATCCATGTGATGAGTGAGACTATTAACATGTAGAAATATTTTGATAATTTTAAATAATGTCACATCAATCCTCTGGACATACATCCAAAAAATAAGTGATTGTGTCTTTGTGTCCAACTTGCACAAAAAAATCTACTTAAAATATATATATATATATATATATATATATAAGTTTATACGATTCAAAATATTACCAAATATGACTATTGCTAATGGTAGTTGTTGTCTTCAAGTCAACTTAACAGTTGAAGTGTAATAAGTATATCTTATTTTTAATCACTAAATATTTTTATTAGCTGGTAAGAAATACATTATGATTTAAAATATTTTATTAATTAATAAATTTATTGTAAGTTAATTTAAAAATAAGATATATTTATTGCAGGGGATAGCGATTTTTTTTCTAAATTAAGATAATTAGACAATAATTATTATTACTCATAAAATAATTAAATTTATTAAAAATAAATAATTAGCCGATTAAAGACTAGAAGAAAATGATGACCTTGCAACCCAGAAACTTCCCAGCAACTGGGTCGGTGGGTCCACCAAAATTTATTTATTTGAGAGGATGCATGGATCTGGTGTTGCCGTTTGATCTTGTAATTGGTGATATTGCCGTCATGATTTGAACTTATATGTTGACAAATGATAGATAATTGATGATGTTTGTCCCTTCCTAGCTTAATAAAGTTTTCTATAAATAATGCAATTATTTAAAAATATCATTTTTCTTCCTTGGTGGAGTGGAAAGGCAAAATCTTCTTGATTACAAGTAATCCAATAGAATTTGCTCTCTTTGGGATTTTTTTTATTAAAGATATAATTAATTAATTAATGAGAATAATAAATAATAGAATGACTTAACTTAATGATAGAGCAATAAGAACACTTAAGAAACATGCTAATAGTTATAAGACCGACAGAGATTGCTTTTTGCACCAATAAGATATTGTGATCAAAAGATTTGCATGATACTAATTAAGGTTATTTTTTTGTTGTTAGCAAGAGGTTAGGCTTGCTTAGGAGCTTTGTCGAAATGGAATTTTGATGATCAAGTTTGTATAGAGGTGTAATTAGGTAGCAATCTCTTTCATTTTTGGTCTTTTTGATATTTTTTTCTTTTTTTTCATATTTAGAGTCGGGTTATATTAATTTCTTTTAAGTGTCTACATGTTTTTCTTTATGTGTGTAGTGTGATTTTGCCCTTTTGTAGAGATAATTTCTAGCCCGCTTACCGTGTGGACTTGTGGCACAATTGCGATTCTTTTGGGTTGTCAAAATCATGGCTACAAGGCCACCAAAGGAACTTGAGTTACTTGTTGGGTCTAATTTGACCTAAGTTGATGACATTTTAAGTTAAAGAAGTTGATTGAAAGAATTAGAGTGTTTGTCTTATTTAAAGATTTTCAATAAATAATCTTTATAGTCATTGGGGGGTGGTATAAGCTCGCCAAGGTGGACAAGTATTTTTTTGACTTGGTTAGGTGACTGAAGCCTTTTTTGCATTTTCTCCACATCAATTTTGAAAAATTTTAACTTTTATATTCTTAATTTTCTAAATCTAGGAATAATAATATCCTATCTCCTAATGTTATAAATATATATATGTATGTATGTGTCCATCAATTAATATCTATGTTTTCGTGGAACACATGCAGGCATTTGATGCATGAAGAAAGAGCCACGTAACCACCGCATTTGCATCACTTCTATATATACATGTGATTTGTGAAGATGGATGAGTGTGTGATGCATATTAATTGAATTCATGATGATGATGATGATCATCATATCATCATCATTCAGTTGATGTCATCACGTGCCATTAATGACCCTTCCACATCATCCAACCAGCTTCCTATTGTTCACTTTTTCCACACGCGCTGATATAAATCAGATCATTTAAAAGTATATTTATATCCTTGAATTTTTATATTTTTTAAAATTTTTTATACTTTTACATGTATTCCTGAATTTTGGCCAGAATATATATTAATACTCCTAAATTTTTATATTTTTTTGTGAAATCTTAAATTTTTTATAATTTTAAATGTCTCTAAACTGTGATGGATATTAATTGAATTCATGATCATGATCATGATGATGATGATGATGATCATCATCATTCAGTTGATGTCATCACGTGCCATTTACGACCCTTCCACATCATCCAAACAGCTTGCTATTTTTCACTTGTTCCACACACGCGCTGATATAAATCAGATCATTTAAAAATATATTTATCTCCTTAAATTTTTATATTTTTTAAAAAATTTAAATTTTTTTATACTTTTACATATATTCCTGAATTTTGGCCAAAAAATATATTAATACTCCTAAATTTTTATGTTTTTTTGTAAAATCTTAAATTTTTTATAATTTTAAATATGTTTCTAAACTGTACAAAATCACTCATTTAAACATATAAAATATGTCACTGGTTCACTTGTTGGATAAGTGTTTAAATGAGTAATTTTATAAAATTTAATAGTATATTTAAAATTACAAAAAGAGTTTAGAGTTCTACCAAAAAAAATATAAAAATTTATGAACATAAATATATTTTTGACCAAAGTGTAGAGATACATTTGGAATCACGAAAAATTTAGAATTCTATAAGAAAAAAAGGTAAAAGTTTAAAGATATAAATATGATTTTTGTCAAATTTCAAACATGTTACACATGGCTTATATCTATATATCCATATCAGATCAAATTAACACCATGTTTCTTCCACATGATATTGTCTAAGACTTCATAAGCAAGCATCCATGTTTTTATGTAAGGTATTCTTTGTTCAAATATTTTGATATTGTTTAAGTTAAGCACTTAGATTTGCAGAAAGGTTGTAAGCAGTATTGCTTAGCATTAGAAATGTATTTTTTTTTTTTGAAATGAAAACTTTTCTATTTATTGAGAAGTGTGAGAATTTATGATAAATATTCCTAGAATCTTGAGATCAACTGAGATTAACACGTTTACAAATAGTGTTTATTCTTTACAAAATTCTTAAAAATAAAATTAGATGTCAAAATTTATCATGTTCGCGCATTGTTTGGAACTTCTCGGTGAGTAACTGTCTCAAGGAGATTTTATGATATTTTGAAACGTGTATTAATTTTCAAGAGATTGAAGTGTTTTCAATCTTTAAAAGATTGGAGTCTCTTTAAGGTATCTTTCTTGCTCGTCTCCAAAAGACATTAAGACTTCTTCGATGGGCTACTTTTGTGATGCCTATTTACTTTTCTTTTGGTTTGGTGGGCTTTTGCTCACCATACATCAAATTTAAAAATATATTTTTTATAAATATATGTCATGGCATGCCATATAAACAAATATATATATATAGATATAGATATTCAAGAAATAACTTTAGTGCTTGTAAAGACATGATTTATTTGCGATGTATACATGATTTATTATTTAATTCATCGCCAAGTGAGACAATTTTAACTTGTATTCTTAAATTTGTTTACTCAAGAAATATTATTCTTACAATTTATTTTGATACTCACTTTTATAATTTTTGCTTGAGAAATTAAAAGTTTTTTAAATCGCTTTTGTTGGATGATCTTAATTTGTCTATATATATATATGTATATATATATTGCTTTACATTCCATATGTGCTTTTGATTCTACAATCCATTTCACATATGCTAGTCGGTCAGAGAGAGCAAAGGCCAAACTGAAGCAAAACAAAAAGGAGGTCCTAGGAGGAGGCCTACCTACATTAGGTTCCACTCCAAAAGGATAACCATGTCACTTTGTACTTATATATATATATATATATATTAATCCCTTTTCCAAGAACTTTCTAGATTAAAGAACTCACATTATTGTTTCAAAAGATGAAATTGTTCATCTCGAGCGTCCCTCACCCCCAGCTCGACAAGATGTGGGGGGTTTAACCATGGTGACGCAGTGGCTAGACAGTACTCACTGTGCACAAAGAACCTCCCTCACTTTGAAGAGAAGTTTACTCCCACACTGTCGCTTGCAAGACTCGATCCCTAGTCCTTGTTCTAAGATTCACTATGAAAGCCACTTTGTACCTCCCTTCTTGATCAATTGGGCTGCTCACGCGGGTAAAAAACCCACATTATTAAGATCATGGGATCAGTTTCGTTGATATTACCATTCTGTGTCTCTACTTGGAGAATCACATACCACTATGCATTTTAGTCAATAATTACGTCTCAATGGATTCTCCATTTTACTGGAAGACTCCAACAAGTTGTGTTAGCCTCACTTACTTATGATGCCTAAAAATATTTTGGGAGTATCATTTTAATATTTTTAAAATATTTTTTATCAGAGCGAATTCAAGGATTTAGAAGGTCGGGTTGAAAATCAGGAAGTTAGAAATGGTGTATGCAAACGTGAAGAAAAAAAAGAGAGAATAACTAATATGGGTAAGAGATTAAGAAAGATAAAGACGAATTGACATTATTGAGTGACCTCTCATATAAGTCGTTATTGACATCATTGAGAGATCATTTTAGGAATATTTCGCAAGTCACCCACTCACAAATTTGTAGAAAATCTTCAAAATGTTAAACGACGACAACCAACAATCACTATTTCTTTATTTTTATTTTTATTTCTTTATTTTATACATCTATAAAGTGATTATTTTTCACAAAGTTAGATAGAATTTTTAAAGAAAGACTAAATTGTAATAAGATTAAAAATTTAATAGTTATGATAAAGCAAATGAAAGTATAAGAACTATTTTGTTAGCAAACATAAAATTAAAGGACTAAATATATTATTTACTTTCTAGAAACATAAAATTTTGAGCTAATCATGAAAATAATTCAATCATTTTTGTAAATTTGTAATTTGTTCAATCCTATTTTGGCAATTAAGTTCAAATTGGTTCAATTAGATATAATTTTATCTAACATGTAAAATCAATTTAAAAAGAGTGTTCATGTTAACTTGGCATGTCATATTTTTTTATTTATACTTTTTTTTTACTTATATATAAATGTGAGTCTCATAAATATTATTATTAGATGACATATGACATGCCAAATTAATAGGAATATATTTTCTCTAAATTAATTTTATATGTTATATAAAATTATATCAAATTAAACCAAATTTTGAACTTAATTGCCAAAATTAAAAGAATTAAATAAGATTACAAATTCACAAAAATAATTAGATTATTTTCATAATTAACCATAAAATCCTTGGTCTAGGCGACATTTACAATTTATTTATAGCTTCTAGAAACATAAAGTTTTTCATTTTTATTCAAATGTTATATTATGACTTAATCTTGTGCTAACCTCAACAATAATTGATGAAATTGGATAGTAGAAAGACGATTTCAATCCGTTCTTTAAATTAAGTGTGTCAATTGAGATTCCATACAATTTTTGACCCTTTCGAAAATACCTATTATTGTGTTTAAAAAATATATTAGATCTTGAAGCACCAAGCATAAATTACATGCCATGGACCTTTTGCCTTTACATCTTTAGAAGTCCAAAATACCTTGATTTCATTGGCACCATGGCCAAGCAAATTTAGCCCTTTTTTGAAAGAAAGCTAGAATCATCCTTGATGATGATTTTTGGGATCAACCACCGCGTGTTACTTTTGCGAATGGACCTTAAGAATAGTATCTCAGACTTGGCGAGGTCAGATCTCGGGTATAGAACTTGCAAGACAATAGAAGACCAGGGTTAGGATCTCCCGGGGTAAACTCTGACGCTCAAATTAGTAAAGTAAATGCTAGTAGTAATAAATGTGAGAGTTATAAAGTTTGTTCATACTTGGTGAGGACCTTTGTCTTTTATAGGTGGATCCGTTATGGGGTACCCAAGATAAAACCTGATACGAGCGGACATAGCTCCATAGGATCTCGGTCAAGTTGGAACATGTAACAGCCCGCTTTCTCGGGCGTGTTATGCCTTAAGAAATTTGGTCTATTTTTTTTTCTTTACATTATCCCGAAATTCCCTAAGACCTTATCTAGTGCGAGATATCTACACTAGAATACAAAGCGGAAGCTGAATCGAACCTGCTCATGGCAATATATACATGAATAACAAGACAAGTACTTATTACAAATGTTGTTACATAACCTTCGAAAGTAAAACAAATGTACATAATCCTTAACTATTCATATCACAACATAACATGACACATTTCCTCGTTTCCTGACGTCTCGCGTCATCACACATCATCAATCTCGAAATCATCTCTGCAAGTCCCAACTGGAACGTTGAATGTTCCAGGGGCGAACCCAAGTTAGATGATGAACCATCTAAGTAAGGGTACGTAATGCTATGTCATGAGTGTATGCAATGTCTTTCCTCGTAGGTGTCAACTGCACCCCTCATGCTACCTACCATTTTAGCGGCCACCTCTTTCGAAGCCGGGGTGTATGGGTGCACCCTTGGTAAGGCAGCGGTGCCAGTTCGTACTCCCTACGGCCTCATATGCGTGTGATCAATGATATCGTGTAATCATGCATTTCATAATCATGTATGCATTCTACGTGATAGATACATATCAGGACATGTCAATATGATGAAAACATTTTCGAGGAAGTACCACTTACCTTCTAGAGCTTATCAGGCTATCTCGAAATCTGTGCCTTGTCTCGATTTGCGTGCCAACCTCAAAATTTGCACCAGACACCTCAACTTTGACCTCAAAGCGTCCTAATCACCACAGGAATTTAAATAAATATTAAATCCTATTTTTCCATAATTTTTGGCATTTTCTTTAATTTTTCCTCTATTTCTTCCTATTTTTTCTCAATAATTCCAAATTAAATATTTCTAGAAATATTTTCTCAAATATTTCACTGAGACAATTCATAAAATAATATTTTGGAATTTATGAAATTTTCTAGAGAATTTTACTCACCTTGACTTAGCATATCCGATTTCCTCGATTTGCGTGCAATATTCTCGAAAAGCGTGTCCGGGCCGTTTTTCTCACCAAAATCTCCGGGATATCACTGAAACATAATTTTCGATTTTTCAAGATTTTTCTAGAAATTTTTCCATCATTTCCTCTATTTTTTCTTCTTTTTTCTTTCTTTTCTTTTTCTTTTTTTTTTCTTTCTCCTTCTTTCTCTCTCCACTTCTTCTTCTTCCTTCCGCCTCCCCTGCGCATGCCCACCTTCCTCCATTTTTCTTCTTCCTTATTTTCTTCTCCTTCTTCCCTTTTCTTCTCTTTTTCTTCTTCTTCTTCTTCTTCTTTCTTCTTGCGCGCGGCCTGCAACTGCCGCGACAGCCGCCGCCCACCGCGCCTGCCTCCTTCGTCGGCCGCTTCGGTGGCCTGCTGCGCCATCACCGGCCGTCCCCGGTTGCCGCCGTCGCTCGGAGCTGCTCGCGGCCACTGCTGGCCTCGGCTGGTGCAGCCTCGCCGCAGCTGGAGCTCGCGGCCATGGCTGCCATGGCCGCGGCTTGCAGCTTCCTGCCGCCTCCCAGCCTCCCTCGCCGGCCTCCGCTGCTGCCATCGTCGCCGCACACCTCCGCTGCCCGCAGCAACCTCCTCCTCGCTTCAGCTACCCGCGGCCATGGCCGCTCCTAGCTGCTGCCCAGCTTATTGACGAGCTGCCATGGCTTCGCGCGAAGCTTCGCGGCTATGGCCGCTTGCTTCAATGCTCTATCTCCCTCTCTCTCTCTCTTTCTCGCCTTCTTTCTCGAGCTCCTTGGTGCTTCTCCATTGCTCAAATCACTGCCTATTTATAGGCGGTGACTTCACTGTTACAAACTTGCCCACTACGCATGACATTAAATGTGAAAAATCTCCACATTAATTGCACCCAATCTTCATACGCCACCTATCTATATCACGTGGCCATAATCTTCCTATTTTGCGGCCAAAATATCGGCCACAGAAGCTTCACAAAGCCATTACAGGCCAGCCTCGCACAACACATTTTATACATACATATATATATAACTACATTAATATATATATGTAAAAAATTAATTTAAAAATTATACATTAAACCTTAAATTTCATTGTTATTTCACAAATGCATATCTCTAATTGAAGCTTCGACCTTGAACCTTAAATTAATTTGCATTATAATACTGAAATTCCATAATTAATAATCCAAATCTTAGCTGAAAATGATAATTTCGCCCCAGTGTCCTCATCGGGCTATCGTTTAATCCCGAAACCACTGAAGGGTTGCTCATTACGCAAAATCGGAGCCCCCCTAGGGTTCCGTTAATTTTTCGGGAGCCTCCTACAACGATTCGGTTTTACAGTCTAAATGATAGCTGTATTTTAGCTGTACCGAAAACTGTTCCGAATTTGATTTCTTTTGATACCATAAATCCTATTTCGATACGCTCGTCGAGATCATATAATTTTCCTTAGATAATTTTCCTCCGAGGTATTCCCTCTAGTCGATTCGGTACTTGAAATTGCTATAAAACCAACTTTTCGGTGTTCTAAACTCATTGAAATTACGTGTCAACCTTCTCTACACATGGGGTATTACATTCTCCCATCCTTACAAAAATTTCGTCCTCGAAATTTGCCACATGCCCAAAATCTCAAATTTGAACTCTTGGTCTGACCGCACTTATCAATCCCTAGACAATCCATTTGTCCACTACACATTCCTTTCGAATTTCTCTTTCAAGCCACTAATCACCTAACTCGGTCCTTGGGCCGCGTGTCTCCACTCTAGCTACTATCCAAGTTGATACTCACATCATCATAATGAGCCCGCGACTCTCATATCCACATCCTCAATTTTCAATTTTCTTACGACATTTCTTTAATTCTGATTTCCTACGATGTCATCTATTTTGAATCAATCGATCGTGCTTTGATAATTTCTAATCTTGACACAAAGTCCCTGATCTTGATACATCTTAACTTTTATCAAATCGATTCTCAAAGAAATACTTTTATGTAGTCAAACTATTTCACGTACCCTTGGATCCAAAAACATCAAAAATATACGTCATCAAATATCCTTGAAACTAGCTATGCCTTACCTTAAGTCATTTCAAACTTAGTCGTTGCTTAATTTTTTACTTGTGCTAATCTATTCGAGATTTCTATTGTTTACTCATTCTCGTAGGTATTCATCTCCCGATATAATCTCAAGTTTTTGCCAATTATCTTCTAATCATGTACTATTTTCTCAAGAAATTTTTATTAATAGATTCTATCTGTTTCCAAAATTTTGACCGAAGTTCAACGTTGTCTTCCAAGTTTAGCAATACTAATATCCTTGCATCGCTTGTTCCTTTGTTACTTGATCGCCAAACTAATACCTATTTATCCATATACCCATAACTTAAATAATTCCTCGAACTTTTCGAAGTGATTTTCAAATAACATTTTATATCATCAAATTAATCATTTAACTCAAATTACTCTTTTAGTAATAACGTTTTATGTCAACTAACTTTAATCATGCTCAATCCTTTTGGAGCTACTTACTCAAGTTACTGACTTTTGCTTGAACCAACCTCTACTCAAAACATTGTGTTCGTCTCTTGAGACCTACTGGGATATCTGACCTTTCGGAACTTTTAATCCTCATGGTGTTTATGACAATTGACCTTGATTTCACATTCCCGACACGGAGCCTTATGCTCTCATCATTTCTCCCTCGACCTAGTAAGCCAATCTCGATTTTAACATCTATCGTGCTGTTCCCTAACATTATTCTCAATGTTCCTTATGCGTCTCCCTATTCGAGGAGTACACCAATATCTTCCCTAGGCACAATTACCACGTGACTTCAATGCAGATGGTACTTTGGTCAAATCATCAAATCATGATTCCATTGCCGATTTTTAGAATGTCTCATCCCTCGATCGCACATCAATCACAATTACCCTAGTCTCTTGTAACCGTTCATCAAATTTGAGGCAAAGATTTAGACTCTTAATTATCATCTCTTTGCTAATCTTTGTCCTTAATCAAGCCACTTATAGCTAGGTATCTAATAACCTCAAGCTATTATTGGCAATTAAGAAATAATCCTATTAAATCTTCCGAGAGCACATTCTGATATTTCTCACTTCCTCAACTTTCTCACGGCTTTTCATTGACCACAAGTGTCCGTACCACATATTGACAGGCTCCTTATTTTCATAACTTGCTTACATCACTTTAGTGATCGTCTAGCTACACATCTCCCGATTTACCCATCAGAGTTATCTAGACTAACCGTTTAGCTCAACAGGAGTTCCATTCTCCCAAAATTGAAAATTCTAGATCTCCAATAGATTCCTGTCTATTACTAATTACTTGTTTCTCTTAAACACGTCAAAGATTTTCAAAGACCTCAATCCGTAACCATCCTACTAACTGGAGTGGGTAGGTACTTACGTCTCCCATGGTACCCCGATTCTTACTGATTCATGACTTTCACAGCTTAAGAAAATCAATCTCTATTTCCTTAATGAGATTACCTAAGGACCTTTCAAATCTCTCTTTTTTTGTGTGTGTGTGTGTGTTGAAAAACTTTAAAGTCTCATCACAAATCCCTAGATTCTCATCTCTTAGGAAAAATTCCTCGAAAATCCCAAATCGATTCATCTTTGAAGATCCTGGATCAAATCGCATTAATTAGCTCCAATTATTTCTTGTAAAGAACCGAGCCTCAAAACTTCTCGGAACTCTTTACCTAAGGATACCTTAAACCTCAAATAATGATTCAGGTCCCCACACTGATGTACAAGGTATAACTTATCTTCAAGACTTTCGATTCCTCAAGCCTACTTGGCACATTGAATCGTAATCACAACTTCGGTTGGCTAGGTTTCTCATCATCCTTCCTTAGGGTCAATACGACCTACAAGTAACTTTTCCTCGAATTGAGATTGCCATCTCACAACTCATCATCAAAGTTTTGGACAAGCCACGTTCTACTACTTGAAATCTCATTTACTGAGAACCCACTGACTCTCATTTTTCGTTCTTTAGGCCCAGTTGACTTATTGGCACACGACCATCTCTTGATCTTACTCCCATACTAGACACTGGGGTATTCTATCCCTTGAGCCTCACACTATGCGTCGTGTCACCATTTTCCCAAGATGACTATGAATCCTGTTATACTTCTTTAAATAGGACACTTAGTCCAATTTCATTTCGGGTTGATTCCCTAGGCTTCCGACCTCTTTTAACCTTAGCTAGTGGCACACCTCGCACCCTATACCATTGGGACTTAAACCCATACAAGGTATAGATCCTACTGGGCTGTCCCAAATCTTTAGCATCTGATCGTTTCCCAGGCAGTCTGATATGATGCTTCGATCAACGGGCTTCCCGTATCTTATCGCACGCCATTCATCAACTATTTGCATGCGGGTCCCTAGTTTTAGATCTGTTACTGCAAAAACCGAACCAGTAGTGCCGTCACGCTGCTAGAATTTCTTATCCCGCCTCTGCTTGTCACATCAGTCACACTACTGCCAGCTCATTGATTGACAACTTATACGCCATCATTTGACCACCTCCGGCCTCTTGCTTGACCCAATCCATTGGATCCTTGACCTTTATATCTCATTTTCGAGACACTAAATGATCCTTGAAAAATTCTTTATCGTTTGATCCTAACTCTTTAACTAGACTAATCATTCATGATCCAATCATCATTGATAACTATAGTTATCCTATCTTATTATAGAGATTTCAACTAACGACTTCAAATTGACAGTCTCTAAATCTCTCAGATCCACAATCATGATTACCGAGTCAACCTTACACCTGAATCATATCATCAGATCCTAACTTCAAGAGTTAGATTATCTGGACCGGTCATTCTATTGCTTAGCAAGATTAGATCCTCAAGCCAATAACCTCTAAGAATTCAATCGACCATTCTCAAATCTCCAAATAGGGATTTCATTTTACGAGCCCTTAGTCTCTTTCCCCTAAGCCTCCACTTCGGCTCCTACTAACTGGCTCTACCAGATTCTCTCAAGTCTCCAAATTATTATTGCCTAATCTCCAAATACGATCAAACAACTATATCTGAGTCGCTTAGGGCTTCCAATAATCTTAAGCTCTGATACCAACTGTAACAGCCCGCTTTCTCGGGCGTATTATGCCTTAGGAAATTTGGTATATTTTTTTTTCTTTACATTATCCCGAAATTCCCTAAGACCTTATCTAGTGCGAGATATCTACACTAGAATACAAAGCGGAAGCTGAATCGAACCTGCTCATGGCAATATATACATGAATAACAAGACAAGTACTTATTACAAATGTTGTTACATAACCTTCGAAAGTAAAACAAATGTACATAATCCTTAACTATTCATATCACAACATAACATGGCACATTTCCTCGTTTCCTGACGTCTCGCGTCATCACACATCATCAATCTCGAAATCATCTCTGCAAGTCCCAACTGGAACGTTGAATGTTCCAGGGGCGAACCCAAGTTAGATGATGAACCATCTAAGTAAGGGTACGTAATGCTATGTCATGAGTGTATGCAATGTCTTTCCTCGTAGGTGTCAACTGCACCCCTCATGCTACCTACCATTTTAGCGGCCACCTCTTTCGAAGCCGGGGTGTATGGGTGCACCCTTGGTAAGGCAGCGGTGCCAGTTCGTACTCCATACGGCCTCATATGCGTGTGATCAATGATATCAACGTGTAATCATGCATTTCATAATCATGTATGCATTCTACGTGATAGATACATATCAGGGCATGTCAATATGATGAAAACATTTTCGAGGAAGTACCACTTACCTTCTAGAGCTTATCAGGCTATCTCGAAATCTGTGCCTTGTCTCGATTTGCGTGCCAACCTCAAAATTTGCACCAGACACCTCAACTTTGACCTCAAAGCGTCCTAATCACCACAGGAATTTAAATAAATATTAAATCCTATTTTTCCATAATTTTTGGCATTTTCTTTAATTTTTCCTCTATTTCTTCCTATTTTTTCTCAATAATTCCAAATTAAATATTTCTAGAAATATTTTCTCAAATATTTCACTGAGACAATTCATAAAATAATATTTTGGAATTTATGAAATTTTCTAGAGAATTTTACTCACCTTGACTTAGCATATCCGATTTCCTCGATTTGCGTGCAATATTCTCGAAAAGCGTGTCCGGGCCGTTTTTCTCACCAAAATCTCCGAGATATCACTGAAACATAATTTTCGATTTTTCAAGATTTTTCTAGAAATTTTTCCATCATTTCCTCTATTTTTTCTTCTTTTTTCTTTCTTTTCTTTTTTCTTTTTTTCTTTCTTTCTCCTTCTTTCTCTCTCCACTTCTTCTTCTTCCTTCCGCCTCCCCTGCGCATGCCCACCTTCCTCCATTTTTCTTCTTCCTTATTTTCTTCTCCTTCTTCTTCTTCTTCTTCTTCTTGCGCGCGGCCTGCAACTGCCGTGACAGCCGCCGCCCACCGCGCCTGCCTCCTTCGCCGGCCGCTTCGGTGGCCTGCTGCGCCATCACCGGCCGTCGCCGGTTGCTGGTTGCCGCCTTCGCTCGGAGCTGCTCGCGGCCGCGGCTGGTGCAGCCTCGTCGCAGCTGGAGCTCGAGGCCATGGCTGCCATGGCCGCGGCTTGCAGCTTCCTGCCGCCTCCCAGCCTCCCTCGCCGGCCTCCGCTGCTGCCATCGCCGCCGCACACCTCCGCTGCCCGTAGTAACCTCCTCCCTGCTTCAGCTACCCGCGGCCATGGCCGCTCCTAGCTGCTGCCCAGCTTATTGACGGGCTGCCATAGCTTCGTGCGAAGCTTCGCGGCTATGGCCGCTTGCTTCAATGCTCTCTCTTCCTCTCTCTCTCTCTTTCTCGCCTTCTTTCTCGAGCTCCTTGGTGCTTCTCCATTGCTCAAATCACTGCCTATTTATAGGCGGTGACTTCACTGTTACAAACTTGCCCACTACGCATGACATTAAATGTGAAAAATCTCCACATTAATTGCACCCAATCTTCATACGCCACCTATCTATATCACGTGGCCATAATCTTCCTATTTTGCGGCCAAAATCTCGGCCACAGAAGCTTCACAAAGCCATTACAGGCCAGCCTTGCATAGCACATTTTATACATACATATATATAACTACATTAATATATATATGTAAAAAATTAATTTAAAAATTATACATTAAACCTTAAATTTCATTGTTATTTCACAAATGCATATCTCTAATTGAAGTTTCGACCTTGAACCTTAAATTAATTTGCATTATAATACTGAAATTCCATAATTAATAATCCAAATCTTAGCTGAAAATGATAATTTCGCCCCAGTGTCCTCATCGGGCTATCGTTTAATCCCGAAACCACTAAAGGGTTGCTCATTACGCAAAATCGGAGCCCCCCTAGGGTTCCGTTAATTTTTCGGGAGCCTTCTACAACGATTCGGTTTTACAGTCTAAATGATAGCTGTATTTTAGCTATACCGAAAACTGTTCCGAATTTGATTTCTTTTGATACCATAAATCCTATCTTGATACGCTCGTCGAGATCATATAATTTTCCTTAGATAATTTTCCTCCGAGGTATTCCCTCCAGTCGATTCGGTACTTGAAATTGTTATAAAACTAACTTTTTGATGTTCTAAACTCATTGAAATTACGTGTCAACCTTCTCTACACATGGGGTATTACAGAACAGGTCTTACAACTTGACCCAGATTTTTTGAGCTCCGTTCCAGATTGTTGACTTGTCACGTGTTAGTCTCTCAAGTAATTCACGTGATGAGTGAGACTATTAACGTGTAGAAATATTCTGATAATTTTAAGTGATGCCATATCAATCCTCTGGACATACATCCAAAAAATAAGTGATTGTGTCTTTGTGTCCAACTTGCACAAAAAAATCTACTTAAAATATATATATATATATATATGAGTTTATACGATTCAAAATATTACCAAATATGACTATTGCTAATGGTAGTTGTTGTCTTCAAGTCAACTTAACAGTTGAAGTGTAATAAGTATATCTTATTTTTAATCACTAAATATTTTTATTAGCTGGTAAGAAATACATTATGATTTAAAATATTTTATTAATTAATAAATTTATTGTAAGTTAATTTAAAAATAAGATATATTTATTGCAGGGGATAGGGATTTTTTTTCTAAATTAAGATAATTAGACAATAATTATTATTACTCATAAAATAATTAAATTTATTAAAAATAAATAATTAGCCGATTAAAGACTAGTAGAAAATGATGACTTTGCAACCCAGAAACTTCCCAGCACTGGGTCGGTGGGTCCACCAAAATTTATTTATTTGAGAGGATGCATGGATCTGGTGTTGCCGTTTGATCTTGTAATTGGTGATATTGCCGTCATGATTTGAACTTATATGTTGACAAATGATAGATAATTGATGATGTTTGTCCCTTCCTAGCTTAATAAAGTTTTCTATAAATAATGCAATTATTTAAAAATATCATTTTTCTTCCTTGGTGGAGTGGAAAGGCAAAATCTTATTGATTACAAGTAATCCAATAGAATTTGCTCTCTTTGGGATTTTTTTGTTTATTAAAAATATAATTAATTAATTAATGATAATAATAAATAATAGAAGGACTTAACTTAATGATAGAGCAATAAGAACACTTAAGAAACTTGCTAATAATTATAAGACCGATTGAGATTGCTTTTTGCACCAATAAGATATTGTGAACAAAAGATTTGCATGATACTAATTAAGGTTACTTTTTTGTTGTTAGCAAGAGGTTAGGTTTGCTCGGGAACTTTGTCGAAATAGAATTTCGACGATCAAGTTTGTATAGAGGTGTAATTAGGTAGCAATTTCTTTTATTTTTGATCTTTTTGATATATATATATATATTTTATATTTAGAGTCGGGTTATATTAATTTCCTTTAAGTGCTTGCATGTTTTTCTTTACGTGTGTAGTGTGATTTTGCCCTTTTGTAGAGATAATTTCTAGCCTGCTTAGCGTGTGGACTTGTGACACAATTGCAATTTCTTCGAGTTGTCAAAATCATGGCCTCAAGGCCACCAAAGGAACTTGAGGGGTACTTGTTGGGTCCAATTTGACCTAAGTCGATGACATTTTAAGTTAAAGAAATTGATTGAAAGAATTAGAGCGTTTGTCTTATTTAAAGATTTTTAATAAATAATCATTATAGTCATTGGGGTGATATAAGCTTGCCAAGGTGGACAAGTATTTTTTTGACTTGGTTAGGTGACCGAAGCTTTTTTGCATTTTCTCCACATCAATTTTGAAAAATTTTAACTTTTATATTCTTAATTTTGTAAATCTAGGAATAATAATATCCTATCTCCTAATGTTATAAATATATATATGTATGTATGTATCCATCAATTAATATCTATGTTTTCGTGGAACACATGCAGGCATTTGATGCATGAAGAAAGAGCCACGTAGCCACCGCATTTGCATCACTTCTATATATGCATGTGATTTGTGAAGATGGATGAGTGTGTGATGGATATTAATTGTATTCATGATCATGATCATCATCATCATCATCATCATTCAGTTGATGTCATCACGTGCCATTTACGAGCCTTCCACATCATCCAACCAGCTTCCTATTTTTCACTTTTTCCACACGCGCGCTGATATAAATCAGATCATTTAAAAGTATATTTATATCCTTGAATTTTTATATTTTTTAAATTTTTTTATACTTTTACATGTATTCCTGAATTTTGGCCAGAATATATATTAGTACTCCTAAATTTTTATATTTTTTTGTGAAATCTTAAATTTTTTTATAATTTTAAATATGTCTCTAAACTACAAAATTACTTATTTAAACATATGAAATATGTCACTAGTTCACTCAGACAAGTGTTTGAATGAGTAATTTTATAAAATTTAATGATACATTTAAAATTATAAAAAAAGTTTAGAGTTTTACAAAAAATATATATAAAAATTTATGGACATAAATATACTTTTAACCAAAGTGTAGAGATACAATTGAAACCAGAAAAATTTAGATGTATATATTGCTTTACATTCCATATGTGCTTTTGATTCCACATTCCATTTCACATATGCTAGTCGGTCAGAGAGAGCAAAGGCCAGACTGAAGCAAAACAAAAAGAAGGTCCTAGGAGGAGGCCTACCTACATTAGGTTCCACTCCAAAAGGATAACCATGTCACTTTGTACTTGTATATATATATAAATCCCTTTCCCAAGAACTTTCTAGATTAAAGAACCCACATTATTAAGATCATGGGATCAGTTTCATTGATATTACCATTCTGTGGCTTTACTTGGAGAATCACATACCACCATGCATTTTAGTCAATAATTACGTCTCAATGGAATCTCCATTTTACTGGAAGACTCCAACAAGTTGTGTTAGCCTCACTTACTTATGATGCCTGAAAATATTTTGAGAGTACCATTTTAATATTTTTAAAATATTTTTTGTAGGAGCAAATTCAAGAATTTAGAAGCCCGGGTTGAAAATTAAGAAGTTAGAAATGGTGTATGCGAACGTGAAGAAAGAAAGAGAGAATGATCAGTTGGGTTTGGGCATTGGGTCAATTTAAAAGATTTTGATTTAGGCCAGATTTAATTTGGAGCATCATATTTAAATAGTGGCTTGAGAAACACGGATCAATTAAAAAGAATGCGGACTAATAATTTAAAAAATTAATTTATATGGATCTGGATTGAAGCCCAATCTAACTCTCTTCTAAATTTGTCTCTGGTTTTCTGTACAGAAATATTGAGAAATATTAAAAACAATATTTATGGGCTATTTTTGTAATTTAAAAAATATTTTAAGGTTATTTATAATATTAAAAAAATTATCAAAAACATATTTTTAATTCCATGCATGAAGAAGTTAGAGGACCAATTTTTTTTATATTATATAATATAAAAATATAGAAGAATTTTTATATTATATATTGTAACATATAATATATAATATAAAAAATTTTAATATATAAAAAATTATATTTACAAAAAGAATAAAAAAATCCATATTTTTTTATATTTACGCATTTTTTGCATTTTTATTTTCAATTTTTTTAAAAAATATAATTTTTTTTTCTACTTCGTTTCGTATTGTATCAATTTTCTCGATTCCGGGCAACGCAGGGCCTCTCGGGGCACTAAAATTGGTGCTTAGATCGAACATTGAGGCATTGTGTTGCTGAACTATTATTGGGTGCCATATACTGATAGGTTGATGGATGGGATTGTGATTGGGTCTGAACATGTAGTGGGCGTCGCTTTCGTTGTGGCAATAATTTGGCGGGTGCCGTCTCGCTCGGTTAGGTGCTTGGGTTCGGCCCCCCAGACAAGCCAGGCCCCCTCTCCATGCACTCACTGCTCCCTCTCTTTTGTCATTTCCCCAACAAACCTTATAAACAGTCCCATGGAGTCCTCCCACTATTTATCACGGTTTTAACGCCACTTGATGGGTTAGGTTTGATTTGTTTTACTTTATTTAGTGGAGTTTTGATTATTTTACTAGATTTAGAAGTTCAATAACACGAGATAATCGAGTTTTAACGATACTCGATAGATATTTTGCTTTTGCTTTTTTTTTTTTAAATTACACGTCATCATTCACGTCTTTCGTCGACTCGCCTCAGAATCATTACGAAGAAGATAAATTGAAGGATATACCCAAATGATCAGGATTTGAGACTGAGTCCACTAACACTTATCAAAGACCACCCCCAGAAAGAATTACTTCCTCCAAGAATCGATCTCACGACCTTTAACATGATTACAACTTTACAATTCATTCCTTTACCACTTGGTTGTGCCCTTGGGGGCAATCTCTTTTGCTTTTTGTATAAGTCTAAGTAGAGTTGTTATGTTATTTATTTTAAATAAATTTTATATTATTTGATGCGAGTTTATAAAAGACAAGTGTGTGAGTCCCAACCCCTCATGGGACCTTCAACCCCCCCCCGGTCTCTCTTCATTACCTACATTTGACAAATTTTATGTGACTAACATGAACGTCAAAATTTTTTTATAAGTATAAAAAATACTTGTCATTTTATTTAGATTAATATTATTCTCCCATGGTTAGATTTACACTAATTTGTTGTCAAATTTTTTATCGATGGAAGGTTAATGCAATTTTTGTAACGTGTGGACTTGCTATAATTTAGTGAATCCTTAATAGAGAGAGTCTAATTTACATGCCTAATATATGTTTTTTATTTTATTTCTATTTATCAAATTACCATTTTGTCAAAATCTATGTTCAAACAGTTTTGTAAATTTTATGTTCAATTAGTATTTTGTGCATGATTTGTCCTAGGCAAAAACTCACTAAATTATCAAAAAAGTTCAAAAACTCAAAATAATTCTTGAACTTAAAAAGGTATCATACGAAAGGTTGAAGGACCATTACGATTCCTTAGAGACCAAAGGGTTGGGAGATTGTGACAGTCTCCCAAAGATTGAAGACTATGAGACCAATATGATATCTCGAATACCTATATCGTGGGATTATGATTGTCCCCTAATGACCATAATCAAGCTCCATTCCTAGAGCTTGTCTGATAAAATTTTTCATGATTGGAAGGTCTTAAATAAAACGTAAATAAGATAATTTTGATATTTAAAAATTACTTAAAATATTTTATGAAAATAATAAATATTATTCATAAAGAATCTTAATCATAATGAAACTTGAAATATCATGATAGACATTATTTGTAAAAATATTAATATTAGTAAATCTCATATGATATTTATCACAAAACTCCATACTTTTTTATAAATAAATGAACTTTCATTCAAAATATGGTATATTTCTAATACTGATTTCAATACAATATTCAAGTTTTTAGTGAAATTTAATGTCTAACTTAAGCATCGAAGTACTTGTGTAGGGATTGTTCTGCACTTTTTGATCGTGCTCTTTTTTTGTAGAGTTTAAGCGACTTAACGACGATATTTTCAATACATAAATTTACTATTATATTCGAGCGACAACAATGCGCTTCTAAATTAGCTTAAATTTAAAATGTTAAATCTAATTATAATTAAGTTATGTTTAAATTTATATAAAAACATTGGATTTGCCTTGTAGCCAATCCTAACTTTACCCTAACTCAATGAGCTTGCTTCAGCTCGATTAGTTAAATATAGACATATTCATAATTAGTGTTAATAGTTTATTAATATTTATATTAATCTAACATAAAATATAATATGTTAAATTCACAAATATCATAAAAAATATTAAAATTGAGCGTTGAAATGAAATTTTCTGAAAATTGCAAATTATTGTATTTTTGTGTTGCGATGTCATTCACACGTGTGCCGACACGTGCACGTGCATTCTGAGCATTGCTCTGTTGATGGGCCCTTCCTGCAATTTGCACCTCTTGTCACATTCTTTATAAATTCACTGCCAAAAAAGTTACTGTTTTTCACTTTTTGTAATAAAAACTTGCATTTGTCTTCATTAATAAGACAAAGCATCGATATCCTCTCTGTTGGAAATTGCATTAAAGCCCTTCATTTTTCTTGAACTTGCATTTGATTCTCTTATGATGATAGCTTGATTGAATGAAATATTAAAATTACCTTTTGAATTGTCCATATTGTCCTTATAATTTGATTATTGTGACAAAAAGAATTCAAAATGTAATATAATCACAATATTATTTTTTCCTAAAATTGCGACACTCTTTGAGGTCTAAAAGCTTATTGGAAGAAAAAATTTATGAAAACAAGTTACAAGTATAAGAAATGATCGGATGATTGAGATTGAGGGATATTGGTTCAATTGACTGAAATCGAGACCTAGTGACTTCACTTGAGACACACTTTTAGGAACTTGACAATTGTTACTCAGAAGATTTTTGTAGGTTATCTAGACCCGAAAGTCTTTCTCCCAATTGTGCAAAAGATTTCTTTGGGAGACTACAAATCTCAAGATATCTGGTATACAAATATTATTCAAGCGAGATTGTGAAGAATTGAGTCAATTTTACCTTGATATTATCACCTACAAATCTAAAAAAGATCCCAAAATATTCACCAAGAATTGTGGCTTTCTTTCCATTTGTAGGTTTTTTCCCTATAAATAGAGTACTCCTCATTTATCAACCTTACTCTCACAACTTTATTTTTATATTCTACGTTTTGGACATGAGATTGACTTAAGTATGAGAGGGTCTATGCGAGAGATTTACCAACACCCCTAACTAGTTTCATTTTCTACAAATATTTCAGAAATTATATACCTAAGACACTCTCACACTATAAAATAAATTTATTATTATATCTTGATAACAATATTTTATTTTCATCTAAATTGGGCAACATACTCAATTCATCAGCCAAAACAAAAGGAAAGAAAAGTGGCCAAACTTGATTCAAGATAAGAGATGTGGAACTTAATTCGATTTATAATAATTAAGTTTTATCTTTATTTTTTAAACAAAAGAAATAAATAGTGATTTCATTCACTTTATTAACATAATCTCATCGCACCAAAATATCCGCTTTACTTATATAATAATAATAATGCAGATGATTAACGGTAGCCAAATATAAATAAATAAATGTCATAATCACAGATGATCAGAATGGAAGCTTTATTCCCACTCCAGAAATTGCTTTTCCCACTCCATCGTTGCATAATAATAATAATCTTGTAAGAAGATTCTGAATTAACCGTGATTTTATCAAAATTTTAAATAGCCGCGATTGGTGCGCTGTTACCAAACGTGTGCCAACAGCAGGAAATCATTCTCATTCCAATTCCTGCAAAATAACACGGAGCTGTTTACACGTGGCGATAGGAGATTGGTGAAAAATCCAAACAGCGCATATTTTTGGGCGAGGACAGAGTCTGTCTAAGCATGATAAGGTACAGCTGGCACTCCACCCATCCGCGGCTAAGAATTCTATTGACAGCTCAGATTACTGACGTGGACCCTAATATATAGCCCACCGCCAATCATTGAAACCGCCCTTTCTCTCACTATAAATACCATACTCTTCTCTTTCATGCGTCCCCCCCTCCTCTTCCCTTCTCTCTCCGCGTTACCCTCTCTCTCTCTCTCTCTCTCTCTCCAAAACGCTTTGCCATAATATTCTTTTGGGACGAGAGTCGGGAATCGATCGATGCTTATGGTTTAGGCAGATACAGCGAGATCGATTCTGTCTCCTTTCTCGTGTTGTTGGATTTGTTGTTTGGAAGTTTGGATTCGATTTGAGATGCCGATTTGGGAATTCTCCATCTTGGAAGAAGACAAGGTTGCGGAAGGAGAGTGGGAAAAAGAGAGATAACGCGAAGGAGAAGTGAATTTAACTTGCAGAAGTGGACTGTGGCGTTGCGAAATCTGAGTTGTTTTTCTCAGCTTCTGCTGGTAAATTTGGTTGATATGTTCGATTTGGTGTATAGTTTGATTTGATTTTGTTAATGTGTATGTAAGTTTGTGTTGTTTTGTTAGGGTTTTGGCGATGTCTGCTACAGTTATGAGCGACGCAATGATGATGTCCACGACGGAATCGCAAACTGTTTCGGCGAAACTGGCCTCGCAAATCGAAGTCGAGTTCGCGAAATGCGATTGCTGCGGATTGACGGAGGAGTGTACGCAGGCTTATATTGACCGGATTCGGGACAGGTATCAGGGGAAATGGATATGCGGACTCTGTGCTGAGGCCGTGAAGGACGAAATCGTGAGATGCGAGAAGCTGATCAGCACCGAAGAGGCTTTGATCCGGCACATCAACTTCTGCAAGAAGTTCAACTCGGCTGGCCCCCCTGCCAACCCGGCTATTCATCTGATTTCAGCGATGAGGCAGATTCTGAGGCGAAGCCTGGATTCTCCGAGATCGTTGAGGTCGATGCCTAGCAGTCCGACGAAGAAAGATGACGGCATCGATAGTACGGTGCTTTCTCGATCCGGAAGCTGTATTCCAACTCTCTCTTTTGTTGATTCATCACAGTATGATAACATGGATGAACACCATGAGTGAGAAAAAAGAAGGAAGAAGAACAAAAATCAAAAGCTTAATCTCAGAAGCTAAAAAGAAAACCTAGAAAGATGGATAATCTAGCAGTTATGAAGTGTAGTACATAACAGTTATTATCAGAAAATGGAAATTGTTATCAATTTCTTCGAATCATTTTTCTGTTAGCTACTTTTCTCTTCTCTCCTGTGAATGCCTTTTCTGTTTTGTCTGTCTTTCCCACTTTCTAGTCATTGCTAAATCATGGAACCAGAGCATTGAGGAGGTAAAACTGGGGCTACGAAGGGAACGGGTTTGGCCGCCGGAAACAACCCCGAGGGGGGGATTATTCTCTCACTTTAAAATCTGAACTGATTCTGTAATTTTCCTACTCTCTTCTCTTTGTTTTTCATTCGTTCTTCTGTAGTTAATAATGATTTCCGCAACATATACTTCCCCTCTCTCTCTCTCTCTCTCTCTCTATACAAGTTCCAAACAGGGCAGTTGTGTGATCATAATTTGGGGAAATGTTGTGTTTTGATTGGATTAATCCATATCATGTGGTTTGGCTTGAATGATTTGGATTGAAATAGGGAATTTTTGGCTTATCTAAATGACAACGATGGCTCCAACTTCTGGTCTCCTTTCTGTGAAAGGAGGGTACCTCTCTTGTTGGCAGCGGTTGCATGTTCCATTATCTTCTCATGATCTTATGCTCTTCTCAATTATTCAAAAGCATCTCTGATGTAAGATTGAGAAAGAATTTCTACTATAATGGAAGCCTACCCTACTTTTCTTGTCAAGGTGATATCAATCTCTTCACCATATTCTCCAAAACAGGAGTCACGCAAGTTGTTCCCAAAAGCAAGTAAAGGTGCTCTTTTTAGTGTTCACAATTGGCAAAGTGCTTTGGTTCTTGTGCTTGCTACTTGGCTCTGTCATGATTTGGGCTTTGTCCGCATCTTGTACTGATTTTGCAAGATTATCACTTTTGACAACTGACAAGAAGCTTGCCCCAGCGTAAAGTTTGTGCTTACTTTTTTTTTTTTTTGAGTATTGGTGATAACTGATAAGGAGGTTATCACATATAGTTGTGAGCCGCTCTGTTGAGACTTATGCTTATCCCCAACAGCAGTTAATTTTTAACCAACGAAAATGCTTTTCTTGCAAGTTTTTTGTGTAGAAGATATTTTGTTCTAATATTGTGCTTCTTGTTGATGTCTAGAAGGATCCGTTTATACAGCTTTAGCCTTCTACATCTGAAAGCTGCTATATATGAGGGCTTCCCAAAGGTTTGTCCTCAGTGATATATGTGCATGCATGGGCAACTAAGTTGGGAGAATGTAAGGGGAAAGATGGGAAAGATGCCATTCACTGTCCTGTCCTTAGCTGATTTCTCCACTCCACTCCACGCCACATTTTTTTATTTATTTTTTTATGTTTGCTGAGATCTTCTTCACCAATTCCACATGTTTTTTCAGTGTGTTCACTTTCTCGCCTGCGCAGGGGATGGGAACCCATATGTAGTTGAGCCCACAGCCGCACTGACAAAGTGAATGAGAGGGCTCTGCCATGCGTCTAATTCATTATCTTCTTCTCTGCTCCACGAAACTTAACCTTGGTAACTCCGACCATCAGGGGCTTTTAAGTACTTTTCTTTCTTTTATTTCTAGAGAATTATAAACAATATCCACACTAAGGGATACAGATCCACCACCTAAGCCCCACCCTGAGACAGTTTAAATTCGAATTTGATCACAATGTAATGCTCTTGGCCAATAAAACCCAAAAAAGAGCTAATAGAACTCATATACTAAAATTTATGTGTGGGAAGACAACAATAGTTCCTTACGACCAAACCAACTTTTGGGAATCATTTATGCTTTCACAGAGGCTTACTTTCTTATAGATTTTACGGTTAAAGTTCATGTTATGTGGCATTTTCTTTTAATTATAAAATTAGAGGAAGATTAGTTTTAATTATATGAAAACTGGTACCGCTATTTGAATTTTATAAAGAATGTTAATAATTTGTTGAAAAAGTACTTATAATTTTGAGAATGTCAAAACATTATTTGAATAGTATTAACGTATCAAAAAAGACCAAATGACTCCACATTAGGTGAATTGCAATTCACTAATGATCGACCATCAAAATGGGCTTTATGATTAAATTAAGGGACTATAAATAAATATGGTTAATCCTACCTAGTACAAAAATAATTAATTTTAATTTGACATAATTTACATATCAAGCTTTGATAAATAATTCCCACAATATATGGCACTGACGCACAAAAACTGCCAAAAGAGATTGAATCATGCGATGTTGACTGGATTAACCATTCAATATGAACTGATCAGCAAAAAACAAACCCCAAAATGGGGAAGACTAATCTCATTTTTTTTTATTATTATTCCTAAAACATTAGGTGAGCAACTTCTGGAAGAAAGGGCAAGGAAAGGTAGGGTGGTAAAGCCCAATAATTGGTGGCTATGCTTATTTAGACGCTTCCATTCCCACAAGTTCTGGTTAGGTGCTGTTTGTTTAGAGTGAATAATCATTGTCTTATTGACAAAGACAGTTTGTCTTCTGATAATTAGATCACTGTCAGCCTAGCTGGAAGGAATATCCACTCCTCTATTCTCCTTATAAAATTAATAATACAAAGACCAAATTCACATTTCTTAACATTATTCAAGTCAATAACTACAACCCCACACAACAACTCATTAAAGAAACATCTAACCCTCTTCCCAGATTTGATGTAATTTTGAAAATTAGATTGATTATATTATTATTATTATTTAAAAATTATATTGAACCGCCTAAATGATATTTTGAAGTTTTTATATACGTGTCAAATCTTTTCATGTCTATTTAATGAGAGACTAGTATAATTTTCAAAATATGAGAGATACATACATGTTATAAATGATAACATTTTGAGTGTGCAATGTAATTTCCTATTTATTTTTATAAAGGATTTATACGAAAGTAATAAATAAAATTCTCAAAATTGAGTATTTCCACAAAAAAATTAATTTATAAAAATAAAAAATACTATTTAGACACTTAATTATGATACTTTTAGTGACATTCATATATTAATATATTATATTTTATGCTGTATCAACACAAATATACACTCCATAAATAAATGAATATTATAAAAAAAGTCATAATCTATCTAGATTTAAGATTAAAATAGAGTTTTTTAAGCCGTACACGCAGATGGGAAAGCCCAAGTGGGGGAAATTATTGCGTAAAATAAACGAACTCCTCTTTCAAGGAAGATGAAAATAGATCAGTGGAAAAGTATAAACATCTTAGCTGATTCAATCCATTCACGCAACATCCAGTTGCTTGCTTGGAAGTAGCGTCCCATGATGTAAGCACCAGCTTCCATTTGCTCTCTGAAAATGAGCCAATCTATTTGTATCTTAAGGCTTAAGGCTTAATCTCATTGCTTGAGATTTAAAACAGGGTGACACCCACAGAATTTAGTAAAACCATATGTTTATATAAAGCCAAACTTGCTTTTATGGTTTGAAGTCTACTTGAATGGATCTTAATTGGATTTGAGCTGAATTTAATTTGAACACTTTTGGTTCATCTATATCCAAATTCGATTTGGAAAGGATTGGACTGAAATTAGACGCGACCCGACCCGATTTATTTATATTAATATTAAGCATAGAACCCCACTCCCTCTTCTCATCTTCAGGTCAGAGCCAAGAAAGGTTGCGGTAGGCAGTTGTATGTTTATGGAAGAAACGAACAAAGTCGTAATACAAACATCATGACTGAGGGCTAAAGTAAGGCATATATAAAAGGGCAGAGCAGCTAACCAAAGTTGATTCCTTGTGCCAATGGTAACTCATTCCCATAATTGATTGTGCTGCAAGGAAATATTAATTGGGAGGAATATTAATTTGGATATTCGAGCTAGAAAAATATGAGTGCGATTGAATGGAGAAAATTTATGAATAAATTATTTTCGAACCTCTTATAATTTGGGTCATTTTTAAAAATGCCCCCTCTAATTCATTTTTAGTATAAAGTCAAAAACGTGTTCAAAAAATAAACTAAGGACCTGAAATACTAAATTAAATCATAGGGGTGGTCTAGAAATGACTAAAATCCCGAGGGGTACCGATGAAATTTACTCAAAATTTAGAGGAGTCCTCTTGGGTGTCAGCATTAATAACCATGATCAATGAAGAATGAGAGGGTAAGTAGAGTTACCATGTCGAGCGCCTCATGTACTGCTTCCAAGAGTCGCTTCCGGCTTCGCGGCCACCACCTGTGGCTTTTTCACCACCGAAAGCACCGCCAATTTCGGCACCATTTGTTGGTATATTTACGTTCACGATACCGCAATCACTCCCTCGGGGCCTAGAACAATTGCAATGGAGTGAGGATTCATTAGCTAATAGGACTACAAAAGATACTGCTGTATTAATCCAAGTGTCAATATATCTAAACTAAATAATATAAATAGTCATCGAACTTTACATTAAAAAGATTATCGAATTTTGATTTGTAATTAAAAAGTCATTGAATTTCAATTTAGTATACAATTTCATAACTACCGTCAATTGTTGCTAAGATAATGTTAACGGGATGATGTAACTAACAGTGTGGACGTCTAAACAGTATAAATGGTCATTGAACTTTGTATAACAGTATAAAATGTCACTAAACTTTGCACTAAAATACAAAAACGTCAGCATTTCATTAGTCAATTTTAATAACAATCGACAGTAGTTATGAAATTATATATTAAATTGAAATTCAGTAAACTTTTGGCTACAAATTGAAGTTCAGTAATATTTTTATATCTTAGTGTAAAGTTCAATGACCATTTATGCTACTTAATCATCCATTTAAGATGATGATTGAAGTATCTGGACAATTTCAGGCCCATCAAAGTTTTTAAAGACATTGTTCTGGGCTGGTAGATGCTAAAACAAGAGACTTGACGTACCTCTCTTGATTCGCAAATTTGATATAAGAAACCACTATTATCCTGACCTTTTTGTCCTTCAATAAAAAATAGAACAAAATTGAAAGCAGTATTCAAGAAACACATACCCAATCCATCTGAAAATATGCTCAGGTTTGCCAGTGAATATAGAACTGCTTAATCCTTGAGGTACTGAGTTGTTTATTTGAATCGCTTCTTCTAGAGTCTGCACAAAGAGATTGATTTTCAAGATGAGAAATTTAAACAATGGTAATATGAAGATCATGACTAGTGTGGCTCATCCAACAATCAAGCTGAAGCCTACTTCCCGGAGTGTACCTGAAATTTCATAACGTAGAGAACAGGACCAAACAGTTCTTCTTTCACAACATCAGCATTCGGTGAAATTTCAATTATTGTGGGCTGCACAAAGTTTCCTTCAGACTCTATTGCTGAACCACCAGTAAGGATCTTCCCTCCCTGCAAGTTATTATTTGATGAAGTGAATTTCTAGATCTACAACAGTCAAGAAATTCAACCAATAAAAGGTCGGGATATGAGAATTGCACAAAGATGAAGTATTTCTGGAACAGACAAAAGGAAGACCCCGTAATTTGATGAAAGATTATTTGCTTGAAGCTTTAGCTTTGGCATAGAACCAGGAATGCTTTAAAACAATCATAAGATTCATAAACACGTCTAAGTGATAACTCATTGGTGCAGTAGTAGGGACACTCAGTGCATTCCAGGAGTTAGATCATGATTTTCCCATTCAAAGTTTTCTTGAGAATTTCTAAATGAACACCCATCAACTTGTAATTTCATATCATCTTCAAAGCAACTTAAGAAAAAACATAGCTACACCTCCATGTTATTGTGACTTCAGAAAAAGCACATGTACACTATCTAGAAATGCTCCATCCAATTAAATTTTGAATTTTTAGAGGGGGTGGGTGGAAAGAACAGCTGCACCATTACATTGTTGCATTCCTAGCTTCTTTTCCCCAATGCCTCAATTCTTGGCATAATGGCAGTTGTCCATCCGTGGCGTGTTACATTTTGTGCACGAGGAATTGTAGGGCTTTTGAGGTGGAAGAATCCCCCACTAAAAGGAAACCATTCTCATTTCTTTACTGTTTTGGATGTCCGGATCTATTTCTTTTTATTTATCCTCTTTTGTGGTTGGGGGATATGTAAATGCCAAAGCTCCTTTTTTGGAGTCAATAAAATTGATTGATCAAAGAAATAATTCAAGACAAAAAAGAAAAAAGCTATGTAGAAGAGATGACATGCCTGAGATTTGATTCTCTCTATTCCCTTCTCAAAATTCTCCGTTGCAGTGCGAGTATGCAGCGGCCCAAGTAAGGTACCCTTCTCCAGAGGATCACCTATTTTAACTTGTTTATATACTTCGAGCAGTTGGTCAAGTACTGCTCGATATACACTTTCATGGAGTAGCTTCATTTGAAGAATTTAAGTACATATTACATTTATTAATGAGCAAACAAAGAAAACAAATTGCAACAAAAATCAAACGTGTACACCACTTACCAGTCTACGGCATGTTGTACAACGCTGACCTGCTGTTCCAACAGCAGCAAATAGAACAGACCGAACAGCAAGTTGAATGTCAGCATCATCCATGACAATAATAGCATTGTTTCCACTTAGTTCGAGCAAGCATTTACCAAATCTCTCACTTACTGTTTTTTGGACCATTAGACCCACCTATAATTGGCTATGTCAGAGAAACTATTACAGATTGAAACGACGGAAAAATGTACTGCTATGTGGTAAACAGAAAGCAACAGAATGTGCTAAAAAAAGTGCAGTGAATTATTTGTGAACTGAAAAATGTTCTCATTGATTGTTTTTGGATGTTGAAAGGAAAAATGGCATTTGTTAACATAATAAACTAACATGAAAAGACTAAGCCATAAGCACATAGATGAATGGCTATCTAGAAGTGTGTGTGTATATACTACTATTGAAAATGTAGGAACGAAGAGAGAGGGAAATTGGCTGCAACTTTGTTTGCTCATAACTCTTCTACCTAAGAAACTCAACATATTCTCCACAATCCTCCAACTGAAAGAACAGAATCTTTGGGACTATAATCAATGTATCCAGTCAAAGCTTAAGATTTCTGTCAGATTAGGATGAAGTAAAAGGTTGATTTAACTCAGGTTTAAGATCTATTCATAAGAACCAGAAATCGAAGCCAAATAACAAAGGTTGTAAAAGTAAAAACTGCCACTAAAATCATGGTACCTTTCAGCACATTCAGAAAAAAATATAGGCAATAAAAGGCTCAACATGAGGCCACAGAAACAAGTACATGTAGCAAAAGCAATAGTAGAAGAGTCCATGAAAGTAGCATCTGTGTGTAAAGAATGTAATAAAAAATTCAATTTCTTCTCAAAGACATTGTTTCAGGAGGAGAAGAAAAGTACCTTTGAACTTCCAGTGAATGAAACCAGAGGTATACGAGAATCTTTACTAATAGCTTCACCAATTTCAACATCACCGCAAAAAGAAGTAAAAATAGCACCTGGTAAATTGTTCTTTTCTAGAACTCCAGCCACTATCTTTGTCATAGCAATCGTAATTAAAGGCGTTGTTGTAGCACCTTTCCTATGAACCGTTGCAGTGTAGAAAAGCACAAGAAGTAATTAAGGCATTACTAGAACAAAATTGCTTGAATCTAAGGCATTACTAGAAGCAAATGAGAAACTTGATTTTTGTACAAAAAAATAAATAAACATCATCCTACAGAGAAGATAACACAAAATATTGCAATCTTTTTTGTATGTAATACATTTTGATATAACCAAGCATTCAGGATCATGGACTTACCAAACTACACAGTTGCCACAAACTAGCGCAATGCAAGCATTCCATCCTAAAAAGACAAGAAGTTGCGATATAGAAAGGCAAAATGCCACTCAATCAATTATTACGAGCCAAAAGAAATTGGAGAGAATATTTGAAACAATGAGAGATGAATCAAAATAAGAAATTAATGTAAGGAAAATAACTGGTCAAAAATATACCACTAATTCTATAAACACCCAGGTAAAATTCCTTTTTGTGTGTAGAGGGATCTCAAATGACGTCATTTCAACCCAAATCCAAATGTTTTTCATAAAAGTGTATCCAAACAATAAATTTGGAAGTTGAAATTCCAAATCCCAAATGATAGGGTCAAATGACCCTATCCAAAGATTTGGCATAATATAGGAAACAGTTGTTCATAGAAATGCATATTCATACAATTTAAGTTCCAACACTGAAATAGAGGGTCAAACACAGAAATTCTGAAAATTATAAACAAATAGCAATCGTTCATATATGTCCATAATATATGTACCACATGGATATTGTTATCCATAGTCAAGCCAAAACAAGATATTCAGACAAATAAATCATCTACAACATCTTTGCGAAATTAAGAATGAATTGAACTGCAATATCACAAAGTAGAGACATGTCATACAAATCCCTCTACCCAAATTAAAACAAAAAGAAAACAAAGAAATTGGTTTTCCAGAGTGGGCCAAGGAAACATCTTGTTTCCAGATACATGCAGGACTTGTCTACGGTTAACCCACACACCAAATAAAATATAAAAGAATTCTGATCCTATCATGCTTGCTCTGGAATATTGTTCAAGGTCAGTGATTAAAGGCAGGATAGGAAACCACTCAACAAGATACTGTAATGTCCCATGGTTATCAAGAGTCAAACAACAGAACCTTCTAAAATTTCATTTCAACATTGCCTGACAAATGCAGCATTCTGCTCTTTCTCTTGGATAGGTAGCCAGGGTCAATGAGACCCGAAAAATGAGATTTTCTAGGATCTCATTTCGACATTGTTTGACCAGAAAATGGAACACCCCAGCAAAAAATCATACCAATTAATGGACAAAGGAATAAAGCTTACCAAGAACAGCACATGGAAAATTGAAAGCAGTAATTACACCCACTATTCCAAGGGGGTTCCACATCTGTGAACAAGAGCATAAGGACTTAAAAATGGTATACGTAAATCTTTCCAAGTTCCAAAATATAGAATTTCACCTCACCTCAAGCATCATGTGATTTGGACCTGTTAACAAAGAAACCACAATCATTGCAGACAAATTTTATAGAGCTGAGAATAACTTCAAATACCAGTGTATTTTTCAGGAGAAATATGGAAAATTGCTGATATGCATAAGCAAACAGGGTTAAGAGGGGTAAAGGTGAGTCAAACCCATGCCACATATCGCTAGGCTAACCTCAATCGTTTGAGAAAGATGGCATGCTCTATTTAAATTTCCTATATACAGGAGGATAAGTGATATTGGAGCTCACGTTCTGATGGTATGACTGATCCATTCAGCTGTCTGCTTAACCCCACAGCAAAATCACACATATCAATTATTTCCTGCAGTAAGAATGTCACTAAAGTTAGACTTGTATTTTATCCTCCGCGTTAACCATATCCATAATCACTGAAAGGCAATGATATGTCACATTGGAAAACAAAGGAAAAAGTTAGCAAAAGAAAAACAAAAAACAAAGGGTTAATTGCTTAAAAACCGAATCAATTATGGAACAAACTTTTAATTTTATTAGTAGTAACAATGAACTTTAATTTTGTTTTCCTTTTGGACTGTCTTTTGAAGATGATGTCACATGCCACTTCATCGGCCACATCAAGCATATGCTCCCTCCCTGCACTGGTGGCAGTGTGTGATGGCAGCCAGAGACCCAAGCATTCAGGCATTGCCAAAATCAAACCGCACATGTTTTTTATGTTCGGAGTTGGAATTTTATACCCAAATTTCCTCATTTTTTTATATCTAATCATCTAATCTATACGTGAATTTCCTTGTCCTGAAGATAGCTATAGGAATAAGAACAGAACAAAAAGGACAGCCATCTCCTTTGGCTTCTCTTTGCTTGGTTTCTGTAATATTTCAGTTAAGGTATGAGAAGAAGTTGCAGGTTTAACAGGTAAGCTGATAAAGACTCCCAATTTTATTACCAATTAGACCCACATATTCTCTGTTTGTTCTGGAACTTTTGTCAAACAAGTGGTGGGCAAGACTGATGCTTTGACTTCCAAGCCAGCAGCCACTGCCCATAATATATATATATATATATATATATATAAACCCTCTTGTTCAGCCACTGAACCTCAGATCTCTGACCACCAGTGCTCTTCTTCGGGAATGGTGGCTTCAGGAAGAAGTGCCAGCGGTGGCCACCAGCCAGAGAGAGGGAGAAAGAACTATACTGAGGTGACATATGCTCACCAATGTGGTTGACAAGATGTCATGCTCACTTGCCACACCATCTTTAACGGACATTATAGATGAGATACTAACAGCATTACAACAGCTCAAAAAGGACTAGAATGGTAACTTTTTCCCATTGAACATGGAACAAATATTTGCAATAAGTTCTAAAGTAGCAGTAACAAGTAAACTGCAAGTTTTATGATGAATTCATTAACTTATAATCCCATTAGTCTAATGGAAGCTGGAAAAGGAAATATAACACTAGCTCATAGATAAGCAATCAATACAAGAGTTTGGCAGTTAGACAAATGAAAAAATTACAGGCATATACCAAGCAAAAAAAAAATACAAACAAGAAAAATTACTGCATTTGAGCATCTTGTAATATTATAATCAAAACAATGGCTTCCCAAAAAAAGTATGACACTGTAATGCCTGCATTTCGCTAATGCAGTATTAGTTGGTCACCAACCACTTGTAAGCTATCTCACCATACAAACAAGTAACATAGCACACCTGAACCTCCCCAATTCCTTCAGCAAGTATTTTTCCCATCTCTAGGGATACAAGTCGACCAAGTTGCTGAAGTTTGGCTCTCAATGCATCACCAATCTGTCTAACAACCTCACCTCTCTTTGGTGCAGGAATCTGAAATAAAAAATGAACCAAATAACAAGCCAGGAAACTGTATGCTTTTCTTGTTTTTTATTGGACAGAGTACTGCACAATTGTTTTAAAAAAAATTTAAATCATTCCCACACTTAAAAACTGAAAACAAAATTCGGAAAAAATTGCCCAGGCTGTGAATGATAGAACTCACTTGCATCCACGTTTTTGCTGCCTCAGAGCAAGCTTGCATGCCTTCCTCAAACTCTTTAGTGGAAGCTTCTGAAACTTCAGCAATTGCCTAAATAAACAAGAGAAACCAACAATAGCTTAAAAATTGAAGTTTTGATACATCCCAATTCCCTTCCCATTGCAAATGACCATTGAGAAAGTCACATACAAGTTCCCTGGTTTCACACTCTAGGGTTGTTTTCTTTTTTGCTGTCAAAGATCATTAAACAAGATATTTACAATTCTAGATAAATAGGGGAGAAAATGTAACAAATTTAACATTCTTCACAAGTATGTTTATCAAAGAAAAGACAGATATCCAAATATATTCCTCATAAACATGTTTGGCTGAGTAAAAAATTGTAACTTTTCTTGCTAATTCACTTTCTCTCCATATGATAAGAAGAGATTTTTCAGATATATTTGGTGTTATAATTACATTCTAAGTTACAATTGTATAGGAACTTTTTATATCAGTATTAAGTATGCTTACTCTCTTTTTAACATTATTGGCAATTTGAATTTGGGAAGGAATACTTTCTAGGGTAGTGGACTTCACTCCCATACTTCATATAATTTTCTCTTCTTGCCAATAAGATGAAGAAGACCTAAATTTTTCAGCCAAAAAATATTAATAAAAATGAAAAACATATTGCTTGCTCCATGCATAACTACAATTTTATAGGTAAATCCAATCAACAATTAATGATTCTTCTTCTAAATGGCACAGAATAAAGTTAGGAAATTATGCAAAGAAGAAGAGGCCAAATCTCACAATAACATCCAAGACCCAATTTTAGGGTTAAATCAAATCAATGACTAATGGTCCTTCTTCATGGGACAAGATAATTTTAGGGTTAAATGCAAAACTACTATTTTAGGGTTAAATCCAATCAACGGCTAATGGTCCTTCTTCTACATGGGACAAGATAATTTAGTATATTATGCAAGGAAGAAGAGGCCAAATAACATCATAACATCGAAGACTCAAAGGACAAACTGAATTTTATGAAGATAAGCAAGGTCATATCCATTGGTTAACATTCTCCCAGGCCACAAACACATCAACCTGTCTTCCGCTAGAACACAAGCAGAGCAGAACTATTCAACAAAGTTCCACTGACATGTTGTCATGCATTAGACTATAAGGTAACTTTTCTTTCATTCATGAAGCATTCCCCTATAGGCTTTCTGTTGATTTTCTTCTTTATGTTTTCCTTCAATAACTGGAGAGATTATTGTCAGAAAACAAGTTGAAGAATGGAAGGCTTACTCGAGTAAAAGATGAAGCTTACTCGAGTAAGCATGACAGATCACTCGAGTAATGATACTCGAGTATATTACAGGCTTAATTGAGTAAGTAGCAGATTTACTCAAGTAATTTTGGAAAGCTGGAAAGCTGTGAATTAAGAAGATTATGAATAGTTTCCTAATGTATAAATAGAGATTCAATGTACAGATTTGGCAATTTTAGTTAGTAATTTAGGGATTCTCTCCATTATAGGAATTCCTCTCATGTACCGCCTAAATAAATAAATGTAATCGGGTAAAACAGAATAACTAACGTGCATGCCTACTGCAAGTAGTGCGGATGCAAGTTGTAATGCAAGTTGCGCTTGGCGGGAGACTTCAAATTGTGGAGAGAGATCAGTATAAATGGAGACTGATCTCATCTAAGAAGGATATGAATGAATTGAATCTCGATTTCCCTCTCAATTTTCCCTCTCTTTCTCTCTCGTTCTGTCTTTCTCTCTCTCCCTTTGCTCAAACTTCAACCACATCTCTAGAATTCCTTGCGGAATTCTTGAGAAACACTGGTCAAATCCATTAGACCTGACAATTTGGTATCAGAGCTCGTCTGGGCCAGTTCCGATTACGGTGAATTTGGAAAGATGGTGGAGGCTACAAGGATGAAGAACATGGAGATGCAGCTACAACAATTTGGCTCCACGGTGTCAGATCTGCAAGCGAGGGTGGATTAGTTGGAACTTGGATCCAATCGCAACCATGAAGCGATCATATCCATTGATCGCAAATTAGATGGAGCGGTCAGTCAAATTCGTGAAGAAGTGTGAGTGCAGATCAGGAAGCAATTGCAAGGGTTTATGGTGATGTTCGCCCGACAACACCCGGTAAGTCTATCACCTATTTTCCTCCTCAAGAAAGAGTAGAACCGATTCTTCCCAATCATGGGACAAGTCGAAGGAGGCCAGAGACATCCAAGATGGAGGAGGATCCACTAGAAACGGGAGAAAATGTAGTCGGACAAAGACAAGGAGTAGTTGGGGCCCAAGGCCATTCGAGAATTCCTATACCTAAATTGGATATTCCCATGTTTGACGGAAACACCCCTAGATGGTGGGTGATGAGGTGTGAAAGAGCCTTTGAATGGTATGGTGTACCGGAGCAACAGAGGGTGACTCTAGCTGCAACCTATCTTAACGATGCAGGGGATGATTGGTATTAAGGATGGGCCAAGGTGAAAGAGGAATGCCATTGGGTTGAGTTCGCGGAAGAATTATGTGAGAGGTTTGGAGAAAGGGGAATAACGGATGTAGTAGAAGAATTCAATAAGATTCGACAAGGAGGATCAATGGCGGATTATCAAAGGAGGTTTGAAGAGTTAAAGCATTGATGCTCAACCACAATCCTTATCTTACCGAGGGATATTTTGTCTCGAGCTTTATAAGTGGATTGAGTGAGAAATTGAGACCTATGGTGAGGGTCTTGCAACCAAAGACCCTCAAACATGCCACAGATAGTGCAAGGTTACATGAGTTGACAGTGGAAGCGCTTATGAAGAAACAGAGGTTGATGAATAGGGGAGGAACTCACAATGTGTTGACTCCCGTAGGAAGGAATCAAGGAAGAGATAATTTCAGGGGAATGCAGGAGGTGAAGGGCTTGCCATCTATGGGCCCTAAATTACAAGGAGACAGATTAATGGAACAGAGAAGACAAGCTAACCTCTGCTTCAAATGTGGAGATAGGTATTTTCTCGGGCATCAGTGCAAGAAACAACTGTTGTTGCTGGAAGGCGAAGAGGATAGTATTGAGGAAGAGGATGTAACAAAAATACATGACGAAGGAGAGGAAGATAATGGAGAAATTTCATTGCACGCATTGAGGGGATTGGCTAACAATAAGATCATTAAGGCGGAAGGAAGAGTGGGAGAATACAAGTTGATGATCCTCATAGATAGTGGGAGTACTCACAGTTTCCTGGATGAAGGGACTGCAAAAAGATTGAAATGCCCCCTCATTAGTACACAACCTCTCATAGTGACGGTAGCAAATGGAAGTAAAGTGGTGAGTAAATCTGCATGTACTGGATTTTGTTGGGCCATGCAAGGAGAAAATTTCGAAACTGATCTTAGACTACTCAAATTGGGGGTTGTGATGTGGTTTTAGGTGTGGATTGGATGAAGCATGTGAGTCCCATATGCTTTAATTTTAATAGGATGGAAGTGGCGTTTGAGGAGGAGGGAAGAAGAATGACAATAGTGGGGAGCAAAGAAATGGGAATGTGTAAAATGATTACAGGAAAACGGCTGCAAAGGATACTGAAGCAAAAAATGAGCAGTGTGGCCCAACTATTCTCTATCCAAGCACTCGAAGAAGAAGAGGAGGAACCAGGAAAAACGGGAGAACTGATGCTGGTGGTCAGCAGTCTAGCCCAACAGACATGGGAGGTAAACCAACTTGGCTTACTTGACTTACTTTTGGTTGAATATGAGGATCTTTTTAAAGAGCCTAAAACCTTACCTCCACCTCGAACCCACGACCACTCCATCATCCTGAAACCTCAATCAGAACCTTGTAATGCCTGAGCCTATCGTTACCCCCCAACATAGAAAATAGAAATAGAGAAAATTGTTAAAGAAATGTTGCAACATTCTCTCATTCAACCCAGCCATAGCCCCTTTGCATCCCCAGTTCTATTAGTAAAAAAAAAGATGGATCGTGGTGCTTTTGTGTAGGTTACCGACAATTGAATGCCCTAACTGTCAAAGATAAATTTCCTATTCCCCTCATCGAAGATCTCCTAGATGAACTAAGGAATGCCACCATTTTTTCTAAACTGGATTTGAGGGCAAGCTCCACCAGATTAGGATGAACCCTCAAGACATTCATAAGACAGCTTTTCGAACCCACCAAGGCCATTACGAATTCCTAGTAATGCCTTTTGGTCTCACAAACACACCAGCCACTTTCCAATCCTTAATGAACCAGATATTCAAATCGCACTTAAGAAGTTTTATCCTCGTATTTTTTGACGACATACTAGTGTATAGCCACTCTTTTGACCAACACCTTACACACCTCAAGGCTACTTTTGAGATCCTTAGAGTCAACCAGTTGTATATTAAGAAGTCAAAGTGTTCATTTGCTCAAAGACAAGTTGAATACCTGGGTTATATCATATCCGGAAGGGGGGTTAGCACTAATCCCCAAAAGGTGGCAGCTATGCAAGCATGGCCCAGGCCAACCACCCTCAAAGCATTAAGAGGATTCCTAGGCCTGACTGGGTACTACAGGAGGTTTGTGAAAGGATATGGGATGATAAGTAGACCCCTAACGCAGTTGCTAAAGAAGGAAGGGTTTAGATGGGGGCCTGAAGCTGAGACAACCTTTAAACAGTTGAAGCAGGCCATGAGCGAGGCACTGGTATTGGGATTATCGGACTTCAGCAAGACCTTTGTGGTTGAGACCGATGCATGTGATAATGGTATAGGTGCGATACTGACACAGGAGGGCAGACCTATAGCATTTCTCAGCCAAGCACTGGCCCCAAGGCACGTGGGCTTGAGTATTTACGAGAAGGAATTTGTGGCCGTCTTAATGGCAGTGGAGAAATGGAGACATTATTTGGAGGGAAGCCAATTTGTGATCAAGACTGACCACCAGAGTTTGAAGTACCTGCTGCAACAGAAACTCCACACACAGCTACAAAAGAAAGGTATGGCGAAGATGATGGGTCTTGATTATATTATACAATATAAGAAGGGAAAAGATAATGTGATGGCAAATGCTCTTTCGCAATGTCAAGAGCAAGGAGAGGTAGCAGCCATCACGACGGTAAGACCGGGGTGGTATCAGGAGGTGGCCAACAGCTATGATGCAGATGATTAGATCAAAAGGATCCTAGAGCAATTGATATTAGATCCTAACAATAGAACGGGATACACACTACATAATGGACTGCTCCGGTATAACGGAAGGATAGTGGTTGGAGACTGTCAACAGGTGAAAGACAAGATTCTTCAGGCCTTACATGGGTCTCCCTTAGGGGGGCACTCAGGAATTCAGAATACTTACCACAAGGTAAAACAACTATTCTTTTGGCCTAAGTTAAAAGAGACAGTAACTCAGTTTGTAATGACTTGTGACACTTGCAAAAGGTGCAAGTATGAAACTGTGGCAACACCAGGGTTACTACAACCCTTAAGCATTCCGGAGCAAGCTTGGGAGAGTGTTTCTATGGATTTTATTGAAGTTCTTCCCAGATCAGAGAGTAAAGATTGTATATTGGTGGTGGTTGATCGATTTACAAAATTTACACACTTCATCGGCCTATCGCACCCTTACACCACTTAGGAAGTTACACGGGTGTTCCTTGAACAAGTCATCAATCTACATGGGATTCCTAGAACCATCATATCTAATCGGGACAAAGTTACCAGCCTTTTTTGGCAGACATTGCTAAAATCAATCCACTGAACATGTCATCCGCCTATCACCCTCAAACGGATGGGCAGACTGAGAGGGTTAATCAGTGCCTTGAAAATTACCTAAGGTGTCTGTGTTTTCAATAGCCCAAGAAATGGCATAAGTGGCTAGCTCTAGCCCAGTGGTGGTACAATTCTAGTCACCACAGTTCCATCAAAATGTCACCATTTGAAGCTCTCTTTGGGTACAAACCTCCCCTACTACCTACACCACCTGAGCTAACTAATGTTGCAGCAGTCGATGACCACCTTCAGTAGAGACAAGAGTTACTACAACAGCTAAGAAGAGACTTAGCCATGGCACAAAATAGAATGAAACAACAAGCAGACAAAGGAAGGAGTGAAAGGGAATTTTCAATAGGAGAAGAGGTGTACTTGAAGCTCAGAAGCCCTCAGATAAAAGCCATCACAGATGAATCACTAACAAAGCTAAGTCCGAGGTACTACGGCCCTTTTCCCATCTTAGCAAGAGTGGGCAAAGTAGCCTACAAGCTTCAATTATTGGACAACTCACAAATCCATCTAGTATTTCACATGTCTCTACTTAAGAAATATGTGGGGGGCCAACCAGCAAGCCTTGAGCTACCAGCTGGAACCTGGAACCAGGAACCTACAGCTAAGCCAGAAGCTATCTTTGACAGAAGGGTAATCTATCAGCAAGGGGCGCCCTTAATTCAAGTACTGGTCAAATGGCCCACGGATGACAACACGTGGGAGTATCTTCCTGACTTACTCAAGCAATTTCCTAGGGTAGCAAGTTTACTTTTGTCATGACCCTAGGGTTTAGCTAGGGTCTTAGAAGAAATTGGAAGGAATTTGGGGAAGAAATAGAGAAGAATTGAAGAGGGAGATTGAATAGAATTAGGGAGAGAAGGAACGAGAGAGAGAGGGAAAGAGAGAGAAATTGTATAGAGAGAAATTGAAATTTCAATTATCATTCAATGTGCCTTTTCCCTTCCCCTACCAATAGCCTTTTTTAGGCTTCCTCTAACCAAAATAACAACATTCATGTGCTGTAACAACATTACAAAATATCTCCTAACAACTTGCTAAGTCTATTACTATAATGCCCTTCTATGGAATCTAGGGTCATGACAATTCCCCTCCCTTTGAGAGAGTTCTTGTCCCCAAGAACTTTAACAATTAGTCACTGCTATTAACCAATTCCAGCTTTCTCAATCCCAGTCATGCCTCTTTCCTTCTTTCTTCTTCTAGGCTTCTTCTTCTTCGTTTGTAGGTTCTCAACATTAATTCCAAGACTAAGTTGGCGCAAGACTCCAGCAGAGAAAACTTTATCAAGTTCAAGTCTGATGCACCCAAGTCCTACAATGGTTGTCCAATTACACTCAATCCCCCCATCCAATACAAGGAAGGATGACATACCTACCTCCATAGCAACCTCTACTCTATTCCCATTCATCCCATGGCCTTGCTTTGTTTCAGCAATATCCACCTTAATCCTTGCTAATGATTTCTCAGCGGCTACCATATGCACTTCATCCTTTCCATCTTTTCCCACACGATTTATAGCTTGCTTATTAACTAAATCCTCCGCTTCCTCTTCCTTCAATAATCCTTCATTTTTTAACTGCCAGTTCTGAAGTGGTATTAGCTCCTTCCATTGTTGCAGAGCTAGTTGCAAAGTAGCTGTGGCCGAATTCATGTCCAAGTCTCCCAATTTCTTACTAGCTCCCATCAGTATTGTTTTCTGATTGACTTCCCCAATCATTTCTTGGTTTGGACCTCCTCGATTATCACCTAGAACATCCTTAATGATGACTGCAGTTTCAATTATGATCTCCGGATTCCCTGCAAGTAATTTAGCAACTTCCTTTCCCTTTTGTAGGCTGCAATTCCCCTCTATTTGGACTTATTTTTCAGCAATATCAAATGATCCCTCTGCATTGGCTGCCCTATCAATCTGTTAATTACAGATTCCCTTGGAATGATGTAATCCATCACCAATATCATTTCTGATGCTGCCAACATCCTTCTTGATATTGCTGCCTAATTCCAAATACCCAAGCACATATTCGGAAGTCAACGATGAATCAGTTTCCCACCTTCTTGTCTTCTCCTTCAACTTCTCCATTTTAAGAGACTCCTCCTTGTTAAAACTTCCATGATAGTCATCAAAGTATTCGGTGGGAAAACTGTAATGATACTCCTAAGATAGTATCATTGCAAACTCTTGCAACTTCTTGCGGAACATTCGACCGAATTCTTTGCACTCTTCATGAATCCTATTACTTGTTCCTTTGTCCCTGTTGCTGCCAACTGAAAATGCAGCCTCCTTTGGTTGCCATTGAGGCTCCATTTCAGCTGAAAATGAAGCATTCTTCTGCAGCAATTGAGACTCCATTGGACTCCTTCGTGCGCTACTTCCCAAGGCTTCACGAGCAGGACATTCCATTGAAAATGCTCTCTTGCATGAAAATTAACCACTGAAAATGCAGCATCATTCGGCTGCAATTGAGACCCCATTTGTTTCATGTGTGCCCTACTTCCCTTAGCTGATTTTTCACAATCAGCATACCTTGAAGACCAAGGAGCTATAAACATACTGCTCTTCTTTGCCTCTCCCATTCAAACAAAGTTAACTAGAATTCGAAGTTGAAATTACCCTTTGTTTACCTTACTAGCAGCCTAGAATTCAATTGGAATCACCTCTTATTATGCCGGCAAAAATTTGAACACTGACTGTCGGCTGGGCTCGAATCTGCTTTTCCTTCCACGTTCGACCTCAGCTTTCAGCCCAAGCTCAATCTCCGTAACCTTCGAAAAGTGATCGGTGAGTAGTTGTCGGAACTTCCAGTTCCATTGACTCACTGGACTCCAGAATTCGCTGCACAATCAATTCATCGGAGTTGCCGAAAACACCGTCGGACTAGCTAGGCCAAGTCGCCGTCAATCCTCCTCAACCTAGACCTTAACTATGGAAACTGATTTCCCTGCCTTACACTCAAATCAAAATCGCAGCCAAAGAACAGTTATTGCCCAATCACCGTCCAAGACTCCCAGCACAATTTGCAATCGCTTCTGATTCCAAAATCACCAGAATTCACTGCTAGTTCAATCGCTACACCTACTCTCGAGTCCAACCCACTGCATCGCAACACTCCCCAGTCCAAATTACGGCACCCACTAAACCGCTAATACCTCGGATCCCACATGCGATTGCCTTGGTTCGGCCGTTGCTTCCAAAATTCAAGCGCTCAGCCTGATTCGTTCCTGGAAGTTGCTTGGTCAATGGTTAGGACTACCAATTCCGTTGAATTCACCAGACCGCCTGAATCGCCTCAAGCCGCGCTGCCTCAATCGCATAACTCCTTAAGAATCGGTCGGATTTGCTTTGCTACTAGATCGAAATTGCCATTGATCATCAATCGCCCAAGAAGCTGGACTAGCCTCAATCGCACGCCTTCACAATCTGAATCTTATGCATTGATAACAAAACTCTCAGATTTGCTCCTCACCATCTGGGCTGGAATGGTCGACCAATCAAAGCGGTAGCATTGGCAACAACTGATTGATTCATGCTCGCCTCACCTAGAATCGTTGCTCGATCAATCCAAGTCCAATTCCTCCTTGCACCGGTTGCCACCCAATCACCATCCACAAGCTCCAATCGTGAATCCTCCTGGCTTGCTCGCCTCCAATTCTGGACAAGATTGGGGTCTTAGCCGCGAGCCGTCAGCCTCTTGCACTGATCGCTCTCCACACAAGATTACAGCGGATTCAAGATTACCCAAGCTCTATGTGCGTTTGCTGAGATTCAACGACTGCAGCGACTCGAAAAATAGCAATGAATCAACCTGCTGCTCCGAAATTCAATAGTCGAACCTTCCGCTTTTCTTCCACAACCGAGGTCACCTTCCTTGATCAAACAACACTTTCGAATTTTTCAAGCCGAGAGCCACTCCTCCGTCAGACTAATTGGAACCTGTAGAATTCCAGCTGTGCATCAATGCCATTTAAACTGCTACTGCCGTAGATGAAGAATAAGCTGATTAGGCTTATCACATGGGTTGGAAGAAGTGGTTATCGCCTTTGTAATTATCTTAGTTATCTATTCATATATTATGATTATCTTATGATTTAATCTAGTCCTAAATATTAGGAGTTCTCATCCTAATATCTAGAAGCTAAAGTCTAGGAGATTTTTTAGGAAATCTTAGCCAAAGTCCATGTATATATTGTAATCTATTCTCTCGGATTCAATAAGAAAATCAGAGGAACAAGCTGTTCCAGTTTCTTCATGGTATCAGAGCGGTAAATCTGATCCATTGCGAGCTTGCTTCTTGAAGAGCCGTCATGGCTAACACAGGCGAGATTTCAACATCTGAAGTCTCATCTGGATCCGGAGGAATGGCTGTTCCAATGTCCAGCATCCCTGAAGGCCCTATTCTTCAGATTACTGGACACAAATTGAATGGCCAGAACTTCATCCAATGGTCACAATCAGTTATGCTGTTCGTTTGTGGAAGAGGCAAGGAAGAATACCTCACCGGAACTGCGGTACAACCTCAAGAAACCGACTCTACCTACAAGATTTGGAAGGTGGAAAACAGCATGGTCATGTCATGGTTAATTAACTCCATGACGAATGCAACAGGTGAGAACTTCCTATATTACAAAACTGCTAAGGAGATATGGGATGCAGTTAAGGAGACCTACTCCAATGCTGATAATACATCAGAAGTGTTCGGAATAAAGAGTATACTTCATGAGTTAAGGCAAAGAGATATGTCTGTCACAGACTATTTCAATGCTTTAACTCGCCAATGGCAGCAACTAGATATTCTTGAAGAAAGATCGTGGAAGTGCTCAGAAGATTCTCAACAATATAAGAAGATTGTTGAAAAAGATCGAGTCTACCAGTTCCTCCTTGGACTCAACAAAGAACTGGATGATGTAAGAGGAAGAATACTAAGTATTAAGCCTCTTCCTAGTGTCAGGGAGGTCTTCTCAGAAGTCCGAAGGGAGGAAAGCCGGAAGAAACTAATGCTGGGATCTCATCACCCTTTTCTCCCAGCTGAGAACTCTGCCATGGTAGCCCAAGGAAATTCCTTCAACCGAGACAAACAGCAGAAGAACAGACCAGTGTGTGAACACTGTAAGAAAGTTGGACATACTAAGGATATATGCTGGAAGCTTCATGGAAAACCAGCAAACTGGAAACCAGCCCGAGAGAGAGAAGGTCGTGGAAATACTGCTGAATCACAAACAAACGCCGAGGTTAATCCCTTCAGTAAAGAACAACTGGAAGCTCTTCAAAAGATACTGCAACAAACTCTTCAAAATAATACTACTGGATCTGGTACGCTAGCCTCAAAAGGTAACTTCCTTCATGCCCTGAGTGTTCAACAAGACAACCCAAAGGCCTGGATAGTTGACTCAGGTGCAACAGACCATATGACAGGAGATATATCTTTATTTCATAAGTATACTTCTTGTCCTGATAGTAAGTATACTGTTCGCATAGCAGATGGAACTCTATCCCAAGTAAAAGGCATAGGATCTGTTATGATTTCAGGAAGCATCAGCCTTGAATCAGTTCTTTATGTCCCTAATCTCAGTTGTAACTTACTGTCAGTAAGTAAGTTGACAAAAGAAAGAAATTGCATCACTAAATTCTCTTCCAACTTGTGTGAATTTCAGGAATCGGACTTGGAGAAGAGGATTGGCAGTGCTAGGATGTGTTCAGGACTCTACTTACTTCGAGGTGAAGATGTTCAACCATCACATTCAGTTCCTAAGCCATGTAGTGCACTAAACTCTAGCATAAATACTCTCAGTCCAGCCATGTTATGGCATTATCGATTAGGACATCCAAATTTCATGTATCTCAAGAAATTATTTCCCTTAGTATTCAATAAGAAGGCTGTTCTTTATCAATGTGAGATTTGTCAACTTTCTAAGCATACTCATGCTACATATCCTGCTCGGTCTTACAAATCCTCTCATCCTTTTTCTATGATACATAGTGATATTTGGGGGCCATCTAGAGTCCAAAATATCACCGGTGCTAAGTGGTTTGTCACATTCATCGATGACCACACTAGACTCACTTGGGTGTTCCTAATGAAAGAGAAATCAGAACTTGGAAATATCTTTGAACACTTCCACAGCATGATCATGAATCAGTTTCAAACCAAGATTCAAGTGTTCAAAACTGATAATGGGCGGGAGTATCTCCATTCCAATCTTAATGCCTACCTATCAAAACATGGTATTGTTCACCAAACTTCATGTGTTGACACTCCACAACAAAATGGAGTTGCAGAAAGAAAAAATAGGCATCTTTTGGAAGTCACCAGATCTCTTATGTTGACATCCAACATTCCTAAACATTTTTGGGGTGAAGCAGTACTCACTGCCACCTATCTTATAAACCGGATGCCTTCCCGCGTGTTGAACTTCAAAACCCCATCTCAAACTCTTCTTACAGCCTACCCTCACACCAAATTACTCTCATCCATTCCATTGAAAGTATTTGGGTGCACTGCATTTATTCATAACACTCAGCCACAACGCAGCAAACTCGACCCAAAGTCCATAAAGTGTGTCTTTCTTGGCTATTCATCCCATCAAAAAGGTTACAAATGCTATTCCCCAGCCACCAGAAAATTTTACAATACTATGGATATCACCTTCTTCGAAAATCAACCCTTCTACACCAGAACTGATATTCAGGGGGAACATCATCCTTATGAGGAATATCAGTTTCTGGAGCTTCAAACTGCCTTTATAACCCCCTTGTCCCAGCCTTCCAATGACCCTAAGGAACTAATTGTGTATTCAAGACGTCAGAAACCTCAAGGAAAAGTAGAGCACTGCAACATACCCATCACTGACCAAGAATCAACTCCAAATTCTGAATCTCTAGAAGTTGATACAGGTAATACTCTTTCTGTTCCTATTCCTGAAGCTAACATTGAGCCCCAAGTACAGGAGATATCAGCTGAGCTAAATATGCCCATAGCCCTACGGAAAGGAGTTAGATCATGTACCCGACATCCAATAGCAAAATTTGTCTCATATGACAAACTATCGCCCAGTTTTCGTGCATTTTCTACCCAATTAGACAATGTACAGATTCCAAAGGATATTTATGAGGCTCTCCGGGAACCTGAGTGGAAGATGGCAGTAATGGATGAAATTACAGCACTTGAAAAGAATGACACTTGGGTAATAACTGATCTTCCTAAAGGTAAACAACCAGTTGGCTGCAAATGGATTTTTACAGTTAAATATAATGCTGATGGGAGTTTAAACCGATTCAAGGCCCGCCTAGTTGCCAAAGGATTCACCCAATCCTATGGAATAGACTATGAGGAGACATTTGCTCCAGTTGCCAAATTAAATTCAGTTCGAGTCCTTCTTACCTTAGCAGCAAACTTGGAATGGCCGCTTCACCAACTTGACATCAAGAATGCCTTTTTAAATGGTGATTTGGAAGAAGACGTATATATGGAAATACCTCCAGGATTTGACAACCAAGGTAAGGATGGAAAAGTTTGCAAACTTAGAAAATCTCTATACGGGCTTAAGCAATCTCCAAGAGCATGGTTTGACCGACTCACTAAAGTTCTAAAAAGGTATGAATTCCTCCAATGCCAATCTGATCATACATTGTTTGTGAAATTTTCAAAGGAAGGGAAGAAAGCTATTATTATTGTGTATGTGGATGACATAATTATCACAGGAGATTTCGGTGAAGAAATTAACAATGCTAAGAGACTATTAGCAAAGGAATTTGAAGTAAAAGACTTGGGATTCCTAAAGTACTTTCTAGGGATGGAAATAGCCCGATCAAAAGAAGGGATTTCTGTGACCCAAAGGAAATATGTATTAGATCTATTAAAGGAGACAGGTATGATCGGGTGCAAACCAGTTGAAACACCAATGGATGCAACTTACAAGTTTGATGAAAGTCAAGGAGACAGTTTAACTGACAAAGAGAGATACCAACGACTGGTGGGGAAACTAATCTACCTCTCCCATACTCGACCTGACATCGGATTTGCAGTGGGCATGGTAAGTCGAAGCATGAATAATCCAACTAAAGTTCACCTTAAGGCTGTCCATCGGATTCTTCAGTATTTAAAAAGAAATCCAGGTGAGGGACTATACTTCAAGAAAACCAGAAATAGAGGGATAGATGTGTTCACTGATGCAGACTGGGCTGGTTCCATAAGTGACCGAAGATCTACAACAGGCTATTGTTCCTATGTGTGGGGAAATCTTGTTACATGGAGGAGCAAAAAACAGTCAGTGGTTGCAAGAAGTAGTGCTGAAGCTGAATATCGGGCAATGTCTCATGGAATATGTGAAGGAATATGGCTCATGAGGTTACTAAGGGAGCTAAACATGGAACTCAATATGTCTATGAGAGTACTATGTGATAACAAGGCCTCAATAAGTATTGCAAAAAATCCAGTCCATCATGATCGAACCAAGCACATAGAATTGGATCGACACTTCATTAAAGAGAAGGTGGAAGCAGGCATAGTAAACTTAACTTATGTTCCAACAGTGGATCAAACTGCTGATATACTAACAAAGGCTCTACCAAGACAAATGTTTGAGAAACTGAAATCCAAGCTAGGCATGCTCGATATACACAGCCCAGCTTGAGGGGGAGTGTAGAATTCCAGCTGTGCATCAATGCCATTTAAACTGCTACTGCCGTAGATGAAGAATAAGCTGATTAGGCTTATCACATGGGTTGGAAGAAGTGGTTATCGCCTTTGTAATTATCTTAGTTATCTATTCATATATTATGATTATCTTATGATTTAATCTAGTCCTAAATATTAGGAGTTCTCATCCTAATATCTAGAAGCTAAAGTCTAGGAGATTTTTTAGGAAATCTTAGCCAAAGTCCATGTATATATTGTAATCTATTCTCTCGGATTCAATAAGAAAATCAGAGGAACAAGCTGTTCCAGTTTCTTCAGAACCGAATTCGTTGAATTCAGATCACTCCACGAATTCGTTGGAACCGAATTCGTTGAATTCAGATCACTCCACCTTCGATCAAACTTCTACCACATCTCTAGAATTCCTTGCGGAATTCTTGAGAAACACTGGTCAGATCCGTTAGACCTGACAATTCCCTAATTAAAGGTTTTCCTTTTTGTAGATTTCTCTATTCATTGTATATATTGGACTGTAAAGAATAAATGAAATCGATCAATTATCTTTTCTCCCAAATTTTGTTGTGGTATCAGAGCCTTAGGAATACTTTCCTAGGGCAATTTTCCTTTCCGGCCTTCATCACCATTGTTGTTTCATCAGCCTTCATTGCCCCTGTCTGTCAAGGCCTTCATTGCCATCGAAACCACTGTTTCCCTAAGTGCCTTCATATTCCTAAGGATGTCAACTACCTCTGCCTCTACTGAAGTCGTCTCTTGCAGCACAGAAGAAGTGCTAGCAAATCCAAGATCCGGCAAAATGCAACAAATCAGTGCTACATATTGACTCAACAGGAAAAACTATTTAAAATGGTCACAATTGATTAAGACCATTTTAAAGGGAAAAGGTAAACTCAATCACATACTTAGAACTGGACCCAAGGAAGGAGATCTCAATTTCATCTCATGGGACGAGCAAGATTCTATGATCATGGTGTGGCTCTAGAACTCTGTGTCACCAGAGATCAATGATGTGTATGTTTCTATCAACTACAAGAGAGGTTTGGGAATCAATTCGACAAACCTATTCCAAAGTTGAGGATGCAACTCAAATTTATGAGTTGAGGGTTAAAACAATGTCAACAAATCAGGGAGATAAAACTGTCACAGAATATGTGAAATTTGTTGAAGGGGTTGTGGCAAGAGATGGACCAATACTGGGTGATAAAAATGAAAGACAGTGAGGATGCAGCCATGTTAAAGGCATTTATTGAGAAGGATCGAACCTATGATTTCCTGGCAGGACTAAATGCAAAATTTGATCATGTGAGAATCTAAGTCTTGGTAAGGATGATCTCCCTTCACTCAATGGGGTAGTGTCAATGCCGAGGAGAATAAAAGAGGAGTAATGTTGGAGACAAAACCACTGTAAGCTTCGGCCATGCTAACAAGGCTGCAAACTGTGGTCCAAAAGATCATTGGAAGACTGAACCCAAGTCTGCAAGTGGAGAAGACAAGGACTTTTTATGGTGCACTTACTGTAACAAACCAAGACATACTCGGGAGAAGTGTTGAAAACTGCATGGGAAACTGCCTAGTAAAGAGTGGGGAAACAAAGGCAGATAGAATAAGCAACAAAAAGGGCAAGCACACTAGGTGTCAGCATAATAGGGAGAAGAGAAAGCCCTAGAATCAAAGGACTTCAATAAAGAGGAGATTGAGAAACTGCATCACTTCTTGGCAACTTTTGAGAAATGTTTAAGTACCTATTCATTGGCACAGAAAAGTCCTTTAGAAACTCATGGATTATTGATTTGGGAGCCACAAATCATATGACCCATACCTCTCAAAACTTTAGCACATACACTCCTTGTCCGAGTAACAAGAAAATATCCACTACAGATGGTTCACCAACTACAGTAGCGGGAATAAGAGATATAAGAATCAGTCCAAAACTCACCCTTAAAAATGTCCTTCATATTCTAAAACTGTCCACAAACTTGGTATCTATCACCAAAATCTCTTGAGGAAGGAATTTGAAATTAAGGAGCTTGGACATCTTAAGTACTCCCTAGGAATTGAAGTAGCATGGTCCAAGATAGGGATTTTCATTTCTCAACAAAAGTACATTACTGACTTGGGGAAGCTGAGTGTTGTGGACCAGTTCATGCATAATTTGAAGGAAATACATTTGCAGGGGGCTTACAAAATATTGCAATATTTAAAAGGGACTCCAGGGAAAGGAATATTGTTCAAGAAGCATGTAAAGATTGCACTTGAAGCCTATACCGATGCTAACTATGTAAGTTCAGTGACAAACAGGAGATCTACCTCTGGGTATTACACCTTCCTTGGGGGAAATTTAGTCACCTAGAGGAGCAAGAAGCAAAATGTTATGGCAAGATCAAGTGTTGAATACGAATCCCAAGCTATGGCACAAGGGATATGTGAGTTACTATGGCTAAAGATTATCTTGGAAGACTTGAAGATTAAGTGGGATGGTCCTATGAAACTCTACTATGACAACAAATCAACCATCAGCATAGCATATAATCCCATACAACATGAACGAACAAAACACATTGAAGTTGACAAACACTTCATTAAGGAGAAACTAGATAGTGGTCTCATTTGTACTCCGTATGTGCCTTCAGAGTCCCAACTAGAAGATGTGTTCACAAAGGGAATTGACAACCCTCAATTTCATACATTAATTTCCAAGTTGGGAATGGACAATATATATTCACCAACTTGAGAGGGAGTGTCAAAAAATAGGTTGAAGAATGGAAGGCTTACTCAAGTAAAAGATGAAGCTTACTCAAGTAAGCATGACAGATCACTCGAGTAATGATACTCGAGTATATTAGCAGCCTTAATCGAGTAAGTAGCATATTTACTCGAGTAATTTTGGAAAGCTGGAAAGCTGTAAATTAAGAAGATTATGAATAGTTTCCTAATGTATAAATAGAGATTCAATGTACAGATTTGGCAGTTTTAGTCAGTAATTTAGGGATTCTCTCCATTATAGGAATTCCCTAATTAAAGGTTTTCCTTTTGTAGATTTCTCTATTCACTGTATATATTGGACCGTAAAGAATGAATGAAATCAATCAATTATCTCTTCTCTCAAATTCTGTCAATTATATTAAGTCAAATGATCTATTTTCACAAGTAAATATATTCATTACACAAGCAAAAAAACAAATGCCATTCACTAAGAAATATCTTGGTTCCTGAAATTTTATATATTTTTGTTATAATTAAAATCCCTAAATCATACATTCATGAAGTTATCCAATCTCAATATGGTGGTTGATACAATATGTTAGATTGAAACCTCATTGCTCGTGCTACTGGAACATACTGGTCATTAAATAGATTGTGCAAGTTTCTTGTTTGCTACAAAGACCTTGAGCAGCCCTATAGTCAGCTCACTTGCGCTGACCAATGAGGCTAAGAGTGCAAGCATTCTCAAAAACTACATTTAGAAAACCTCTAAATAATCAATATCCAAGCCATCACATTTTTTGGTGTTACTCCAGCAAATGAATAATTTATACTGTATCAAAATTGTAAAGGGATGTTTCTTACTGTGGAATGCTATCAAGACCAGCTATATACTTCCTAGACAGAGTAGTGATAAACTCAGTATGACAAGAGAGAGCAAAAGAAATAACGTATGCAAATATATGTTCAATCTGCAATCTGAAATGATGCGGGTATGATCCGAATTTTAGATCAATCCATTTAACTGATAATTTAACAACAACATGATCATCATTAACACACTTAGATTCCCCCACTACAAAAACAAAATAAAAAATAAAATGAAACTGTTGGAACTTGTATTTATCAAACTACCAAAGTAAGTGAAGGAAAATAAACCAGGATTAATTCTTCTCATTTTCCAACCAAAAAATTTAAGCCCCGTTCAGTCCATTTTCTAGTTTCCTATTCCAATTTTATAACTAAAGGTGTCCTAACATTTTATGTTTCAAAAAGTCATAACATTCATTTTCATAAAATTTAGAAAACATCAAAAAGAATGTTAACTAATTCAAAGGTATAAAGTTGAAAAATTAGAAAACTGAGTTTTCTATTTTCTAAGAGGAGATTCAATTATTTAACAAAAAATTGAAATTAAAAAACAAAAAATGTTTTCTACAACTGAACAGGTCCTTAACTTCTAACCCTTCATTTTCTTCTCCAATTTTTTTATCACCCTTTCTTTTCCCTCCAAAAACCTTACACCAGACACGCTATAGAAGAACAAAATAACAAATTTGACTTGAACTAATTTTTGGAAAAGTAACAATGTGCTTAGAAGTGGGGATCAAATGGAAATGAATGAAATTAAAATTGACCAAAGAAGTTCTTTCCACTTGGAACAGATAATAATAATGGAATGGAATGTTATTTTCCTTCAAATCTCTTCTCCTCCAAATTGGGAGGGAATGGATAACATGAAAATAGAAAAGAAAGCTTTATTCTTATCTGTTACCAACATGGATCATGTTAACTTACAAAAAGTCAAAATCTAAACTTAAACTTACTAAAAAGCTATTTGTCGAGACTATTGATTATGATTTGTCATTTAATATATTTTCGTCTCAACCAATTCTACCCCTCCTGGAGAAATATTTTGTGTTAATCCACAGTACTTTCCAGTTTCCATCAACCTTTCCAAGCCTAGAAAATACTTTACATCCCATCCTACTCTTTTCCATCCCATTCTTCTTCGTTCCGTGCCATTACTCTCTCCCAAACAGAGCCTCACTGCATAAAAGTAAAGAATGAAATCGAGTAAGTAAAGCAATCAGATACCTGATTGTTAGCAGGATTAACGGAGCTGATCGTCGGACCACTCCCCTTCCACGATCCATTGACATAACAACCGAGATTGCGAGGCTCAATCCCTATCTCCTTCAGGAACTCGTACTCTTTCTTCGCGAAACTCATCTCTGCGAGGAATATAACATCAAATTCATCAGAAAATGAAAAGTTCTACAGTTATCAATAGATCATAATTCATAAGCCTCCACGTTCAATACAGAATCAGAAGATGCCGATTCGAGGAGACGATGAGAAGTACGAACTTCGAACTTGGAAGCGCAGAGTGAATCTGAGCAGATATACAAAAGCGGAGTGCAGCAGTCGTGGAGGTTTCGAGTACTGGCGAAAGCAGGTATCCCATGATTTGATTGTAGATAATAATAATAATAATAATAATAATAATAATAATAATAATAATAATAATTCGAGGAAACCGCCATGATCTCTCACGAGGAGTCACTGTTGTGACTCTGATGCCGCGTCATGATAAGACGGGAAAACAAGACAACGATACGTTTAATTTTAAAGTGTATGAAAATTTAATATTTTAATTATTACAAATTACTAAAAAATTAAATATTATATTTATGTGTTACTTTTAATTTATTATGTTTTCGTGTCATAAAAATGTGGTATAGATAATAATTTTATTTATTTTTAATTACGAAAATAATTTAAAATAATAATTTTTAATAATTAAAATATTTATATTTTATATTTTAAAGACCAAACGTAGTATTTTTTAATTATTAAGGGTCTTATATGTATTAAGTTAGAAAATAATTAATTTTTAACAATATTATAGAATTGATACATACTTAAAATTTTAAATACAAATTTGATAAATTTTTAATTTTGTTATGGAATATACACATACATATATATACTGGTCAAAATTTAATACTTTATTGGTATTTAACTCATAATATAAAAACTGTTACTAAGGAAAATAAAATATTGAGTTATTTGAAAAGTGAACTTGGCATTAAATTGCTCAATTTTTCGAAAAAAATATATTGTCATCTCTCATGGTTTTTAGTTAATTTCAAATTAATATTCAAAGTTACTGTGTAAAAACAAATATATAAAGTAAAGAAGATAAAAAAAATATTATTAGTAACATTTTTAAATTTTGTATGTTTACAAAAAGTATTTATATATATATATATAAGTAGGTATTTCATAGAATAAAAATTCAAAGTGTATAAAGTAGATCTGACCATGGTTAAGTTCAAATCATGAAACAAATCGAAACCATTCTTCTAAAAATTAAATCAAAATTGTCTTTTCAATTTCAGTTCAAAAACTAGAATTAAAATTAGAATCAGAATTAAAATCGGAATCGATTCAAACAGTTAAAAAGTAAATTAAATAAATATCAACTATATAATATAATACACGGTAAGTGATACTTCATAAAATAAATTCGATTAAGATAAGGAGATTATAAATCTAAATGATAAGTGGATTATATGAGTTTTGATTCCTTTAAATTTTTAAAAAATAGGTAGACAAATTGAATTATATAAATTAAGTTTAAACTATTTTTTTTATTATCATTAAATCGATTCAAAGCGAAATCGAAATTGTTGATAACTAAAATTAAATCCACAAAAGGAATCAGAATTAGAAGTGTTGATTTCACAATCGTGGTCAGGCCTAATCTAAAGTTTGATTTTTAAAAAAAATTCAAGTGTTTGTGATCCCACCATGGGTCAAAATCACGAAAGAGTCCAAATGGATTTTAAAGGAACTAGGAAACAAAATGCAACTTGTACTCTTGACCTTTAAAGAATTTGCAAGTAATACTCTTATTAGTGTTTGGAAAAGTACATCAATCGTCATCAACCTTTACCAATGTTGCACGGAGTTTCTCTATTTTTTAAATATTTTTTATTTCCATTTTAGACTCTGATTATGTTTATTTTTTAAAAAAATATTTATTTCTATATTTTCATTTCCTATTAAAAATATTTTCCCTTTCTATTGTTGTGCAACTTAAACCTTTACTAATATCTTATAATTTCTTCTTCGATGTTAACTTAAAATAATTAGGCTAAGTTTTTTTATTATTTTTAAGTTATTTTTAATTTTTAATTTTTTAAAATAATAAAAATACGTTTATTTTGTTATTTCTAAAAATATATTTTTAAAAATAAAAAAAAATTTAAAGAAAACCCAAAATAATAAAATATTATTTTGATTATTTTCAACCAAAATAATCCTTAAATCCAAAACATGGAAAACACAATTCATTTTTCATGTTTTGCCTCTAAAAAGTAAAAGGAAAAAAAAAATTATTTTTAAATTTTACAAATAAAATTTTATGTTTATTTAAAATTTTAAAAATATAATATATCTATATTATAATTAAAAATATAAGATAATAGTATATTATTAAGTATATTACACATATTATATATAATAATATTTAATATAAATTATCACTCAAATATCAACAATTTATTAATCAAATTTATTATTTTATTTAATAGTAAAATTTTATTAAAAATGTTAATTTTATCATTTAATAATCAAATTTATTGAATAAAATATTATAAAATATTTTTAATTTTTTTTAAAATAAATGTTTTTTTTAATTTTTTATTTTAAAAATAATTTTTTAAAATGATAAAAAGAATATGTTCTTAATTTTTTAAAAATAAATTATTAAAATAAAATATAAATTTAAAATTAAAATAAAAAACGTAAAGAGAACGCAAAAGATAACGGAGCGGTAACTTTCTTAAATATCCAACATATTTTATTTATCTCCAAATTTGTCTTTCTCTATGTATTTCACACATGCATGCCAAATCAGTTAAAAGACCAGCAAGTATAGCTTACCCTTTCGTTTGGTTTAAATAAGAGAAATCTGTGCTAGTAAAGCATTATGACTTAATAATGAGTTTGGGCAAAGAAATTGATGAACTTATTTGTTGCCACTGTAACATTCTATAATTTCTTAAGGTCTCTGAGTGTAATTTATTTTAGGATGTAAGTAAAATCTTCATAAAATTAAGGTTATAGTGTATTTTTTTACAATTATGAATGACTGAATCGACGACAAGAAATGCCTGAAAGTGTAAATATATCTAAGAAAAATGATATAGAATTGACGAATATTTCAAGATATAATTTATAGTATAAAAAAAAATCAAATCAAAAATAGTTTTCGATACAGTTGCAATTCAGGCTAAAAAATCGAATTATCATAAGAGACTTCTGAAAAGTCAACCGAACTCAGAAGAAACTTTGATTTTGTAAGTAAAACAACCTTGAAGTCACTTCGGCTTGAAACAAAATGATTCGCGGTCGAATCATACATTTGGGGTTAAGTGTAAATTTATAATTTTGACCAAGGGAGGTCAAAAATATATTTTTTCTAAATTTTTTTGGATGAAATAAATAATATAGAACTTAAGGGTCTTGGTGGCATTGTTGGAAAACTCGGGGGTTTCAAGAAAATGGCCAAAATACAAAAGAAAAACTTAGGGGGCCAAAGTGTAATTTTCATAACTTGCAGTGTGAAAACTGTCATGGGCTGTGGCCATCCCATCACCAATTTCGGTCGGGAAAGGTCGTTTTTGGGCAGGTTGAGACTACCTAGGGCTAGCAAGGCCTAGGCTGATGCTTGGAAGCCAAGTATTGTCCAGTGATTGGCCAAGATGTGGTCGGGTTTTGCCTATAAAATGGGTCAAGGGTTTTTAAGTTTTGAGCATCAAATTTAGCAGTTTTTTTTAAAGAATTGATAGATGACTTTTTGTTCTTGGAGTGTTGAGCATCATTTTTGGAGAGTTTGATAGGTTTTCGTGAGGGTTTAAGGGTGTTTCGAAACTTGGCTGGAAAATGAAAGCTTTGTCGGAGCCAATTTGAAAGTTGGCCGTTTGTGGCATTTTTTTGTGGTGTTTTAGGCCAAGAAGAGTTCTGTTGGGATTGACTTAAGGAGGGCTTCAACGTGGTGCAAGAATCGGAGCAATCGTTGTCAGTTAGAGTCGGAGAAAATGATTGACGCGTGAGCTACACGAGTCATCCTTCACTCACAGAACACACACCAGGCGCGTGAGGGCACATGAGCCATTGGTATTTTTTGGAATTTTTATTAATTCTGGAAAAAAAATTTATAAATTATGGTGCTGAAAAATTTGAAAAAATGTTTGAGAATATATTTATTTTGAAATTATCGGGGAAAAAATAGTAAGAAAATAAGAGAAAATTATGAAAAAATTAAGAAAATGGATTTTAATATTCCTTTAAATAAATACGATGTCTAGGAATCGTTAAGGCTCGAGGTTGAGTAAAAGTACGGTTGTTTGAGGTTTTACACGAGAATCGAGGTTGTGCACAAAAATTGAGACATTTTGAATATGTTCGAGGTGAGTAGTTTTACTCTAACTTGGTTTATTTTGGGTGGTTTGACCTCAAACTTGTTTAGTTTCATGCAAACAGTTTTATTGCATGTGAATGATTTAACCTATGATAGTTGTTCATGTAGGAGGTTCATCCTAAAATGTTTTATACATGTGTATTAAATTTCGTACGATAAATTATGTACATGAAATGTTATTTTATATAATGCATCGAATCATGGTATGTGAAATTTGCATGTTTTTGTGTTGTTTATATGTAATGTCAATTTATGATGTGACACTTGAGTGATAACATTAGGAAAGTGTGACAAGGATTAATGCCCACTTTGTGGCAGGGCTGAGAGTGGACACTACCCTGGATCGACTTAAGTGGCGGGGTGGAGAGTGGATACCACCCCAAGTTCATTTGAGCGGTAGTATTATTTTCGAGGTAGAAGTGGATTATCGAGGATAGTGTTGATCATTTTGTGGCAAGAGTTTGTGTTTATGTGATACGATATACTTTTGAGTGGAAAAGTAATCCCTGACATGATTGTTGGGTGATTCCTCGGGTTCTTGAATTGATGTTGATCATTATATGTCGGAAGTGATAATAATGGTCGTGTCAATGAGAGGTGTTGATGTTGCCCTTTTAAACTATGACTGTGTTATGCCAATGTGTCTATGTGGTTGGGTTGCCTTTATAAATATTGCATTTTTCTCGGTTAGGGTTAAGTGTTGTGTGGAATTTTTTTGGACTATGACATGTCGAGGATATGTTAGTTTTATTTCATGTTTTGCATATATTCATGAAATTATTTTGAACTATTACTTGGATGATTTAGTATCTTATTTGGACTTTGTCCCTGGAATATTCAAATGTTTTAGGTGAAGGCAACGACGTCAAAGAAAAAGGAATTGTCGATAAATAACGGCTATTTGTAGATGATCCGTAGCATGTTTTTTGGTTTAAGATGTTTTTTTTTTTGTCATGTTAAACGATGGTATTGCTTTCATGTTATGAATAAATGGTTTCGGTTATGTACCATTTGAAGTTTCGATCTAGTTTTCACTTTTATGATGTTTTTTGTCTTAACTTAATGATTCTAAGTTTGATATGCTAAGAAGGTAGAATGAGATTGTTGGGAAATGATTTATGTTATATGTTTGTGAAAAAAATATATATACATTCTCGAAATTCTAAGTTATTTAACGCCCAGAGATTTTGGGGTGTTACAGCCATTATCATCATCATTGTTAAATGAGACAATTGCCCATTACCATAGCTAAAGGTCTAAGACCTTTGCTTGCATCATAACTCAAATGTTAACTCTATTCATGACTTGTCTTGTTGATGGTTCAATCACGAGTTATTGGATATAGGTTTCAAACTCATGGTTTTCCAAAAGTTTGAATAAGTGTTTTACAATTCAAAAGTCTCCATAGAGTTTTGTTGATTTGGGTATCAAGTTTTCTTGATTGATCATATCAATGTTGTCTACCTCATCTAAATCCTATAGTAAATTGTCATCGTCTTATTTGTTTTTTTTACTTGAGGACCTTTTATCTCTATATCAATTCCCTATTTAGTTTTTCAAACATGTTTGCAATTGTTATGCTCGTTGTTTTCTCTCGTACCTTACACTCCAATTATTTATCTTTTATTTTTCTTTCTCGTTTCTTTCTATCTTCAATGGCAACCCCAACGGTAGTTGGGGTCACCTTTGAATACCCCAACAAGATCCCAACAAGTGTTGGGGTATTTGATGGTTACTAGTGGTGGTTGGCCATTGTTGATCATTAATGGTACTTTTTTAAAATTTTATATGAAATATGAGAACAGGCCGGCCGAAGGCCCAGTAGGGCCCTAAACGATAATAAATTTTTTTTAGGAGAGGGTGGCATGGTGTATTTTTTGGAGTCCCAAAAATTTTTTTCTTTTGGGGGGGGGGGAATTTTTGTTAGGATGTTTTGTTCTCTGTTGTATTTTTCTTTTAAGGGGGGTATTTTTTTTGGGGGCCCAATTTTGTTAGGGGTGCTTTATTCTTTGCTATATTTTTCTTTGTGGGGGGAGTATATTTTTTGGGGAGCTCCAAATTTTTGGGGGCACTAAGCATAGGGTTTAGTGGTCTATGCCTTGGGCCGGCCTTGCATGGAAAAGGGAAGAGATAATGAAATGACATTTTGGTAAGTTTATGTCATTTTTAAATAATAGGAAAGGTTGTTGCCATTTTTAAATGTTAAAGATAGTTTATATAATCATAATTTTAGGGGTGATTAGTCTTATTTTCCCTAGTAACTATGAGACCACAGGAGGAATGACACAAATTGCAAGTCCTTGAGGATATTTTATTGCTTATTTTGGGGTAAATTACACTTGAAATCTCTCAAGATTTAGAAAAAAGATAAACACTCATGATCAATTAATATAAAAATCTTTATTGACTTCCCTAGTTGTGAGACACTTCATTTTTTATTGTGAGAAATTACAATTGTAAAATTTAAAAAACATCAAAATAACATTTTTTTTTATTTCATTCTCCATTCTTCATTTTTTCTTAACCATTTCATTCTATTCTGACAGCTAAGCAAGCAAGAATCTACTATAGAATAAGGAAGCCAGATATTCATTCTTTTTCATAATTTTCATTTCGTGAGCCTACTTAAACTATCAGTTATTCGAATAAAGGGGCAAGTTCGAGTCTTTCTTGATCAAAACTCCTCATCTTTTATCTTCTTCCTACAATTTAGGATGAGAGAAAGGATAAAACGGGTATAGCTTGTCATTTTAAAATTGTGTGCCTTTTACTAAAAAAAATAAATAAGTAAAAAACTTTTAAAAATAAGGTCAAAAGCAATAGAAAATCAAGAGATTAATTCTGACTAGAAAAGGAAGCAACCTTAGTCCATAAGTATAGAAATCTATCCATTATTTTGATTGAGAAATTAGTTACAATAGAAATAAAATTAAAAACTATATCACGATAAATTATTACAATATGTGCCCCTAAGAGAAAAGTGATAGTTTCTTTCTCTTATTTCTATATATATTCTCATATCCTATCTAATTTTTTATTATTTTTAATAAGTGAGGAGTTATTGCAATTTTTTACTAAAATTACAAATCCATCCTTTTTTTATTTATTTGATTTTTATCATTTTTGAAAGGTTAGGGACGTTGGCATTATTTTACCAAATTTATTTTATTTTATTTATTTTTTATTTTACAGAAGAGAAAACCCTCTCCCAAAGGCACTAAGTTAACGTGGGTGGACCCGTCACGCGCCTTCATTGATAATTCTCGACGTCGTCTGTCTCGAGCAGTGAGGCGCCGGGCGGGGAGATTTTCGGAGAAGTTTCGTAGAGAGAGAAACGCAAGGCACCAGAGCTCTCAACGTTCTCCGAATTCTTCCTTCTCATCCAAGCTGGGAGCTGATCTTCGTCTCATTCCATTTGGATTCCACCAATTGCACATGTAGGTAACTAGAACCCTACAATTCTGAACTCCTTCGATTCTCCGTCCAGTTTCCTGGGTTTCGTTGTTTATGCAGGGGAACCCTAGGTTCTGAATTGGTGCTTGATAGTTTATTCATAATTTGTGGAGAAAGTCGGAAATGATAGAGTTGAATCGTGTTCGTAGTAAAAGACGCCTTCAATTTCGTGGGGTTTTCAATGGTCTATGTGCCATGGCCCTGATTTTCTTGTTCTACAACCGGGGGGATATATTGCGAAACCCACTCCTAAGGCAATCGTCTTTGAGCGCCTCGATTGGGAGTTCGAGTAATTCAGCCATAATTCACCGGCGAATGGTGGAAATTGGCGTTAATTATACGATTGGCGGGATTCCTAGCAATGATAGCTTGATTGTGACTAGCCCCGAGTTTTGTTCTGGATCATTCAAACACGAGGGATTTGCTACCCATTGCGATTTCTTGAAGGCACACCCCCAATGCTCATCTGATGGGATATTTGATTATCTAAAGTTCTTCTATTGCAATTGTCATGAAAAACCAATTGCTTATGTAATACTGGCAATTTGGCTTGCTGCGTTGTTCTATTTGTTGGGTAACACTGCAGCGGACTACTTCTGTTGTTCTTTGGAGAAGCTCTCCAGTCTCTTGAGGCTGTCTCCGACGGTTGCTGGAGTGACTCTCCTTCCACTTGGGAATGGAGCTCCTGATGTGTTTGCGAGTATTGCTGCTTTTCTGGGGACAGGCACCGGCGAGGTGGGACTTAACAGTGTGTTGGGAGGGGCGGTGTTTGTTACTTGCATTGTTGTTGGGACTGTTTCTCTTTGTGTTTATAAGCAGGAAGTTCAGATTGATCAGAAATGTTTTATTAGAGATATCGGCTTTTTCATCTTTACTCTTGCGTCTCTTTCATTAATATTGTTTGCTGGTAAGGTGAGTGTTGTGGCAGCCATTGCGTTTGTCTCAATTTATGCTGTTTATGCTTTTGCTGTTGCTGCAAATGAGATTTTGAGGAAACATGCTGGAAGGTTGAAATTGAATGTTGTGAAGCCATTGCTTCCTGTGAGAGGAAGTATCTTCTCCCAAGGAAGCCAAGAGGATGACTCTATCTGTAGCCCTTTTCTTGATGTGGATACGGGCAGTGATTCAGGCCAGTCTCATGGTTCAGTGCCTCAGTGGATGTGGGCATCAAATGTTGCAATATATTCTAATCAGGTAATGAAGATGCCTGATAGCGAGTGGCCTGTGTGGGGCTGGGTTGATGATGGCATAGAAGCTGATAACCCCTCGTTCTCATGCTCTAAAGTGTGTTCACTACTTGAGTTGCCCCTAATAATTCCACGGAGATTAACAATTCCTCTGGTCGAGGAGGAAACTTGGTCAAAATTCTATGCTGTATCCAGTGCGTCATTGGCTCCAATTCTTCTGGCATTGCTATGGAGTTCCCAAGACAGCATGAGTTCTCTAAGTAGAAAAGTAGCACCTTTTCTTGGTGTTTTTGTTGGTTGTTTTCTTGGGATTCTTGCATATCGGTGCACTAGATCAGATCGTCCACCTAAAAAATTTGTACTTCCATGGGTTTTGGGAGGGTTTTTTATGAGTATTGTCTGGTTTTACATCATTGCAAATGAGCTTGTTGCTTTGTTGGTGGGATTAGGCGTAATTCTAGGGGTTAACCCATCAATCCTTGGATTAACTGTATTGGCATGGGGCAATTCTATGGGTGATTTGGTGTCAAATGTTGCATTAGCAATAAATGGCGGAGACAGTGTGCAGATTGCCTTCTCTGGATGCTACGCAGGTCCAATGTTCAATACACTAATTGGTTTGGGGATCTCACTGTTGCTTGGAGCCTGGTCAGAGAGACCCAATTCATATACCGTTCCACAAGACCCAAGTGTGTTTTACACTATGGGATTTCTCATAGCAGGACTTATTTGGGCACTTTTTCTCCTACCAAAGAATAACATGCGTCCCAGCAGGAGGCTTGGAATGGGCCTGATTGCCCTCTATGTGATATTTCTCTCTGTCAGGATCAGCATGTCTATGGGAATTATATCATTGGCTGGTCTACGTTGACTTGGTGCAACAAGTATGTACAAAACTGTGGGCTGCTCTTAAAGCCAGAGAGGTAGTGTAGAGGACTGATCTATTGTCAGCTTGAAGGCATGTTCACAAGGAACAAGGTGGATAGAAAAACTAACAGTCATAATCAGCCACTGTATTATCAAATGAGCATAAATCCTTTATCTGCTGGAAGATGTAATGTAAAGATGCCTGCAGATGTTATTAACCTTGTTCGGGATGTGGAGAGATCTGGTGGAGCCTTGTGATTCCTTGAACCCTATTCTTTGAACCTGCTTTTTCTGTAAAGCAGATAACAAGAAAGCGATGAGTATCAACTCTTTGTTTTTCTTTTAGTGCGCTTGCTGCTAGGCCCCAAAATGTCTTACATTTGTTGCAAGGACTAGGAGGGGTACTATTTCCCCCATAGTTTTATGTTGTAGCTCAATGCTTTAGTCAGTGACCTTTTTATAAAGCTTATGAAAGTTCACATTCTTTTTCCTTTCTTTCTCTTTTTTCCTATTTTTTGGGGTGGGGCATGCCTTGTCCTTTTGATTGTCCTTGATTATAGTTGTGTCTTGACTCGTTCCCTTTCAATCTCTAGTTGTGTGATGTCATTGAAAATGCTTCGGACCTTGAGTTAAGCATTCCCATTGCTTTTGTATGAATCAGTGATCCAATCCTCCCTGAAGCTAGATGTTTGGACGTAGTTGCTATTTACCAATCCAACACCCCTGCATTCCCAGGTGGACTGTAATACTTGAATGCATAACAGCAAAAATCTGTAGATTCTATTATGTTGTTGACGAAATTAAGTTCCTTTAGAGACTAGTAGCTTGCATGCTTGAATCTTTGTATTAATGAATCTTCTCTATAAAAAAAAAAGCATCTTCCGTAGGTTGTCAAATTCTATCATGTGAAGTTGTGGCATAATGAGTGGTTGTATTTTTAGCCTGTGAATAATCTAGGACGTGATGCCATGCTCTGTGGCTTGGCATATTTTTCCTCAAGAATGACGAATTTTCATTATCTGTTCGTATTTCATTGGAAAGATTAAAACAAATTAGCCCAATCCTGTCAGCAGAAAAGTTTTTATTTTTGGCTTCAAAACCTTGGATATAATCTGGCTTTCATTGTTTGTTATGCTTGAAGAAATCAGTAGCTTATAAATCTCAGATTACTTTCATTCCTTTCTGTAACTCTTTCATTGCTTTCTTTGCATATCACTGGTAAAATTCCTGCCTGTAAATGTTTATTTGAATCTCAATCTGTTTTTGAATATCCACTTGACTGTTTTATAAGTTATTGTACAGTAATGTTGCTCTCATGTTTGAATAAGTGCAGAAGTTCATAAAAAGGAAAATGAAAGATTTCCGGTACTGTAGTCCTCTAAAATTTCTGCAGGGTGGTTCTGAGTTGCATTGTGAAGGCTAGATTGCTTTTTTACCATACATTGGCTAATGCATAAACTTTACAGTGATTAACATTTTCTGGGAAGCTGGGGCCTTGGTTTGATGCCTATTGTGTTTCTTTGTGATTTTATGAATGTAAGTTTTTTGAATTGGTATGGCCATGGATAGAGATGATTGATGAGATAGAATTTATGTAGTGAATTCCAGTGGGATTAAAACTTGATATGTTGTTGTAAAAATTTCATGAATTCTCAGAGCTGTTAAAATTCTTATCTTCTGGTTAGTAGACAGTTATTGCAGCCAGCAAATAACTGGAGGAGAATGCCATAAGAATTTTCTGTATGTTTGTTGGTGAGAGCTCAATACATGGCTGCAAATGAAGGAGTATGTGCTGCTCAGAATGCTTGATTTGTTCATGTTTGAGCTTTCTCTTTGGAAAGATTCCTGTCCATGGTGTTGCAGGAGCTGAAAATTTAGGGCCGGTAAGTTATGCTTTTGTGGTTTCATTTTATTTTTTAAAAAGTATTATTTTAGTATGTGAACAATTTTAAGATTAGTAAAAATATTTTTTTGCTAGTTATTTAATTTACTAGGTTCTTTGGTAAATGCTGGAAATTCTTGCTAAATGTTAAGTGAAAACATCGTCCATTAAACCCATTTCTCATGTTTCAGATAATTACATAGTTAACAGTTTTTTTCCAAGGTTTGCAAGTGACCAAAAATTTGCCCTCTGAATTCCCTTCTTTCTCCTCTCTCTTTCCTCAGCTTCTTCTTTGCACCCCCCCTCTCCCTCTCTCTCTCTCTCTCTCTCTCTGCGCCAAGGACTCTGTAGGCAAAGGGGACCACCAGCAACCTGAAGCCACAAAGCTGGAAGGATCGTGGTGAAGGATGATGCTGGAAAAGTTATTCAAAAGGGAGAAATCAAGATGTCTGGAAACTGGTTTAGTTTTATCTCTGGTAGGTCAAGAATGGAACCTATTTACTTTTTGAGGCGCCTAATAAAAAGGTTATAGAGATAAACCTTTTTGAGGTGCCTAATAAAGGGCATTGCCTTGAACCTAGAGCATACCCCTATCCAAAGGATAATAGAGCGTAGCTGCAACCATCCATATCCATTAGATTGACCTGAGACACTAGGTCTTGGGAACCTGTCTTAGGGCCCATGCCAATTCCTAGCGGGTTATCAGTTAATGTCATTAACATTGCCTAAGGGTCCCAAAGGCTCATCCTTGATCTTGAACACATTTACCAAACGAAGAGGGGTCATACATCCAATGCATGCTTAGTTTGCATCATTATGCAGCCTGCTAATAATGCCTTCACACATATTACGCTCACAATCTTGCTTTTTTGCACATCAAGTTGCCACGAAATCAATTCATGCACAATGTTATCATGTAATAACCAGTACCATGTGCCTATGACACAATATGGCACACATAAGAAAACCGTAAAATTCACCTTACCTTAGCCAATGTAGTGAAGACTCAACCCCTTTCCCTAGACTTCTATCCATCCCTTCTTCCTTTTGTTCTTTCCTCCTCTCTGCCTCTTTTCTTCCTCACATTGAAGCTTCTATCTCTCTCTATCTAATTGTGTTGCAGAATGACAAAGGCCTATTTATGGGCACTTGAAGCTACTGAAGCAACTGGATGTGTGCCAATCCCAATGGCTGCCACCTAAACGTTACAGAGTGGACCTCCTACTTCAGCAATAAGGAGCTATATTATCATCCATCTAGAAGGCTACCAATGCTTCTCCTATATTCTCATGTTCTCTAGAATGCTGGAGTTTAAGTTAATCCCATTTAATTACCCTTAATCACCCTCATTAGTCCTTTAATCCAACTTTCAAAAATCTTATCCAAATTTAATACCATTAGAATCCTCTCAAAATCCTTATAATATTATCTAACATGTATTTAATTGTTCTTTTATTTAAGCCCTCATAGTTAGTTGTTTACTAGAATTTTTCACCTACTTACAGTATTCGATATCATAGTCAACTATTACATTGATTATAGGCTATAGTCGACTCTGTAGTCGTCTATAGCATCACTATAGCCTTAACACAACAGTCAAACCCTTATAATCTACTATCTTATCGACTATAGGTTGAACATACCATTCCTTCCCATAGTCAACCCGTTAGTCAACTATAGGTTGACTCCCAACCTTTTTTTCATCCTTGTTCTTTTAAACAAGGTATAGGATGTGGTATTTATAGATCTGAAAAAAAGAAATTGTGTCAGTGTCCAAAGAAATCTTTAGACAGTTTTATCAGCAGTGTTGGTAAAAGCAAGTTTAAGCACCAATAAAAGTGCAAATTACAGTTCTAGTGCTTTTTCTTGTCAAAGTGCAGTTAAAATGAAGCCCAAGTCAAGCGCTGAAAGCACCAATAAAGTGCAAATTACAGTTCTAGTGATTTTTCTTGTCAAAGTACAGTGAAAATGAGGAAGCCCAGCTCAAGTTCTGAAAGCACACTTCTTTTTTTTTGTGAAGTGCAAGGCGCGTTTAAACATGCTCATTATTATTATTATTATTGATTTTTTTCTATTTTTTGGTAAAAAAGGGGGTTGTTATTGTGTACCCTAATACAATAGAACTAGGGATGGTGCAGTTAGGTTGATCTGAGAAAAAAATCCATAATCGCAGATATGGACACAGTTAAAAACTAAGAAACAAACATGGACATGACTATGGCCACAAAATTGAAAAATCCAGCAGTTGCAATTATGAAAATTCATCCGTAACCAAAACCAAAAATGTAACCACAGTTGAAATTATTTAAGTTTATGAGATATCGATGAAAATTAGTTTATTTACAAGATTGCCGGTCAATATATAAACACATCTTTCCCCTTTCATTCTCACTTAAACAGTTCTTACAAACCATAGCTGACTCATCAAGAGGTACAATGTCAAAAAAAGAAGCAAAAATTGGTACTCACATGCACATCAAAGGCCTTGGCCTTTGGGTATTTATGTTTTCGTACATATCAGCCTTCTTTGTTTTTAAGGGTTTCACTGCTAAGGTCTTTTTTTGGGGGAGCCATTTATCTACTTTGACTCAATGTTGGCCTTGTTGGGTCTTTGCATAAATGCTTTAATAATATGGTGTCTACTTCTATATATGGCTCTATTCAATCAATTTATGTTCCTTTGCTTTTATATTTGATTTTCTTTGGCTTATGCTTCGCAGTTCTACTTCTATTTGAGATGATAATTTTCTACATTATTCTATGCCCAGGATTTCATTTTCTGATAAATAGGATTGCTACCAAAAATTGTGTTCATTCTTTGTTTTGAAGATAGTTTTTTCTTCCGTTCGGAAAAGAAAAATTATAGAACAAGAGTCATTGAGTTAAGGTCATTAGCTCCCCCGTCAGACTATATGATGAGGGATTAACCAAACAATTGGGTCTTAGCCCAAAAAAAAAAAAAAAAAAAAAAAACATGAAATGAGATGATGATTAGAATTGTTTTCTTATTGGTTTGATCACAAAAATGCTGGTGTATGCTTGTGCATTAGCTCTGGGTGACATTCTCTTTCATTATTTGTTGGGTTAAATTTTAGTGTTCTTCTAGTCTTTCTCATACCCTTTTTTGGTGTGTGGATGCTTTGCACAGTTACAGATAAAATCTATTGGTTAAGGACATGGTTATAAAAATTCATAACTGTGGTTACAATTACCCTAAAAAATGTAACTAATTCGATCCATGCCCATCTCTAACCTAAACACACCTATCTATTCTATAAATAACTTGGGAGTGCTGTACAAGAGAGTAATTTAAGTATTTGATATTTTTTAACATTGGGTGCTATTACTAATAGAGCTAGAGTTGAAGAGTCTAGATTTAACATTAGAAGCAAAGAAGGCGATGCAACAACTGGGACATTAGCTTCAACTTCTAATTCTCTGCCAGCTTTGGATGGGGAAGCCAATTAGATGGCACTGATGAGGAAGATGATAACTATAACTCCAATGATGATGATGACTTTCTTAATCTAGGGTAAATAATTGATAATGAATTAAAAGACCCTCTTTTGTTCTCTTTAGCATGAGTTTTGTCTTGACAATATTATATAGTAATTTAGTTGTAGTTATTATATTATCTCTATTGTTTTTGAGTTTTGCATTTGTACTTTGTTTCAATTGAGCACGTGCCTACCCTTTGTGCTTAAGCTCTAGAAGGGCTTTGCACTGAGTGCACTTAAAGTCTTTAAAAGCATTGATCATCAAGTATAGATATGTGTTAAGATTTGTAAATGGATACCAAGGGCTTTTTAATTACAATTATGTTACATTAAGAATTTGCATGAAGTCTTTATTTTCTTGCTCTTGTGATAAATGAACTCACAAAATACAACAACATATCAAGCCTTAATCCTAGGGCTAGAAATGAGTTAAGCTAGCTTGTGGGACATTTGTGACTTGACTTGTTAACTAGTTCAATAAGCTAGGTTCATGAACCAAATAAGTTGAACATGAGCTAAAAACATGGCTCACTTAGTAAATGAGTTGAGCTCGATTTATGATGTATTTGACTCGTTTGGTTCAGGAGCCAACTTGATTGAAGTACATATAATTAAAAAAAATATTAAATGCATATTTAATATATTTTATATTGTACTATTATATTATATTCTATCTTAATAGTAAATACATGAAAATAATTTGTTAAAAAGTTATCTCGAGTATAAGATAAGAATATTAGTGAAAATAGTTTACTTTGAGGGCTAATAAAGAATTAAATAGAAGTTTATATCCCAATCTGTAATTAGTGATAGTTTAGGGGGGGTAATTGTAAATATGTTTATAACTTCATTGGGATATCTGCCTAAAATCTATAAATACGGTAGAGGGGGATGGGCTCAAAATACGCATGAGAATTGTTGTTGTTTTCATGATAAAGCCAAGGGGAAAGGCTATGTTATTAGAATATAGCTTTTGTAATCTTGGGAAGAGCTTGTAATCGTGAGAGAGGACAACACGTGTATCGATCATTCTTTGAATCAAATAAAGTTGCTTGTGGAGGTTCAAGATTGGATGTAGGGTTTGTCCTAAGGGACAATCTGAGCCAGGATAAAATTGGTGTCATTGTGGTTTGTGTTTCGTGTTTCTTATTTTTGTTTTAATTTGATTGCATTTATTTTTTGCTGTGATGTTTATGTCCAAACCGAGAGGATTATGAGTGTGAGAGGCTTATGTTGTCTAAGAAAACTGATCCAGTGACCCTAAGATTAACAGAATTTTCAATCTTAAAATTTTAATTATTATAAAACACTTTTTTTATTTGAAATTTATTAATTCGAAGTTATTGCGTATTTGATCCATGCATTTTCTTTTCCAAGTGATAAATTGTAAGATTTCTTTGATTTTTTTTTTTTTTGGGCTTGTATTTAAGCTAAATTGAGTTAAATGGGTTGAGCTAATGAACTGAGCTCATGAGACGCTTGGCCATTGTCATGACCCTAAGAATTACTCAAGGATATATTAGTAAAATAGTAGGAGTTGACATACAATATACAATAATTGTAATTTATTTTCTTTCTTTCTGTTATAGTGTTTTGTCCTATTCTATAGGCAGTTAGACTAGTTGTTATATTGCACATGGGAGTATGTGGGAGGCTGTTAGGCTATATATAAGCCTCAGCTGAGGTTGGATGGATTATGTTGATTTGAATGAATTCTTAATTCTCTCTTAAGACTCTCTCCAATCTCCCTCACGTTCTTCTTGTTCCTCCTCATTTTCTCTCAATATCTCTCCATTTTCCTACTGATTTCCTCCTTCCTTCAATTCCGATTTCTCTCCTAATTCCTATCACAATCCTAGCTAACCTTAGGAATGTGACAAATGGTATCAGAGCAGTTCATCCTTGGCTGTGGTTTTGATTTGAGTTGAAGATCAGTGAAATTACTTTCGGTGATTAAGGCCCCAAATCAAGGAGGCTGGAGATGATTCAATTGATTCCAACGCACGAGGAAGGCAGTGCTGGCTCGAATATGAAGGAGAAGTAGGTGAATTGGTTACGGAACGAAAAGGATCGTAGGAAATGATCCTGGACACGACAAAGAATGATTGAATAATTGAGTCAATCCATTCGGGAGGCTGTGCTGGAGGCGACTTGGCCAATTGGTTCTGACAGTGCCATTGATGACTCTTGGGTTGAAATTCAATAAGTGTTACGGAGAAGTGGAAGAGTAGGTTGATTTGTGACTAATTTTTTCGAGGTTGTTGCAGGTGCGTTAGTAAGGCGAAGAAAATATTCCTGTGAGTTTGATTGTCGATCAAGTGAACTCAAGGAGTGCGGTGGTCCTTCAGCCGTGGTCGGTGATTGCGTGAGAAAAAAATAATCAGCAGGAGGCGATCGTTGACTCTGCAGCAATCGCGAGCAGAGCCGATCTCGGCCATCTAGGCGAGCACCCTCAGTTCGAACTTGGAAGGCGCAACAGACACTCTTGTTCCGAGTCTTGAAGAGGAAGGCGGACAGCTAAGGCCAAAAAAAGAGGCGCAGCTGGGAAGATCACTGAACCATTTCAATTCCGGCGAGCAGTGAAGGCGTAAAGTAGACCTAGGTCCAGGCAATTTGGAAGTTATAGCTATCGCGAGCAGATCGTGAGCAAGTCCGGAGGGTGTTATCCCTCGCTTTTGTCGATTCTGATTGGGCGGTGAATTCCGACACTTGCTGGGAGGGGAAGTAGGTCATGCAAGTCCTCCGACCAATTCTTAGTGGCTTTGAAGGTGGCAGAATAGGTCTGGGTCTCGGCTAAGAAGTGCGAAAATTTCGGTATCTAATCCTAGCAAGGCTCGTAGCAGCTGGGAGTGGAGTTTTGAAAGTAGTCCTAAGGCGGTGAGCCTCAGCCATTGAGTAGCAGAAGCCTGACAGAGCAGCGAAAGTGTGGTGAACCTTGCTGAAGAACCGAGCAGTGGATTTTTCGTGTTTGAGATTTAAGTCGGAAGGAACCAAGGTTGATTGGAAATTGACAGTGAGTAGTCCAGGCTGTCTAGGGTGTATTTAAATCGATTATTGACTGTGATCTCTATTCAGAATTTGAAGAAGACTCCTAGAGCAGTTCCCGTGATTCTCAATTGCTGCAATTTTGATTGTGATTCTCGGCTGACAGTTAAACGATCTAGAGGACTCTAGAAGGCTGATCAAGTCACTGTAAGTGTGCGATTTCTTCTGCTATTACAATAAACTTGACCTTGAAGCATAATAGTGGTTGTAATTTTCCATTTATTGAATCAATTTTAGAGGTGATTGGGTGAGGCAGTTACAGAAGGGAATTAGGATGCAAAGAGCTACGGTTTCTTGGCCTATTGCTTTTCTAGCTAGTGAGATTTCGGCCAGAAGGAGTAGTGCATCAAGGAGTCCAATGGAGTCTCAACTGCAATAGAAGAATGCTTCATTTTCAGTTAGAATGGAGCCTCAATGGCAGCTAAAGAAGGCTGCATTTTCAGTTGGCAGTAACAAGGAAAAGGAGCAGTTCAATCTAAGGAGCAAGGAAACAACCAGTGGGATACATGAAGAGTGCAAGGAATTCAGTCGAATGTTCTACGAGAAGCTGCAGGAGTTTGCAATGATACTGACTAAGAAGTATCATTATAACTTCCCTGCAGAATACTTCGATGATTATCAAGGAAGTTTTAACAATGAGGAATTCCTTAAAGTGGAGCAGTCGAATAAGGACAACCTTACTGAAAGTAAATCCTTGGTGTACTCTAGCTACCAGCAAGTAAAAGTATTTCCACTTGAGGAGGCCTCTACTAAAGATATGGAAAGGGTCTAAACATACTGCTCCATTGGTCTTAGCTATGGAGAGGGCTGAGGAGTACATGGAAGAAGAGATTAGGTAGGAGGAAGTAGAGGATGACACTCAATCAGTTGGCAGCTTCTCAAGCATTGCCACTGGTGCTGAGACTCCTGATGCCATTGATCTCTTGAAACAACAGAATAAGGAGTCTAAAGAGAAGGAACAAAGGATTGCACCGGCCACTTTGCTTGGAACATCTCACATGTATGTCATTGGCACGGGCACACAAGACAAAACAAAGGTAACATTGCAACAAGAAGAGTTGGAGGTAATGTACAGATTTTTACTTGCAGAGAGGATTGAAATTCTGTCCATAATTGAAAATGATGGGGTTGTAGGGCTAACGGCATATTTGGAACCATTTTTAATGGCACTAAGGAAGAGGCAGATGGCTAAAATTGGTGTTGCAAGAAGTCATATTGATGTTATTGTTGAGGAAAAAGAAAAAAAGAAGCGAGAGACAAGAGAAATAAGAGATAAGAACAAGAAAAGGCAAAGAAAAAACTAGTGAGTGAAGATGGGCATTGGATAAAAAAGCAACAGCTAGGTGATAATAAGTTTTTTGGGGACAAGAAACATTTCAAGGAGGGAAAATTGTCATGACCCTAAGAATTACCCAAGGATATATTAATAAATATAATAGTGGGAACTGGCATACAATATACAATAATTGTAATTTATTTTCTTTCTTTCTGTTATAGCGTTTTGTCCTATTCTATAGACAGTTAGACTAGTTGTTATATTGTACATAGGAGTATGTGGGAGGCTGTTAGGCTATATATAAGCCTCAGCTGAGGTTGGATGGATTATGCTTGATTTGAATGAATTCTTAATTCTCTCTTAAGACTTTCTCCAATCTCCCTCATGTTCCTCTTGTTTCTCCCCCCTTTCTCTTAATATCTCTCTCTCTTTCTACTAATTTCCCCCTCCTTCAATTTTGATTTCTCTCATAATTCCTATCACAATCCTAGCTAACCCTAGGAATGTGACATTCATGTTGGCTCATTTGGATATCTTTTGAGCTATTTGAGTTGAACTGAAAAGTTTGGGAGTGTTATTCAAGTTGAGATCGAGCCAAAAAAATTGGTTCACAGCAAACTCAAACCAAGACACAAGTTGGACCAATTTAATTGAGTTAAGCAGACCAGAGGTTCAACTCGACTTGACTCGACTCATTTTCAACCCTTGTTAATCCCATCGTGTGGGGTTGATTAGAATGAACTCACAAATACATCCATTAAAATGTGCCTTGGTATATTTTATTTGTAGATAATATTGTCTTGGTGGATGAGATAAAAGAAAACTTGAGTGCTAAGCTTGAATTATAGAGGAGAACTCTTGAAATCAAAGATTTTAAGTTGATTAAGTCAAAAATGGAATATATGGAATGCAATTCAACAAAAAATAGAAGTGTAGATGATATCGTGGTGAGATTTAAAGATTAAGTTATCCTTAAAAAGATCATCAATTTTAGATTAATTGTTTAAAAGAAGAGATTATTTGAAGATGTTATTCATAAAATCAAAGTAAGATGATTCAAATAGAGAAATGTGTGAGATTTCCTTTTTTTCTTTTGGTACTTTCAAACAGGGTATGAAAAGACTCAAAGCTACCTTATCTGTCTCTTTCATCCCTTGGTGCACCCTAGCCATTTTGTAATATCCTGCAGAGGGCCATCCTTGGTAGCATTACTAGTCCTTTTTACTTAAAGTTGTGGACCATGTGGCATGGGACCATCTAATTATTAATGACCCTCAACGCTACTGGAACTCACAATCTTAGTTTCACAATGTGATAGATTTTGCCTATGTCAAGTTCCAACCACTAAGCTATTTCCTAGATAGTGCGTGTAACACTTTATGTGATTGTAAAATTTATTTAAAGTTTTATTGAACAACTATAAGATTTTGGTCGTATGGCTTAGAATATTGAGTAGTTAAGTAGAAACATGTGCATAGTATAAGTGTATAGCTAAAATGAGGATATTACGGTGGATGTGCAGCCACATAGAGGCTCTTGTGAGGAGAGTAGATGGAACGGAACAATTATTATTATTTTTTTTTAAAGAGGAAGATCAAGGAAAACTTGGTGAGAGAATCTTATCTATGACTATAAGGGCCTTACAAAAAGTATGGCTGTAAATATAAATCAGCCATGAGTTAGAATTCATGAATCCAACCCCTTAGTGGGATTAACTCTTTGCTATGTTGTTGTGCAGCTAAAAAAAGAATTAGAAATGAGATTATTATAGGTGTTAAGGTTGAAGTGGTGCCTATTGAAGTTAAGATGTGTAGATTAGAACAAAGATGATTTAGACATGTGAGACACACCTATGAGGTGAGTAGATGGAATGAAAGAAGTTCAAAAGCAAAAGAGGTAGAAGATGATCATTTTTGTTAAAAAAAATTCTTGATGTGATACCCTTAAAACATGACATAGGAATATAATGATTTTACAGAAAATATGATCATGGATAGAGATAATTGGAGAGCTAGAAAATCATGTAGTTGACTTCATCTGGAATTAAAACTTGTAGTAGTTGTTCTTATAAAAAAATCCTTGTTCCAAAATGGCCTTAAATTTTTAACCAATGCTTATCTTTTTCCTTTTTTAGCGATAAATAATTATGAGAAGATTGGTTCTGTTGGTCACTAAATACCTCCCTGAAAGACAATCTTGAATCCACGTGATTTCAATATATCCTTGCTGTCATTTAGTGACCAGCCAACCATATGTCATAGCCCGACCTATTTTAAATTTTTGTTGTTAAGTCTTTAATTGTTTTCTTGTTATGCTAGACTGTATTTTCTTTATTGTAATTGTTGTATTTCTAGTTGGCAATTCTGTTAAGAGTAAGGGGCCACGTGTAAGGCCATAGAATAGGACAAAAGAGTTTGTTGTAACTGTTAGAGGGGGAATGATCTGTTGCATCCACGTCCATGCCAAGTGACTATATGTACTTTTCCTATTCCATGGGAGAAGGCATGCAAATTCAAAATACAGAACTATCCTATTCTCTCCCTCTACACTCTCTCTCGTCTCACTCTCTCTCTTCTCTCACTATTCTTTCTATTCTCCCTTTCTAATTCTCCCTGTTTAATCCCTTGAATCTCACTGAGCCAAGGGAAGTTTATTGTTTCTGCCAAGGGAAGTGACACCATATTCTGCTTTTTTTTCTTCATGGTAGAAAATCATGATGGAGGGTGAGTCTCAGTAACAACTATGAGGTTGATCTTTTGTGAAAGTAACCTTTTTGCAAATCAGGGGTGAGGCTATACAAAAATGAACCTCCGCAACCCTTGCAAAACAGGAAGCCTCCATCAGGATGCCCTTTTTATGCATGACGTTTTTTGTTGGTTGACCAGTTGATGCAAGAGCATGGCTCGTTTGTGTATAACTTGCTAATACAGTACTTTTTGTTATTTTTTTCTATTTTTTATTTGATTAAGTATTCAGAAGCTATCTTGCAAGCCTATGTGATTACAAGTCATGTTTAGAGAAGTTGTGTGTAGAAAACATGATGTGAAACCTGTAATGGAATTCACAAATTGATGTCAACCAGCACGGTGAAAGATGTGTAGAACTGTTCAGCTGGCAATAAGAAGTATATTCTATTCTAGGATTGTTCTGAAGCTTTCAGCTGTAGTTGACAATACATGATAGTATTTGTATGAAAGAACTTTGTTTCAAACAGCTGTAGTTGACAATACATGATACTATTTGTATGAAAGAACTCTGTTTCAAACGACCACGAGGTCAAGAATCTGCACAAACAAGCTAAGTCAGCCTAGTCCAAAATGACAGACATACCAGAAGGCTATTTATGGCGTTTGAGGTTATACTTTCAATTATAGTTTTTGAATTCTTCCAATCCTAATTCCTTTATAATTCTTTTAGGTAATTTTGTATAAACAATTTTTTCATACAAAAAGCACAATGGGAATTATATGCATTACTTCTTGTCATTGTTTGATCCTTGAAAAGTTATGCTGAGAATTGAAAATTTTAGCCTCATCTCTTCCAGTGTCATGGTAACTGAACAAAGACGAGCTCTTTTGTGTAAGCGTTGTGATTATTTGTATTGAATTTTATCTACATTTTTTTTAAAATTTGAGTTCAAGTGTGCTCATAGTGGGATAAAGGCTTCTCGATATGTTATTGAATTCAGGTGCGCCCATAAAGAAGGAAAAGGAAACAGTATTTCCTTTCCTCCCTGCTCTCTAAAGCCAGTGATCTGCTTCCATTTCTTCCTTACCTGTACAGCCAGCAATCACCAGATATGATTAGACGCCAAGGCCAGAACCAGGCTCCTCCCCTCTTTGCTCATATAAGTCCTCCATCCATCTCTGATTTGGGGTACGATTGGTCGGTATTATTACTTATGATTCAAACAATATGACCTCGTTATGAGAAACCCCCCTTTTTTTTTTCTTTCCTTTTTTTGGCTTCCCCCTTTGTCTGGATAAATGAAATTAAAATCAGGGTCTTTTCTTGCAGAGAGTTGGCTATCTGAAGTATGAAGTGGAAGGGAACATAAACTTTTTCACAAGCCCTCTGTAAGTGCAAGCCTGCATATAGAATCATTTCATGTGCCAACAATAGTGCAGTGCAACATATCTGTTCACATAACCCTGTATCTTTAAATTCTTTTTGGTGCTGATCAAATAGTGAAATTACTGAATGGATTTATTTGTGCATGTTGTTGACCTTTATATTTTTTTTCACAATTTTTGTTACTCACTAGTGAAATACTTTTTGTGCAGAAATAACTTTTCGAAGTCTGCCTGTGCTGAACATTGTATTCTATGTGCATCTACTGGTCGACTTGAATGAAATGCAGGTATGCTTTTTTAAAGCCTGAATTGTCATTGTAGTCGAGCAAATCAACTGTTTACACTACAATGTTATTTTTGTACAGTAAACACAAGATGAATTACTTGTGTTTTTACATATTTATATTTCTCCGTCTTATATATTCTCCCCTATGACATATTAAAACTTTGAGTTTTTCACAAATATACGACTTTCCATTAAAAATTTTCAAAATAAAACTCTAACCAAACTATTTTCCAAAATAAGACTCTGTATGCCATGTCTGATTAATAACACTCTAATAGCTCATTTAGTAAACGAGTTGGAAATGAGTAATATACTTCATTTGGTATTTTTAAAGCAGGGGTATTAACCATGCCAAGATTAATTTCGACGGGATACACTAATACCTTGACTAGGGATGTGCAAAAGTTGGTAAATTGAACTAAATCGATCGAAATTATCAATTCAGTTTGGTTAATATTTTAGTACGATTCACTTTGATTAGTTTGATAAAATAATCAAATTAATCGAACCGCTCAAAGTATAATAAGACGGTGTCGTTTTGAATATAATAGATATAGTCTGGAAGTCTTAAAATTGAAACCCTAATTCTAAAGCAAGCATACCTGCTCTGCCCAAACTGCTTGCCTCTTCTCTGTGATTGCAGGATTGTGACTTGCGATTGCTGGCTCTCTTCTCTCTTTGTCCGTTCGTCATTTTTGTCTATTCTCTTGTCAGTCTGGTCCTCACGCTTTCCGTTGTCTTTGAGGCTTTCCCTCTTCATTATTTCTTCGTCATGTTTGAACACTCCAATCAATCGACCAGTCCTTTCGTCGTCTTCATCATCTCTAATCCTCATTTTGTGAATCTCTTTTCTTTTCTTGTCTCTTTATCCGTTCATCTTTTTCAGTCCTCATTTTGTCGACTCTCTTCTTTATTTTTGTCTTGCAATGTGAGTAATGAGTGTAGTATGTTTTCGAGTAATTTCATTCAATTTTCAATAATGTTTGATTTGATATAAGCAGTTTTAATATATATTAATCAAAATTATATTGATTTATGATATCAAGACAAGGAGATAGTGACACCACAAACAACCTTTTCAATGACAATAGTTTGAGGCCTCCACCAAGTCAAGTCGACACTTGTGCAACATCAACTAGCAATAATATAACACTTAGAAAGGCAAAGAGAAAGACAATTCAAGCAAGGTTAGAGATTTGGGATTATTTTATTGAATTTACAAATTTTAAGGGTAAGATGGAGATTAAATGCAATTATTGTTCTAGAGAGTTTTATTGTAATCTAAAAAGAAATGGGACTACTTATTTAAAAATTCACATGGGATCTTGTAAAAATCACCCTCATGCTATTAAAATCCAACAAATGCAATTATGATTGATGGTAGATAAGTTTTCTTTCAAATTTGTGAAGTATTACGGATTTAGACATTTTATGTTAGTTGTTTCTCCGAAATTTTCAAATTCTTCCTGTTAGACGATTTCTCATAATTGTTTTGAGCTATTCAGTGAAGAAATGTCAAATTTGATGAAAGTGTTGGAAAATTCTTATCAAAAAGTTTGCTTAACCATTAATTAATGTGTTTTGATGGTGCACTTTCTTAACAACAATTGGAAGTTAAACAAAAAATCTTAAATTTTTGTCTAATTTCTTGTCATAAATGTGAAGTCAGTTCATTGACAATTGAAAAGTGTCTAATGAGATGGGAACTTGACAGGGTTTTCACCATAGTGGTTGATAATGCTAGTTCAAATGATATCGTTGTGGTTCACTTTTAGAAAAAAGAAATGACTAAATGAAATTTTAACATTATGAATGAGCATTATCTTCATATGAGTTGTATGGCTCATATAATTAATCTGGTTATATAGCATGGTTTGAAAGAAATTAGTAAATCAATAATAATAGTTAGAGATGGAGTAAGATATGTTAGACAATCACATGCTAGATTGAAGAAATTCAGAGAATGTGTTGAGTTAAAAAAATTGAATGTAAAGGTTTGTTGTCTTTTGATGTTGCAATTAGATGGAACTCGACATGATTGATATTAGAAATTGCACAAAATTTTGAGAGATCTTTTGAGAGATATGATGAGTTACAACTTTGTTTTAAGATAAATCTTCAAACAACTCAACAGGATAAGGATTTGCAAAACCTTGTTATTATTAATGGGAGACCTAGGATTGAGGATTGGACAAATATTAAAAAGTTGATTATATTGTTGCAACACTTTTTTGAGTTCACTTAGTGAAGTCTTAAACTATTGTCATCGGACAACCAATATAAAATCTAGTCGGATCCAAAACATGAACTTTAGACAAACTATGAAAAACCGTTGGGGCGTAACCTTTCATAACGATAAGCTATACTGCTCGCGCATAGTGTCAAGTGAGCTAGGGTCGATGTATCGGTGCCCGGATGTAGTAACAAATGAACAAGGGTTCTCGCATTTTCTTGAATAGACGTGGGTAAAGAAGCTAGTCCAAAATCAAAATCAAAACCAAAATAAAAAATAAAATCAAATTCAAAATTAAAGCCAAAACCAAAATCATAGATTAAGGATTGGGTCATGGAATATAGGAACATTAACAGACAAAGCTATGGAAGTGGTAGATGTGATGATTAGGAGAAAGATTAATATTATGTGCCTTCAAGAGATGAGATGGGTAGAGAAAAAAATAAAAACTTTATCAGAAACTGGATATAAAATATGGTACACAGGAAATGATCAAATGAAAAATGGAGTGGGGATTATTATGGATAAAAGCTTAGTAGATGAGATAGTGGATGTAAAGAGAATAGCAGATGGGATTATTATGGTAAAGGCTAGTCTAGGAAGAATGACTATGAATATCTTTAGTACATATGCACCACAAGCTGGGTTAGGTGAGGAGATAAAAGTAAAATTCTGAGGAGGATCTAGAGAGACTCATACAAATGATACCAAGAAGAGAGAAAGTGATTATAGGAGGTGACTCAAATGATCACGTGGGTAGAGATGGAAATGGCTATAAAGAGGTACATGGAGGGTATGGATTTGAGAAAATTAATAATGAGGGTAAGTCTATTTTAGATTTTGCTATGACATATGGGCTCATCATAACCAATACTAGGTTCAAAAAACGGGATGAACACTTAATTACATATAAAAATATTGTATCAAGCACCCAAATAGATCACTTTCTCATGAGACAAGGGGATCGGTTATGTTGTAAGGATTGTAAGGTGATATTAGGGGAGTGTTTGACTACTCAAAATAGACTTTTGATACTTGACGTCCAAGTAAGAAATTGGAAGAGAAAAAATCACATAAAACAAAATTCAAAAATTAGGTGGTGAGATTTAAAAGGGGAGAAACAACTAATTTTCAAAGAAAAATTAAGGGGTAGAAAGGAATGGAATGGAAAAGGACAGACAAACCAAATGTGGAAGTAAATGGCTACTGTCCTGAGAAGCATGGCAAAGGTAGTCCTTGAGAGAAATAAATGGTAGAATCCCAAACATTAAGGAGTCTTAGTCGTGGAATGAAGAGGTACAATTGAAAATTAGAAATAAGAAAACTTGCTATAAGGCTGTATATCAGTGCAATAATGAAGAAAATCTAAAAAATTATAAATAAGCGAAAAAGGCAGCAAAAAGAGTTGTTAGTGAAGCAAGATCAAAAGCATATGAGAATCTATATAAACGACTTGATACAAAAGAAGGAAAAAGGGATATATATAAATTAGCTAAAGCAATAGAAAGAAAAACAAGAGATCTAAACCAAGTGAAATGCATAAAAGATGAAAACCAAAATATATTAGTGAATGAGGAAGTGATTAAGGAGAGATGAAATGAGTATTTCACAAAATTATTCAATGATGGTAGGGACACAAGAGTTAGGTTGGGACATCTTAGTGACTCCGAAAGGAACGTGAGCTATACATTTTATCGACGCATAAGTCCAAATGAAATAAGACAAGCATTAAAAAAGATGAAAAATTATAAGGCGGTGGGACCGAATAATATACCAATAGAAGCATGAAAATACATAGGAGAAGAGGGCATCTCTTGGCTAATGAAATTTTTTAATGCGATCCTTAAATAAAAAAAGATGTCAGATGAGTGGAGGAAGAGTACTTTGGTTCTTATATACAAGAACAAATGAGATGTTCAAAACTATGAAAATTACAGAGGAATTAAGTTAATGAGCTATACCATGAGACTCTGGAAGAGAGTAATAGAGCAGAGGCTTAGAAAAGAAACATATGTCTCGAAAAATCAGTTTGGTTTCATGCATGGTAGGTCAACAATGGAAGTTATATACCTACTGAGGCCCCTAATGAAAAAGTATCGAGATCATCAGAATGACCTGTATATGGTGTTTATAGATCTAGAAAAGGCTTATGATAGGGTCTCTAGAAAAGTATTATGGAGGGTTTTAGAAAAGAAAGAAAGTCTGGATAGCTTATATACAAGCTCTTAAGGACATATATCACAGTACAGAGACAAGAGTCAGAACATACGGAGGTAATACTGAACCGTTTAAAATTACAATGGGACTGCATCAAAACTCTGCACTAAGTCCATACTTATTTGCTTTAGTAATTGATGAACTCACTAAACACATTCAGACAGAGGTGCCATGGTGTATACTATTTGTAGATGATATATTGTTGGTGAATGAAACAAAAGAGGGAGTGAACACTAAGTTTGAGTTGTGGAGAAACAACTTAGAATCTAAGGGATTTAAATTAAATAAAAAGAAAACATAATTTATGGAATATAAATTTAGTAAGAATGCAAGAGTGGATGATGTTATAATAAAATTGGAAGACCAAATCGTATAAAGAAAAGATCATTTTCGATATTTGGGATTAGTGATTTAAAAAGATGGAAAAATTTACAAGGATGTCACGTATAGAATTAAGGCAGGTTGGTTAAAATAGAGAAATACATCAGGGGTATTATGTGATGGTAAAATCCTATTAAAACTGAAAAAAAATTCTACAGGATAGCTATAAGACCAATCTTGTTGTATGGCTCAGAATGTTGGGCAGTCAAATACCAACATGAGCAAAAGACGAGCGTAGCGGAGATGACGATGCTAAGATGGATGTGCGGCCATATAAGAAAAGATAAAATTAGAAATGAGATTCGTAATAAGGTAGGAGTAGTGCCAATCGAGAAGAATACGAGATAAACTAGACTAAGATGATTTGGTCATGTAAGAAGGAGGCCAAGAGACGTTCCTATGAAAAGAGTTGATGAAATGAAATAACTAGTCAAAAAAAGAGATATAAGCAGACCTAAGAAAACTTTGAGAAAGACTTTAAAGTTTGACATGAAGTGTATGGGTTTAAATAAAAATATGACAAAAAATAGAAATACATGGAAGTGTAAAATTTATGTAGTCAACCCCACATAGTGGGATAAAAGCTGAATATGTTGTTGTATATTAAAACAACTTATATAAAATCAAATATTATTGAAAATTGAATAAAATTACTCAAAAACATACTACACCCATTACTCATATTGTAAGAGGAAGATGTTGAAGCTGATTTGTATCAACTGCTATAACAAGTCAATAAGTGTTATAATCTTTATCAATTTAGTTCATCACTAAAAGAATAAATTTACTATATCAATTTAGTATAACAGAAAAGCTACACTCAAACTACCTATAAATTGAGTATATCAATTAGCAATTTATTGCTAAGATAAATGGAAATACTATTTGTACATTTAATTTTGCCATTATGGGTGATATTTGTGTATTGATGTATTGTACTGTGTGGCATATCAATACAAATTTAGAATACATTAATATAGAACATCAACTTAAATGTCAAAATTGAGTGTCCAAGTAAAATTTATGATAGTTTTCAGATTAGTGTTCATTTCTTAGAATGATTTCCATCTTGGTTGATTTGTAAAGTTATGACATTTATATTTGGATTTTATTTTCTTGAAAATGCTATTTTGGCACTCATATTTTAGTGTCTTCTATTTTGTGTCACATTAATACAATACCTTGATGCATAAATGTCATTAAAAATGTAAAAGTAAGTGTTTAGATAGCATTTTTATTTTCTAGAAGTGATGCTAACAAGGTTTGGAAATATAATTGAATTTCAAAATTTCTAATTTACTTATCACTTGGAAATAAAAATTTGGCTGATTTTTTTTTAAATAACATAATTACACCTATCTTTGTAAAACGATATAACCATGCATATGCGTTTTATTGGCCAAACATATATTTTTGTTTTTATACTTTTACATTTTTTTCATATGATCACTTAAATTTTTTATTGTTTCGATTAGATTCTTAAACTTATATTTTGAAATCAATTTAATTTTATATTTTAATTTTTTTTTTCCTACAGCAATATAAACTTTTCATTATTTTGATTATATATTTGGATTTTTATTTTTGAATTAATTTAACTCTAGTATTTTAACATAAACAAAATGTGACGTGTAATTTGTCATCTTATTTTATTTTTTTTACACATAAAAATATAATGGTTAAATTAGCTCTAAAATACAGATCTAAAGATGTAATTAAAATATTGAAAAGTTATAAAAAAATATTTCAAGTACATGAATAAAATTGGCTTTAAAATACAAGTTGAGAGGTATAATCAAATAATAAAAAATTTAAATAATCACAAAAAAGACTTAAAAATAAAAAATATAAATATAAATTTGATCGCATTTTTTTATATAAACATCCTAAAACTATTATTTTGTCGGTCAATCTTTCTCTAATATTATTTTTATTAGGGGTCATAATGAAGGGGCATGAATGTATTAAAAGCTCAATTCTGAAGGCCATGCATGGTACCATGTCAGGATGTTCACGTGCGGGGCAGCAGTCAGCAGACCTAGCAGGGGGCTTGGTACTTTCAGCCTACGTTCTGTCTCTCAACGCCACCCCACCCCACGCGCAAAGTACATTGCCCACACACAGCGCCACAGCTTCAGCTTCAGGTTCAGATTGAGAGATTCTGATTCAGATTCAGATTCAGAACTGAAAGCTCTGGCCTCAACAGTGTTGATCTACTGTGCTTGTCGCAATGAATACGCTGCCAAATTATGTCTCTCGCACTAGTAATTCGAGAGCACCTCTAGAAACTCGGTGGTTCGATGACTGTTTCTTTAGGTTCGGAGGGGCCGCGGCCGCCGAGTCCAAACGCGCCGCCGTCTTGCGCTGATTTGTACGGGAAGCGCCGCCAGCTTGCTAGGGTTCAGTTCCTGGAGAGGGAGATCGCTATTCTGCAGGTGAGCTTGCAATTTGTGGGATTTTCCTATGTTTTCATTGCAATGGAAGAGTCGCGTTGTTCTTTTGTGTGATAGCTATGGATTATTGACGTTTGGTAAATGATTTATTGAAGATTGTTGGTATGGATTTGATGATCTTGATTTTTGTTTCCTTTTCTCCATTCTTGCCATTTCGTTCTTAAGGCTTTTGTCGCAAATCTCTTTTCAATTTAGGTTGGATCGAACTGATTGCTGAACTCTTTTTTATGTATCCTGGAAAGTTATATGGTTCTAACTGTGTCCAGTCAAAACATCTGTGCTTTGTGCCATTCACGGATCAGATAAACTGAAATCTCCAAAATGCTGTCATGATCGATGGTTTTGCTCAAAGGCGCATGCAAGAGTAGCACAAGCTTATAGGATGATAATTTGTTTGTTGTAAATTTCTTGTTCAAGAATCTCAAGAGCTTATGGAAGATTGTGGTTGAAACAGGATGAGTTGAATTCACTAGAAGACCTGCAACTTGCTTCTAGATGCTGTAAAGAGTATGTTCAGCTTTCTTTCATAGTTACAAATGCCAACATTATTTGCCTTTTCAGCCCAATTTACTTCATTTTCAAGTTTCATGTTAAGTTGAATATTCTGATACCTGAACGGATCCTGTCAGAGTTGGTGAATTCATAGAAGCAAGGGCAGATCCTCTTCTATCTATGTATGTTTCTCTGACACAAACTTTTCCTTTTAATCTCGTATGTAACAAGTCAAAACTTCTGTTCCTCTTTTGTTCAAGCAGAGATCAGGAGAGCTCTAGGTCGTGGTACTTCTGGAAGAGGTCTGCTACTGTTATTCTCATGACATGCTTCGTATCTTAGTTCGCATCTTATGGTCTACAGTGGTTGATTCCTGAACATGCTTCTTCTTTGGCATTTGCTTTCTAATTGTTTGATTTATTGCTTAGTAAGACCAAGTTCTATCATGCTCTTTCCATTGTGAAACATCTTGTAACCAAAAAAAAAAAAAAGTCATAATAAGCATTATTGAGTCTTAGGTCTCAAGTCTGAGTCCTATGAGAGTCTCATATCAGTCTCAAATATTTTCCCCTAAGTCTTGTGTTGTCTTACAATTTTTGATTGAGTTCTAAGTGCAAAAGAGTTAATAACATTGCCACGAAAGATTAACATGTGTCTACTCAATGTCTTGGATGGTCCTTTTATAGTTGGTCAAACAATTGTAAGAGGTCATTTACCCAATTCACTATTGGGGCTGACTCATTTTGCTATTGGTCAGTCCCTTGACATTGGGCTTAGCTTTTCTCCTTAGCCAAAAAATAAATAAATGCAAAAATTACCCTCATGACGAGACCCAGTAGTAAGAGATTATAGTTGTCTCATCTTTTGTATTGGTTCCAACTAGAGGCAGAGTCAAGATCTTGGGTAAGTGGGGGTAGAAGTCTAAGTTTGTGTACTAAATTAGCATTACTTAATTGTCCCCTATTTTTTTTTTATTTCAAGGGAGATAAGTGTTAAAAGGACATAATTGTTTATGCACAAGATAAGGGTAATTTTAGTTTTTTTTTTTTTTTTGGCCGGGGGGGGGGGGGTAGTCACTGGTCCGATCTTTATTGGGGTGAGTTCTCACATTACTTTGTGTGTGCAGTTTGTGGTTATTACATATATCCATCAGATTTTCCAGTATTCATTTGAAAGGTAGTCACCACGGGTTCACGTCATTAAAAGGAAAAAAAAAAAGAAGAAAAACCATGGTGTGTGTGGTATGTCTAGGATGACCTATTTCTTTGCCATGAACTAGTGAAATGGATTTGCTAATCGATGCCTGTTGGGAGCAGGGGGAAGTCTTGTTTAAAATGGATTTGCTGCTTTGGGTGGCCAATCTGCTTCGCTTCTTGTTCATCGGGCAAGTCCATCAAGCCTGGCAGTTGCTGCTTGGAGAAGTCTGGCAATAGATGTTGCTGCCATTGCGAAATTTCGTCTGCGCTCTGCTCTTGGCCCTCCTTGTGTACGAAGGTGAAGCTTTGTTCCAAATGCGCCAAAGACTGTTGTATTCCTTGTTATTACTAGAACTGTTCAGTGTTCCACCACTTGTGACTGTTCTTTCCTGTTAACTTTTAAAAGAAGCTTCCGGCCACATAAATCCATTTATTAGTGTGTCAACAGCTGTTAAGAGTTATCTATTTAAGCTTCGGGCCACATAAATTTGAGCAAGTATTTATAATACTTGGCTTATTTTAATCGATCCTTATTTGGGTTCAGCCTTCACATCCTTCTAATATCAAACATCGTGGTCGGCGTGGTAGCCATTGCCCGATACCTCTGCGACACGTCACTCTATGGATCATACGTTAATGGCCATAAAGGGGGACCCAACCCCCGTTCTTATCTTCTTGTCCACAAATATTGAGGCTTTGGTCGACCAGAGACCACCAAACATGGCGGCCATTCCCAATCTCCACTTTTTCTTCTTCTTTCTGCTCTGTTTCGGTTCTCCGACTCTCTCAGTCTCATCAGAATCTTCCGATCGTCCATCGACGTTTATCATCCATGTGTCCAGATCGGAGAAGCCCCCCGGCCTTACCTCTCGCCGGAGTTGGTACTCCTCCATCCTGCGATCTCTCTCTTCCTCAACCCACGCTTCCAGAATCCTCTACACGTATGACCGCGCAGTCCACGGCTTCTCCGCCCGCTTGACCGCCGCACAAGCGGCGGAGCTCCGCCGTGTCCGGGGAATCCTTGCCGTCGTTCCTGACCAGGCGCGTCACATCCACACCACTCGGACTCCTCAATTTCTTGGTTTGACAGACAGCTTTGGCCTGTGGCCGAACTCGGATTACGCTGAGGACGTGATTATCGGAGTTCTTGACACCGGAATCTGGCCGGAACGTCCGAGTTTCTCCGACGATGGACTCTCGGAGGTCCCCTCCGGTTGGAAAGGCAAATGTGAGATCGCACAGGACTTCCCCGCTTCGTCTTGCAACCGGAAAATTATCGGCGCGAGAGTTTACTTCAGGGGATATGAAGCAGCGATGGAAGAGGAAATCGATGAGTCTGCTGAATCGAAGTCTCCCAGAGATACAGAAGGTCACGGAACGCACACGGCTTCCACGGCTGCCGGATCGGTGGTTGCTAATGCGAGCTTCTTCCAATACGCGAGAGGCGAAGCGAGAGGCATGGCGGTCAAGGCCAGAATCGCCGCCTACAAGATCTGTTGGAGCTTGGGATGCTTCGATTCCGACATACTCGCAGCGATGGATGAAGCGGTTGCCGATGGCGTTCACATAATTTCTCTCTCCGTCGGAGCTAGTAGAGCGCCGCAGTACGACCACGACTCCATAGCTATCGGAGCTTTCGGAGCCGCTCAGCACGGCGTGCTTGTTTCCTGCTCGGCCGGGAACTCTGGTCCCGGTCCTTACACTGCCGTCAATATTGCGCCGTGGATTCTCACCGTCGGTGCTTCGACCATTGATAGGGAGTTTCCGGCTGATGTTATTCTCGGCGATGGTAGGGTCTTCGGAGGTGTATCGCTCTATTCCGGCGATTCGCTTGGCGATTCGAAGCTGCCGTTGGTATACGCAAGCGATTGCGGAAGCAGGTATTGTTACTCAAGAAGGCTCGATAAAGCCAAAGTCGCGGGGAAAATTGTTATCTGCGATCGTGGAGGCAACGCCAGAGTAGCCAAAGGAGCCGCCGTGAAAAGCGCGGGAGGTGTCGGGATGATAATGGCCAACACCGAAGAGAGCGGCGAAGAGCTCATCGCGGATTCACATCTCATCCCAGCGACGATGGTGGGACAAATCGCCGGCGATAAAATCAGAGCGTACGTTAAATCGGACCCTGCACCCACCGCCACGATCTCGTTCAGGGGGACCGTTATCGGCTCTTCGCCGTCGGCTCCAAGGGTTGCGGCATTTTCGAGCCGCGGTCCGAACCTTCGGACGGCCGAGATTCTCAAACCGGACGTGATAGCTCCGGGCGTCAACATCTTGGCCGGTTGGACCGGTTTTGTCGGCCCAACCGATCTGGACATCGACCCGAGACGGGTCGAATTTAACATCATCTCGGGCACATCTATGTCCTGCCCGCACGTTAGCGGGTTGGCCGCTTTGCTTCGAAAAGCCTACCCGGATTGGTCCCCAGCTGCTATCAAATCTGCCCTCATGACAACCGCTTACAGTTTGGACAACAACGGCCTCAATATTACAGACCTTGCCACTGGCGGCCAATCAACACCGTTCATCCACGGAGCTGGACACGTGGACCCGAACCGGGCCCTTAATCCTGGCTTGGTCTACGATATCGAAGTAAGCGATTACGTGGCGTTCCTCTGCGCCATTGGATACGACTCGCGCCGAATCGCAGTTTTCGTGAAGGACCCCGCTACGGTGGATTGCGGTGCACGGGGCTTGGCTACTCCGGGCGATCTGAACTATCCATCATTCTCGGTTGTCTTTGATTCGGATCGAAGAATGGTCAAGTACAAGAGAGTCGTGAAGAACGTGGGAAGCTCCGCCAATGCAATTTACGAGGCGAAAGTGGCGGCTCCGCCTTCGGTGGAGGTGAGTGTTTCGCCGAGCAAGCTTGCGTTTAGCGAGGAGAACCAGAAGCTGGCCTATGAGATCACGTTCGCGAGCACCATGGCGTCGGATAAGCTTAGTGTTGCTTCGGACGGATTCGGTTCAGTCGAGTGGACCGACGGGACTCATCGAGTGAGAAGCCCGATCGCGGTGACTTGGCGGCAGGGCTCGGCGGCAGCGGCGATGTGAGATAGAGAACTGGATGGTTCGATAATTGGATGCATTAGGTTGTTGGAGATTTGATGTTGCTGAGAATTCATTTGGAAGCTTGAACAGATTTGGGCGTCATGCGTACCGCACTGATGATTTGTTGTATTGCATCTCAATTCCGTTCTATTTCTAATACGGCCAGTTGACTCTAGCGGCAGGACTTGTTTGGTTGGTGCAGAAAAAGAACATTTGAATAGAGGGCAATTTTCGCTTTTGATTCTATATTTGTTCACGTTATTTGCAAGGGGGTTTCTGTTTTAATTTAGCATTTGGGTTCTTATAGTTTGATTTTATTTAAATTGATTTTTAGAATTGGGTTACTAACTCGCAAACACTGGCAAGGGTGAGTGGTGGGTGTTGAGGGTCGGACCTTGTCTTGAGACAGACAGATCGGATCGGATTGGGATTGAGATTTTTAAAATTCTCATTAATTTATGGATTTTCTTTGTCTTTTGAAGCTGAAGGGAAAGGGTAATTGGTGAATATATGGAGATTAAAGAGCCAATTTACAAGAGGTTGTTGCCATTCAAGGACCCCTTCTCAAACCCGAGGGATGGTCTCGTTCTAGAGTTTAGGACATTATAGTACATTATTACTGTTGCTAGTTTGTATTATTGAATGTGAATACCAGAGACGCATTTGATAAATCCAATTGCAGGGAAGGAACCAATTGAGCTTGAGCCTAGTTGAATAATCCAGTTAGAGTGTCTTCGATTAGAAAAGAAGAATTGGGCCTCAATTTGAAGCCCTGGCCCGGTGGGTCTTCCCCAGCTCAACCCAATTAAAGAAGAGGGAAGCTTAAAGCATTTGATTGGACCAACTGATTTATCCATTTTTGACCCACTCCAAACTAGAAAATAATTTCTTCACCATCTTCGTCCAATTCAGGTAGTATTAAATGATGATGCATCCTCTAGGAAAATAACTTCCTGTTTTGATTTGAGAATAGGAAATCACTTTCAAAACACAGTAGGACCTTATTCGCCTCTCTCCGTCACGCTCCTCCTCCATTGTCCGCCTATGGCAATCCACTTTTCTTTGTTGCACTCAGTCAGTCTCCACCTGTGTTGCCATATTCGTCACTGTCTCCGTCATGCTTTGCCTTCCTCAGTATCTGCCTGTGTTGCCATCGCCATGTGCACCTGCATCGCCGCCGCTCCCGCTCCTCCTCTCGCTAACTGTCGTCTACAGTCTACTATCTGGCCCATTGTTCCTCTCTCTCTCTCTCTCTCTGTTCTTTACAAGGCAAAACCATAAAAAATATTTAAAAAATTATAATTTTATAAGTGCCACCCAAACACTATAAATAGTATTTTAGTAACATTTTTAGGTTATAGTCTTACAACAAAAAACACATTAAAAAAACACCTTTTAAGATATTGTTTTCTAAAAAAATGATTTTCTTCATAAAAACAATTTTTTTTCCAAATAAACGGAGGCTAAATCAATTAGGAATATAGCAACAAGTTGAAAACATTTGAATTTTTCTTAAAAATCTAAATCGATCTATTTGGTTAATTTTTACCTCGTTCCAATGTAAATAGAGAGTGTTTGATTTATTGATTTGACCGCTTATAAGTTATTCATTTAGTTTATAAATTGTTAAGTTTATTTTTTAAGTGTTTGGTATGTTTCATAAGCTTAAAAGCTCTCGTACCAATATTTGGCAAAAGCACATCCCCTAGCTTTTCTAAAAATGCTAGTATGGGCTTATTTGCATTAATTGATTAAATGACTATATTATCTTCATACATTTCACATATTTACATTTTAATCCTTTATCCTATCTCTGCTATCTGTCTCTCCAGACCCATTCCATTTTCTCCATTACTGGTGGTGCTTCCATCTCTTTCATGGAGGTCGTTAACCCCATCCTTATTCTCATCCTTCGTTGCCTCATTCTTTGTTATCGTCGCCGTCATCACTGTCATGGCTTCCATCTCTTTCATGGCAGTCGTCGCCTTCATCCTCATCAATTGTCGCCGTCATCCACCACCCGCCTCCTCCTCCTCTCTCGGTTAGTGCCCACGCCTCCTCTATGTGTGTATATATATATATATTTAATATATATTTATTATATTAATATGTTTTTTAATAATTATGTATAATTTATCAATATCTAATGATAAAATTTTATATATCAATTTATAATTTATTTTTATTAAAAATTAGTATTTTTATAAATGTTGTTTACATCATTCAATAACATATTTATTTTTATTTTTTATTAAATTCTAATAACTTATCAGTTCTTTCAAATCAAATATATAATTATTAATTAATAATTTAAAAACACATTTATTCAAATATGTTATCAGTTTAAATATTACTTAACTTTTAAACTATATATAACTAAAAAGCTTTCCAAAAAAAGGGTAAGCCGGTTATTATATATATATATATATGTGTGTGTGTGTTGCCGGTTGCTGCATTATTAGAGTAGCACTGTGAATAAATAGTGTACATTATGATGTCTCTTTCTCCAGCAACTTCACACATTAAATTATGTAAGGTGTCAATTGCAATCAACATTCTTAAATGATAAAATTGATGCCCTACAAGTCTACAACCACCCACCCACCCACCCCCGTGACATATCTTATGTCGTTTTTTACTTGAATTGAAAAAGAAAAGAAGAAAAATGAAAGAATAGAAGAACCAAATTGATCCTCTCTTCCACTTTTCTCTTCCTCTTCAGCCCTTTCTTCGGAACTGCAAGACTACAATCCGATCTGAGTCTCACGTTGCCATCTCAATCGATTCCAAGCTTTCCTCTTTGTTTTAATCGGTAATTCGCGTGTCATGATCAATTTACTATTTCTTTTCTTTAATTAATGACTAGCGATCAACTCACCATTCTTTTTCTTATTTACTTTGACATAGGGACCCATAACTGATCCAACCCACATGAGTTTGTCGATTTTTTCATTTTTTTAGATTTTTTTAATATGTTCAATTTTCTTATATTTGTTTTATTTTTTTGGTTTTTAGTTTGTTCAATTTTTGTATTTGTTCGGTTTCTTAAATTTAGTTTTTTACATAATTTTGATTTATTCAATTTTACTATTTTGATCAATTTGATAATCAAATTAATTTATATCATATAAAAAAAGAAAAAAGAAATTGTAATTCTAATATGCACACGTGAGAATCTTTTGATTGTATTTTTAATCGTTTGGTTTAAAATATTTAAATACAACAATACCCTTTTAACAACTCCTAAAAAAGTGAACTTTTTGGATTTCATGATTGGTTCAATATTTTTAAAAATAATAATGATAATAATAATAAAAATAACAATGTGGAGAGACTGTAGAATAAAGGTGTGGGGCAATTAATGAAGATGGGAATCACATGACAAAAACGTGACACCCATTGCATCCTCTTTATGCAGAGAGACTAGGTAGTGCATCAACCACGCCCACTCACAGTGCCACAATGGGCCCCCTTGTGCTTCCATGCTTTTAACCCCCCAATTCATATATATATATATATATATATATATATAAAAATGTTATTAGTACACATATATATATATATATATATATAAATGATCAAAATATGCCTCACTCAATTGTGAATTCACTTTCTCTCCTCTTGCTTGCCTTTCTCTTCTCTTATCTCTCTCCTTCTCATTGTCATCTCCAATAATTACTTATCATTGCCTCATCTCTTGCACAAAAAATGTAGCGAGAGGCGAGGCAATGAGTTGAAGGCATTAAGAAGAAGGTAATGACGGGCAATTACTGGAGATGACCATGGGAAGGGGAGAGAGAGGAGAGAGAAGACGGCCAAGAAAAAAATGAAATAAATTTATAATTGGGTAAGAGGTATTTTCATCTTTTACTCGCATGTGCATAATCCAAGATGTAGTCTCTATGTACAAGTAGTATAACCATTATCATTATACAAAAAATAATTTCAAGATCAAATTATCTTTATAATGATATTGATACAATAATAATTTCATAATATTATGTATCTATTTATAAACATAACATTCATCTATAAATATATACAAAAAATCATTTATATGTATATGACAATAAATTTTTAATAATACATGTGTTCCAATAAAAGTCAACTTAGAATTATAGGTCACAATTATCTCACACACACATATGTATATATATTGTAATTTTTATTTTTTAAATAAATACTAAATAAAATTTCAATTACATGCAATGATTCATTCACACACTATGTAAGTTAATTAAAAAATGATTAACTTGTACCCTTAAATAGATTTTGATCCCAACAACCATCATAAGAAAGGTTGTGCATGTATATTTTTAAAAAATTATTAATTTATGTGTTTGAAGTAGATGCCATATTTAAGGGTGACACAAGATTTCATATATAATAAATATGAGATCTTCTCATAAAATTTTAATATTTTTTTTAATTATTCTCAATCAAATTCTTGGACACACACATACTAAGGTATTCCTAAGGGAAATTCTATTTACAGCGAACTTTTTACTCTGTGCAGCCAATTTTTTATATACCTAAAATAACCTTGAATAAAATTTCAATATTACCCTTTATCTTCTTCACCGACTCAACTGACATTTTTACTGTATTTTTTGGCGGAGGTTCTCTATTCTTTTTAAACTCAACTACTCACGTCAATAAAATTTATTTTCGATTAAAAAATTTATTTTTCTGAAAAAAAATCTTCACTGACATATTCTCTCAGATTCATCTTTTAAAAAAATTAGTATCCTCTCAAATCCATTTGCTCTGAAACTTTCTATTTTCTCTACTTTCATTCTCGTTCATTCTCTTAAATCCATTTTCTCTCAAACACAACCAGTCAGTAATCTATCATCTATCATGGATTACTACACAAAACTGTTGATGAATAATATAGAAGCATTTGAAGAAGAACAAAACATATATCCAGAAGAAAATGAATATCACGTCGATGAGGTAAGTAAATTTATTTTGATAAGAATGTAATATGTTTCTGTGTGTATTTATATTTATAATATATGTATATGATATCGATGAGGCAAGTAAATTTATTTTGATAAGAATGTAATATGTTTCTGTGTATTTATATTTATAATATATGTATATTACATCCACGAGCTAAGTAAATTTATTTTGATAAGAATGTAATATTTTTTTGTGTGTATTTATATTTATAATATATGTATAATATGTGTGAGAATGAAATTTAGAGTAAATTGATATTTTAGAAAAAATTTAAATATTTTTAGAAAATTTTTCACAATATTTTTATAATTTTAAAAAAAATTTATAAAATTTTTTAAAAAAATCTAGAGTTCAGGGAAGACATGCTTCCCCGAACTCTAGGATTCGGGGAAGGCATCCTTCCCCGAACGCTGGAGTTCGGGGAAGGCATGCTTCCCCGAACGCCAGCATTCGGGGAAGCATTCCTTCCCGAACTCCAGCATTCGGGGAAGGCATGCTTCCCCGAACGCTGGAGTTCGGGCAAAGCATCTTTCCCGATCTCCAGCGTTCAGGGAATGCTGCCTTTCCGAACTCTTGAGTTCGGGCAATCTCCGAACTCTAGAGTTCAGTAACGCTTGAATTCCCCGAACTTTACCTTTCGGAGAATGCTAAATTTTACGAATTCTACTATTCTAGAAATTTAGTTTTTCTCGAACTCTGGCATTCAGAAATATGTATTTGAATTATGTTTTAATCTTAATTTAATTTTATTAATTCTTTTTATAGGAATCCAATCGTGATATTCAACAATTTGATGTTACCCAACCGTTTACTACTAATAAGGTATGAAAGATTTTTAATAATTTATTTAAATAATTATTTTTATTACATATAAAATGTTCTAAATGTTTGTTTTTTCTTGTTTAGTTATTTGATACTAGAGAAACATTGATTGGATGGGTTAAGAAAATTGGAAAAGAAAATGGAATTGTGATTGTGATAAAGAGTTCAGAATGTGGAGATCCTAGAAAAAGACCTAGAATTCGTCTTGCTTGTGAACGTAGTAGAAAGTATAGACTGTCTAAAATGAAAAAGGAAACAATTGAAGAATCAAAACGGAAATTCACAGGCTCAAAAAAGTGTAATTGTCCGTTTGAATTACTTGCTATGAAATTTGAGTAGTGGGAGTTGAAAGTTGTATTTGGGTTTCATAATCATGCATCATCGACTCAACTAGAGGGTCATTCATATGCAGGAAGACTTACAGAAAAGGAGAAAGTAGTTTTAAAAACAATGTCTGAAAATCTTGTGAAGCCTAGAAATATTTTGATGGCATTAAAAGCAGAGGATAAGGATAATGTGACTACTATCAAAACTATATATAATGCTCGTCAAAGATACAAACTTATTGAGAAAGGTGGTAGATCACAAATGCAACAGTTGATGAAGAAGTTAAGAGATTGTAATTATGTGGAGTGGCATAGAAGTGATAGATCGACAGATTGTATTTCAGACTTATTTTGGGCTCATCCGATATCTATATCTTTATTAAAAGTATTTCCACATGTCTTAATAATGGACTGTACATACAAAACCAACAGGTATAGATATCCACTCCTCGAAATTGTTGGTGTAACATCTACTGAGTTAATTTTTCCTGTTGCATTTGTATTCATGAATCATGAATATGAAGATAACTACACATGGGCTATGGAGAGATTAAAGAATGTGATGTCACCTAATACATTTCCAGGAGTAGTTGTCACTGATAGGGAATTAGCATTAATGAATGCAATACATAAAGTATTTCCAACTACGACTACTTTATTATGTAGATGGCACATATCAAAAAATGTGCTTGCTAAGTGTAAGAAATTTTTTGATAGAAATGAGATATGGGAGAAGTTTATGTTAGGTTGGAATCTTCTTGTTTTTGCCTCTACTGAGAATGAGTATGAACGTCTGCTTTCTGACTTAATTATCGAGTACCATGGATATGAGGATGCAATTGATTATGTGAGAAAGACATGGCTGAATGATTATAAAGAGAAATTTATTGCAGCATGGACAAATAAAGTATTGCATTTTGGAAATACTACTACTAATAGGTATTTTTTAATAAACTTAACTCTTATTCTTATTGTTTTATTATAATATATCTAATTAATCTCTAATTAATCTAATACATCAATATGCTTATGCTTTTATTCAGGGCTGAGAGTGCACATGCGAAGCTGAAAAGATATTTGGGATCATCTCAAGGTGACTTTGAGTCATCATGGAAGATTATCAACTCTCTTATTGAGTTACAACATACCGAGATTAAGGGGTCTTTTGAGAAGAGCTTAATGTTGGTACAGCATGATTTCAGACTAGAAATTTTTAGAGAATTAAGAGGTATTATATCAAGAAATGCAATGAATATGGTATTAAAGCAAATACAGATAGCTAAAAAAATTGGAGCAGATAAGGTTGCATGTGGATGTGTGATAAGAAACACACATGGTTTACCTTGTGCACATGAAATTTCAGAATTAATGATGGAAGGACGACCAATTCCTTTATCATTTGTGCACCCTCACTGGACAAAATTAAATTTGGTACAGACTGCTGATTCATCTGTTTTAACTATTTATCCATAGTTAGAAAGTCTGTATAATATGTTTCAGTCAGAACCAACAGGAGGTAAACTCGTATTGAAACAAAAATTGAGAGAATTAATAGATTCAGCTACCACTTCATTGATACCACCAAGTGTGAAAGTTCGGACAAAAGGTAAGCCATCATCAAAGAATAAAATTCAGATTGATACATCTACTCGACGTGATCCATCATATTTTGAAATAGTTCAATCTATTCATGACACTACATCTCCAACAACACAGAGTTCAGTGAAGACACCAAACATAGGTAAATTTTATAGTAGTGTGAAACACAGATTGCTAGGTTATGATACTTCATTTCCAGCAAATATCCAACATTTTATACATAATATTGTTAATGTGGAGTCGGATGGACACTGTGGATTTCGTGCTATTGCTGCTTTACTTGGAATGAGTGAGCATAATTGGAGCGATGTTCGTATGAATTTAATTGAAGAGTTGCATACTTTTTGTGATGAGTATATACAGATATACGGATCTGCTATGCGTGTAGATGAATTAATACACACACTTTCTTGTTTTGAGTGTGTTGCACCTCCCCAACATTGGATGACTTTATCAGACATGGGACATTTGATTGTTTCAAAATATAATGTTATCTTGGTTCATTTATCTCGAATACAATGTCTTACCTACCTTCCATTGAGATCAGTCGCCCCTTCAGTGATACAACATATGATGATTACTATTGGTTTTGTGGACGATTGTCATTTTGTGCAGGTATTATTATTTAATAATTTATTTATATATTGATATAATTATGTTAACATAAACGTAATATTAATAATTTTATTTTGTCATTTTTCAGGTATTTCTGAAATCAGGCTCACCAATTCCTCCTGTTGCACGGAACTGGTATAAATATCGATATGATATTGCACGAGAATGGGAAATACCATATATAAGTCGAATTCAAACTTTTATGTCTCTTATTAATGAAAATATTATTACAAAAGATGTTTTTGATTTAAGTGATGAATGATCATTATATTTGATTTAATTTAAGTGATGAATGATCAGTATGTATGTTTTTTATTTTATTATCATAATTATAAATTGTGTATGTTTTACATTATTTGTTATATGTAACGACATTCCACATTCTAAAATTATATAATTTATTATATAAATCATATTAAAATTATATAAATTATAATAAAATTTAATAATAAATAATAAAATAAAATATTATTACAAACAATACATGATCCACAATTATAATTTATAATACAATAACACAAACTCGCTAAGAAGTCAAATAACACACAACTCAACTAATAAGTAAAATTGAAATAACACACAACTCAATTATCCATTCACACAACTTAATTATCCAGTGAAATAACACACAACTCAACTAACAATTCAACTTGAAATAACACATAACTTAATTATCCATAGTTACTAGTAAGTAAACTTAATACAACTCGAACTTGAAATCTTGACAGAACTCGAACTTCAAATCTTGATGGCAAAATTAACTTCAACTTGATTATCCACTTTGATTATCCAGGAGGAGATGTATCAGATGTTGATGCTCCAATATTATCAGGATTGAAGCCATATTGAGAGCCTAAAATAGTATTTACCTGAATACACGTCTCTTTCCATGCATAAGCAGAAACAGGCTAATTACTTGATATAGTTTTATCAAGAGTACATAATGCTAGTCGATTACGCTGAAAAAAAAAATATATTAATTTTTTATTTAAATAAATTAAATTGAATATAACTGAAATATAACTTAAAAACTTACCGCTTCATAAAGATTGAGCATATCTTGTACACCTCTATCAAATCTCGATCGATGTATCAGATTTTGTACAAATGGATGTGAAATAGATGAATACCAAGGTAAATATTCAGGTATAAAATGCCATGGAAATAAAGCAGGTCTGCCACGTCGATGTGGTGGCAATAAATACATATCCCATTGATTCCAGATATCATCAATAAATGTATAAATTACCCTATATGATGCCGTACCTGCACCCCGCCTAGCTTCAAGAGGTGATAATGGGGGTGGAGGAATAGTCTGTACATACCCAAATTGTCGTAAAACTCTTTCAGGATGATATGGTTCTATAATACCTCCACATTTTAGACAACCTGAGAAAAATGTAATATTTGGTAATGGGTGATGAGAACGAACTCTCCAGTATGACATCCAAATCACCTGTAAATATTATTTATATAAATATTAATTTTAGAATATATTAAATAACTTACAAATAATAGTATATAAGAAATACCTCGTCCGGTGATAAAACATCAATCTGCTCTCTAATAGATTGTAAAGAATCAGTATCACGAACAGGTAACCAACGGAGAGCTCATGGCTGCTCATCACTATATAATAAGTTACATCTAATTCTAATAAAGGAAAAATATTCGTACACCCATGCCTGTAAATTTGATATAAATAATTATGTTAAATTTATATAAATATATGATATAAAATCATAAAATTAAAATAATTACCTCAAGTAAGGTAAGATATCCAGCAATGCTCTTCACCTCTCGTCTGGTAGCAATACCGAGCTGTCGATATAAATATGCGAGACAAGCAGCTCCCCATGCATAATTACTAATCATACTTAAATCCTCTAATAATGTCAAGTATGCCACTGAAACTAATGTACCACTTTTGTCTACAAATAATGTACATCCTAATAAAAATAACATATATGCTCTACTGATATATTCAATCTCTTCATTTGAAACCTCATTTGGTAGATGCATAAATATTCTTTTTAACCAGTCTAATTTTACAAAAGGTCATCGATTTTCTCTAATCTGTTGTGCTACTACATCTAATGAAACTCCAAGTAACCTACATAATAAATCACTAGCTTCACTAGATGTCAACTGATGAGGCACAGATATAGTTTTTCCTGTTACTAGAATCTTCAAAATAGCAGCAACATCATATAATGTTATACTTATCTCTCAAAATGGTAAATGAAATGTATTAGTCTCAGGCTGCCATCTCTCTGTAAATGCTGAGACTATAGTATGATTTATATATCGATAAGTACACTCTACCAATGGTAACAAACTAGAACCCATAACAATATCACGAACACGATGCTGGTTATCCAATGGCCATTCAAGAATTTTAAAGCCATGATTTCTACATTTTAATATGTCTCTTTCCTGTTAAAAAATTCAAATATCTAATTATTTAAATTATAAAAACTTAGAGTAAGCAATTATTTAAATTATAAAGATAAATATTAAAAAAATTAATATAACTTACCTCTCCTGCCCATATTGCAAATGCCACATGATTTTTAAAACTTTTTAGAATTGATCTATCTCTAGGGCCCCCAGGTAGTGGTTCAGAAATATCATCAGGTTGTGAGGATGATGATGGTTGATCAGTTGCTTCTTCTTGATTAGGGTTGGGATGCTCTTTAACTGGATCTACCACTGGATCTTCTACTGTCTCTAAAATAGTCGGTTCACTAGAACTCTCAATCCTCCTCCTTCTTCTAGTTGATGTAGTAGGATGCTCTCGAGAAGAAGAAGACTGACGAGACGAAGAAGCTTCACCTCCTCTTCTACCACGTACCATATCTACAAAATAACACAAAAATAAAAAATAACAGATAAGTACAAAAATAATACAAAAATAAAAATAACAGGTATCATATCTACAAAATAACAAAAAAATAAAAAATATTAAATATAACATATGAAAAATTACTAACAATGCTTACAATGAATTTACAAAATTCATGTTATACAAAATAAGGTAAAAATAAAAAATATTAAACATAATATTAAAATAAAAAATTATTTTAATAATGAAAATAATATTTAACGATATTTTCCAATTCTATTGGTTAACCATAAAAAAATATAAATATGTTATTAACTAAAAAATATATATTTATTTGCATTAAAAATTAAATTATTCAACTTCTAAACTTAAATAAAAAATTCTAATACCTAAATAAAAAATTAAGTATAAAAAAATATTAATTATCACTATTTAATTAAAAAATTAAATTTTTTTAAATATAAAAAATAAAAAAAATAAATCGCGGCCCGCCCGAAACTCGGGTTTCGGAGGCGGGCCGCCCGCGCCGAAACCTAGGTTTCGGGGGCGATGGACACCCCCGAAAGCTGGGTTTCGGGGGCGGACATCGCCCCCGAAACCTGGCTTTCGGGGGCGGCCATCGTCCCCGCCGCCCCCAAAGCTGGGCACGATGGCCCAGCCGTGGAAACCCAGCTTTGGGGGCGGTGGGGACGAAGTCCGCTCGAAACCCAGAAACCCTTGTAATACCCGAGAACGTTGGGTTAATTAAGAAATAATATTTTATTAGAAAAATTGAATTTTGAGGAAATTAGGTATCAGAATAGCCTGATGTATTGACCAAATCGACTGCCGGGAGTACCCTGGAGCCGAAATGCCTAACGAAAATGATATGCAAGTGTCGAGTAATTTAAGATATGATTTATGGCATCGAAAGAATTCGAATCGGGAATAGTTTTCGGAACAGCAAAAATACAGCTATGGAATAGGCTGTAAAACCGAATGATCGTAGGAGGCTCCCGAAATAAAAACGGAAGCCTAGGGAAGCTTCGATTCGTCGAGTAGAGCAACCCTTCAGTGAGTTTTGGAAGAAACAAATGGATTTGGGGCCGAAACGAAGATTCGGGCCTAAGTGCAATATTTCAAAGTTGCTCGAGGGGGTTCAAAATGTCATTTTTTGAAAAAGTTCCAAAGAGGAAATTGAAAGATTGAAACTCAAGGGACCCAATGGTAGTTACAAAAAGTCTAGGGGTTAAGTGGAAGAGGGCCAAAATGAGAATAACAAAATCTGGGGGCCAAAGTGCAAAATCGCAAAAATGGCAGCCATGGGATCCGACCAGCCACTTTCCGGTCTCCAAACGTTGCTTTCAAGCACGGGGATCGCACGGGAAATGGTCAGGGGAGGCCAAGGTATCATCATGAGTCGTCGTTGGGCATCGGGATGGCCGGAAATCGAGCGAAGACCGACCAGCTTTTGGTCGCGTGATGGAGCCGCCTGCAACTTGGTTTTCTTGTCGGATAGGGTGCATTTTAGGTCGATTCGGGGAAGGGCTATGCTCTAAAGGCCATGGGCTATCCGATCTCGTGCATTTGGAGCGTCGAAGATGCCTATAAATAGGAGCTCAAAGTGGCCAAAACTTTAGAAAATTAAAGCTTCAAATCGGGCGAGTTAGAGGTAAAATCGAGAGTTTTTATTAAGGGGCTTTTGTTCCCTGGAGATAGTAGAGTAAATCTGGAGATTTTGGTGGGCAAAAGAGTGAAAATGAGCGAGATCTCGAAGTCGCCGGAGCCCTAGGCGGACGAGTCGGCCGAAGCTTCGACCGGCCGATTGAGGCCCTTCCAAACCTCCTTTCGAGCACCAAAAAGGCCCATTAGGATCGATTCATCAAGAGGAAGAAGAAGGTGGAGTCGGGGGTGAAATCCGGTGGCCGGCCGGCGAATTTCTCGCCGGAGAAGACGATGCGCGTGCACTGCACGCGCAGGCGCGTGGACCAGCTTCCTTCAGCGCGTGAGGGCGCGTCCCTGCATGGAAAATCGTGAGAAAAATTCCTAAATTCCTAGAATTTTGTTTTCTTGAAGTGTGTGCAATTAGTTTTGGATTTAGAGCTTCTGTCGTCTCAGTTTCTGCATCAAAGTGCATCGTTTCGCGTGAAAACGCACCATCCGGGTAAGTCTAGTATTTTTCCTATGATGTTCATAGTTTATAATGATTTTTTGTGAAGAAAGATTGGAGAAAATAGCTTTGGAGGGATTTATTTGGATTTTTAGAGGCCGAAAATGGAAGAAAATAGAGAAAATATGGAAATTATGAGAAAAATATGTTTCTGATTATTATATGTTGATTAGGGTGCCTTGAGGATTAAAGTGATGTAATTGGTGCAAATTTTGAGATTGGCACGAAAATCGAGGTCAGGCACGCAAACCGAGGCGATGCGCGTTTTTCGAGGTATCCTGATATTTTGTCAAAGGTGAGTTTTCCTACTTGCATACAACTTTGTTTTGACTTGTGAGCTGTTCTGACCCTAAAAATTGTTTATTCCAAGTCATTCTCTTAAACTTGATTTAATCCATGCAAATGTTTTGCTGCATGTGAATGTTTTGTACCTGTTATGGTTGGTTTCATAGGGATTTGTCCCGAAATGGTTTATGCATGTGCATTGAATTTTTGTGATAAAATTATGTACATGAAATGTTGTTACACATGATCATTGGCATGTTTTTGGGTTGGGATGTCAACTTATGAGGTGGCACTTGAAGTGGTAGCACTAGGGAAACGTGCCAAGGGAAAATACCCACTTGTGACGGGGGCTGCGAGTGGACACCACCCTTGCGAGTCGACAAGTGGCAGGGCTGCGAGTGCACACCACCTCGGACCGGCAAGAGGGGGCTGCGAGTGGACACCACCCCAGATTCCTTGCGCGGTAGTATTGTTTCCAAGGTGGACGTGGATAGTGTTGATCATCATTTGGCCAGGATTAAGTGTGACGTGTGCTCCGTAAGCTTCTGAGTGGGAACGTAATGATGACGGGGTGGTTCCCGGGTTCATGCATTGACGTTGCTTCCTCTTAAGCCAGGACTGTGTTGTGCCAATGAGTCGATGTTGTTGTGTTGCCTTTAGAGAGATTGCATTTTCCCCGGTTAGGGTTAAGTGCTTGATGGGTTTCTCTTGGGTCGGGTTTTTGTCATGATATTATGTTGTTTCATATCTTGCATACATTCATGAAAACGTTTTGAACTCTCACTTTGATGATTCATCATCTTATGTTGGACTTTGGTCCCTGGAATATTCTAACGTTCCAGGTGGTAGCAGCTATTCTAAAGGGAAAGGAATTGCCGAGGACTGACGGCAACTAGTAGATGATAGTAGCATATGTTTTAGATTATATGTACTTCATTTTGATGATGTTAGACGATGATACAGTTTTGATGTTATATAAAATGATTTCGGTTATGTATCATATCAGGTTTCGATCTAGCTTCCGCATTTGTATTGTGTAAAGATATTACCTGTCTTAGCTTGATGTTTTTAAGTTTGATATGCTGAGAAGGTAATTGGAATTGTTGGGGAAGTTATGGATTTAAGTGTTATGTGGTGAAATGTGCATGTCTAGGCTAGTTCTGGCTAAGGAAAGATTTGGTACTTAAGTGTGTCCGTTTGTGACCCACCTCTCTTTCCTGGGAACTTACCTGGTGCACTATTCACGAGCAGACACTTTTATTACATATTTATGAAAAAAAAATATTTCTCCGAAATTCATGATGGTTTATTCCGCATATATTAACGCCCCTCGGTTGGAGCGGGGTGTTACAACCCTTGCATCCCTCCCTCGACAATTTAGAGCTATGTTTTTATAGATCGAATCATGGAATCAAAACAAAACAAAACATTATAATCCAAAAAAATAAGTAAAAACTTACCTCACAAGCGCGCGCAGACACGGTGTAGAGAAGGCAATGGGCGAGTGCTGCTGGAAGTGAGTGAAGTGAGTGAGGTTGCAGAGAACTCAGAAATGGTGTAGTGAAGGAGGTGAGGCGCGACGAAGAGGATGAATGGGTATATATATGGGAGCAAATTTGGAAGATACTTGGTTGCAATGAGCAATACTTGTGGCTGAAAAGAGTAATTATTAAATTTATTTTAATAATAACTGCGAAGAGTAAAAAGTTTGCTGTAAATAGAATTTCCCTATTCTTAATGGGGTTGAGTATCAACTTTTAGAACCATTACAAGTACAATGATTCCCCAATTGTAATGTTATGGGTTGTGTGGATATTATTAGTCAGGGAGTTGTATGCTTTTGTGGTGGATGTACAGGTGGTATCCTTATTATAAGAAAAATATTATTTAAATATTTAAGTTTATATTTATAGTGATATTTTGTTTTAATATTTTATATTATATTAATGTATATATATATAAGATGTAAAATATAAAATATTAACACAAAATGTTAATTAAAATGTCAAAATTGAGCGTTTAAATATTACGTGAATTTTCTTTTTATCACGAGTTGAATCGTTTGTGAACAGTTCGATATTAGTTTATTGAGTTTTTTTTCTTTCATGAGTCTTTTTATTTTATTATCTTTGGTTTGTAATTGGGCTCAATTTAATGATAATTGAAATTTCATTTGTTTTTACTTTTTAGAAATATCCTTAATATAATATTTTTGTTAAAGTACAAAAATTGTTATAAAAAAATATATATAATATTTTTGTATTCTCTAATATATATATTAAATTTCAAAATTAATCATAAAATTAATAATTAATAATTAACTAAATATATTATATTTGATAATTTAAATAAAATAAAAATAAATAAAATAAAAACGAGAATAAAGTTATAATTAAAATAACTAATTATAATTCGAGCAGTAGTGTCAGAATGGGGAAAAATAACAATGGTTGTCAAAAGGAAGGGAGGGGAGGGTATTTTATAGATTTTATCCTTAAATTGAGAGATTTGCTTTTAAATTCTATTTATTTTAATAAAATTTAAATTAATATACATATTTTGCATATTAAACATAAGAAATTGAAATTATTTCACAAAATTTCATAAAATTTATTCATTCCACGAGGGGAGGGGTTAGGTTTGACATTGGTGAAATGTTTTGACTTTTGTGAAGAGTCGTTGGTCGACGGTCAAAACCATGGGTCGATGGCGGTGTTTGATAGGTCAGTAAAAGGATCACTGAGGTGAAAAGTCCTCAAAAGTCAGACGCGAGAAGCGTCCACATTGGCCACTTGCTGGTCTCTCTGGAGCCTCGGTTTCAAATACAAGAAAATTAAAATATTCACCCTCACTTTCCAAAATTATAAATTTACGCTTAATATCCCATTTGAGAATGCTCTATGTGAGACGCGTCTTACTAACCGAAACCTTATAAAGGTAAATATTTAAACAAAATATCACTATAAATATAGTGACACTTACCAATAATCACTCCTAGAAAGATGCAAATTTTTTGTTTCTTCCAAAAATTGATCTCATAATGACAATTTCCAGCATGACTTTACAACTCCCTCCTTTATCACCCATCTATGCCCTTGGGGGCAGTCTAAACGATATTTTGAAAGTGTCATTTTAGTGTTTTTAAAAATTATTTTTATTTTTAAAAAGTTAAAAAAAGTTTAAAAATATTTTGAGATTGTTTTTGCAATTTCAGATACGTGTTAGAATCATTTTGTAATATTAGAAAAATATCAAAAATATATTTCTATCCATGAATAGGTTTTCACCTCTAACTCAAAATTTTTAATTTTTTAAAGGATTTGTCTTTATATATTATAGAATTTATGTTTATTTTGAGATCAAATAATTATTTTTTATAATTTTTTATATTAAACATTATATTTACAACAAAAAAATTATATTTTTTTATTTACACATTTTTTTATGTGTTATCGTTTCTTACTTTTTTAAAAAAAATATCATTTTCCAACTTTTATTTATATTATATTTGTTTCTCATTGTCATATTTGCTATTATAAGTTGAATCTATATAAGGAGTAAAATTTCAATAAATAAAAACATACAATTTTAAGAACTCATTACCTTTTATCTTCACTCATTTTTAAGTATTAATTCAATTATTAAAGATTATATTGAGAGATGAAGTCTCCCCAAGAGTACGCATACATTCAAACTCAAAACTTTGTTACCTTCCCAACATCATCCATCGTCAATTCAAAAAATATGAATATATGCCCTCAGATCATGTCACAAGTGGTAAAATTTTTAAGTTTTCTTAAGAATAACAGGGGATCAACCCTTGGTGAAGGCAAAAATACGTCATTTGGTGGGGATTGACTGTGTGTCTATTTAAGAGTATATAAACTTGTGATTACATCCAATTTACTCAGAAGCCGAACTAGGAATGAGCAAAAGTTCGAGTAAGTCGAACTAACCGACAAATTCGATCAGTTTGGTTCAATTTTTCAAAATGAGCAATTTAGTTTGGTTGTCTATTTCCTTAAAAATTAGTTATTTGGTTCGATTCGATTATTTTGATAAAAATAACAAAAAAATCAAATTGAACCGTGTAACATTAACCCACCCCTTAACTGAACTGAACTATGCTCCTCATGTGACACCCCAACTTAACCATGCACCCATCTTTCACGCGGGTGCGACACCCCACGATGTTTGTCTATTGTCTTCTTTTCGCCATTCCTCTATCTCTCTTTCTTTTTCGCCATTTCGTCATCTCTTTTCTTCGAGTCTTCATAGATCAGGCACTAGCCGACAACATTGCCTCATCTCTTTGGCCCTTCTCTCTCCCTCCACCATCTCTCATCGTTGTTGATGGTGCAGACGAAAATGACACTGATGGTTTTTTGGTAAGTTTTATGGGTACTTCTCTTTTACATTAAAAGTTTAAAACCTATATCTACTAAAATCCAACCATTAAATATTTTTTATTTTTAGGTATATGAGTCACCGTAGTTGGTGTGGGGAATCTGATGATCGATTCCGATCATAGGAATCACTAGTTGGCTAGGTGGTCGGCGGCAACAGTAAGACCAAACTAATATTCGATCTCTTGGTTATTTTTTGTTTCAGTTTTGAGTTCGGTTTAGTTTAGTTATCACGATTTAGGTTTCGATTAGTTTGATTTTGATTAGTTTGGTTTATTGGGGGTTAGTCAGACGATTTGGTTTGGTTCGATTTGGTTATAAACGATTGCACACTCTTAAGTCGAATCGGGAGGCAAGATTGGTCTCCTATAGGACTAGACAAGCGAAACCCGAATATCTGTGTCATAAAAAAAAAAAAAAAGGGATATACACCAAAATCTTACATAAAAATTCTTCATTCATGAATCCGAATAATTTGATTTGACTGCCGAGAAGTCAGCAGATCCAACGGCGGCAGATAGACGAGAGGAGGGGGCTGTTTGGTCCGAGGTTGTCAACGTCACCGTGGAAATGGTCAATGCAAATCTTTGACTTTCAATCGGAGATAGACACGACGGTCAAACAAACAAATGACGAATGTCTTGCTTTATTTTCTTTTTTATTTTCACGTTTTTTTGGGTCCCCATAAATAATAATTTATTATATTCGCCACGAAGGAGTTTTTTATTATTATTTGAATTTGAATGGTTTATTGTTATAAGGTTTAAGAGTTTAAGTAAAAGACTCTCTGATGATGTTTTAAAGAGAATGGTCTCTAATAAAGTATCATAATGGGTAAGGTTTGTTCAGATTTGATCATGGAAAAAAAAATTAAAATCAAAATCTATATTTTTATTTTTATAATTATTTAAATTTTTTATTATTTTAATTACATCATTAAATCTATATTTTCTAATCAATTTAATTCATATACTTTAATGTGTATAAAAAAAATAGAGTGATGAGTCAAATTAACTATTTTTTTCATTTGTGTGGTCGAGTCTATATTTTTATTTCTTTATTTTTATATTTTTTATATAATTACTTAATTTTTTTATTATTTCAATTACACCTTTGGACTTATATTTTTTAATCAATTTAACCATTATACTGACCTATTTTTTATGTGGTAATTCAAACTTTTTATTATTTCTATTATATCATTAGATCTGTATTTTTGAATTAATTTAATTTATATATTTTGACATTAATAGAGTATGACATGTATTTTATCATGTTATTTTATTTTTTTTTATACATAAAAATATATGAGTTGAATTAACTCAAAAATTAAGTTTAGAAGTATAATTAAAAAAATGAAAAGTTTAGTTTAAAAATTAAATATAAGAGTATAATTAAAATTAAAATAATAAAAAATTTGAGCACTTATATGAAAAAAAAAAAAGGTAAAAATGTAGAGAGAAAAATATAGGTTTCGTAAATAAAATAAGGTTTGTTGGTACCACCGGCCCATAGCCCTCACCACGCCATTGAAGAAATGCACAGTCAATGCAGATTACTTGTGTGGATGATTGACTATCAATGCGTTTGGCTGACTGTCTCTGTCTGTTTCATCTAATCTAGTACTGGCAAACACGCCCTTGACGGGCAAACGGTTTGAACGGTCACGGATGGACAAAATATTTTTCTTGAAAGCATGATTTCATTATATTATTGTTTTTACATCACATAAATATGATTGGTGTTACACTCTAAAATTATTAAAAAATATATATATATTTTAAAAAGATTAATCCAAGTTAGTCATGTGTTTAAGGTCATTAAGGTCTGGATTAAATTTTCAAAGAATTAAAGGTAAATTAGAGAATTAGATCTCATTTTTATCAAGTTTGAGAAATCTTCTTGAAATTCATGAGATACGATCTTTAAAATCTTATAGTCTATTCAGAGTTCCTTGCTTCTAATTACTAGCGGTATGGATTTTTTTTCAAATACAATATCTCACTCGAGTTTATTTTAGTTTTTATTTTTATATAGTTGCGTGTATTTTTTTTTTATTAATTTGAGTATCGAAAGTCAACTAAAAAAATTTAACCCCACCTTATTTCCTTATAAGTCTAGCTTTCGAGGTTAAAATTTCAAGGCAATGCGGTTTCCTTGCGAGTGACAATTTCCAATGCGTAGATTAAAAGTGGTGTTGGACCCGAAACTATTGTCAACAAAATTGTTGGTTGGAATTTTAAATCTCTTTTGAATTTATATATTTGTAATTATTTTATTAAGGTAAAAAACAAAATGTAATACGATGACGTCATGATTGCATTGAATATTTTATTATGAATACGTTGTCAAGTGATGTGTGGGTTAATTTGGAGTGATGCGAGAAAGAGGGAACTTTCTCTGTTCCTTGTTTGGCCGTGGCTTTTTTTAGTGATTGGAGAGGAGACACGGGAAATAAACCAAGTGGAAGTTTCACGTGTCTGCCTAATTTTGGATTCCATGAGTGGCACTGGGCGGCAATCACCATTCAACAATTCACCATGCCCCATTGTTGATCTAACATACATATCATCATCATCATCATCATCATATAAAAATAGTTGCAAGATTATATTCTTAATTAGAATAATTTAATTTTAACAATTTTCATAAGAGTAAGAACAATACTTAAATAGGATACATTTGTGACTCTCGAAAAGATTTTCGAATGTCGAAATTATTTTATTTGTGTTTTTTAAAACCTTCTCCAAATTAAGAGAATTTTTATAATATAAATTTCGAGATGTAACTTAATTATAATCGAGAGACCATAAGTTCATTGTAGTCAAGAGACTTTGGAGTACGCTATTATAATGTGCCTTAGATGATCTGCGTCTCAGAATCAGACATTTTGTAATATTTGATTGACGACAATTCTATATATTCCATTTACTATTGAATATTTCAAATCAAGCCAACTCAATTGAGTGTGATTTTGTTCATCCCATTTAACGGGGGTTAAAATAATTTCTGTGAAAGCTGACGACCTCTCATCTCTTTTCCTATTTTTGTTTCCCTCTTCTCCAAGTCTGTCTCTCTCTCTTTTCCACATTTCCTTTTATTCTCCAACCAGCCTTATGCTGTTGCCTTTTCTTGCATGTCTACCACTAAGGTTTCCTCGTGTACTGACTGCCCCACCTCATTGCTTAGTCCTCACCTCGCCAACCGTGAGGTATGGATGTAGCGACGAGGCAGTGGTGAGATAGCGGTACAGCAGTGAGGCAACGCGATGAGGCGACGAAGCGGTGGCTTGGCGGTGATGCGACGGTGAGAAGAAGAAGGCGAGAACAAGGAAAGGGAAGAGAGGAAACAGAGAAACCAGATGGGTTTGCAAGGAAAGGGAAGAAAAGAGAGAGAGAGAGAAATAAGATGCATAAAAAACCTCCCAAAATGACCTCTTTACCCCAAACTAATGAAGGGTAAAGTTAAGGGGTTGAACAAAATCGCACTCAACTCAATCAGCTTTAACGTGGGTCCATGGCAATGAAACTTGGCAATGGTCGGGCTACATTTTCATTGGAAAAAAAGAATCCAAGGGCATGCCTAACCTTCCACTAGAATGAAAGAAAGAATTAATAATGATATTTAGTTTTCTAAATTATTCTGAATTGGTACACTTTCCCATATATAGTTGTTCAATAATTGTTAGAAGTAATAATAAAATGACTAATTCGAATTATTTTATAAGACTAGATAACATGGTCTCAAAAGAAAATGCTTTTAAAGTTTCACTTTCTTAGCTAAATAAAAGAGAAAGTGGGGCACTAAGCATAATAACTTCTTCTCGGCTTGAGTTATAACTATTGTTGGGAAGATAAATTTGTCACTTTAGCTTCAAATGCAATACAAATGTCATGTCTTGCATCCACAACTCATTTTAACATCACGAGTCTAAGTTTGAACCTCAAATTCAAATAAAAAAACATAGAAAAACTCTTGAAACTGCTTAGATTAGTACCACATCAATCTAAAATCCAACTTTTTCTAGCTAAGAAAAGGAGGATAATGGGACGACTAGGGTAGCAACTTTTGTTAGTTTAGGTCATAATTGTTATAAAAAAGTTAAGCATGTTACCTTAATTTTATGGTAATGGACCACTAAATAGTATCAATAGTAATTGAATTTTTTATTAAGATAAAAAAAAATTACTGAACTTCAATTTGTAATCAAAAGATCATTGAATTTCAATTTAGTATAAAATTTTATAATTACATATTAAAAAAAGTTAATGAAATGCTGATCCTTTTATAATTTAATATAATGTTCAGTGATTTTTTTTTACTTTAGCGAAACATTCAGTAATTTTTTATATTTTATTATAATATTCATTGATCTTTTGTGTAATTTTTGTGCTGTTTAGCAGTTTATATTATTAACTACTCTGTTAATTTTTTTTAACAATACCTATAAAATTATATATTAAAATAAAATTTAATAATTTTTTTAAACTTTAATATAAAATTTAGCGATTATTTATGATATTGAACCGATAATATACAAGTCAAAGTATTACATGCATGGCATCGCAAGCCTCACTTTCTCCGAGACCTTCGTCCGGTCGGGTTCCGCGTACGCCCAACTCGCTTTTGACTCAGTTTCAAATCAACGCATGAACAATAAGCAAAGTCATAATAGTCCAAATCAAATTTTGAAACACATGTGGACGCCCGATACAATTGAATTTGCTCTCTCTCTCTCTCTCTCTCTCTCTCGCTCTCCATATATAAATATCTCTTTCCCTCTTCATTCCCACCAAATCACTTCGAAGAATTCAACTCCCCCATCATCAGATCCCCATTTGGTTTTTCATTTCAGAACTCAGAAAAGTGATTAAATTTTGAGAGAGAGAGAGAGAGTTCTGCAAAGGGAATTAACATGGCGATGGCCAAAGAAATCATGGGTTCTTCTATGATGGTGGAGAGATCGTCGCTTCTTGCTTCGACGAGAGTGGGATTGAACCGGTTCCGCGTCGACCCAGTTCGGTTTCCGAAAGAAAAGAAGAGCGTGAGGTTGAGCAGGGTTCTGACGGGACCGGTGGCGGCGATCAGTGAGGACATGGTGAGGGCCGCGCCGGTGAGTAGCCCGCTGGGGAAGGCCGTGAAGTTCAAGGTTAGAGCCGTGGTGACGGTGAGAAACAAACACAAGGAGGACTTGAAGGAGACGCTTGTCAAGCATTTAGATGCCATCGCGGATAAGATCGGAAGAAATGTCGTCTTGGAGCTCGTCAGCACCGAAATTGACCCAAGTATGCCATCTTCTGTGCTTTCAAATTCTTCTTCCTCTTTGTTCTGGAACTTTCACTACCCTTCGGGTGTGACTAAATTCCCATTTTTTAGAAACAAAATTTCGGTTCTTTCGGGTCAAATTCTTGTCTTTTGTGCGTCTGATCGCCGGGCTTTGGTTCAGGAAATCATAGTTTTGAGAACTTGGAACTGTTAACAAGGAATTTAATTTTGAAAATTGTGGGAAATGAAATAAAACTTTGCTGAATCGGTGGGTCTTGTCTTGTGTTTTCTGATGAAGAAACGAAAGAGCCCAAGAAAAGCAAGCAGGCGGTGCTGAAGGACTGGTCGGAGAAGTCGAGCTTGAAGGCGGAGCGGGTGAACTACGCGGCGGAGTTCACGGTGGATTCGAGCTTCGGGATCCCGGGGGCGATCACTATGAAGAACAAGCACCAGAAGGAGTTCTTCTTGGAGAGCATCACAGTGGAAGGCTTCGCCTGTGGTCCAGTCCACTTCCCCTGCAACTCCTGGGTGCAATCCACCAAAGATCATCCCCAACAACGGATATTCTTCTCCAACCAGGTCAGACAAATTCTCTCAGATATTCTTTCTTATTGGCTTGCTTCATCATTGCACGAATCAGAAGATTAGTTAATTATCATTTTTCTTTAGAAGAATTGAGGAGGCCGGGCTTTTGTTTTGCCCGTGGCAGAGTGTCGAACAGTTGGTGTGCATGATCAAAAGTAAGCTAAGCGGGACCAAACTCCATTGATTTCTTGAAGGGTCTGATCTCTATCATGGCCCCACCCTCTTAAAAAGCATTTCTCCTTCTTTAACAACCACTCGTCGAGATCTCGATGTGACCCAATTGGGTTTTCTTCTAAATATAAAATTTTCCAATTTGACTTTTATATATCTGAAATATATGATTAATCAATTGAACCTGAAATCCCATGGAAAAGTTGTTTATCATGATTCATGCATGATCCTATCTTAAACTAGTACGATTTCCTTTATTTATTTTTCTTGGAAAATTTGCTTGAACAGCCATGTCTACCGAATGAGACGCCGGCCGGATTGAAAGCCCTGCGAGAGGAGGAGCTGACGAACTTGAGAGGCGATGGCAAAGGCGTGAGAAAATTATCGGACAGAATATATGATTTTGACGTGTATAATGACTTGGGAAATCCTGACAAGGGAATTGGGCTTGCCCGGCCGACCATCGGCGGCGACAAGATACCCTACCCTCGCCGCTGCCGCACCGGCCGCCTCCCGTCCGACACCGGTCAGTCTCCGAATACAGATTTCTATGCGCTTATTTAACCCGTAACATGCAGAGATATGATAATCTAACTTAATAATAGTACAAATTTGTGTGTGCTAATTGCTTGCTTCTGTAACGTGCAGATATGAATACAGAGAGCCGGGTAGAGAAGCCATTGCCGATATACGTGCCGAGAGACGAGCAGTTCGAGGAGAGCAAGCAGATCACTTTCTCGACGGGGCGGCTGAAGGCGGTGCTGCACAACCTGGTGCCGTCGCTGATGGCCAGCATTTCGAAGCACAACCAGGACTTCAAGTGCTTCTCCGACATCGACAGCTTGTACAGCGAGGGGCTACTCCTGAAACTGGGCCTCCAAGACGAGCTCTTGAAGAAGCTGCCGCTGCCCAACGTCGTCTCCGGCATCCAAGCATCCACCCAAGGCAACCTCCTCAAATACGACACTCCCAAGATAGTTTCCAGTAAGCTCTCTCATCGCCATCAAATCTCAAAACCGTCCCAACCTTTATATGTATATATATGTATATTGATTATATAATATTATATATATACGCGCGCAGGGGATAGATTTGCATGGTTGAGAGATGACGAATTTGCTCGGCAAGCAATAGCGGGAGTGAACCCAGTGAACATAGAGAGGCTGCGAGTGTTCCCGCCGGTGAGCAAGCTTGACCCGGAGATGTACGGGCCGCCGGAGTCGGCTCTCAAGGAAGAACACATCGCCGGACATCTCAATGGAATGTCCATACAACAGGTACATATACTCACTTTATTAGGCAATTATTATATGATTTTGGTCATCAAAATTAGCTAAATTACACTCACACTGGAGGTTTTAAGTTTGATTTCTTGGTGACTGATGGCAGGCAATAGACGAAAACAAGCTGTTCATTGTGGACTACCATGACATTTACCTCCCATTTGTTGACCAAATTAACGCCCTCGACGGCCGGAAAACCTACGCCACCCGGACTGTGTTTTTCTTGACCCCAGTCGGCACCCTCAAGCCCATTGCCATAGAGCTCAGCCTGCCGCCGTCGGCCGGAGACAGTTCCCGGGCGAAGCGCGTGGTCACACCGCCGGTGGACGCCACCACGAACTGGATGTGGCAGCTTGCCAAGGCCCATGTCTGCTCCAACGACGCCGGCGTCCACCAACTGGTGAACCACTGGCTTCGCACCCACGCCTGCATGGAGCCGTTCATACTGGCGGCTCACCGCCAATTGAGTGCGATGCACCCCATATTCAAGCTCCTGGACCCGCACACGAGGTACACGCTCGAGATCAACGCCCTGGCTCGCCAAAGCCTGATCAACGCCGACGGCGTCATCGAGTCGTGCTTCACTCCTGGCCGCTACTGCATGGAGATGAGTGCTGCTGCGTACAAGAATTCCTGGCGCTTTGATCTGGAGGGACTCCCAGCTGACCTAATCAGACGGTAGGGAATCTCAGATCATCATTCATTTGTCAACTGATTTAACTCTCCATCTCTGAATTTCTTCAAACTAACCGATGGGGCTGATCGCTTTTTCAGGGGCATGGCTGTACCGGATCCGAGCCAGCCACATGGGCTGAAGCTTGTGATTGAGGACTACCCATATGCTGCCGATGGGCTTTTAATATGGGCCGCGATTGAGAACTGGGTCCGGACCTATGTGGGCCACTACTACCCTGACTCGGCCCATATCGCTAACGACAAGGAGCTCCTAGCCTGGTACGCCGAGTCGATCAAGGTCGGGCACGCCGACCATCGCAATGCGAGCTGGTGGCCAAAGCTAGCCACGCCGGAAGACCTCGCCTCCATCCTCACCATCCTGATCTGGCTCGCGTCAGCTCAGCACGCCGCGCTCAACTTCGGCCAGTACCCCTACAGCGGTTACGTCCCCAACCGGCCACCGCTGATGCGGCGACTGATCCCCGAGGAAGCCGACCAGGAGCATGCCAGCTTCGTGGCCGACCCACAGAGATACTTCCTCTCAGCTTTGCCCGGCTTGTTGCAAGCCACCAAGTTCATGGCTGTGGTGGACACGTTGTCGACTCACTCGCCGGACGAGGAGTACTTGGGCGAGAGACAGCAGCCGTCGACTTGGTCCGGCGACGCGGAGATGGTGGAAGCGTTTTATGGGTTCTCGGCAGAGATCGGACGGATAGAGAAAGAGATAGAAAAAAGGAACGGTGATAAGCGGCTGAGGAACAGGTGTGGAGCCGGCGTGATTCCATACGAGCTGCTTGCGCCCAGCTCTCCACCTGGGGTCACGTGTAGGGGTGTGCCCAATAGCGTGTCCATATAAGTCAAAACAGGGCCCAGTCGTGCGGCCCACAGGAGCCCAAGTGAGGCCCATCTAATCATCCGTGTTAGTGCTATTTATGGTAGAGTATAATTTTGCATATATTTGTTTCTTTAGGAGTGGGTAAGTGCATAGACTAGAGACAACTCTGAGCGTGGTATATTTTTGTAAAATAGTATAATAAAATATTATTGAGTTGCAAAAAATAACAATTTTATCCATTCTCCAAATAATTACCATTTTTCACGAGTATTAAGAAAAATTATTTCACATTGATTGGATACGAGAATGATTGCAAAATAAGGAGATATCACGTGTCATATTCATGTCCCTTTTATTAGGTGTCATGTGTCGTGCTCTTTTTTTGGTTCCTAGAGAAGCCATTCGCATCCTAAACACACCGCTAGGTGGCTTGGGAAATTTGGGTCACACAATGTCAAGGAACTCGCCTAACAATTATAAAGATAACCTAGCCAATGATCTAGCTCGCTCATTGAAAAATTGACATATATAAATAGTATAGTTTTCAATAAATAAAGATATACGTATATAGTTGAATATCATTCCAATATTTACACTTTTTTTCAAGGCTACTTAGATAATTATTTAGGCTCATTTCTTCCTTTAATAGATTATTAGTAAGAGCATGTTTCATTGCACTTACATTTTCAATTTTTTATTGTTGTTTTCAAAATTTTTAAAAACAAAACTAGAAATTTGGTGTTCGACAATCAATGTGTCTATGCAAAAACTAAGAGATTTTGAAAATTTTTCAAAACTTTGAGCACGCTCGAAATGGATAAGGAGATGTCATTATAGTTCTTAGGGATGTGCACGGTGCGATTTGGCCGGTTTGAACTATTTTCAGCACGCCAAATCGCTAGTGCGGTTTGATGACCAAACCAAACCACGGTTTGGTTTGGGTCCAGCCAAACCGCGGTTTGAAAATAACCTATTTAACATACAATTTCCAACCTGTTATAAATAAATAAAACATGCAACATTGTTATGACATATTTAACTATTTAGCAATAATTCTATTCAACATATTCAACAATAACAAAGGGCTACTCAGACGGACCACATTTCTCTCTTGGATTCAACTCCAGAAAAATTCATTTTTTTCTTCATGAAGATTTCAGAACTCACCATGATGCACATTTTGAGGAACCAGACAATAACAAAGGATTACAATTTGACCAAGCTTCTGAATTTTTAAGCAATAACAACAAACAAACAAACACACACTAGCTTTTGAATTTCAGAACTCACCGGTCTTCGCTGTCAGGTAAACGAAACAATTCTCGTTTGTGAGATCGGCGAACTGCTTTGGCCCAAGCTTCAGCCCCAGCGATGTCAGTATGTCCCGAGCTTCCTCTCCTCTGGTTCGATCTACTCGAGCTTCCTCTCCTCTGCCTCGATCTGTCGAGCTTTCTCTTATCTCCGCTTCGGCCCGAGCTTCCTCTCCTCTGCCTCGATCTGTCGCAGCCGGCGATGGAACCATGAGTGTGGGCTACCACGATAATCCAAGGATGAGGAGAAAGAAAAAGTAGAAGGGAAGACGGTGGGAGGTTGCAACAGTAGGAGAGATCGGATGATTTCGATTAGGGGGAACTGGGGATGGGTTGCGCGGGTGGGGGAGGGCCGAAGGGGGTTGCCGATTAGGGTTGCTGAAGTGGGGGATGGGGCTGTCGATTAGGGTTGCGCGGGTGGGGGGGGTTTGCCTATTGCGATTAGGGATTAGGGTTGTGGGTGGGGGAGGGGGTTGCGCGTGCGCGAGGCTTTGGCACTTGGGTGACTTTATATTTTTTTTTTAATTTTTTTTAATTTTTTGGGCAGTTCGGTTTAAACCGAACCGCCTACTATCCAAACCGCAAACCGCGCAATTTGGATAGCCTTCAAACCGTTTCCGACCACGAAAAAAAAATCGATCGGATCGATCTAGTTCGGTTCGATTTGGCCGGTTTCCGCGGTGCACCAGTTTTTTTGAACACCCCTAATAGTTCTTATTTTAGGCAAAGACTCAACCATACTAAGGTGAAATGAGAGATCCCAACGGCTTTAACCAAGTGAGAAAAACATGAGGTTGAGAAACAAAGAAGAGACTATAATCGTCGTTTGCCCTAGGAAAAAAAAGCACTATCACTATCTGAGCATCTGTTAAAAAAGATAGTTTTTTAGTATAGCTTGTTACGCTCATATTAGGATAGTAAATGAGTAGTAAAACGTATTAAATGTTTAAAATTGTTTGGTTTACTTGTGGGGTTTCATGCTTTTATATAGATAAGAGAGCTCATATACTTAGAATTATCATCTTTGAAATTCTTAGACTTTGATGACTTTAAGCTATAAAAAAATTCCCTGTATTAAATAGAGATAAAAATGATATAGTTTCAAATTTTTCGAATATGAGATGAACTAAGTAAAGACAATGTTGAACTCTTGATCTAGAAAAGAGATGAGCCGAATAGAGATATATCTTTTAGATTTGCATGAAGATATGATGAACCAATAATTATTTATCTATAATTGTCACTCAAACTATGTTGAGTGAGAAAAAAACTTGTGATATATCAATTAATTAATTTTTAGGGGTATTTTTCAAGTTATATGTCTTTGTAACTTTCATTATTTTTATAGGATGGTTTAAACAACAATCATTTTTGTAATAACATTAGGATATTATATACTATGATCTAATTTTACCTAAACAAATTAAAAAGTACATTGTAATTGTTAAGTATCACTTAATCAATATTATTTAAAAAAAAATATTTTTTTACATATACATAACATGAACCACTCTTATTATTTATATAATATATATATATATATTATTTACACAAACATAACACAAATCATCTTTGAGTGGGCTGTGTTGCCTAGCACAACACGACATTTTAAACACAGTCCATATGACTTGTCTTGACTAGGTTGAGAATTCGATCACAGAATTACTGAGATCAAATAGATTGAATAATAGATTGAATATGTGTTAAAATTTAAATTAATTCAAACAAGTTGACATGTTGTTTTCATATCTAAATAGGGACGTGGTCACTGTCAATAAAATATGTGGTATAGCCGTGGATACAGTACTTTTTTCTTTACTTATTTTGAGTTAAGGTGAGAAAAATCATAGATTTTTATTTCATTAAAATGAATAGAAACCTTCAACCTTCAAATTGAACTATTATTACAAAAATAATTCTCATATTTATTTTCATTGCAATATGAAATATATAACAACTAGTTTACAACAACCCATAATATAGTTCAACCACAACTAACTATTTCTAAATATGTGATTGACTTATTCAATGAGACTAATTCAAAAAGAGAAACAAATAATTTTTTTTTAGGATTGTATCAACTCCCTCCTCCTTGAAAACACCCTTGTCCTTGAAAGATCTAATTCAACTATGGCGACCATAGAACTTTAGGACTTCCACAAAAAATGTTCATTTCCTTGTCTGTCTCACTATCATTCAAGCAAGTTTGAATCATGAATAGCCTTTTACAATGATGTTCGAGACCAAATTTTTCATTACACTTAAAGCATAAGTCTTTCTTCCTTCTATCTTCTATTTCTTTTATAGTTAATTTCTTGATTTACGATGTTATCGAATCATTTTGAACTTCATCACTCGTGGACATAACTTTGGATGAGATGAGATCATGGGTTTTGTATAACCGAGCCAACCCAATAACCGAAGATAAGGTAGTTGGTTTATTAGCCCAAACATCTATGCGAATGGACTTTTTAAGGCCTCCCACAGAGTAGTTGACTTGTCGGATTTGCTCCATTGGTCTTGCCTTAATCAATAATTTCTCAAATTTATTCTAATAGTCTTATACTGAACCTGTTTGTTGTAATCAAGTTAATTCAACAAAAAAATCCATGTATTGATTTGGCCAATACCTTGAGTTTAGCCCATCTCCAAACTCTTCCCATGTGACTATGTCCAATTGTTATTGTAATAATTGATACAACATATGAACATGTCATCTAGGTGGACTAAGGCAAAAGCAATTTGATTAGGCATATGAATCTCATGTAGTTGAAAGAACTGTTTTGCCTTGAACAGCCAGACAATAGATCGCTCTTCACATCATAGCTGAGGGAAATTAATTTTTACGATTTTTGGAACAAATGAACTAGTACTCTTTCCCTCTTCAGCATTCTGTCGAGCATGTGGCGTGCTGTTTGATGCACTAGGATGGTCAGCGACATCTTGGGTATAGTTGGTAATTTCTACAACCCGATTGCTAAGCTTTTTGAGTGTCTCTGTCAACTTTCATAAGAGCTCTCTATGCCCAGCAACTGTTTCTAGGGTCTTTTCTAAATTTTTCACCCACTGCTCCATAGTCAGACTCTGATACCAGTTTAGTACAACCATAGAAACAGTACTCTTTTCTTTATCTATTTTGAATTAAGGAGAGAAAAATCATATATTTTCAATGAATCTTCAATATTCAAATTGAATTGTTATTGCAAAAATAATTTTCATGTTTATTTTCATTACAACAGAGAATATATCACAGTCAACTTACCGCTAATTCTTTATTAAATGGAAAAGCTGAATTCAAAATTTAATAACTCATAATTCAGTTCAACCATAATTAATTATTTTTAAATATATAGTTGACTTATTCAACGGTGATTAATTCAAAAGGGAAAATAAATTAATTAATTAAAATATTTTTTTTATACTGTATCAGTATGTTTGTCTGTTTCCTCGTAATATCAGTATGTTTGACAGTGGAGGGACAAAAATTGCTGCCCCCCTCCCCCCCAATCGATGCATTGGCTGTAACATTAATGTATGAGTTAGTCGGATAATACTTTATATTAATATATTATATTATATATAAATGTATATATATATATATTTTTTAAAATGTTATATTAAAAACTAAAAAAAAAATTCAAAATATGTTAGGATCGGACTGAATCGTTCTAAAATTTATGAATCCCAATCCCAATTTATTTTAATCTAGAGTTGATTCAAATCGAATTAAACGAACACCCCCTAATAACTAATGTAGTATATGTTCAAATTAATCAGACTTGACCCACATAAAGTGCTGTTTAAAAGTTGTAATGATGCGTGATTGGATTTGAATGAAAGCTTTACTTCAACCCATTAACCTCTCAACTTCAATAAAAAATCAAAAAAGACCTAATGAGATCACAAATGACAAATTAAATTAAGATAGTGAATTTCAAATTCTGCACCTTTTATAAAAGGCGATCAACACTCTAATTATTATGAGCATTTAGTTAGTTTAGTTACCGAGCTGATTGAATTACTCAATTTAAATAGATTGAATTTTTTTTTAAAATTAAATCAAATTGATTAAATAGTTGCTTAAATTAAAAAAATTAAAAATAACAAAGTGCAAGTAGATAGAAGTAATTAGAAGTGAACAAAATTTCAATTAAATACCAAAATAATCGAACCAAACTGTCAATTTTTGTAAAAAATGACATCATTTTTTATATTTCTATTGGTTCGATTATTTTGATTTTTTTTTTTAATACAGGGAATGAATCGAATCGAAAAATTAAGAAACTCAAATTTGGAAATCGAACCAAACTGAATCTCCAATTTCAACTAATTCAATTCAATTATTTAGGTTTAACCGAAATTTTATTCACCCCACAAACTACCGAGGTTATTAGTAGGAGATATTAGTTTTATAATTAGCCTGTTAGTAAATTTAAGTAGATAGCTTGAATGGTTCATCACATTTAACATGGACACTTAAATAATATTTTATATTAATATATTATTATATATTTATACTAATATAATATATAACATAATAATGTATTTATACACGACATCAAATGATCATTTGCATGGGACATTGGCATGTTTTTTTCTAGCAAAAGCAGAGTGGCCGTCTATTATTAATGGGGCACTGCTGGCAGTGGCCGGAGATTATATTTACTGAATCGGCGGTGGGGTCGCAATGCTATAAGTACGAAGTGGTGGTACCACGGGAATCGCGTTTGTCGTGGTTGAACAGTCATTGAGATGCCAGAAAATCATGTTTCTGCCGTGGTACCGTTTATGCTACTTACTTGGTGTATTCCAGTTGAATTGGCTTCAAGTTTGTCGTCGTAGTCATTGAGATGATAGAAAATAGAGAAATTCTATCCGCAATCCACTAAATTACTCTTCATAATCAGTATTTATATTTCTTTAATTACACTCGATTAAAATTTTTTTACTACCCTTATCCAACTACTTTTTCTCTCAACCACTTTTTCTCCTTATTTACTCTTCACAGCCCATCTTCGATCACTTTTATTCAATTTTTGTGAACATTTTTAATCACTTACAGGTATTATCTTCTTGTTTCTACTAGTTTTCATTATGTTCTTCTATTTTTCTCTTTATACAATGGATGATTATATCTAAAAATTGAGAAGATGAAAAAAGTTTTATGAAAAAAATGACAATGAGCATCATCTCATGGACTATAATAAACGACAACAACAACAGCACATCAATATTCTAGTAAGTCATTTTATTTGTAAATTTGGATTTCTTCATGCCACTAACTAGAAAATGTTGAGAATCATAATGATCAAATTTGATTACAATGGATTGGAGTAAGGGTATCGTTTGCAATCGGAGAACCTAAGCTTCCACGCCATTTCTAGTTGGGGAACCCAAGGTTCCCCGACTGTTAGGCGTCGGGAACCTGAGGATTCCTCGACCGTTGACAGTCGGGGAACTCTTGGGTTCCCGACTGTCACAAGTCGGGAACCCGAGGGTTTCTCGACTGTAAGCGGTCGGGGAACCTGATTGCGAGGTTCAAGTTGGTAGGTTCATTGGGGTTCCTCAAAGGGAGGGTAAGTGGGTTCATTCGGGTTCCTTGAAGGGATTGGGTCAATGGTTCCTAGGCTCCCGATCCACGATTCCATTATGTCTCGCATTATTTTTAAATTTATATTTTTTCTTCTGTTTATTTATATCTTATTTATGTTTTGTTTATATCTTGTTATTTTTAATTTATGTATCTTATTTTTGTTTTGATAATAGGGATTTGATCATCAAAATTTAGTGAATGAGAATGTCATGTCGTTTGATGTTAGTTAAACTTTTGTTAGTAATGAGATTTTCAATAATAGGGAAGCACTTATTGAATGAGTTAAGACAGTTGGAAAAGAAAATGGAATGGTTATTGTTATAAAGAATTTTGAATCTGGAGGTATACGAAGAAAATCTAGAATTCGTATTGCTTGTGAACGAAGTGGAAAGTATAAATCATAAAAAAAAAAAAAAAGATAAGACAATAAGAGAAACAAAACGGTAGAACGACAGGTTCTAAAAAGTATGGTTGTCCATTTGAGTTATTTGGTGTTTAATTTTCAAATGACCACTGGATGTTGAAGATTGTATATGGATTGCACAACCATTTACCAGTAGCTCAACTTGAGGGTCATTCATATGCTGACCGACTTACAGAGAAAGAGAAAAAAATTATGATAACAATGTCTAATAATCTTGTGAAGTTTAGAAATATTTTGATGACCTTAAAGGAAGAAGATAAAAAAAAATGTGAGTACCATCAAAACTATATATAATGCACGACAAAGATATGAGCTTCATTCCTATCAAATGAGGGACTGATATAGGGTTGCCAACAACTGGTATCTTCAGAATAGTAGCAACGTCATCTAGCGTGACTGTCATCTCACCAAATGGTAGATGAAATGTGTTAGTCTCTGACTGTCATCTCTCTGAAAAGGCTAACACGACTATAGGATTAACAAACCGATACGTGCATTCTACCAAATGTCTCAACCGAGATCTTACGACAATATCATGAATACATTGCTGATTTGCCAATGGCCAATCAAGAATTATTTGTCCATGACTATTGCACTTCAACACACCTCTTTTCTGTTACAAAAAATAATAAAATTATAATAATTAATTTAAATATAAAATTATTTTCATAATCTATTTTTTAATAAAACTTACATCTCAAGCCTATATGCTAATAGCAACATAATTTTTAGAACTCTTTAAAATAAATAAATCTTTAGGGCCTCCCAAAAATGATTCGGTAATATCATCTCCTAGCGATTGCTTTGGAGTAGTAGTAGATGGTTGCTTCAGAGCACTAGAAGATGGCTGCTCCGAAGCATTAGAAGGTGATGAGTCCAAAGTACTTGGTTGTTCAGAAATATGCGTCACAAACTTTAGGATAGATGTATCAGCTACAAAACGACCATCATGACCCTCTACCCTTCTCCTCCTTGTGGAAGCTTGACGAAATGAAGATCGGCGAGCTTTCTCTACTTATCCTTCTCGAGTACGTGCCATACCTATAAATGAATATACCATATCAATAATTTTTAAAATAATAATAATCTATTACAAAATTAATTTAATTGATATAAGAATGTTATATTAAATGCCTAAATGCATGAAAAAGAAAAGATGACAAATAAAATTGTTTATAATAAGATTAACAACAATTGGATTTATTAAAAATGTGAAGTGTAAAAATATAATTAATATGAAAAAAAACAAATATATGTGTGAGAATAATATGAAATCAATGATATTTTTTAAAAAAAGTATAAAAATTTAAAAGGCCCAAAACTAAAAAAAATAAAAAATAAATACATTATTAAATCCCCGGTTCTAGTTTCTCTAGCCCAGGTTCAAGAAACCTGGAACTATAGGTTTGAATCCCTGAACCTCGCGGTATAGGAGTTTGAGAAATCCCTGAACCGCCCGACCCCTCCCCCACCCTAACGACAACGGTAGCATCGCGACCTTAGTCAGTTGCGATGGTGGCGGCCGCGATGCCACCACCATCTCGGCTGACGAAGGCCGCGATGGTGGTGGCAGAATCTTGGCCGCCACCATCGCAACCGATGGTGATGCCGCCATTATCGCACAAGCTTGGTGCGATGATTGCAAAAATAACACGCGAGAGATTTAATACGTACCTGATTTTGCAGTTTGAATTTCTTCTTATTCGCAAAACATTGGCTGACGATTATTAGGGTTTGTTTGAGGAACATGAGAAATGGTGTGGTTGTGAGGGCATATTTGGAAATTAAGGGTTGTAAAGAGTAATTATGGTGGTTGTAATGAGTAAAAGTTAAATTTTATTTTGAGTGGATTGTGAAGAGTAATTTAGCTACCTGTGGATAGAATTTTCTTAGAAAATAATGTTTCTGTCGTGTGGTACCATGCATGCTACTTGGTGTATTCCACGCAGGCTGACTAAGGCATAGGTCTTAGTGGCCTATTTCTAGGGCCTCCAAAAAGGGGCGCCCAAAATTGGCAACCCATTTTCCTATTTTTCCACTTGTGTTTGGTGTGTTTTGCTGGAAATTTCAGGAATAAACCGAAAATTTTGTTATTTTCATAAGCAAATATGTTGTATTTAGAGACACCAATTGAAGTGGATTTGTCTTATTCTAGTGATACCTCCTTCTATGTGGCTGTGAATGAGGAATCAATCGGTAATCTCCAATGTTCTTTAAGATTTTAGTGTTAGATACTATAACCTAAGGTTAGCCTCGTGTTAAGAGAATATAAGGGTCTCTTCTGCTACTAAGATTTAAATCTTTTTTTTTATATTTACTTGGGTGCACCTACGTAGTGAATTGACTCTGGCATAATGCAAAAATTTATACTATATTATCAATTGAAAAAAAAAAATATTACTTTCTAAATTAGAATTCAAAAATTTAATTAGTAATTTTATATTTTAAAAAATAAAAAATAATAATTTTTTAATAATTTTTATTATTTAAAAAAAATTACTAAACTAATTATCTCCTAGGGCCCACCACCGCTTTGAGTTGGTCGTGTATTCCACCGCTTTAATATCATTTTTACTAAGATATAATTTGTTAATCTTTAAAAAAAAAAAATCATATGACTTTTTATTTAGAATTATCTGGATAAATTTATCTTAAATTTTACAAATAAGATAACGTTTATTGAAATAAGTAAAATAATTTTGTATCAAAATAAGATTGAAATACTTTCCAAACCAAGATATGAAACGATCAAGAAAAGTTGAAATTTTTTTAAGATTTTTATCAAATTATTTGTTAAATTTTTTGAAATGCACTAGAGGACATATGTATCGTTTTTTTTTATCTGTAAGATTCAAAATATGTTTATATTAAGGGGGAAAATAAATATATCTAAAAAATATTAGATAAGAAGTCATGTCACTTTTTTTTCAATTGTTGTCAAATAAGTTTAATAAACGTATTATAAATGACAAAAATCTATAATACTTTTCATATCTAATATTTTTTTTTGTCTATATCTTGTTAATAAACACTACAAAAAAAAAAAATCCATATGGCCCTTAATCCATTCCTGTCGACGTTCAGTTTTATCCGATCGTGATTCATTTGGGCCGTGGTGAATGAGTCCAAGATGCAAGAAGGAAGAAAATAGTTGGGAAGAACACAAAAAGATTTTTACGTAATTCGGCCAGAACGATACCTACTCCACGACCATACCTTGATTATTCTTTCAGAGTGGCGGTATCTCATTATTCTCTCCCCCCTTTATGATATTTCTGACTCTTATTTATAATAAGGGGCCTTTACAATTTGGATAAGATATAAAAATATAAAGATGATATAATGGGGGACAAACAGTTCTTATCATCTACACAAAATTGAGAATGGGATCCTCATTACGAGGAGTATGGTTCGTCTCAAATAAAGTAGGTGGGCCCTGCCTCTAGTAGTTCAATAGTTTTGTCGTTTATGCAAGTTAGAGGGTTTAGGCCAGTGAGCTGAACGATCTAGCGAATTGAAGCTTTATTGAGAGCTCATTAAATCAATCGGTAAGAGCTTGCTAGGAGCATTCGCGGGAGCTCGTAGGAAGCTCACTTGATTCCGTAATATGAGCTTAGATTTCAGGGGTGTGAGTTTTCTTTGATGAGGTCGCCTGGATCTTTTAAGCTCCAGGCGATTGGGCCAGCTCATTAGACTAAGTCTAGCCCATAAGGATAGATGTGAGAAATACATATAACAATTCCCAAAAAAATTAACAAATAGTCTAATAAAAATCTTAAGTCCCGTTTGATATCATGAAAATTTCATAAAAAATATCACATCCGATGAATTGAATTCCATCTTTGTTATTTGACACACTATATTTTTCATAGAATTGAATTTAATGGTACAACCATTAAAACATGTTTGGCCCTATTTTTCATGAAAAATTCTATCTAGGGGGCTGGTTTTTACTTTTCATACAAGTTAGAAAATATTTTCTTTTTTAACTAAATGCTATCAAACGGGCCTTAGAATACTTTTTACCTTTATTTTGATAATTTAATATTTATAAAATTATTTTTTTAGGTTTTGCGTGATAGGGGGTATCCCAATGAAAGCTTGAATTTAATGAGTCTTTTGTGTTATTAAAATTAATTGTGATTCTTATGAGCTCTGACTTTATATAACAAAACTTATGATAATAATAAAAATAGAAAAATTAAGCAACAAACGAGTACTATTAGTTAATATGATTCAATGGACTGGTTGAGCTTATTTTATTTAATTAATATGATTTATTATTAAGTATTATTAGTTAATAATTAAATAAATTATAAATCTTTTACTAATTATTTAGACCGCAAAACTTTTAAAAACTCTCTCTTATTTATTATTTCATATTATTTGTTGTTGTCAAAATATAACAATAAATCTGTTTATAACGGGAGAGTGTCTTAGGTGTAGTTTCTTAGAGATCTGCAAAGAAAGAAACCGTTTAGCTGGGCAGGTGAGCGCTACAATCTTCGGTGGGCATTTTGAGCTCTCTTTTGAATTTATAGGGCGAGACTATTGGAGGTAAGATTGACTCTGTTCTTCACAATTGCGCATGAAAAGTGTTTGGAGATCAAGTCTCTCAAATTTGTAGTCTTTCAAAAGGGTTTCTTGAGCTGTTCGGAGATAGACTTTAAAGTTAGGGTGGCCCACGAGAGTCTTCTGAATAGTAATGGCTAAGCAACGTGTGTATTCTTAATAGGATCTCTCGAAAGTCTCGAGAAAGGTTCTCGGATAAGGTCACTCAGTTGTCTCTTGATCTCAATCATTTGATCTTAGTCACTCGATTGATGTCTCTCAAATCTCTCAATCATCCCGATAACTTGATGCATCGGTAACTTGTTTATATGATTTTTTTTTTCTAATAGGTTTTTGGCCCTATTTCTTTATATTTGGGCCCATTTTCTTAGGCACAACACTATAACATAATACTTTCAATAAATTTTGCAATTTACACAATTTTTAATTATTCTCTTTTTAGCTTTCTAATGATTCTATTGTATATTTTTTGATAAAATTAATTTACAATATATATATATATATATTGGCCAAGATGATGATATTATGATATTATCTCGATGATTCTTAATAAAAGATTTTTCAAATATCCTAAATACTTAATTTATTAATTTTCACTTAGTTAGAAGATGGACAAAGTTGGTAGTATCTCAATGTCATAGTGTGACACTTTAGTGTGTACAATATAGGTGATTTTAGGTTCATATATAACTGCGTATGCAGGTGCACTTCTATCTAAATGTTTTATTTTGAAAAGTTATTTGCTTCCCGCTCAAGAAAAAAGACTAACCTCACCCCAGGAGCATAGATTTGTTAGCAAATGAGGAACCTCATGGGATGATAACTTTTTGGCGTCTCAAGTTCCATGTTCAAGCCTTAATCAGGAAAAAAAGCTCAATGATCAGAAGCGATTCTAAAAAATTAAAAAATATTTATCGCCTTCACGTTTGCAGTTATCCTAGAGATCAAAACTGGTTGTTAGGTTTCTTAATTTACATCTTCTACTGATATCGTGAAGCCGAACAATGGAAAGTGCTCGTACTTATGCATTAACTAAAAAAAAAAAAAATTAACCTCGAATGGACAAATAAGGAATCACCTGAGACTATTTGTAAATATAAACTAAGAATTTATTTATTTATTTACTTGAAGTGTTCAATTGCAATTTAAATGAAATTTTATATGATGAGGATGAAATGTTGCTAATTTTATAGTTTTGTAAATAAATTTAAACAAAGATAAATTTAACATAACAATAAAATAAATTTATTTTATTGAAATACTACTAAAACACTCGAGTTTAATATTTTGACTGACACTCTATATTAATATTTTATATTAATATTAATATAATATAATATATAATATAGAAAATATTAATATAAAATATTATTATAAATATTAAATTTAAATATCTAAATAATATTTTTATTTATTCTGTGTAGATAAGTTGGAAGGTTTCAAAGATTCCAACAAAATACATGGTGTGAAGATGTGACTAAACTTCAGAATTTTTTATGGTTGTTATAACAAGCACTCTAAGATCCCCGTGAAGGCCCGCCTTGATCTGGTTGGTTCATTGTGACTAAGCATTGATTTGCTAAGGATGTCATAATATGTTTAGATTGTGGACCATACAAATTTTATTGGGTCTGGCGTGACAATAAGCATGTTGCTTAGTATTGGGTCTGGTCCCTATGACCCATCCCAGCTTAGCAAATCTTTCATCCCTCCATCTGCATGTTAAGGTCTTTGCGCCCGAAACATGTCTCAATTATCCTGAGATTCTCGACTCCTAATTCACTTGTAATATCCGATGACACACAAATGACTCTTCATTTCTCTCCTATATAAGCTAGTCGGTCATCGGTTAAGGTATGTTTTTTTCAATCCAACAGAAACTCTATCGCCTTAAATTCTTACTTACTTGAGTGTCAGGGTGTTTACAGGTGTCACTCTCCCACCGTGCGGATTACTATTGCCTCAAGACTTTTGTTTGATCAACCTTGGCGCCGTCTGTGGGAACCCCCTAATGGTCCCTACAACTCTTGATAAGGGAAGGGCCGATAGAGCCCCACCACACCTGCCGGAAAGGAGGGGGGATGGTGTGGATGCACTGGGTTCGTCCCACCTCGGTCACCTAAAGGGCGATTGAGAGGCTCACAAGTGCGGTGGGGCTCTTGGTCGTCGAAGGGCGAGAGCTATGAGCTGACCTGTGGCTATGGGCCCATGATGACACAATGTGCGTAATACCCCAAGAGCCCAGAGAAAGGGTAGTATACATCGAAAATAAGTAAAGAAGGAAACAACATCAGTTTGATAACTTTTGGACTGAATGTAGACAAAGAACTCCAGATTTAAGCGTGCTTGACCTGGGGAAGGCTAAGGATGGGTGACCCCACTGGGAAGTTCGCGTAGGCCTATCAAGATAAGTTATCCCGGACCTTCCTATTGCTCGATACTGGGTATTACAAAAATGTGTGTCAATATTTGGCGCCGTCTGTGGGAAACCCTAGGCCCTACGGGCCCTAGCCCTAACCACCCTCTATCACCCCTGAGATGGTTGGTGCCCACGAGCGCCACCACATTTAGGGGGGAGGGCTGGAAGTGCTGCTGTAAGCATCGGTTCTCGATCCCACATCAGGTTGCCCAGAGGGTAACCACTGAGAGGCCCATAAGTGCGATGGGGCTCCTGGCCGTTGAAGGGCGAAAACTAAAGAGCTGATCCGCGACTGTGGGCCCATGATGATGACACGATGTGGGTAATACCCCAAAAGTCCAAAGAATGGTAGTATACATCGAGAATAAGTAAGAAAGAAAATAACACCATCTAGATACTTTTTTGGGCTGAATGTAGGCAAAGAACTCTAGGGTTAAGTATGCTTGACTTGGGGAAATCCAATGATGGGTGACCCCCTTGAAAAGTTCGTGTAGACCCATCAGGGTAAGTTGTCCCGGACCTTCCTATCGCTCGATTTGTGGTGTTACAAAAATATGTGTCAACAATCTTCTTTTGGGTCGGAAGGAACATATAGTAATTTTTAATTAAGATATAAATCAGAAAAAGTGAGATATAAAAAATATTACAAATAAAATTACTTTCCATTGTGTTTGTTAAATTATTTTGTGACTTTTGAAAAAGAAGTCATGTGACTTCTTATCTGAATTTTTCCAGATAAAGTTATCTCTTTCTCTTTCCAAATAAATTTATCTTAATCCTTACAAATAAGAAAAAATGACGCATATGTCTTCCAGTGCATTATAAAAAAATTTAGCAAATAGTTTAATAAAAATATTGAAATGCTCCATAACCTTATCTTGATCATTCCATATATTGATTCGAAAAGTATTTTAACCTTATCTTGATACAACCTTATATTACTCATTTTAACAAATACTGCCTTAGAACATAACTCAAATTCAATTCAATGGTTTCCAATTCTTGACCATAGTTGCAAAGATCATAAGGATGAATTGTGGTGTTTTGTCAATTTATAAGAATGAAAATGACCAAAAAAATGCTTAATGTAGCGGTTGCAGGTATGGGTGCAAATGAGCTGAGCCATTCGAGCTTGACTTGATGTTCGAGTCAATAAAAACTCGTTCCAGTTCATTCGTTAAGTTAAACGAGACAAGTTTGAACCTAACTTTGAAACTCGATTTATAAACGAGTAGAGTTTAAACTCAGTAAAATTTAGCTTGTTAGCTGGCGAGTTGGCTCGAATAGAGACTCATGAGGTGGTTCAATTATAAGTTCGTGCGCTGTCTCGAATAGAGGTTCGAGAGCTAACTCGCTTATAGGCTCGTGAACACCTTGTTAGTTGATATTAATAAAAATTATTAATTTTTATGTTTTTATATATAGGATAACATCACTAAATTCTTTTGCCGCATGAAACAAAACAAAGTATGTGATTCTTGAAAGCTTTTGATATGTTAGTATTTTGTATGTCGATATATGTGATTTGATATATAATTATGATTACTGATTAATATTACAATTTCAAATTGCAGGTTGATATTTGGAGTAACTAATTTGAAGTTGAATTGAAAATATATTTGTTGTGTTGTAATTTTGATTATGTTTGTATTTTGAAAATAACTAAATAAGTAATTTGATTATCTTTTTGTATGGCAAGTAATATTATGTTTATTATAATTTGTGAAATTATTATGTTGATGTTATATTTGTTGTGTTATGGGTATTTCCCGTCCAACTCTATGAGGGCCGGGCCCAACTTATTGGGCCGGTACCACTGGCAAAGGAGCTGACAGGCCTCAAGCTCAGACCTATCAAAGCGAGCTCGTGCATGGCCGAAGCTCGCCTGGAACAATGTCACCTGGGCGAGCCCTCAGCGACCTCGCTGGTTACTGGCTCAGCTAACCAGCTCGCGAGATAAAGACCAAGGTCCAGACGAGCTGACAAGGCAACAGGCCGAAGGCCGCCCTAGCCATGCAGCCCAGGCCCATCGTTCCCGGCCCGCCTGGCTAGCCCATGCTAGTCCCATCTTGGTCCATTCGTAACGACATCATTACCACAGAGCCTGGATTTCCGCGCGCCCGCCTCCAATCCCATCTTCCTTGAATGACAGGTCATCTCGCCGTTAATGACTGGTCTCGTCCACATTAATGAAGGGTCCATCAGCACCTTCTTACAGCATGGACATTCTTCGCCGGCATTAGGAATTATGTCCCATCTCCTAGGACATACATGCTACGCCTAAGGGGAGACATCCCACGATATATAGGCCAGCTCTGGTAAGAAGGGGTAAGACAACTACTTTACATTTGACACATTCTTTTCTCTAAAAAATCCCCCACAGACTCGCTTATTAACTTAAGCTTCGGAGTACCTTGCAGGGACGGGGGACGAGGCCCAGAAGATCAAATACCAAATATCACCAACGTGTTCTTCGGATCCACCGCACCAGGCGGGCCAAAAGAAACATAGTCGACCAATTCTGAACGTCGACATTTTGAATGGCGATAGCTGAGAGCTAACCCGCAGCTGTGGGCCCCACGATGATGACACGATGTGTGTAACACCCCAAGAGCCCAGAGGAGAGTAGTATATATTGAGAATAAGTAAGGAAGGAAACAACACCAGCTGGATACCTTTTGGGCTGAATGTAGGCAGAGAACTCCCAAGTTAAGCGTGCTTGACCTGGGGCAATCCAGGGATGGGTGACCCCCCTGGGAAGTTCGCGTAAGCCCATCAGGGTAAGTTGTCCCGGACCTTCCTATCGCTCGATGCGGGGTGTTACAAAAATGTGTGTCAACATTTGGCGCCGTCTGTGGGAAACCCCATAATGGTCCCTACAACCCCGGATAAGGGAGGGGCCGATAGAGCCCCACCACACCTGCCGGGGGGGATGGTGTGGATGCACCGGGTATGTCCCAAATCGGTTGCCCAGAGGGCAACCACTGAGGGGCTCATAAGTGCGGTGGGCCTACTGGTCGTCGAATGGCGATAGCTGAGAGCTAACCCGCAGCTGTGGGCCCCATGATGATGACACGATGTATGTAACACCCCAAGAGCCCAGAGGATGGTAGTATATATCGAGAATAAGTAAGGAAGGAAACAACACCAGCTGGATACCTTTTGGGCTGAATGTAGGCAGAGAACTCTCAAGTTAAGCGTGCTTAACCTGGGGCAATCCAAGGATGGGTGACCCCCCTGGGAAGTTCGCGTAGGCCCATCAGGGTAAGTTGTCCCGGACCTTCCTATCGCTCGATGCGGGGTGTTACAAAAATGTGTGTCAACATGTTGATTATCAGGTTGTGTTCATTTAGGTATATTTGTTAGTTATCAGATTAATATTTATTTTTATTATAGATCAGTCTATTTGATTTTTTTTAAATAAAACTTTGATATATTTTAGTCCGATCTCGAGCCTCAGCTTGAGCTTGAGCTCAGATTGTCAATCAAATTAGCGAGCTAAGCCCGAGTCGAGCTCGAGCTCAAGCTATGCTAATCAAACTCAAACTTGAGCTCGAGCCAAGCTTCTAGACTCAATTCAAACTTGAGCTCGAGCTTGAAGCTATAATAAAATTTGTTGAGCTGAGCCGAGCTAAGCAAAACTCGACTTGGCTCATTTGCACCCCGAGCTGCAGGCGATTTTTTCTACCAAGATAACCATTGTCATGTACTACCCCTGCTATCGCATTAACCAGGCCACATAATGATATTTATTTTACATTCTTTTATTATTATAAGTTAAAATGCGATATATCAATCGTAGTACTATAATTATAAATTAAATAAATTATATCTAGATTCTTTTTGGTTTCGGTCATTAACAAGAAAATCTATATCCAAACTTTGGATTAATTTTTTGCTCGGACACCTCATATAAAGATATTTGTAAACTAACAAAAGAACTTTTAAAAATGTTTTTAAACTATAAATTATGTTGGCGCATTACTTATTTCAATTTGATACAATTCAAAGCTTATAGTTTGACAACTGAAGAAAAAAACAACTTAAATTATTCTTCTTTTTTTAAAAAAAATAAATTCATGACGTTAACTACCATTCCGTTTGATTGCTCTAAAAGTCTTAATGTGTTTATATTTATATTGATAATATATAAAATATCAATATAAAATATCATTACAAATATTAAATTTAAGAATCTAAATAATATTTTTATTTATTTCGTGTAGGTAAGTTGGAAGGTTTCAAAGGTTCCAACAAAATATATGGTGTGAAGATCGATGTCACTAAACTTAGAATTTTTTATGGTTGTTATAGCAACCACTCTAAGATCCTCGTGAAGGCCCTGCCTTGATGTGGTTGGTTTATTGTGATTAAGTATCGATTGTTGATAAAGATGTCATAATATATTTAAATAATGGTTCGTATTAATTTTATTGGACCTAGCCTAACAATAAGTCCATTGATTAATATTGGGTCTAGTCTGGAAGACCCATCCCATCAACGTTAGCTCAATAGCATCCTTCTTTCTCTCATCGCCATGCTTAGATCTTTACACCTGAAACAAGCCTCAACTATCCTGAGATTCTCGACTCCTAATCCACCTACAACAACCAGTAACACGCAAATGGCTCTCTCCTTCTCTCCTATATAAGCTAGGTGGCCATGAAGTAAAGTATGTTCTTTTCAATCCAATAAAAACTCCCTAAACTCTTATTTACTTGAGCGTCGGAGTGCTTGCAAGTACCGCATTCTCGTCGTGTGGATCACTGTTGCCTCAAGACTTCTGTTTGATTATCCCCTTTTGAGCTAGAAGAAACAAATAATATTTGTTAATTAAGATGGAAATCAGAAAAAATGAGGTATAGAAAGTATTGTAGACAAAATTACTTTCTATTGTATTTATTAAATTATTTTGTAACTCTTGAAAAAAAAGTCACGTAACTTTTTATCTAAATTTTTTTAAATAAAATTATCTCTTTCTCTCTCCAAATATATTTATTTTGATCCTTACAAATAAGAAAAAAATGACGCATATGTCCTCCAACACATTCTAAAAATGTTAAAAAACAATTTGATAAAAATACTGAAATATTCCATAGCTTTATCTTAATCATTCTATATGTTGATTCAAAAAACATTATAACCTTATCTTAATACAATCTTATCTTATTTATTTTCACAAATATTACCTTAGAACATAACTCAAATTCAGTTCAACGATTTTCCACTCCTGACCTTAGTTACAAAGATCGTTAGGATGAATTATGGTGTTTTGTCAATTAATAAAAATAAAAATTACCAATAATCACTTAATATAGCGGTTGCAGGGGATTTCTTCTATCAAGATGACCATTGCCATCTACTACCCTTGTTATCCTCATTAACCAAGCCACATAATTGGTGTTTATTTTTTATTATTATAAGTTGAAACACAATATACCAATCGTAGTATTGTAATTATAAATTAAGTAAATTATATCTAAATTCTTTATGATTTGGGTCATTAACAAGAAAATCTATATTCAAAGTTCGAGTTAAGTTTTTGCTCGGATACCTAATATAAAGATATTTTTAAACTAATAAAAGAACTTTTAAAAATGTTTTTAAAGTAGAAATTATGTTGGCGCATTACTTATTTCAATTTGATTCAATTCAAAGCTTATAAGCACAAACAACTTAGATGATTCTTCTTTTTTTTCTTTTTTAATTTTCATGACCTTACCTACCATTACGTTTGATTGCTCTGAAAGTCTTCCACAATTTTCCGGGAAAATGAAGAGCAGTGGGAAAGAAATTTTCTGAGCCGAGTCAGTGGTCAACCCATTCATATTATATTATCTTCTTTTTGATTCCCTTTTTCCATGCAATTGCAGAGAAAGGACATTCCAACGAAACTTGAAAACGACTTTAAGTTTTGATCAATGGAACAACCATGATGTAGACTTCTTGGCCGATTCCAGCCGTCCGATTTTAATCTTATTAGTGTCGTGTCAGTAGTGGTTTGGTTAGACATCGAATCATGGTCTTAGATTTGTGTGCCAAACTCAATTATTAACCAAATTTAATATATAAAATTAGGATTTCAAGAGTTTGAGATGATGGGTTTAATTTAATTGCGTTCTAACACAACAAATTTTATTTTTTTCTTCTTTTGTCCACATTCACAAGGATTAAATTCACATCAAATTTAAAGTTTATGGGTTGGATTTTGCCCAAATTTATAATTTAATTATCCTACAGTTTGAATTTTTTATTATTTTAATTATATTTTTAGATAATATATTTTAAAATTAGTTATACACTTTGCAATTAAAGCTTACAATACACACACGTTTGTAAAAAAATAGTTAATAAGTGAAAATCTAAAAACTAGAAATACACCCAAACAAAACTTCAGTCAAATGTTGCTATTAACGATGGCAGTGACACTCCTTGGCATTTTTTCCAAACCTTTGTTTTTGGTATTGAAAAAGGAAACGTCACTACTAACAAAAAATTGATTCTAGTCACTCCACACACCACAATATTCACCACTAGGCCCTTCATCCAGTGATCTTTACATTCACGATCGGATCTATCCTACCACCACCATAATGTCTCGTCGCTCATGTTTTTCACCTTTAACAACGACACATTTGTCATTGCAGTCCACATACTCGCTCTGCTAAAGAACGACAATTTCTTTTATACATCTTTAATTAATCTCAAATGTGTCGACAACACAAATCATTTCACCCAAAGTAGTTGCATATCAAGGTCCTTGCATTTGCAACGTAGTTTCCAATCAATTGCAATGCAGAAACACACACACATGGGTCACCCCTCGCGGTCTTTATTTAACATTCCCAAGTCTTCTTCTTCTACTTTTTAATTCATCCAATTAAGTTATTGTAAGTACTTGACCTTGGACTTTGAAGTCTTTGCACCATAAAATTAAATTATTTATATATATATATATGTAATTAGATGTGCCTCAATAAAAATTCATTAAATGACATTTGATAATAATAAAATTATTTAAGAAATTAATTATTATTTTAAAAAATAATGAATGCTTTTTTAAAATAAAATAAATACACTAAGAAGTTGTAGTTGAATTATATTATGGGCATTGAGATTGAAGTTGTTTGAGTTTGGAAAATTTTGGTACTTAAAGGTAATATTTGTTAATTAAGATATAAATAGAAAAAAGTAAAATATAGAAAATATTTTAAATAAAAATATTTTTTATTATATTTATTAAATTTATTTAACAACTCTTGAAAATGAAATTATGTAATTTCTTATTTTAAATTTTACAGATAAATTTATCTTTTCTTCTTTAAATAAATTTATTTTAAACTTTATAAATAATAAAAAATAACACATATGTCTATTAATATATTTTAAAAAAATTTAATAAACAGTTTAATAAAAGTGTTAGAATATTTTTTTGCTTTATTTTAATATTTCAACTTTTCCTAGAGAGCATTCATATTTATATGTAAAGAATGTAATTTATAAAATAAAAAATTGTGTATAAATAATATTGTTTATGGAATATTAATATTAATAAATTATATTATCTTTCCTATTTTTGAAAAGGGTAAACGTAAGGGTCCGCAAGCACAATTGCTTGAAAAGAGAGGCCACTCGACTATATAAATAGGGATTCGCAGGCTTCAACATCCATCAACACTCCGACCTTCAGAACTGCCCTACGGCCACCACTTCAACCTCCGCCGCAGCAATGGAAACGCTATCATGGGCATCCTTTGCCGCCGCATGGCTGGCGACGGCAGCTCTCCTCCTCCTCTCAACACATCTCCGCCGCCGCCGCAAGATCAACCTGCCGCCAGGTCCCAGGCCGTGGCCCATCATCGGCAACCTCAACCTCATCGGATCACTCCCGCACCGCTCAATCCACAACCTGTCGCAGAAGTACGGCCACATCATGCATCTCCGCTTCGGCTCCTTCCCCGTTGTTGTCGGCTCCTCCGTGGAGATGGCCAAGGTCTTCCTCAAAACCATGGACGTTACCTTCGCTTGCCGCCCCAAAACGGCAGCCGGAAAATACACCACCTACAACTACTCCGACATCACGTGGTCGCCGTACGGGGCCTACTGGCGGCAAGCTCGGAGAATGTGCCTGATGGAGCTGTTTAGCGCGAAGCGGCTCGAATCGTTCGAGTACATTCGGGTGGAAGAGCTGAACTCGTTGCTGAAGGAGCTGTACAAGTGTTCCGGCGAGCCCATCTTGCTGAAGGACCAAATGTCGACGGTAAGCCTGAACGTGATCAGCCGGATGGTGCTAGGGAAGAGGTACCTGGACCAGGAGGAGGAGTCGCCGGTGACGCCTGAGGAGTTCAAGAAGATGCTGGACGAGCTGTTCTTGCTGAACGGCGTGTTCAACATCGGAGACTCGATCCCTTGGATCAATTTCCTGGACTTGCAGGGGTACGTGAAGAGGATGAAGGCTTTGGCGAAGAAGTTCGATGTGTTCTTGGAGCATGTGCTGGACGAACACAACGCCAGGAGACAAGCGGAGGGGGAGAACTTCGTGGCCAGGGACATGGTCGACGTTCTTCTGCAACTCGCCGATGACCCCAATAACGAGGTCAAGCTAGAAAGGCATGGAGTCAAGGCTTTTACCCAGGTATTCCTCTTTATCTTTATATAAACAGTTAGTGTCACTCAAATATATTCAACTGTTGCACACGCACCCTACCACGTTTACTGGATAGTAACACCAAAGTTGGGATTTTTCTTTTAATATTATGATAAATGCATTATGGATCATAAAGTATGTCCCCACTTTCTTATCCTTACAATTATTAACATGATTTCACCAAAAGATGTTTCGTCTGCGGACCCAGAGGGCTGCTATCTAGCTAGCTTGCTTTATTAGGGATTGCTATATTATTATTTTGAGTCTTAAGAGTGACTTACTTAGGTGATTATGATTGATTTGCCCATAGGATCTACTCGCCGGTGGAACCGAGAGCTCGGCTGTGACCACAGAATGGGCAATCTCCGAGATAATAAAGAGACCAGAGGTTTTTGACAAGGCAGTCGAAGAGTTGGACCGAGTCATCGGTCGAGATAGATGGGTGGAAGAGAAAGACATCCCGAAGCTGCCTTACATAGAGGCTATTGTCAAAGAGACGATGAGAATGCACCCTGTAGCACCGATGTTGGTCCCTCGGTTCTCTCGCGAGGATTGCCAGGTGGCCGGCTACGACATTCCCAAGGGAACTCGAGTGCTGGTCAATGTCTGGACAATCGGAAGGGACCCTTCGTTGTGGGATGAGCCGGAGGAGTTTCGACCGGAGCGGTTCATCGGAAAGGCAATCGATGTCAAGGGGCAAGATTATGAATTGCTGCCATTTGGGTCCGGGCGCAGGATGTGCCCTGGATACAGTCTCGGGTTGAAGGTGATCCAGGCCAGCTTGGCCAATCTTCTCCATGGATTTACATGGAGTTTGCCCGACAACACGAAGCGAGGTGATCTAAACATGGAGGAAACATTTGGACTCTCCACACCTAAGAAGATCCCTCTGGTTGCACTTGTCCAGCCTAGGCTTTCGCCAGAACTTTACAAGTAATCTCTGGATATGGTCGTCTGGTTTTGTATGTCTCAATAAGTATTACCATTACAAAGAAACTTGTGTGTAACAGGGTTACCGATTAAAACTAGTTTTGATCTATCTGTATTAGTCGCCACTCCAGTTCACAACTTATGTGTAAGCAAGTACTTCAATACTATATTATTTGGGCGAGAAGTTGCTTCGAGCTCATATTAGTCGCGAGTTGAGAAGGAAAATTTAACTCTATGAAAAAGTATTGTTAATTACTTGAAAAAAATACTTATATTTCTGTGAATGTCAAAGTATCATGTTCAAATAGTATTATAGGAGGTGAAGCTTGTGAGACTAATGAACTGGCCATTCTCACCTTTGCAAATGCAAAAAGGTCTCATTTTGGTCGTTGGGCTTACCTTTGGTTGTGGGGGGTTTTTGAACATTTAACCATTTCATTCATACAATAGTAACAACGGGGAAGTTGCTCCAAGTTAATTATAACTTCACTGGCAAAGGGTGTTAGGTCTGGAAAGTCTGATTGTTTCCGCCATGTCCAGATCCTCCGACTTCGTATCATCGGGAAAACCCCATCTAAATCCATGGAGAAGATTGGCCAAACTGGCCTGGAACACCTTCAATCCAAGGTTGTATCTCAGACACATTCTACGCCCAGACTCAAACGGTAACAACTGAAAAGCCTGCCCCTTGATGTCGATCGCCTTCTCAATGAACCTCTCTGGTTGAAACTCCTTTGGTTCATCCCACAAAGCAGGAGAATTGAAGATGAAGATAAGGAGAGAATCTGGAGAAGAAATTGGAAAATTGAAGAAGTAGGGTTAAAAAGAAGTGGGCAGGACAAGAGGGGGAGTGTGCGGCGGAAGCCGCAGTAAGCAGGGAGGATTCTTGGTGCGGCGGAAAACGAGAAGAACAGAGGAGAACAGGGGCGGCGGAAGAAGACGAACAGAACGGCTGTGAGGCAGAGAGAGATCGGCGAAAGCTCGGGCGAAGCAGGGCGGCAGGCGTGACCCACGGAGCTGAAGCACGGACCAGATCTGGGTCTTAGATCCGAAGCAGATCTGAAGCAGGGGAGCATTCTTATTTAGTTTAATTTAATTTCTTTATGCTCTCACTGTTGATTTGAGTTCTAATTTATTTCTCTGTAATTTTATTAAACTAAGAGCATGATTTAAATTATGTTTAGTTGTGTGGTAATAATTGTAATGCTTGTGAATATTTGATCACTATTTACATGATTTGATATCTAGTCTTGAGACATAAAAAAATGATTAAAAATAAAATTTAATTTTTTTATATAACTTTTAGCGTTAAAACGACTCACAAGTCACACCATAATCTAGGAATTTCACAAATCATAATGTATTTTTATTTAATTAATTTTTTATAAAGTATAAGAAATTATTAAATGAGAGTAAACTCGTCATAAACTACAAATAAGAAAGCAAATATATTAAGAGATTTCGCCGTGACATACTTAATTCATCAATTCATTCACATAAAATCTATAAATTGCATTACATAACTAGATTGATACATGTGTCTTAATTATCAAAATATTCATTGATTTTTCTTGTTTGAGTCACCATTTGAATCATTTTTTTTAAATTAATTAATTTAATCAAGTTCTTTAAGATTTAATAGGTTTAACTTAAGATAGATAATTCTATAATTCTATACTTAAATAAGTTAGCTCTTAAGGAATTAATATTTAGATTCATATCCATTATATTACTTAGGACAAACTAATATAGGATTATTAGAGTCCTTCCCTCTCGTCTATATGTTGACAAAAACTCTAGTTCCCTTGAGAATTAATGTCATAGCCAGCCACCTCGAGTTCCCTAATGTCATAGACAATGGGCCCGTGCGATGACCATATGATGTCAGGGTAGTTGCTGGTGAGGGAGAGCAAAACTCTCTCATGTCACACACAGGCCCTGCCCCGGATTCTTCCCTGGATGATAGATATATATACTAGGGATAACCCGTAAATGAAGACATGATGCAATTAAAAAAAATTAAATAGGGATAACCCGTAAATGAAGACATGATGTAATTAAAAAAAATTAAATATTAAATTTAAATGTGAAATAATCAAAATCTATTTAATTAAAAGTCTAAATTTGTCCTATCTCACGTGTCTAAAGATAATATATATAGTTTTTAAATATAAAATAATTAAACAAATAATATAAACATGCATTAAATTAAAAATCATTTGAAATAAAAAAAGTCAAAATGTAGATACTCTGGAAATATGATACAACAAATATATCAACCTGTTTACAAAACTTATATATTTCATAATCATAATCAAATCATGTCATATGCACACTAAAATCTAACTATGTACTAATTACCACAACATTATTCTTCATACACAAACAACTATATCAATACTTGTAAAAATGACAGACAAAATAAACTCATAAAATTTTTCAATCATATATTACTTTAATCACAAAAAAAAATGATATAAACTACTTATAAATCAATCGCTATCTTAATGAATAAACCAAAACCAAGTAAGAGGTACTAAATTATATTTTGGGTCACTAAAAAATTTGCTTAATTCAAAAACCATGTAATGAGAGAGTATCATTTAAAAATGTAAATTAAAATTAATGCAAGAAATTTTTAATTTTTCGACAGAATATCCTTTGAAAATATGATAATACCACAAATATATCAATCTATTTACAAAACTTATATATTTTATAATCATAACCATACCATGTCATATGCATTTTGATTACCACAAAACATCAAAATTTTAACCATCATCATGCCTAAACATGACTATTTATCAATTGCTTTAGGTATCAAAATAATAATAAACATGTATGTTAGAGTTAATGAATTAGAGTAGTTATATTTGGTGCATATTGACTTATTTACTCTTGTCTAATTTTGTATATATCTTGGCTAGAGTTACAGTTAATGTATTAGAGTAATTTCTGCTTTATTTGGTATAGCATGTATGTTAATTTGTGTGTGTGTGTCTGGACTTTATGTAATTTGTGTGGTGGTTTATATAATTTTTTAATTTTTTTTTCTGATTTGAGCATAGTATAAGAGTTAAGATGAGATTCTAACCTCCGCCACAAACGGTGGCGGCACCGCTGCTTCTCCACCAAAGCCGGCGCACCACCGCCTCTGTATCTTTATTCCTCCGCTCCCATCTCAGCCGCTACACCTCTGTTGCGACCACCTTTCTTTTATTCATGCAAAGATTATATATATATATATATATATCTATTAATATAAACTAAATTACTCAAAAATATTTAAACATGTGTTGAGTTTTAAATAATGTTCGTGAACATTACTTAATAAAAAATATATCAATTCTAATGATATTTTGTGTATAAAAATTTCAAAATTCTATTAATAGCAATTGAATTAAAATAATAAAATAAAATAGTTTCAACAAAAGTCTTTCAAATAATTTGCTCAGCAACACAAAAAAAAAAAAAAAACAATTCAAGAATTGCAAGCCTCTCATTGAGGGTTCATAGTTCATGTAACCATTTTATCAAACATCTTTTGCTCATCCTATCAACCAACCTCCTAGCTACCATCATAATCACTTCAAGAAAAAATTTTTCAGTAACAATAGATTCAAAGATATACAGAGTCGGATGCAACTGCAATCAACGAAAAGCTGGAATTAAGATCGTCAGTAATACCTTTTGCCCAAACAATTGAGACAGCATTATACCTTGCAATTAGAATGGAAAACCCAATTCCAATAACTTATTGAATTATCATTTTCAAAACAGTCACAGACCTATTGCCATCGCGAGTAGGGCAGAGACATGGATTGATAACCAAAGGATCATACAGAGGAGATCATTCTATGGTTGATTTTCCCTGGCACAATTTACAAGGATAGAACCCTTTTCTCTTGCATGCTCTACACGGCAACGCGAACTTTTTCTGTCCAAATTCAGATCCAACCCAAATAACGCCAAGAATATACATTCATACTCATTCATACATTGATTCGTTGGATATGCAAGGGTGTAATGTGTAATGAGCTTACCCGTTTTGGTCTCTTCTGCGCTTTTCGGCTACTGTCGAGCCACAACCAGCCACTGTTAGCCATCGCCATCCCTCTGTTCTTCTCCCTCTTAGATCCACTACACCAGTCTTCTCCCTCCACCATTGGACCAAATCCGCCATCGCACCTGTCTCTTCATCTCCTCCGCCATCCCTTGTCATGAGCACCAGCACGTCGCCCCTTTTTCTGTGCTCGCACCGCCTCGTCCCCACTACCGCAAAGAACACCGCCACCAGTCATCGCCCCCATTCGCTTGGCCATCGCCATTAGCATCGTTGCTCGTCGTCTGCCCCCCTCAGGTTCTTACCCTTCCCTCTGTCGTCGCCCCCCAATCAGCCCCCCACCGTTCGCATTACCTGTTGTTGCCCCTCGTCGCCGCCACTCGCAAGTTGCCCCTCCCATTTTCGGCGTGGGTGGGTGGGTCTATGAGAAAGAGAAAGAGAGATAGGGGCTGGAGACGGGGATGGGTGGGTGGGTGGAAGGGAGAGAGAGAAAGACAAAAGGAGAGGGAGAGAGACAGTGAGATGGTTGCACTGTGGGCGGAAAAATTTTTAATCTCAGCCATCAAATGTATCAAAAATTGATCCCACCCATTGAAATGTCTCTCTTTTAAGATATTTTCAAAAACTGTTATGCCTTATCATGTAGATATATATATATATATAGAGAGAGAGAGAGAACAAAGGATGAGAGACTAAGTAAAACTCTCACGTTCATAGCCTTGTAGTCATTCATACACCGTCTCTGACATTACCATTTTGAGTCTTGGACAAATAAGGGGTGGACAAAAAAAATAAAACTTTTATAGTTTTCTTCATGAAGGGTTGTTAGACAAATCGTGAATTGATTCTTCCACTCTAATTTAAGTATTGTTGACATACATTTTTGTAATACTCCGCATCGAGTGATAGGAAGATCCGGGACAACTTACCCTGATGGGCCTACGTGAACTTCCTAGGGGGGTCATGTTGTATTTTCTTGTAACTGGCCACACCACCACAAAGCCAAGAGCAATACCAATGTAAGAAATTAGTTAGGTTGATTGTATTGCTTAGTGTTCTTGAATCTTTGCAATCTGATCCCTGTACTGTTCTTGTGGCTGTGATTTTCTCCTTGCTATCTGGGTTCTGTGTACACTGTTCATCCTGTGTTATTCTTGTTCCATTTTGTGTTGTTGTTGGTCTTTTGTTTTCCTTGCAAAAACAGAACCAAAGATGGCACCTATGAAGATGGAACTTGAAAAGTTCGATGGTCACAATGATTTTGGGTTGTGGCAGTAGAAAATGAAGGCCATCTTGGTACAAAACCGGTGCTCAAAGGCACTGGTTGTGCCAAAGGATGAAAAGGATAAGAAGGAGTCTACTCCTTCCGTGGAAAGCCAGGAAATGGATGAATTGGCTTATAGCCTTATTATCCTAAACCTAGCTGACAAGGTATTACGACAGGTAAATGGTATGAACACTGCTGCAAAGGTATGGTCAAAACTTGAGTCCCTTTACATGGTAAAATCTTTTACTAACAAAATTCATTTGAAAATAAGATTATTTGGTTTTAAAATGGACTCCTCAAAGTCTTTAGAAGAAAATTTAGATGATTTCAATGTAATTACCATAGGTTTGGCTAACATAGATGAGGTAATATCATATGAAAATCAAGCAATTATTCTATTGAATTCTTTGGCAAAATCCTATAGAGATTTAAGAACTGCAATAGAATATGGTAGAACTTCTCTAACTCTAGAAGATGTCTTATCAGCCCTAAGATCAAGAGATCTTGAAATTAAGAGTGAACAAAAATCTTTTTTAGTTGAAGTTCTATATGTTAAGGATAAGTCAAATAAGAAATCTTATTCTAGAGGAAATTGTGAGTCTAAGTCTAAGGGTAAAGAGAATTCAAAACCGGTGACCTGTTGGTTTTGTAAGAAAGAATTTCATCTTAGGAGAAACTGTCATTCGAGGCAGAAAGAAAATAAAGAAGAAAATGCAAATCCCTTTGAGGGATGTGAAGGTGGGGACGGACAGTTTATCTTTGGACTCTAGGCATGAAAAGGCTAGGGCACATTGGTCATAAGAGGGCAGTTAGAGTTAAGCATGTTAGGCAAGTTTGGATTCGATTAGGTTAGTATCCTAGAGAGTTTTATGAATCCTGTGTTATGGGTTGTAGGTTCTCATAGATGCCTATGTTATGGGTGATTTCCATGGGTAATAGGTTGCTTTCTCTATCTTTTGGGGTTTGTTCCCATGTCCCTATTTTCTGTCTAGGGCCTGATAATTTTCTTTCCTTTGTTGATAAATATTCTGTAAAGATTTTGGAAATTTTCCTTTAGGTCTAAAAGTGAACCTTTTGAGAAGTTTAAAGAAGTGGAAAGTCTTTGAATATTAAACAGGAAGAAAATTAAGTTTAAAGAACTGATGTAGGTCTAGAAGTTGATATGTGCCTAGTCTTGTAGAATTAGATGAACCTGATCAAACTGATAATATAGAGTTTGAGGTGGAAATTTGTCAATCTTAAGGTGGAAGCTTAGGAAATTTTTGAGTCTAATGAAAGTCCTAGTGTTAATCCTGATGCCTTGTTCACAGAAATCTTGATAGAGGTTTCTGTTGCCCACGATGAGGCATGTATTAATCGAGTTTGTCTCGAGTCAAAGTTTGAGCAAGTTTTGTCGTTGCTCAATGTGCTCTCGTTGTAGTTGGGAGAATTGTAGGGGTCTCTGGTCAGATCCACTATTTAATTCATTCTTGAATCAAGGTGGAATTTGTTAAGATTGGTGACTCAAAATGTATTGGGTAAAATAATTTGGATTTGGGCCGTGGGTTTATGCAGCCCAATAAGCCCGGCCCATGTCTTGTTTACTTCCTGGTTAATTTCAGCCGTGTTCTTTGCCCTAAGTATATAAGTTCTCTTTAGGCAATAGAATCGTCACTTCTTGCAAACCCATTTTGTTCACACTGTTATGCACAAACAGATCTGAGAATTGAGAGAGAACAGATCCAAGAAGTAATATCGGAAGAAGAACTTAAAGATCGCAAAGGTAGGAAATGCAAGGTAAAATCCATTTTTATTCCCTGTATGTGTATCACATGTTTACTGTTTTTCTTGGGAGAGAGAATGGTGAGTTTATGAGTGTTGGGATTGCTCGGGTTTTATGGAGCAATGTATTCTGTTATTTGAGTTTGTATAGTTTGCGCTTTTGATCTTGATGTATTGTTCTAGTTTTTCCATAGGAGCTTGAGAGAGGTTCTTATGTCTCTCAGTGTAATCGATTATGTAAATCTCATGTGTATATATTTCTAGTGGATTGACTAGAGGCGGAGCCTTTACCATGAGTAGGATTCGTTTGGATCCGAACACGTATATATTGTGTTCTTGCGTGTGTGCATTGTGTGGTTCATTTCTATTTCGATTTCTATTTCTTGGATTGGTACTGTTCTTGGCTTTGTGGTGGTGTGGTCGATTACAAGAAAATACAACAAGTGGTATCAGAGCCACTCAAATAAGATCAAGATCCGAGGATCACGAAGTCAATTTCGGTGTCAAGATCCAAGACAAATCCGAAGGCAATCCAAGAACGAGTACAGTAAAGAGCCATCGGAGACTAAGAACAGAGAATGCGATTGAGCCCTAACCCGAAGGCATAATGAAGGTGTTTCATATCACGACGTTGAACGATCTAAGGAAAGATCGCAATTCCGACATGAAGTCTGAAGGGGACTCTTGTGCCAGATTCGACCGAAAACAAGATCAAAAATAGGTAACTTAGATCGGTGTTCGATCTTGATCACTGACTAACTGTAAGGTCACTATTTCCTTTACTTTTTAATTCGGTGCCTTAATTTTTCGCCTTGCACTATGTATCGCGATTATATCTGTTGTGTGTGTTCTGTGTCTGCGCTTATTCTGATTACTTGCTGATTGAGTTATTGTTGCGATTAAATGCAAGTTAGGTTACAGCAAGCATATTAATCTTGAATACTATGCAGCGTATGTCTTGAATGCACAATTTTGATACTCTGATTATTAATCTTGTTCTTCTAGTTTGCTGACTTCTTGAGTTTTGTTGTTAGAATCAAGATTAGGGTTTAATTGAACTTCCAGTGAGTGATTCATTACTTTGTTCAGTTGTTAATTTTCTATTGGTCTTGTCTTGATGTCAAATATTCCCTTCTAATTGGTTGTGAGTCTTGAACCAATTTGGCCTTATTTTTTTTGCCTCAGGTTTCTATGTGATTTATTGCAAGATTAATTAGGGATTGAAGCATGATTACTCCCTGTTGTAAGTATAAATCACTTATTTGTTTGGGAAAGTTTGTGAGGTTGATTGTGTGTAATTGCTTGATGTATTTTGGAAGCATTGCAATCTAATCATTTCACTGTTCTCAAGTACATTTATGTTGTTGTACGTGTTCTGTGTTACTGTCTATTGGCCTGTATTTCCCTTGGCCTGTTTCCTATTTTTCTGCTGCATTTTTTTGCGTTTGCTTTGCTGTTAGTTCTTGATTCCACTTGTTAAGAAATCTGTGAACTAAACACACAACCAGATTCGGCAGTACTAAGATCCAAAACGAATAATCGAACAAAATCAAAAAAGAATGCAACACCACGCACACAACAGAAAACAAAGAACGCATGATATACGTGTTCGGATTCGAAAGAATCCTACTCACGGCAAAGGCTCCACCTCTAGTCAATCCACTAGAAATATATACACACGAGATTTACAGAATCGATTACACCGAGAGACACAAGAACCTCTCTCAAGCTCCTATGGAAAAACTAGAACAATATACCAAAATCAAAAACGCGAACTATACAAACGCAAATAGCATAATACATTGCTCCATAAAACTCGAGCAATCCTAGCACTCATAAACTCACCATTCTCTCTCCCAAGCAAAACAATAAACATGTGATACATATACAGGGAATAAAAATGGATTTTACCTTGTGTTTCCTACCTTTGCGATCTTCAAGTTCTTCTTCCGATATTACTTCCTGGATCTGTTCTCTCTCGATTCTCAAATCTGTTTATGCATAACAGTGTGAACAAAATGGGTTCGCAAGAAGTGACGATTCTATGTCCCAAAGAGAGCTTATATACTTAAGGAAAAAGACACGGTTGGAATTAACCAAGAAGTGAACAAGGCATGGGTTGGGCTTATTGGGCTGCATAAACCCACAACCCAAACCTAAATTATTTTACCCAATACATTTTGAGTCACCGATCCTAACAGGTCACCCATCCTTGGGTTTTCCCAGGTCAAGCACATTTAACCCTAGAGTTCTTTCCCTATATTCAGCCCAAAAGATATCTAGTTGGTATTATTTATTTCCTTACTTATCCTCGATGTATACCACATTTCTCTGTGTTCTTGGGGTATTACACACATCGTGTCATCATCATGGACCCACAGTCATGGATCAACTCTTAGCTCTCGCCCTTCAACGGCCAGGAGACCCACCGCACTTATGAGTCCCTCAGTGGTTGCCCTTTGGGCAACCTGATGTGGGATTGAGAACAGGTACTTACAGCACCACTTTCATCCCTCCCCCCCTAAGTGTGGTGGCGCTTGTGGGCGCGGACCATCTTAGGGGTGACAAATTGTGGTTAGGGTTAGGGCCCGTAAGGCCCAGGGTTTCCCACAGACGGCGCCACACTTAGGGGGAAGGGCTGGAGGTGGTGTTGTAAGCACCGGTTCTCAATCCCACATCTGGGCAACCACTAAGGGGCTCATAAGTGCGGTGGGACTCCTAGCCTTTGAAGGGTGAGAACTAAGAGCTAATCCATGGCTGTGGGCCCATGATGATAAAAAGATGTGTGTAATACTCTAAGAGCTTAGAGAAAGATGGTATATATCGAAGATAAGTAAAAAGTGAAACAATATCAGCTAGATATCTTTTGGACTGAATGTAGGCAAAGAACTCTAGGGTGATCTGGGTAAGCCTAATGATGGGTGACCCCTCTGGGAAGTTTGCGTAGACCTATCAGGGTAAGTTGTCCAGGACCTTCCTATCACTCAATACAGGGACTTTAAAAAATGTGTCAACAAGTATATATATATATATACATATCTTGGATGCAACGATGAACAGTTTTACAGATACAGAGTTTCACAGGATCCAAGCACCAAACTTTACAAAATGTAATCCACTTTTGTATATGAAAGCTGCTAGTTCATGATGAAGCAGCCATTAATTATTCCTTGAGAGTTTTGTACAGAGCGGTGTCTGAGTGGACGACTCGCAATTTCGTCGACCTTAGCCTGTCCCTGTGCCTGTGGCCTTTGCGATTCTCAGTCTTTTTCAACCCTTCTTTCCCCAAAACGCTTGTTTTCTCAGTTGCATTGGGAGCAATGTACAGAAAGGATTCCAATGGAAGGTCGTCCAAGTCCATGAGAGGCTCCAAGATCTGCACCACATTACTCATTGTGGGTCTACACTTGGCATGGTGGCTCAAGCACTGGTGAGCCAGGGCTGCCGCCTTCTTGGCCCCTTGTGTCGAGTACTGCCCTTCGAGGCTCGGGTCCATCAGCCGATCAAACTTCTGGGGATCCTTGAGAAGAGGCTTTGCCCATTCCACCAGGCACTGCTCTCTGCTCGGCCGGCTCTTGTCCATGGCTCTTCTCCCTGTTAGCAGTTCTAGCAATACGACGCCGAAGCTGTACACGTCGCTCATGGTCGTCAAATGACCTACAAAGAAATTCAGGGACACTTAGGATCGCCTTCAGGCTTCATTAAGATAGTGAGAATTCGTGATGTTACCTGTCATGATGTATTCAGGAGCAGCATACCCCTCTGTGCCCATCACCCGCGTGGAGACATGGGTTTGGTCGCCTTGAGGGCCATCCTTTGCCAACCCAAAATCAGAGAGCTTGGCCGTGTAATCCTGGAAGAATAACAGTGGATTGCTTTAGAATTCCTCTTTAACACTCTAAATGCTTAACGTGAAACCAACATCAAGAAAGAGATTAATTAATTCATACCGAGCTTAACAATATGTTGGACGCCTTAAAATCCCTATAAATCACGGGTTTCTCTTCGCCGTGGAGGAAAGCAAGACAATTTGCGGCGCCGACTGCTATTTTTAACCTCGTCTTCCACGGCAACGAAATGGAAAACCCTGGATTAATAATTTGTTCATTAGAATTAATGAACGAATTATGCATCAATGGCGAAACGTGCATTGGTTACAGAGACATTTACTTCTGAACAGTTGGTTCTCGAGGTTGCCTCGAGCCATATATTCGTAAACAAGAAGCCTTTGCTCATCCTCGCAGCAGTAGCCGAGTAGCTTCACCAGATGGGGATGCCTCAGTTGCCCCAGAAAGATCACTTCCGCCTGATCAACAACCAAAAAGAATTCAAATGGTAAGTATATATATATATACATATATATTCAAAATCAAAATCAATTCAAGGGTAGACCAACATTAATAAGGCCGAGTGGGCCGGATTGGTTGTTCCCTTTCTATTATAATGCCATGAATGAATTGGGAATTTGCTCAACAAATGGTGCAAACAAGCAAGAGCTAGCACAATTTATCTTTTAGAGTTTTTGCATGTAAAGTTGACAATATTAATGTGATTGATCGGTAGCCAAAAAAAAAAAAGGAAAAAACGGAGTTTTTGGTGCTCACCAGCCATTCCCGGTGGCCTTGACGGCCGTCCAAGTCCAGGAGCTTCACAGCGACGGGCTGAGCCTCCAAGCCGGGCCTCATCTTGTCATCGACGAATCCCTTGTGAACCGGACCGAACCCACCCTCGCCGAGGTAATTGCTTGACGAGAAGTTGTTGGTGATCGTTTTCAGCTCTGCGTGTGTGAAAACATGAAGGTTTGATCCGGCGAGAGAATTGGAGAGGTCGCTGATGAGAGACAGCGGCGAGCCGGGGTTGCTCAAATCCACAAGCGAAAGCCTGTGAAACAAGTCCTGCTTCGAGACTCCATTGTTTCCGGCCGGCTCCAGCGCTGCTCCTTTGGGCTTGAAGCAACCCGGAAAGATGCTCCTGAACAATTTGTTCTTCAGAGCCATAGCTTATAATTATTCAGGAAGATGATGGATTTGGAGCAAATTAAGAGAAGATACATACATATATATACATATATGATGATGATGATGATGATGATGATGATGATGAAAAAAACCGGTTATCTTTGCAGGAAGATAACGCGTTGACGCCGTTACTCTACTAAATCCAAGATTTGAAAGTTGGGGTTGCATTCACTTCAGCTTGCTGAAAGAGATTATGGTAATAGGTGATGCATTCAACAGTCTTAAAGGGTACAGAGACAAGATGTAATTATCAATTCCATAAAATTGAAAATAGATTTCACATTATAAGGGATCTGGTTTGCCTCAGATAAGGTAAGTGAGTCCCTATCTCCAGTTATTCTGCAATCTTATTGTTATGCAAATTGGATGGTTAGACCAACGAGCTGGAAGCATTGCTAAGAGCTCGTTTGGTTAGGCCAGCAAGTTGGAGGCATCGCTGAGAGCTCGTTTGGTTTCATGGTCTAAGTTCGGGTCTCAGCGACGTGTGACCTTATTCTAATGAGCATGGCTTTAGGTCTGTTGGGCTTCAGGAGATTGGGCCGACCTGCTAAGTCGAGTTCAGCTCAAAAGAAATGGTTTAGAAAATACTCATAACAATACATATATCATTTTTCTTATCTATAAAGACTAAAATAAATAAATCTAGATAGAAAAAGATAAATTTATTTAAAAAAACTCACATAAAAAGTCACATGATTTCTTTTTCAAAAATTATCAAATAAATTTAACAAATACAATAAAAATTATTTTTATATAAAATATTTTTCATATCGCATTTTTTTCAAGGATAATGCTTTTTGTACAGAAGACAGTTTACAAAATGCTTTATAGAACGATAAAATGACTAATTTGCTCCTTTAATAAATGACCCAAACCCAAATAATCCAAACCCCACTCTTTCTCTCGCTCTCGTCCTCATCGCTCACCGACCGCCGTCGCCTGCTGCATCCTTGCCTGGCCGACCGCCACACACCTCATCTTCACCCTTGCCACTCGTTGCTCGACGGCCGTCGCTACCCGCTGCATCCTCGCCTAGCCTTCCACCACCCACCTTGCCTTGGCCTCTTGCCGACCGTTGCCAACCGCCACATCCTCGCCTGGCCGATTGCCACACACCTCACATTCGCCCTCACCGCTCACTGCTCGCCTTGCTCTGGACCTGGCCCTCACCACTCATCGACCGTCGTCACCAGCTACATCCTCGCCTGACCGATCGTCGCTCACTGCATCCTCGGTTGGTTTGGATGGTCGCCAGTGATTGATTGGTTTGAGTGGTCGCCGTTGTCTCTTTCTTTAATTTCATTCAAATCTGATTTATTGACAATATATCGCGATAAATTATTTCAATTTATATTCTAAATATCATTAATTTCTCGCGATAGGCCACCTTGTAAACCAATCTATAAAAGTAATTATGTACAAATAGCAAGACTCTTTTTTTTCAATCAATATTTTAGATAACGAAACACTATCTCAATCTCATTGGGAGAGGTCATCAAATTTGGGTTCGTGTCTTTGTATTCTTGGATATAGTACATATTTATACAATTTTATTTTTAAATGTGCCCAAGACTTAATTGAGTTTGAGTATGAACGCAATCCAACGGCTACTTAAAATCACCACTGAGTGGGTACCAATTAATTAATTTTACTTAGAATAATGATTTTAATGCTATTTTTTGTACAAATATGACCCCCAAAAAATATTATTTTCTTTCCGAGGTGACGACTTGTCTTTTCTACAAGCCAAAGTGACTGCAGCTCAGCCAGTGGGAAACGGCGTTAGCACGTTCACTTTTCCAGGAAAATATTTCCAAATTTTCCTGCTTGCCAACCACATCAAGACCCATCCCCATCCATTGCACTTGCAGCAATTAACCCCAAGTCCTCTATTGTACGAGAAAAAAAGGTCTAATAATGGCGATTCAATACTTACTTTCTTCAACCAATTATCAGAACATGTGGGGGCAGCACCGACACATTTTTTAAAATTTAGAATATTGTAATCGTGATTTTAAATTTCTTCAAGTAGAAGTGTATAATTTTCTATAATTCAGGTAATTAGACCTCTATTCATTATGAACTTATCCATTTACCTAAGATTATAGGATAAAAAACAGTGAAATAGGGTCAAATCAAAGACTCTCTCTGATTGAGGAATTTCTTGAGCTTTTCACGTAAAAAAAAAAAAAGAAAAACAATTATTAGAGACTTTATTTCAAAGTTTAATTAATTTGATGAGGTTATTTGTATAAATTTTAGATCTTCATTATCCTCTATATGCATAGTCAAATTTTTTGTAAAATTTTTTATGGGTTTTACACAAAATTTCACTTTAGGAGTTAGTAAATTTATTCGAATAATTTTAATTACATTTTCTCCTTTTATACATAGTAAATATCATTATGTTTAAAATTGGGTCGAATCGGCTCGTCCAATCGTGAACAAGAGGGAAAATCAGCTCAATTTAGCCAAAAGTTAATTTCCAAAAATTGGTCGAGCCAATAATCGACTGAATCGGCGTGGTTTGATCAGTTCGAATTAAAGCTTTGCAAATAGAATTATGCTAGATGTACAACAATTTTATACATCTTAGGCTACATCAAGGGTATAATGACCAAAATGTCCTACGTCTCACATGCGTCTCACGTACTTCTATGCACCTCATGGAGGACTTTTTTGTCATTGGTACACCTTTGTGTAGCACAAGGTGTACACAAAAGTGTACCAATAGCATTATCCTTGCAAATAATGATATTCCGTGCAATATGGAAGGATGAGACGATAATGAGTTTTAGAATAAATTCTAATTTGAATGTTATTGGTTGATCTATGAACTCTAAATAGAGTTTGAATTATGAACTTTTTATTTAGGCCAAACTTATATTTTGTCCATATATTTTAATGCTAGTTTGGTGTGACCACTTAAATTTTTTAGTATTTCAATTATATCTTTGAATTTATATTTTTGAATCAATTTATCTCATGTATTTTGATATTTTTCTTTTCGTGTAGTAATTTAAATTTTTTATTATTTTGATTATACCCTTAAACCTATATTTTTGAGTCAATTCAATCCATGTACTTTGTCGTGGATAGAATATGACATATATTTTGTCATTTTATTTTATTTATTTATTTTTTACATATGAAATTACAGAAGTTAATTTAACTCGAAAATATAAGTCTAATAATATAATCAAAATAACAAAAAAATTAGGTTATCATATGAAAAAAAGGACAAAATATAGTAATTAAATTGACTCAAAAAATATATAATAGTATTGAGACAAAAATATCGGACCGGCGAATCCAATATTTTCGAATTCGAAGTCTGGTTATCTTAGACTAAATGGGGGGTTTCCATCAAAGTGGGAACATTCTAATTAGCGTGTCAACCGGGGGAAGAGACCCAAGAAAGAACATTAATCTTTAATAATTGATTCATTTGGAATATAGGAAAATGGCAGCCAAAGGGGGCTTCAAGGAAGCAATGATGAAAGAGATCTTTAAGAATGGGCTAAGGATATTGGTTGGTGAGGAAAGTGACAGTGGCCATGAAGACTAGACCACTTTTAGGCCCTACCCTCTAATTTCTCTGTTCTTGGTCACGACCAAATACCCACCCACAATCACAAAGGGATTGCCTCCTCTTCCTAAAGTGTTCATATTTTGAGTTTACTGTACCACATGGAATTAATCAAATATGTTGATATTTGATTTTTTTCCCAAAAAAAAGTAGATGGTTATTTTTGTTGATGTATTTTGTTGCGTTAACATTAATAAAATTATTTTTTATTTATTAAAAACAATCCGACCCAACAAAACTATACATACCCCTAGCCCCCGACTAAGCTCATGATGCTTAATCTCATCTTGTAGGATTAAGCGATACTCATTTTGCATAAAAAAAAAATGATTTAACTCTGTAAAAGAAAAAGAAAAAAATCTTATCATATTACAATTACATTGTGTAACTCTACAAGAGTGATCATTTAGCTGGTTCGGTGTTGAAACTAAAGTAATTGAATATGTGTCAAAAACTGAACCGAACGAATTGAACAATTATGAAAAAATTGAATCGATTGAAAAAAAATCAACAAAATTGAATAAAAAAATCAAAATATTGGTAAAAATACAATGTCCCTTCGCAATTTTGGATGGTTCAATTATTTCAGTTCTTTTCAATATGAAAATCGAATTAAACCGAAATAATTAAAATTGTCAAACTTAAAAATCGATCTGGATCAATTAAAAAAATACAAAAAAAATCAAATCAATAGAAAAAAAATCAAAAATAATTAAATTGTTGGTAAAGAAACGACGTTATTTGACAATTTTGATCAATTCAGTTATTTCAATTCTTTCTAATACTAAAATTGAACCGAATCAAAATAATTGAAATTATCGAACTTAAAAATCAAATTAAATCAATTCTTAGTTTAAATCAAATCGAACCGAGAGATAATTCGATTTGATTAAATCAAAATTTTTCTCACCCTTATAACTCTAAATTGATTTGTCATTTAATGAAACAAATTTGGATAAACACAAAAACGAAAGCTCAAATTATCTACAAATCTTTTTTGTTGCTATTTATTATTTATTATATGTGTTTATTACCAGCTGCATGCCACATTTGGCTGCCTATGGTGGCTAACATCTTACTTAGTCGCCAGCCAACTACCCAGGGAGTGCATAATTTAGAGCATAAAAAAGCATGTCAATTACAAAATAATATATTTACATGACTAGAAACAGGAATGAAAACAATAATGGTATTCAATTAATTCAAATCGAATCAAACCGAGTCTACATCAAATTGAATCGAATCGAATTAAAATTAAAATTAATAAAAAATTAAGAGTCAAACAAAGGTATGGTCAGATTGAATTGAATTGATCTAATTTATATATATATATATATATATATATTGTATATATTATTGCAACAGATGTAGATATATTGTACGTGTGGGTGTTGTAAATCAACGACATTCAATTGGTTCAGATCAAATTAGATCAACCCTAGATCAAATCAAATCGAAATTAAAACTAACAAAAAAAATTAGTTCGAATCAGGGCCGGCCCTGATGATAGGCAACCAAGGTAGTTGCCTTGGGCCTCGCCCCCCACCAAGGCCGGTCCTAGCTTTGTTGGCATGGGCCTAGGTGACCTTGTAGGCATGGGCCCATCTCACATTTTATATATATATATATAATATTAAATAATATTAAGAACTTGAGATGTTAGGGTCTATATAAAATTTTGCTTAGGGTCCTTAACTTCTCAGAACCGGCCCTGATTCGAATAAGGACAAAATCAGATTAGATCGAATTGGTCTAATTTACATACACTGCATGTATAAAGTTGCAATTAACAGTTGTAGGTATAGTCTGGATGTAGGTGTTGTATGTAAATTAACGATATTCAATTGGTTTAGATCAAATCAAATTGACCTTAATCAGATTGAACCAAAATTAACAAAAAGTTAGGATCCAGTAAGGGTTTAGGGTAAAGACACTGTATCTACACTATATGCAACATACATATTATGGGTTAATTACACCAATAATTACTCAACTTTATATTCTGTTACTATTTTGTTACTGAACTTTAAAATATTATTTATTAGTCACTGATATTTTAAATCTGTTATTAATTAGTTACTGAATTTTAAAATATTATCCATTAGTCACCGATATTTTAAATCTGTTACTAGTTAGTCACTGAACTTTAAAATATTACATGTTAGTCACTAATATTTCAAAACTGTTTCTCATCCGTCACTCCTTAAAGTTCAATGACTAATGAGTGACGAGTGAAAAACGATTTTAAAATATTAGTAACTAACATGTAATATTTTAAAATTCAGTGACTAAATAGTAACAATTTTGAAATATCAATGACTAATAGATAACATTTTAAAGTTCAGTGACTAAACAGTAACAGTTTTAAAATATCAATGATTAACAGGTAACATTTTAAAGTTCGGTGACCAAACAGTTATAGAATACGAAGTTGAGTTATTATTGGTATAATTAATCCTACATACTATTGTATTTACTATTTATTGGGTTTCGATCTAAAATTGGGATAAGACCAGACCCAAAATTAATTTAGTTTAGTCTAAATAAAATTGGGTTTTCTTTATGTTTAATTCTAATTCTAATGTTTTACAACAATTTTTTTTTTTTTTTACAACTAAAAATCAAAAGGTTCTCACTACATAGTTAATCTTTGGGCCAGAGCTTCCCACCCTATTTATAAATTCCCACCCTATTTATAAACCATAGGCCGAGCCACGATGGCTTCATAAACTAAATCAAGTCAGTCGCGGCCGAAGACAAGGGGGTCGTGGCCCATCAAATAGAAATAGTCAATGCACAATCTCACAAAAAAAGCATAATTGAACCCATGAAATTATAGTATCTCAAACTCTTAAATGTATGCGACGGAGAAACCTACAACATTTTCATTTAGGGGTCAGAATAAAATTTTTTTTGCTGAATTTGTACTCACCCAGAGACTAAAGCTATGAATAAACAACACTTTTTCTATTTTTTATTATTTTGTGGGTAAAAGGTTTGAAGCTGAGTTTGGATTCAATAGTTTAGAAAGATTGAAAGACAATGAAGTGAAAAGCCTTATTGTCAGTGTAGAACAACTCAAGCCAGAGTGAGATTTTTCTTTTTAGGGCCCGCAAGGATTGGATCCACAGCCATTTGTGGCCCAAATGAATTTGGGCCTCAAAATAGGCCCTCTCATTTGCCCGTCACTGTGAAATTGGGTTAAGAACTAAGGTCATTTCCAATGAAGACCGCAAAACCTCACACCAATTTGGTGTGATAAAGAGTGGGGTGCCATATTTGGCATCTCAATGTTCACCCATTACAAAAATGTCGTGAGAAGTTAATGGCCAAATTATAATTTTTGTATTTAATTTAACTTTATATACTTTCTTAATTTTATTTTTGTATGTATAATTATTGATTTTGATTTTAATTTATGTATTTAATTTGATTATTATTTTTAACAACATAATAAATTAAAATTAAGCAAAAAAGATTATAACTATTTAACAAGATTTTATGTAAATATGTATAAATATTTTTTACATATTTAATCTACAATTACATAAATAATTAAATAATTTTTTGAAATAAATTAATTATTATGAATTAAAGAAATAAAGAAATAGAAATAATACTATTTATTTGGTATAATGGGTTAGAGATGACTTGATAGAATAGTATGAAAGTTATACTATTTTAGTGTAAAATTACACCATTTTAAAGTTTTAGGTTGGAGATAGTCTAAAGGAATTAACTTATACTATAAATACAAAAAAAAAATGATGGTGCAATAAAAATAAAATAAATAGCATTAAGTCTTTAGATATTAGATCTTCTTACCTGTCAAAATCTTATATCTTATATAAGTCAAACATATAATGGTTGGGTGAGATCTTCAATAAAATGATTGACTAAAATTTTTGAATTTTAAAAGTATTATTGTTGAGATATAATAATAAATTTATTTAACTAAAAAATTTATCGTTAAGTCATTGAAGTCTACAAGAAAGTAAACAATTAGAGGGCATGGAAAGATCTTAGTGTAAACACTCTAATATTTAAGTTAGATACTAAAAATGATGAAAATCGTATTGAAATCAATATAATCGACGTACTTTTTTTTATGAATGAGTGACTACTTATTTATAAAGGAGTATAAAATAATTTTAATTAGTTTAAAATTGAAATTCACTGATAACGTATATTTTGATATTTTTTATTTTTATTATGATTAGAATTCTTATATTTTTGAACTCGTTAGGATTATTATTTTTATAGATAATATTTTTCTTAATATTTAAAAAAAATTAAAATTAAAATTTTTTATAAATAATTATTTATTTTTTTGAAGAAATTTTTAAATTTTGAAGTTATTTAGATTGTGAGATTTTTTGAATATAAAAAAATTATATTTTTTAGTCTAAAAAATTATTTTGAGGTTTTAATTTTTTTTTTTTAACTTTTAATGTGATGTGACACAATAAGAAGAGATTTGTGAATGCAAATCTGTGTCCCCAATTAATGGAGGATTTGACAAGACATGTGTCGAGTTTTACTAAGGAGAGACGTGACATTTATTGATGGGTACTATTTAAAAGAAATTTTAAAAATAAATATAATTTCATAATACTAATTATTTTATATTATATAGAATTATGAATATGAGTATTCACGTGTTGGGTACCTTAATATTTTCCCCTATATAATAAATAAAGAGATGTAATCATCACAGTGATGGCTTGCCCCGGTTGTACTCTTTAACTTCTTTCAGATTTTTCTTGGATTCGCACGATAAGCTAATGCAACATCTCACGCTAGCTTGTCATTAATTCATATATACCAACTTTGGCATTTGGGAATTCTTTTTTTTGGTTGCAATAATTTTAAGAATTATAATTAATTAATTATGTAACATATTTTTATTAAAAAAATTAAAAAAATCACATATTATCTGTTCTATTTATAAGAATGCGACATATAATTGATAAAAATTATTTTTTTTATTTTTTGTGTGATGTTTCGATAAAGATTCAAGTCATAAAATTTTTCAATTCTGATATGAAATATTTTTTAGATCAAATAAGTATATTTAATTTAATAGAATGATTTTTCCATATTTAGTCTAATACCAATCTGAGCCTCTGATGTCTAGGTAATTTGAAAGTAAAATAAACTTTCATAAATAAGTTTGATAATTAATCTTCCTGAATTGATAAATTTTATAATAATTCTACTTAAATAACATATTTATTATATTTTATTATTAATTATGAATTACTATTAATTTTAAATAAACTATTATGAATAACAAATTTCACGTCTTTGAAAATGATGGACCTCAGTTAAGGTGTTTGAACTCACAAAAACTATTTCCATCTTTATTTGGAGAAAACTTTCAAATATTTAAGTTTAAAGATTTGTACGAATTAAAAGTACAAAATATGTGCTCCATAATTATAGTATTTGAGGTATTTAAAAAAAAAGAAAAAGAGAGAAGCAATAAGCGAGAGCACAAAGTGACACTTAAATAAACCTAATAATGACACGTCCCTCTTTGTTCCCGTGGCACCCTACAATTGACTCATCATTTTCGCCCACATCAACCAATTTTTCATATTTTTAAAATAAAAATTATAAAATAATGATATTTTCAAAAATAGTTTAGTTTTTTCTTCAAAAAATCAAAAGATAACAATCAGAAGAGGGATAATTCATGCCAAGAATGATCCTCGCAATATACACATACATACACATATACTAGACGAGTGACTTGTGCTAAGTACTTGAAAAATAAATATATTTTTAGGTTAAAATTTAAACAATATGAGTCATAGTATAATAGTAAAGTTGTTTGAGAAATTAGTTTTTATTTAGAGGTTATGAGTTTTAATCTTGTTAAATAATTAATTTTATTTTTAAAAAAAAATATAAAGAGTACTTTAAGAAAATACTTTATTAACATAGTTTCGTAATATAAAAACATAGCGTTTACTTATATATTTTAAACGAAGGCACATCAGGTGAATTCGCAACCCATTTTTTATATATTGAAGAAAAAGAATTTGATTTCAGAAATTCATTTCTTAGTATAAAAAAATTGGGTTTTGAAATTCAATTGATTCAAAATGTGTCGTCATTGATAGAGACGGATTTTTATTTCAGTGTTTAATTAGAGATAAAGAGTTTTCACTCTTTCAATTTTCTAATAATTGGTTTTCATGTCCATTATAAAAATTATAAAATATTAATTAAATATTTAAAGATAAAATTTATTTTGTCCATCTCTAAAAATTAAAACTTTGTATTTAGAGCTGTTTTACTTTTTATTTCTACGAACTACTTTAAAAATAAAAAAAAAAATCCATCTCTGAAGGCCAAAATGGCCTTGAGAGACAAAATCTTTCTATTTTCCAACTTTAGAGACGGAATTATATAACCCTCTAATTGAAATGTAAAAGAAAATAGACGTTTTGAGAGAAAAAAAAATCTAAAAATTCAATTTCCGATTCCTTTTCCGAACTTTCTTGGCAAACAAACAGAGAAAATATGTAGGCAGTTTTGTTCTAAGGCTTTTCTCAATCCACAGAGTTTATGATTAAAACTTATTTGTTAATCTAAATAATTAAGGGCTCAAATTAAACACAAATGAGAAACATGAGATCATAGAATTGGTAGACCAAAGTTTAGTAAGAAAATAGATAAAATTGAAAAGAAAATATACCTACAAAAAATAAATGGGGACAACAATCACAATGCTAATAGTAGAAAATGAAAGAGGTGACAAAGATGACGACAACAACATAGAAGGATGACAAAGGCAATCAAGGATGGCAACGAAGAAGAAATGCAATAGAAAAGGATGGTAGAGGCGATGGAAGTGATCGACGACTTCAACAGCCATGGAGACAGATGGCGACAATAGTGATGAAGGTGAGGGAGACAGATGACAAGGAAAACGTTTGAGATTCGAGAAAAATGGAGAAAAATTGAAGCGATTCCTAATTCTATGTAGAGACGAATGTAAAATAGTTAAATCACGGATTACATTTTAAATGGTAAAAGTTATTATATTATTATCAATGTTGCAATCAAACTATTCCATGAAGCTAGAAAAATTGCCGGGCAAAAACTTGATCAATCATTGAAATTATGGGTATTGATTCAATTTGGACCAACCCTAAATCGAACAAGATCACTCATGAATATTCATTTTTGTTTGTCTATATAATTTTTAAAAAACATGCATATATTTATGCATATTTAGATTTTTAAATATGTATATATTATATATATGATTAATAAATAATAATATTATATTAACTATAATTAGTTTTTGATATTAAATCGATCTTGAATTGGATCAAATTGAAAATCGACTAAGGCCTATAAATGAATTGAGGTCTAATGAATTCGAAACGAGACCGGTCACACCATAACTTCATAGACTAGAGGTCAGCTATAACTTCTTATGCTAATTCAATTAATTCATTTGCAAAAATAATGAACAAAAAGGGACCAATGAAAAAGAAGAAGAAAAACATAAAAAATAATCATAAACAATATTATATGTTTATTTATTTAATAAAAATATATCTTGATTTACTCTTAATTTGACCATTCATCTTAACCCTATTTTTTAATTTGATATTTTGATCCCTTTTTTTTTTGGAATGTGCATTAGTATTCAAAAAAATATGGCAATGCAATAAGGATGTGCAACCGATTCAGATTCGGACCTAAAATCTTGTTATTTGAAGATCGAAGATTGGATTGATTACTTAGGGGACTAGACAGATAAGTTCTGATCTAGTCTAAATCAATTTGTAGTGTCATAAGCAAGAACTCATTAAAAGATTAAAAAAAGCTTAAAATGCCAAAATAAATTTTGAGGCTAAAAATATGTAATTTTTTCTCAATCGAGGGTCTCATACAACGCCCAAATTAAATAATTTTGACATTCGAAAATTTGTCCGATAGTCATGTAAAAATGATATAAATTTTTTATAAAGAATTTTAATTTTAATAAAATTTAAAATATTAGAATAAATGTTATTCATAAAAACTCTCTTAGTAAATTTTAGAATATCAAGATAGACATTATTTGTAAGAATCCTAATTCTTTGTTAGGATTTGTGATCCAAAATATATTGATAAATGTTTGCATTTAATTTCCATTTTATTTGCATTACATTTGGCCTTAATTTCGTTTGTATGTGGATTAGTTATTTGGGTTATGTATAATTAAGCTGGGTTGGGTAGTTGGTGTCTGCAGCCCAACAAGCCCAAGCCCAAGCCCAAGCTTATTGTGAAACCCATTAATCTCAGCCTTGTCCCTTGGCCCGCATATGTATATGAATGAGATTGGAGGAAATCTGTTCAAGGGGGTTGGCTTTTCTCTTGCACCCCAACGCACTTCAAAAACCCTAATCACGCAACACAGAGAGAGGGAGAGATCTAGCAAGAACGAAGAAGAACTCGATGCGAGGAGAAGAATATAACGTATGAAGGCTGTCGATCGGTGAAGAAGATCACGACAATCAAATCAAATATGAGACACGTCATTCAGTAAGGTTGAATAAGTGAGATTTGTTTGATGTATTGTGAGCGTTGTATTTTGATTGATGTATTATTCTTGAGTAACCATGAGATCGAGAGGAAGTTCTTGTTTCTGTTGTCTTGTTTCTCTCATTGTAATCTTATGTAAGTATGCATATATATTTCTAGTGGATTGACTAGAGGCGAAGTCTCTGCCGTGAGTAGGATCTATTGATCCAAACAAGGATATGTGCTGTTTAATTTCTATTCTTATGTGTTGCGTTGTGTTTGCGTTTATGTTTCATTTTATTCTAACTTCTTAGATCGTTGGTACTGTCGTAGTTCTTGGTTGTGTGTTAGTTTACACAGGTGATTTCTCAACAACTGGTATCAAAGCCATTCGAGGGCGAACCAGATCTGTCGGCGTTCAAGATCCGGAGTTAGCTTTGAGATCGGAGAGTCAAGAACGGTCAAGGACGGGTGAAAGCGGATCGAAGGCTATCGAAAGAATAGAAGGCCGGGACATTCGGGGAAGATCGGATGTCGCAATCGGTTTTTTGATTCAAGAAGTAAATATCCTTTTTACCTTTGCCCTATATTCGTTTCTGTTCGGTGATGTATATATTCATTTTCGTTCGTTTCTTTGATTTGTGCAAAAGACTCGCCTTTTGCGAAACCCTGTTTACTCTTCTATGATCTTTGTAAAGAGTGTTTTGAGTTGAGTTGATTTGAGGGTTGATTTTGTATCTGTGTATCGGATGTTCAGCTCATTTTTGGGATTTACTCCCTATTGGCTGATTTTTTGATTTCGTTTTATTCTTGAACCTAAGTTAGGGTTATAGCGAACAAATTCATTTTTCCCTAATCCTTACTGTGTTCTTGAGATCTTGTAAAATCGAAATCAAGATAAGATTTGAACAGATAGCTATTGTTCTGTAGTTCTTTGAATTGGATTATCTATTTTGTTGTTATTTCCTGTTGTTGTTGTTTCTGTTTACTCTCTATAGTAAGTGTAAAGCACTTGGTCTTGGGAGAGGTTGATTGTGTCTTATAGCTTCGTGTATTTGGAGCATTGCAATCTGATTCCTGTACAGTTCTAGTGTTCCTGTGTATTTCCATTGTTAATTTTTCCATTGTTGATTAGTTTTTCATATTCCTATTCAATTATCTTGATATTTTCTATTATGTTTGTGTTCTGTATATGTTGCTCATCTTATGTCATACTTGTTCCTTTTTTTTTTGTTTTGGATTTTGTGTTGCTGTTGGATTTTTTTTTTTTTCCTTGTAAGAACAAATCCAAAAGATGGCGTTAATGAAGGTGGAACTTAAAGAGTTCAATAGCAAAGAAAGGATGAAGGCCTTGTTAGAATAGAAGCAAGAAAAGACAGGTAAACAAAGAGAAGAATGATAAGCAACTCTTCATGACTACCCAAGAAAGGCAGGATATGGATGAGATGGCTTATTCCTTGATAATCCTCAATTTGGCAGACAATGTTTTACATCAGGTAAATGAGAAGATCCCATCATTGCAGGTATGGAATAAATTATAGTATTGTTTATATCTCTGTATATTGGTAGTGCTGTCCATTTTTGGATTTAGGCATGAAAAGGCTATAGCACATTGGTCATAAGAGAGCTGTTAGAATTAAGCATGTTAGGCATGAATGGATTTGTTTAGCTTTGTAACCTAGAGGGCAAAATGAATCATGTTTTATAGTATGGGGTAGAGTTTCCCATAGATGCCTGTGTTTTGATTCCCATGGGTTGTAAGTTGCTTTCTCTGTCTCTTTATTGGGAGCTGTTCTGAGTTCCTGGTTTTTGTCTAGGACCTGATATTTCTTTCTTTGTTGCTGGATATTCTGGAGAGATTTTGGGTATTCTTCCTTAGGCGAAAAAATGAATCTTTTGAGAAATTTAAGGAGTGGAAAATCTTTGAATATTGAACAGGAAAGATGATTCAGTTTTTAAAACTGATGTAGGTCCAGATGTTGATGTGTGCCTGGTCTTGTAGCATTTGATGGCCTTGTAGAATTAGAAGTGCCTGAACAAACTCATAGTGTAGAGTTTGAGGTGGAAATGTGTCATCCTTAAGGTGGAACCTTAGGAAATTTCTGTGTCTAATGGAAGGCTGAGTGTTAGCCCTAATGTCTTGCTTATAAAAGTCTTGATAGAGGTTTATGTTATTCTTTTAAGTCATGTATTAGTCGAGTTCGTCTCGAGTTTTAAGTTTGAGCAAGCTCTATCATTGCTCAATGTGCTCTCATTGTAATTGGGAGAGTTGCAGGGGTCTCTGATCAAGTCCACTATCAATCCATTATTGAATCAAGATGGAATTTGTTAGGATTCGTGATTCAAAATATATTGATAAATGTTTGCATTTGATTTCCATTTTATTTGCATTACATTTGGCCTTAATTTCATTTGTATGTGGATTAGTTATTTGGGTTATGTATAATTAAGTTGGGTTGGACAGTTGGTGTCTGTAGCCCAACAAGCCCAAGCCCAAGTTTACTGTGAAACCCATTAATCCCAGCCTTGTCCCTTGGCCCGCATATATATATATGAATGAGATTGGAGGAAATCTGTTCAAGGGGGGTTGGCTTTTCTTTTGCACACCAACGCACTCCAAAAACCATAATCACGCAACACAGGGAAAGAGAGAGATTTAGCAAGAATGAAGAAGAACTCGATACGGGGAGAAGAGCAGAACGCATGAAAGCTATCAATCGGTGAAGAAGATCACGGCAATCGAATCAAATTTGAGACACGTCATTTGATAAAGTTGAATGAGTGAAGTTTGTTTAATGTATTGTGAGCGTTATATTCTGATTGATGTATTATTCTTGAGTGACCGTGAAATCGAGAGGAAGTTCTTGTTTCTGTTGTCTTATTTCTCTCATTGTAATCCTATGTAAATATGCATATATATTTCTAGTGGATTAACTAGAGACGGAGTCTCTGCCATTAGTATGATCTATTGATCCGAACACGTATATGCGCTGTTTATTTTCTATTCTTGTGTGCGTGCATTGTGTTTGCGTTTATGTTTCGTTTTATTCGAACTTCTTGGATCATTGGTGCTGCCGTAGTTCTTAGTTGTGTGTTGGTTTACACAGGTGATTTCTCAACATAGAAGATTTAGGAAATTTTCATATTTTTTTATAAATAGATGAGTTCCCATTCGAAAAGAAGTAAGTTTATGATACTTATGTTAATATGGCTTTCAAGTTTTTAGTATCTGATTTAAATATTAGAGCATGCTTGATTGTACACATTTATCATATAAAATATGTAATTATTATAATATTTTCTATAGAAACAATCAAACACTTAACTTTTCTATGGAAAAATGTGTATGGTACAAGCATTTAAAGTTTCTTTCCATTAAATTTATTTTTTATGGGGGTGGGGTGGTTTTTATTTTCTAAACAAATATTATTTAGAATTAAATTTCAAGTAATGTAATCAAACACATTCTTAGAGTATTTGCACTAGAACTTCACTATGCCCCTAATCATTCTCTTTTTTGCAAATTTTAAGTGATTTAATAAAGATATTTTTAGTTAATAAATTAATTATTATATTCGAGCGGCAACACAACCTAATAACTTAATTTTATCGTTATTTAATATGAATTAAAAATATTTATATATATGTATAGATTAATGTATATAGATAAAAAAATTAATAATAATTTAACATTTAATTTTTGATTTAAAACAAAACAATTTAACTTCAACTATATATATAATTAGTTTTTGATCCGATTAAATAAAAAATTACTATTTTAAAAATAAAAATCAAACCAAAATAATTCAATTTTGAATCAAATGAATAATTTTTGGGACCCAAATTTGGGCACCACTAGAAGGGAAGACAAAGAAACAGTCGTCCAATTCAGACATCAAAATCCATCCAGTTGGAGTTGGAGTGGAGTTCTGTCGTTAAGGCGAATAAATGTTGCATCTTTGACCACTGCGGGGCATGCTTCTTCCAGCAGCCATATTAGGCTTCCCGCGCCCGCATCCAGCGGCGGACAATCTACGCCGACAGTCTGATGTCAGACGCCGACTCCTTAAATTCCTGTGGGCGGCCGCATTAGACGATAATCCTTGCGCACAGGTCAATGGCCATTCCAGCTACCACCGCATCTGATCGTATCTCAACGATTGGGTGCTGTGAACTGTATTCACATCTACTTTTACGTTTTTTTTTTTAATTTTTTATTATTTTACTTACACTCTTAAATTTATATTTTTAAATAAATTTAATTATTTTATTTTTATATTTTTTTATATGTTGATTCAAATTTTTCGTTATTTTTATCACAGTCCTATATTTATATTTTTTATTCAATTTAATTTTTATATTTTAACTTATAAAAAATTAAATTAAGTCAATTTATTTTATTTTTTTATATGTCAAAATATATAAGTTAAATTTATTCAAAAATACAGGTACAAGTGTATAATCCAAATAATGAAATGTTTAAATTTTTATAAGAAAAAAACTTAAAGTATAGGGATTAAATTGATTTAAAAATACAAATTTAGTTATGTAATTAAAATAATGAAAAATTCGAATAATCATATGAAAAAATATGAAAATACAAAGATAAAATTATAAGTTTGACTAATTTTTTTATAATTTAAAATTATTTTTAAATTTTTAAGTATTTGTTATTATTTAAAATTTAGAAAATTTTTGAATTTTGAATTTTGAATTTTTTTATGAACAATCTATCTCTACTTTTGCGATTTAATTACTAATTATATTAATTTATTCAAGTTTAGAGCTGAGATGACTAATAATGTTGTTTCTTTATTGAGACTTAGACTTTGTGCGGTTTAGTCCAATACTTGTATATGCTTCCATTGCATCACACAAAGCGATATATCTTTGATTTTTAAACTTGATTAGGAGATTGATAGATATATTTATTAGACTTAAAAACTTGATAGCGATGCTGTCATTGGCCATTAAGTTGGCTCGTGATTTCAATAATCAAAATTGATCATCGAATTCTTCCAATTATAGTGGTCCATATATCCAAGTTTGATTTAATCAATGATTTTTTATAAATTTAATTTTTTTTTGTCAAAACTTATGTTTCTAGAAAAATATTGCAACCACTCTCCACGACATATTCCGACTATCTAAATTGACCATTAGATTGGTGATGACTCTAAAATTTGTATTCCTATAAATTAAAAGGATCTAATGGTCATATTTTAATTTATCTACGTTTTAATGTTCAAAATACTCACACTTATTTGTGTGTATACTAGAAAACTGAAAAGATTGTTTGTCGAAAACCTAAATGAAGGGACTAAAACCCAAATGTCTTAAATTGCTTAAGGAAACAAAGGCATTATTTAAGGCGATAGTAATTGTTGAGGTGGTGTTGATAGCACGAGCATGGTGGTGCGATGAAGTTAGTGACTTGTGGTGGGAGAAATGGTAACGATGGGGATAGGGTTAGGTGTCGTTGCTGTTGAAAAGAGGGAAAAAAATGTAGGATTGGTTAAAGACGGCGACAATAAATTCAAATTAAGAATTGTAGTTTTGCAATTATAGAGGAATGGCCAAAAGCGGAAGGAAAGGCGAAAAGATTAGTTCGGTTCTTTTTGTTTTGTTGTTTTTTTTTTTTTCAATTTAGGTAAAAAATGATATTATTTAGTAATATCTATCAATTTAGTAATTTTGATTTCTTGAACACAAAAATTAAATCAATTCAAAATAATTAAAATTATCAAATTTTAAAATTAAACTGAACTGAACCAACTCTAACCAACAATTTTGATTAATTTAATTTAATTAGTTTAATTAAATTAAAATTCTACACACCTCTGATGGAAACATTCATTTTGGTTTTTTTCATAATGAGCTATAAATGGATTAATTGTGCTAAATTATATTTGACCACGTGGTCGAGGCAAAGCACGCATATGGAGAAGGAGCGGTCGTAGTAGACCACGTGGCGGCGGTGGGTGGCATTGGGCGGCCACGTGGTCGTCGCAACCATCAAGCGAAACTGGCACGTCCTTGTCACGTGTTCTAGAGGGTTTACCCGGGAGGGTCCAGAAGGTGGCCGGTGGCGAACTGGCGGGTGGCGGGGACTCGCAGCAAAAGACAGCGAGAGAGATTCATTGGATCACTCCTCTTCTCACTCAATTTCCATCTTTACCCCTGTCGCTGCTTTACGTTAATTTGTTCCCTTTTATAAATTTCATCCAAATTCAAGTATTTAAGAGCTTTATTTTAAATTATTTTCACTATTTAAAATCTCTATCATTTAATATTTTTTTAAGAATTGTTCATAAAATATTATTTACATAAGCTTTTTTTCAAGTCTCTATGACAAGCCCAATAATCTTCGTGAAATAAGAGTAAAGATTGAATATAATTCTTAAAATTACGTCTACTCTATTATATTTACATGAAAAGTGTCAAAAATAAATAATTTATAAGAACGTAAAGACTTGAAATAAAATGTTTGGTGCAGAATTGTCGAGCTAATAAATTTAGATAATGTTTTTTTTACTACTTTTAGCTTATTTTTATTTTTTTAAAATAATGAAAACGTGTTTATTTTTATATTTTAAAAATAAAAAAATTTAAAATAAAAAAAATAATTGTTTTTATTACAAATAACCTCAAAATTTTCAAAATGTGAAAAACCTTATAGACAAAAAGAATGTGTTTTCAACAATTTCAAAACAGACATTCAAAATATAAAATTAAAAATGAATTCAAAATTAAAAACTAAAATATGAATCCTTAAACTTTTGAGAAGCTACAATATGGACTAGAACACTAAAAGTGTGTTTGATTAGAAAAAAAAAATAAAAAATAAAAATATTTTCTAATTCCATGAAAAATAATTTTCATCTCCCCCTTAGTTGAAATTTTTCATAAAAAATGATGCAAAACATGTTTCAATGTGTTATATCATAAAAAAACATTCAATAATCAAACATACAAATATAAACTTTTTTATTAATATGATATTTTTTATAAAAAAATAAATCCAATCAAGCACGTCTTGCTCAATATGCAAAGACAAAATAAAAGGTGGAGACCAACTAAGACACTGAGATTGAGACAACATGCATGCATACAATAATATAAGTAATTATTTATAATTTGTATATGAGTATTTTGGAAGAGTTAAAGTTTGGTTTCCTCCAATTAATTGAATTTGTTGGTTTAGTTTGATTTTTTTTTTTTTTTTGCATCGGTTTGTTTTAGTTAATTTTTTTCAAAAATTTGATTTTTGATTTTTAGTTGGAAGAACCGAATTAATTAAATTGATCGAATTTTAAAATAATGTTGTTTTGATATTTATAAAACTATATCATTTTTTTTTAATTTTATGTGTTTTTTATTGAATATTTTGATTTTTTTATATTTTTTTATTTAATTGATTCGGTTTAATTTATATGGTTTGAGTTTAATTTTTTTGATTAATCAATCGATTCAGTTTAATTTTACTCTTTTGTTAGATTTAATTGATTAGTGAATTTCGAACGGTTTGATAATTAAACAGATCGTTTATAAAATTTTATTTATAATTAATGGAAAAATAGGGGATGGGGATTAGGAATAATCGGACGGCCAGATTTGTCGGATCAACATCAGACGGTGAGGAGGAATTGGCGCGATGGGAGTGGTAGCGTGGAATTACCGCCACGGATGAGGAATATGTGTGAGATTCAGGGTGGGGGAGCGGATTTCGTCATGGCCAGTGATTCTAAGTTTTTTCTTTTATTTATTTTTTAGTATTTTGGGAAGTGATTAGATATTCCAATCAGGAAAGTAACAAACGGATGAGGCTCAAATATGAAGGGAGTGGGCCCATCTTCCCCTCCACACGTCAAGAATAAAAAGTTGATTTGATTCCGTTAACATGGATATGGCCTAGGTAGGGTGGACGGCATGATATAGTAAAATTGTGAGTTTAATTTTATTTTTATATAATATTATATATTTATTTATATTTATTTTAAGAGTTAAAGTTTCGGACTTTTAACTTATAATAAATTTATTCATACACTTAGACTTCGAAAGAGTGACCTTATCCACTTTTATATTCGTGCTTTCGATTATATAGAAAGAGACAAATTACAAATTAAATTTTTGATCTTTGTATAAAGAAAAAATTAAACTCACAATTCATCAAATTATACCGACATATTCTTCGTCTTTTTGCCATTCGATTTATGCCTTAAGAGTTATTCATACACTTAATCAATATAAATTGTGAGTTTTAGAGATTATGAAATAGTTCAAATAAGATGAGCAATAATTCAGATAAATCGAATTAACTGAATTAAATTGCCTAAAGTTATTGGTTCGATTTGGTTTTTCATCGGTAGTACTTCGGTTCGATTATTTTTCTAAAAATGTTTGATTATTCAGTTCACTTTGATTATTAAGTTTAGTTTACTTCAATTATTTTTCTCAACAATTTTGATTATTTGGTTTGAGTTTTTTTGATATAATTAATCAAAATATCGAATCGAACCGATAATCCAAAGATCATTTGGTCAGTTCGATTAGTGATTTTTAGTCAATTCGATTCGATTATAACCGATCACACACTATAAATATGTGATGAATACGTTTTGGGTTTTTTACATTACAAAAAACAAATATTTTAAAATAATATCGTAACTCAATTACCAAAATGTTCAATTCTCATTGATGATATTTTAAATAATATTTGTATATTTATATATATTATATTAATTTGATATAAAATATAATATATTAATATACAAACATGCAAGCGTAACGTTTATAATTTAATTAATATCTTCATTTTTTTTTAAATTGATATATATTGCTAATGGCTATTTGACTACTACTCAAATTATTATTATATGTTTTAAATCGTCCAAGCTATAACTTAATGGATTTGAGGGATTTCGAGTATATAAAAAATATAAGTACCGAAGTTTAAGAATTAAAACATTTAGATCAATCTATAAAATGTATAATTTGAATTCACAATCTCAACCATTTTAAGGGCCAGATTGAATCCGCAGCAACCATCTGTTCCACACCAAAAGAAAACCTAAACATTCTTATCCATTAACACCGGGATTAGTTTAATCCCTTTTTTTTTTAATCCGGGACAGCCAAACGCTGTCCACTGGCAACCACAGAAGAAGGAACAGGCCTTCGGAGGGTATTTCGGTAACTTCACTGTTGCTCAAACTTCCGGCCGTCCCAAGCCCCACCTTAAGGTTAAGGAGAAACGTATCGCCCTCTCCCCCTATCCCTATCGGAGAAACGTCGAAGAAGAAGAAGAAGCAGCAGCAGAAGAAAGCCTCTCTGTAAAATTCAAAGCGTCTTGGACTTTCCTTCTTCCCCGAATTAGGGTTAGGCTTGTAAATTTCGTAGGCAGGTATATATTTCGCTTTCGCAGAAATTTAGGCTTTTTTATTTGACTCGGATCTGTACAGAATTTGGGCGTTTTGTGCCGATTTCTGCTTCTCGCGCCTCCTTGATTCTGTTGCGTTTCTTCTCGGGATTTTCCCGGTTGACGATTCGTTGTGTGCTTTTAAATCTGGATCTGGGGTTTCCTGGAAAATTCGGGTGTGAAATTAAAGTCAAGGAGGTGTGATAAGGGGAAATGGTGGTTCCTACTATTGCACTGTACGCGAGCCCGCCGAGTAGTGTGTGCTCGACGCCGCATCCTTGCCAGATCAACTCTCACGCGTCGTATGATTTCGATTTGAACGGCCGATCGTCGTCTTCGTCGTCGTCGACCGCATCGTCGTCGCAGAAGCCGGTGGTCGGCGGCCTCTCATGCCTGTTCTCGGTAAAGCACGCCTCGTCGGCGAGCTATTCGAATGGGAGCGAGGAATTGGGTTCGTTGTGGCACGACAGAGGAGACGAATTAAGCTGTTCGTTTCGCTGTACGCCGTATTCTTCGTTGGGTTCGTCTATGAGGAGGGATCAGAGCCCCGTATCAGTGCTTCAAGGCCCGGTTTCGTGCAGTAGAAGTCCGCCGATGCGAATTGCTAGGGAGAATAGTGTTGGAGATCTGAATCTTCAGGTTTCGGTTCGGTCGGGGACTAGTGGACTGTTTAACGGGTTTGTCCGGCATGCGTTGGGGTCTTGTGTGGATTATAATTCGCTTGATGTCCATGCCTCATTAGAAGAACTTCCGTTTAATATGGAGGATACTTTTATGGAGTCCAAACCTGAACCATACGCTAAAGATTTGCTTTTGGGGGCACAACTGAGACATAAGATATTCCATGATGATTTGGTTGTCAAGGTATTTTATGCAGCTGAGAAAGCTCATAGGGGGCAGGTATTACGAATTTTTTTTATCTTGCTCTTCTGTTTTGATTTGAATTTTTTTACTGAAATTGTAAAATTATGGTTTAGGTATTGGAATTTAGATGTTTGGAGTCAATTTTGTAGGTGCGAGCAAGTGGGGATCCCTATTTAAAACATTGTGTGGAGACGGCGATCTTGCTCGCAATGATTGGTGCGAACTCCACAGTGGTTGCTGCTGGTCTTTTACATGACACGCTTGATGATTCTTCTATGAGTTATGACGACATTTTACAGGCATTTGGAGCTGGTGTTGCTGATTTGGTGAAAGGGGTATGAGACCGTGGTGTGATGGATGATTGTTATTAACTTCTGATTTCTGTTAATGAAACTGGACCAGTTAAATAAGGCTGCTAATTATCAGTCACCATGATCACTTACTCTGAGAAATATATTACATTGAGCTTTAGCATTCCTAAACTATGCTGCTTTTAGCCATGCAAGACATTCTATAAATGTGATTTCCTTTTCAGCCAATATCATGATTTGTTGTCGAACATTTTACATTCACTATACTTTTAAGATTAATCTTCTTAAACGTGCTGCTAGAGCCTAGATGTTTTAAGTTATCTTAGAAATGAACTGTGCCTGCACTGATAAGGGGCATGTATAGAGTAATTATTTCTAACCCAAGACATGGGAGTGTTATTTTACTTGTGTTTTTTCCAATTTTCTGCTAGGACCTAGTTGTAGTTTTCACTAGATTTGACTTGTTTAAACCATTTTGCTGAATGCTACTGTGCACCAAGATTGGGGATAAATAAAGCAGTCCTTCAAGGACTTACGTTTCTGATTCTCATCTTGTAAATTATTCCACATATCTTTTTTGTGTTTTTCCAGCTAATCAAGTCAGAAATTCCGCCAGTTCTTTTACTATTCTTGTTTGTCTTGTGCAGTTGTCAAACGTGTATGCATGTTCTCCAAAACGTGAAAGTGAATAATTTCTTCTTTCTTTTTTTGGTGTTTTGTTAAGATCAGGGAATTTTGTTTAGGACCACAGCACATCATGCTTTGTGAAGTCTTTTAAGTATGAAATCGTATGAGACTTTTGTTTGTGCAAGTGAATAAATTCTGTCATATTAAAGCTTTTTTCCTCTCCTGGTCATCTTGTATTGCTTCAAGGAATTAGAAGCTCCCGTAAATGTTACCCTGTTCCCATTTTAACTTACTCTAGGGATCCATGCAAGTATGAACTCCCATCCCCATGCAATTTTCTGTTCACATAGGTAAATTAAATGTTACCCTGTTCCCATTTTAACTTACCCTGTTCCCATTTCTAGAGATCAGATTAAATATGACCTTTAATCTTCTATGTATTATTTAAGGATGCTTCATTAAATTCGATGTGAAAGAATTAATTTTCAGCAACCTTTCTAGTGTATTTCTTTCATCCTTCAAACTTCTAATATTGTTTATGGCATCCTTGCAGGTATCTAAACTAAGTCATCTGAGCAAGCTTGCACGTGAGAACAATACCGCAAATAAAACTGCTGAGGCAGATCGCTTGCACACCATGTTCCTTGCAATGGCCGATGCCAGGGCTGTCCTCATAAAGCTGGCTGATCGATTGGATAATATGATGACACTAGATGCAATATCTTTGGTCAAGCAACAAAGGTTTGCCAAGGAAACGTTGGAAATTTTTGCACCTTTGGCCAATCGGTTAGGTATTTCTAGTTGGAAAGAGCAACTTGAAAACCTGTGTTTTAAACATCTATATCCGGCACAGCACAAAGAACTCTCTTCCAGACTTATGGAGTCCTTTGATGAGGCAGTGGTTACTTCAGCAGTAGGGAAGTTAGAGCAAGCGCTTGATGGTGCAGGCATTTCTTACCATGTGCTGTCGGGGAGGCATAAAAGCCTGTACAGCATATATGCCAAAATGTTAAAGTATTCTCTCTCTCTCTCTCTCTCCCTCCCCCCTGCGCCCACAATTGCATATCCGTATGTTTTAATTCCCTCAAGAAGGGAATATCAACTTCATAAAGTGACTTAAGCAGTTGCTTTTATTTGCTTGCCTGGCCATTAATTCCATCAAATAATAGTACTTTTCTCCATCAAGCTGTTGATGAGTTCCTATCTTGGATGGTTAGAAGCTGTTCTCAATTGATTTTCTTTGTTCTGCATGTTGTTTTCTAATCCCATATTTTATTAATTATTTAGCATTTATTATAATACTCTTTTTTCTTTTCGTTTTTGTAAATCATTGCTAGCTATACAAGGATATTAATAAGTGGTACTATCACCTCATTGTGATACTGCCAATTTTTTGATGAATGTTGAAAATTGTTTGGCATCTTGTAGGGCTTGAGTGAAGGCATTATTTGAGTCAGTTAAAATTATTAAGGTAATATTTCTTAATACTTTGCAGGAAGAAGCTGACCATGGATGAAATACATGATATTCATGGATTACGATTGATAGTTGAAAAAGAGGAGGATTGTTACAAGGCATTGGGAGTTGTTCATCAAGTGTGGTCTGAAGTACCTGGAAAGTTGAAGGACTACATAAATCATCCCAAGTTTAATGGGTATGCTATATCTCTCATAGAGCTTAAATCCATATAATGATTATTCTTCTAAAGCGTGATCCTAATTTTCAGGTATCAATCTCTACACACAGTAGTGATGGGTGAGGGGAGGGTTCCACTTGAAGTGCAGATTCGAACCAAAGAGATGCATTTACAAGCTGAGTTTGGATTTGCAGCTCATTGGAGATACAAGGATGGTGATTGTAAACACTCATCCTTCGTGCTTCAAATGGTTGAGTGGGCTCGTTGGGTAGTCTCCTGGCAATGTGAGACAATGAGCAGGGATCAATCGACCCTAATTTGTGGGGACTCCTTGAAACTACCCTGCAAATTCCCTTCTCATTCTGAAGACTGCCCATATTCATACAAACTTAATTGTGGCCCTGATGGACCCGTCTTCGTCATCATAATGGAAAATGAAAAGGTTTGTTCTTGATTTTGTTTCTCATTAATAATGCTAATTCCAATGTTGCAGACTTCATATTTTCTGAGAACCTGATCGGTCTTTATTTGGATTCATCCTATTGTCAAATTTACTCAGGTTTTGATAAGCATCACTGTTTTGATGCCATAAATGCAATCCAAATGTTGTAATGCCTTGTTTATTTCTTCATAATCTTGTTTCCCCTTTCTTGCCGAGTATAAACATCCCATTCGGTGTTTGCTTGCTGTGTCTCAGATGTCTGTTGAGGAGTTGCCGGCAAACTCGACAGTCTTGGATCTGATGGAAAGAGCAGGTCAAGGAAGCTCTAGGTGGAGTCCATATAGATTCCCGGTGAAGGAAGAACTGAGGCCACGGTTGAATCACGAGCCGGTGAGCGATCCCTCGTGCAAACTAAAAATGGGGGATGTCGTGGAGCTCACTCCGGCCTTACCCGACAAATCGCTGGTGGAGTACAGGGAAGAGATCCAGCGCATGTACGATCAAGGCCTTACGGTATCAACCTCCAAACATGCTGCCGCCGCGGCCGCCGCCGCCGCTGCAAGTAACATGGTTGCCTGGAGAAGCTGACAGCCTGCCTGACACCTTGAGGTTCTTCCCCCTAGTATTCTATTACACCATTTAGTGGCCACCAGTTTTTTTTTTATTGTTTTGGATCAGAAAATGTAAATTGAATAGATCAAAACATGAACAAGCAGAAAGTTAAGAATTTCATCGATATGGAAGCCATAAATCATTTGTTGCACTTGTATTTAATTTCGTCTCCCCATTAGAAGCTCCGCCTAATGACATGACAGCATGGAGAGTTTCCCCAATTGCCATGCCAAACCACATGCACAGAGAAGAGCTTCAAGATCAAGAGAAAAAGTGGCCTCTTCATTCCCATCTCTCATTACCGAAACCTTCATCAGAACCCATTTGTCCATTGAACCTCCAAATCGAACAAACTTAATGCAGTAGTGATGTGTTTGTAACTAAAACTACAATATGAGTTCTTGCATTTCTAATATAGGAACATTTAATTGTAGAATATCTGTAACATTTGATTGGAAATTCCCCATTCTAACACAGTTGATTGAAAATTCCCCTTGATGCAGAAAACTATAAGCCACTGGAACAGAAGAAACAATCTGAATCTACATAGTGTCGTAGAGTTCTCTTATTCATTCCCTAGATAACAGGTTTCAAACTAAACCATGATAAGAGAGCAAACGGCCTTATCTTGTGCGTTTAGCTCCCAGAGGAAACGATACTCTCTGAGGAGTATTTTGTGGCAGCTGCGTCTTCTGTTCATGTGAAGGGTTGGAATTAGGATCAGCAATCTCTTCATCCTCGACAGTCTGTTCGGGTGGCCTTTTTTGTGCTGCAAGCTGGTGGTTGGGGTTGATTAAAGTGTCCTGCCCGGGTGGTAGAGGAATTCCAGGAGCCAATGATTTTGGTAGCCGGATTTTGTTTCTGTTATGAGCCAACTCCAGTAGAACCTAATGCAAGTATCAACACAACCCATAGCCTTCCACATAACACAAACATGAAAGCCTCTACCTATCTATCTCTTTTCACGTGTCTAAACTATCTTAGTTGTGATTATTGTGTCTTATCAAAATATGTCACTCTTAACATCATTTAAATAATTGTTTTTTCTTGTAAGATTGCGCTAACATCTATACTCACATTTTATAGATATTGACATTTAACTTCTTAGCATTCTAAATCTTACAACAAAAATGATCTTATAATTATTCAATAAAACTTCTCTTTTAGCACTAAAAGGATTATCGAATTGTATAAAATACTACATGTTATTCTCCACTTTAACCATCTTATCTTACTGTTATGAATAATATTATTTTTCATAATTTTCTTTTCTTTTTGAACAGTTGATCTAAAATGGTATATATATATATATATATATATATATATTTTTTTTTTTTTTCCTTTTGGTTGGGGGTCGAGGGGTGGTTATTGGACTCGCATATTCTCAAGTATTGGAGAGAAGGACAACAATTACAAATCTTGATCCAACTAGGTGGGGTGGCCAAATGAATTCTAAACCTCCAAACATCTCTATTCAAGGCCACATCCAATTACAGACAAGAAGATGCAAATATTTGTCATAGCAGGAAAAAATGGAAGTCTGGAAGCAGAACCAATGAAGTGATTTCTCTCTGAAAAAACTCTTTCAATAGAAGCTGGAAGTCAAACTCCAGGAGCAGCAGATCCTCTTCCAATTCAAACTAAAAAATCCACTAATATTGCAAACAAGAAACGGTAATGCAAATTATCCAATATATGAAGAAAAGTGTGGCCTAGGAAATCACAGAAAGAATAGTTAAATTACATCTCGAGGTGGGGTGTTAGAGAGAAGCTGAAATTGACTTTTGACTGAATAACCAGTTTGATATCATCACTCAATTGCATTGCACCCTTCCCTGCATCTGTCAATACATCAACAACGTATCGATACCATAGTTCCTGAAACTGGTTCACTATGCGAGGTTCATACTTGTCCACTCCCTTTGATTTCAGCAGAGTTTTTACAATCTTGGCATCCCTTGGAAGGTCCTCATTCCTTCCCCCTAAATTTCACCCTTGTCCTCAAGGGTGGCTAGATTCTTTTAAGTCTTCCCATGTAGCTTCAGCTGGAGAGAGTCCCTTCCAGACGGGCAGATCGAGCCAACGGGCAGCCCACCTTTTGTTTTTTAAATGAACTTTTTGGCCCCAAAAAAAAGTAATAAATTTTTTTGCCCAAGCACAAACCCAAATCCATTGCCGGCCCAAGCCTAAACCTAAACTCAAATCCTCCGTCTTTGGCCCGGCGGCGATGGCAATGTGGCTTCTTCTTCTTGTTTCAATTCTCTTCAGTCTTCACCTCTTCCTCAGCAAATGTACATAGTAAGCCATCTCTTCTCTCTACCTCTTCCATATATCACGTTCAAAATCTTTTTAAAGTGTGTGTTTGGATCGCAAGAAAGAAGGAAAGAAAAAGAGAGAGTGAGAGAGAGAAAAAGTTGAGGTGGCAAGATAAAATGGCTCGAGGGGGTTTCGCCGGGAGCTTCACCGGCCGGTTGACTGCATCCGTTGTGATCACCTGCACATCGTTGCTGCTTCCGACGCCGGCGGCCTGATACTCGGCTACGATCCGCCCCTGGATCCAGCCCATGGGCTGGAGCTCGATGTGGCTTACTGAAATTGCTGTAAAAAATGCGTTGTTTAGTGGTTCTCATGATTTTTCTCCGGGGAAATCATTAGGATTTGGATTGCCATCAATTTAAGCATGCTTCAGTACCCAACTCATCTTCTTGTCTGCAGCTGAAAAGTTCTATTTTTTGAATATTTGATGGTACAGAGAAATCCAATGGGTAATTATATGTAAAATTAGAAAGAAAAACGCCCATAAAATAGTTTATAATGATAATAAAATGTTAATTTATTATTTATTCAAACAGGGGCGGATCTAGCCCGCCTACATCGTTGCTGTGAGGCCCGACTTTTGGGTCTTATTTTTGAGAAGGCCCAAGGGGAGCCAAGCACTAGGGCTTCGAGCTTCCACTATCTCTTCTTACTCTTTCGCTATCTATTCTCTCTCTCTCTCCAAAGGGCACTTCCGTAAATCATTGATTTTGTAAAATCCAACCGTTTGATTTTGGATCCGATCATATTTTTACTGTGAAAGCAGCCCGATCTACAAGGAGGTAAGTCTTTTAGATCTATTAGATATATTTTCAGCATAGATCCATGATATTTGCGTATATACGAGCAGTTGAGTTTGACCGAAAGTTTAAACTTAGATCTATGGAGATTCGACCGTTGGATCTTGTTGGTTTTTGGGTATGTTGGTCGATGGGGATAAGGGTGTTGGGTGGTTGTCTCTGATCGCCGGAAACCACCGACCAGGGTGACCGGTGGAGACTGCCAGTGCATTTTTCAATTCTGGCCAAAAATTAAAAATCAAATCTATGAAAATCCAACCGTTAAATCTAACTCATTTTTGTGTATGTTAACCCCCTTGGCTTGGCATTTATAATGGTAGGTGTCGATCGTGGGAATTTCCGACCAGACGTGCAAGATCATGGGGTGGATGTCTACTTGTCAGAATTCATGCGATGCGACTCGCCTTGGTTTGATAAGATTAGCGGCAAGGTGGAGCCGGAGCAATTCTTGAATAAGTGCAAGAAGATCGACGAGGCACTAAGGTACAGTTATCAGAGGATGGTGGAGTGTACTGCCTTTCGATTGGAAGGCCCAACGTATACATGGTATGAACATCTGAAGGTAGCTAGACCACCAGGTGCACCACCACTAAGGTGGGAGGAATTTAGCAGCAAGTTTAGGGAGCGGTTCATCCTTGAAGCTATGAGGAAGACTGGCAGTGGGGAGGGCTCGAGAGTTTGAAGAATTGAAGCAAACTCCCGACATGACAGTGGAGTAGTATAGTCGTAGGTTCACTTACTTGGCGGAATTTGCTTCTAAGTTGGTAGCCACCGGGCAAGAAAAAGTGGACCGTTTTGTGAATAGGATTGATGAAGCCCCTCTATAAGATAGTGGTTCTTTCTAACCTCCCCACATATGCCAACGCAGTGAGTGAAGCAATGATGATAGATAAAAGGGTTATGGACGAGCGAGTCCAAAGAGAACAACTTAAGAGCGCTAGGAGCGATGCCACTGGATATGGAAGTGGCAATCAACAACAACACCAGAAGAGACCCCAACAATAGTTGCAACAACAACAAAGAAGTGGAGGGCCTAGTGGATAAGGGCATCGACCACTCCAAGTTAGGGGTGACAGGTAGCAAGGGGGATTTAGAGGGGGTGGCCAAGGTGGCAGGGGAATACCAGCTTGCCCTATGTGCATGCGATCTCACTTTGGACTATGTTGATGGTAGACCAAAGCTTGTTACGGTGTGGTTAGTTAGGCCACCTTAAGAGAGATTGCCCCTATACCCAACAAGAGATAGGGCATGAAACAACTCAGACGACACCACTTCAAACACAAGCTCCAGTTCTGCCTTTGCCACCACCTTTAAGTGGTAGAGGTCGAGGAGATAGAGGTTAGGGAGGCCAAGTGAGAGGCAGTAATGAGGAGTATGTGAGGGTTTTCACCATGACACCACAAGATGCCGAGGCCAACAATCTCCCACACTGACACCTTAGTCTTGTTTGACCAAAGGTCCACACACTCATATGTATCACGAGAATTCGCCCAACAACTAGGTAGATGATCTTCTCCTCTAGAACAACCTATGATGGTAGCCACCTCTATAAGGAAACCCTTGGTAACGAACACAGTGTATCGAGGTTGTGTGATCACCGTGGCTGGGTAAGACACAATAGTTGATTTAATCATATTAGGAGAGATGGGGTTTGATAGTATATTAAGGATGGATTCATCAGCCTTTTGCCATGTCAGCTTAGATTATAGGCAAAAGAATGTGTGGTTTAACCCTCCCAATGGAGATTGACTTTGCCTTCAGTGGAACAAACCCCCGATAACTAAGAACATTATATTTGTTTTAGAGGTAAGACAACTAATGAATTAGGGGTGTCAGACATTCCTAGCCTTGGTACGAGAAACCTATGAGATAAAAAGTGAGTTAGTGTAGGTGCCTATGCTGAGGAAGTATCCAGATATATTTCTTGAAGATTTGCTAAGACTACTTCTAGAACGTGATATAAAATTCTGTATAGATTTAGCTCTAGAGACTCTACCAATTTTGATACCTCCGTATCGTATGGCTTTAGCTTGGCTAAATGAACTCAAGGTACAAATCAAAGACCTTTCAAACAAGGGCTTCATACTCCTAAGTACCTCGCCATAGAGAGCACCTGTACTCTTTGTAAAGAAGAAAGATGGATCTATGAGACTTTGTATCGACTATAATCAGTTGAACAAGGCCACTATACCAAAACCAATACTCATTACCTCACATAGATGACATGTTCAACTAGTTACAAGGGGCTCAATGTTTTTCAAAGATCGACTTGATATTGGATTATCACTAGCTTTGTATTAGGGAAGTTGACGTTTCTAAGACTGCCTTTAGACCTTATTATGAACATTAAGATATTGACAGATTCTAATCTTATTTGTGGTCTCCCAAAGTTTGCCTCAATTTTTGTTCTTGGGCTTAGGGCAGTTTGATGATGATACCGTTGGCAATTTGCGTTTTATGGAGCTACTATATAAAAGGCTTCTCTTAACTCTTGTATATTATTATATATAATTTGTTTTTGTTTGGTTCAGGGGAAGTTTTTTCTTTTGCTAGTTTTATCTCTTTGGAGTTCATTTTCGTTGTAATGCTTGGGATATGCCCTAGCAAATAGTTGTAGATGTTTTTTCCATTTTTCATTTAATGAAATTCTTATTTATAAAAAAAAAAGGTAATAAAACAAAAATATTATTGAACACTCAATTATAATATTTGTATATTAATGTGTTATAATATTTTAAATAATACTTATTAATTTTTTATATATTTGTATTTATATAACATAATATATTATATATTAATATACGAGTACCACAACTAAGTGTCTCATGATAAAAAAAAAAGTGAGCAAACTGTTGTGTTGGTCAAAGAGCAAATTCTTGATGTTCATGGGGAGGGAAGTGTAATATACATAATTATAGTGACAAAGTCGGAATCCACAGAACAAGAAGTTGGCGCAATTTGTCGAAACATCGATCTCTATTACATCATGTCAACGACTTCGACCAGTGATTACAATCTACGGCGAGGAAAGGTGACGGTGGCGTTGAGATCTTCTTTCCTATCGTTGCTCTTCTTTTCCCTTAATGTTTCCTCAATCTTTCAATTTCTTAACCATACTGTTGATTTTTCTTTCTTTCTTTCTTGTTTATTTCCAAATGCAAATAGTTGCGCTCTGATGCTACCCTTTCGTGCTGCCTGTTAGTGATTTTGTTTGTCCTGTTCTTTTCCCCTAATTTTGTTGGAATCTGTTGCTGCCTCCTGTATAGAACTATATGAACTTCCCTCAAAAATCAAAGGAATTAGGTTTCGAGAGGTTTTCTTGATATAAATGGTTTATAGAAGTTAAATGAGTTGGAATGAGTGTAGGGTTTATGGAAATTGTGCAGTTTAAGAATTGAGAAATTGGATTTATGGAAATTGTAGGGTTCAATGACTGTTGTTTATCAAATACTAGCTCAGAATAAAAACACTCAAGAGAGCAAATGTGCAAGTTTATGACAAAAGACATAAATACATGAAAGTCTAAAATTTATGTAGCCAACCTCACATAGTAGGATAAAGGCTGGATATGTTGTTGTTGTGTTAGTCTGTTGAGTGAAACCCACATGCAGAGTCTAGGAGTAGTGGCAGCAGATGGTGCATGGAAGTAGGAATTAGTTGAAGTCTTTGTTTACTCAGTCCTTGCTTAGTATATTGTTTGAGTCACATAATGAAATGTGTTCCTTGGTCTTAGGGATCACATTCAGACCTAGTGGAGGGTCTTCGGGAAAGCAGTTACAGCTGGACTATTTATTTGACTGACTCCATTTTATTGGAAAGGAAATTATGAATTAAGCTTTGGTTTTTGGAGGATTGTTTACCCTCGAAGTAAACACTTGTCATTTTCTTTTTCTTTTCATCTATTGACAAAATACGTAGGAAGGGTAAGACCAAGGGAAGCAGAGAGTTGAGAGCTTTGTGTGAGCAGGATATCCTTAACTCAAGCTCTTGAGTTCCTATTACTCAACCAACATGTCAACACATAACAGTTTGGTATCAAAGACAGGCATGGCTGACCCACAGTTTAAGTGCCTTGTGTCTGAGGTGGGGATCTTGAAGGAGGAGCAAGCACAACAATTTAGAGAGCTGCAGGACTTCCTGGCAGTGCTTTTGGCTGCTATAAATGCTGGTCGTGTTCGGACTGAAGCATCAAACAGTCAGCCATGACGATCAGGCAGAAGATCGAATGGCGGGCAGAATACAACTACTATGGCAGGATCAACGGGAGCTTACCTTCCCAAAATGGTTGGTTTTCCTCGTGGGTTATGACTTTGAAATTGAGTACGAGACTAGGAAGGAAAATGTGGTAGCAGATACCTTGTCTAGAAAAGAAGAACAAGGAGAGCTATTGGCCTTATCAACACCACTTCCATGGTGGTTAGTTACCATCCAAGAAGAAATTGCTGCCAACTCTACATTGCAAAAGACGGTGCAGAATATTCAACAAGGTGAAGCCATGGGACCATGGGACTATAAGGAAGGTGTGATCTTCTTCAAAAACAGAATTTTCTTGTTGAAGGACTCTCCATTGATTCCTATTATTGTGGAGGAGTTCCACTTCAGCATGCATGAGGGGTATCATAAGACTCTCCATCAAATCAAGTCAGTCAAGAGACTGGAGCACAATGAGTGAAGATGTCAAGGCACAAATTCATCAATGTGAGACATGCCAGAGACAAAAATGGGAGAACACTTTGCCGTTGGGTCTCCTACAGCCACTCCCAGTTCCATCTCAAACTTGGACAGATACATCCATGGACTTCATTGATGGACTATATATCTAACTCAAGAGGTAAGTCTGCCCTTTTTGTGGTGGTGGACCACTTGTCTAAGTTCGCTCATTTCATTCCTATCTTGCATCCATATACGGCAACTTCAGTGGCTCAAATATTCTTGATATCTTCAAGATGTATGGAATGCCAAAGTCCGTTATTTGCGATCAGGATCCAGTTTCTCATCAGAGTCAAATTCAATTTCTCATCAGCTTATCATCCCCAACCGGATGGGCAAACTCTGGTGGTGAATCAAACCATCAAAATGTGTCTTCATTGCTTCGCTAGTGAGGAGTGGGTTTGTTACTGTTACAATACAAGTGTTCACAGTGCTACTAAAATGTCACCAAAGCTGTCTGCGGCCATGCTTCACCAACTCACTTATCATATGTGCCAGGAACAACCCAAGTTGATTCTGCAGAGCAAGAATTGGAATGTCGGGACTAGATTTTCAGGAAGCTAAGATAGCATTTGCAAGCTGCTCAAGTATGGATGAAGAACTACCTCAATGCCCACCACACTGAAAGAATTTTTGAAGTGGGATTATGTTTATGTACACCTCCAGACATATCAATTTTCGGTATCACTTCAAAGAAATCTCAAGTTAGCTTATGGCCTGTTTGAAATAGTGGAGAGGATTGGGAATGTGGCTTACAAGCTGAAACTTCCTGCGGAATCTCAAATTGACCCTGTTTTTCATGCATCGCACCTCAAGAAGAAGATAAGAGAGAAGGTTGACGTCCAAGAAGCACTGCTGGCTTTTTTAGAGGTCGAAGATGAGCTCTTAGCAGCTCCTCAAGCAGTGCTTGATCACTGGGTTCGAAGGCAGAAAAAGGAGGTTCTAGTACACTCTTGGAAGGGACTCTCTCCGGCTGAAGCTACATGGGAAGGCTTAGAGAATCTCAAAATGCGATTTCCAGAAGCCACCCTTGAGGACAAGGGTGAAATTTAGGGGGAAGGAATGTTATGTACTTTTATTTTCTTAGTCTGTTGAATGAAACCCGCATGCAGAGTCTAGGAGTAGTGGTAGCAGATAGTGCATGGATGTAGTAGTTAAAGTCTCTGTTTAGTTAGTCCTTGCTTGGTATATTGTTTGAGTCAAATAATGAAGATGTGTTCCTTAGTGTTAGGGATCACATTCAGAGCTAGTGGAGGATCTTTGGGAAATTAGTTACAGGTGGGTTATTTGTATTGACTCCATGTAATTGGATAGGAAATTATGAATTAAGCCTTGGTTTTTGGAGGATTGTTTATCCTCGAAGTAAACACTTTTCATTTTCTTTTCTTTTTCTTTTTCTTTTTCATCTATTGAAAAGGTAGGAAGGGTAAGACCAAGGGAAGCACAGAGTTGAGAGCTTTGTGTGAGCAAGATATCCTTAACTCAAGCTCTTTAGTTCCTGTTACTTATTCAACACATCAAAGGTGTTTGGATGCTTGGAGAATTAATAAGTGTTAAATTGTTAAGTACTATCTCATTTAGAAGCTTAATTTGTTAGGTAGAAGGTTAATTTTATCTTTCTCCTCACGTGTGGTAAGCCTTCACCACATAATTGATCCAAACACATGCAACTATATGAATTTTGGATTAGTGATAAGGTTTGAACTTGATTAACCACCATATCATATTAAAGCATAAACTGTTAAAGAGGGTTAATTTTATTTTTTATAATATTATTTTTACTCAACAAAAGCTAGCATTCTTCAGGTCTAGGGGACAAGAAAAGATATGGCAGATGGAGATGAGGACCTTCCAAGGGATGCCAAGATTGTAAAAACTCTGCTGAAATCATTGGGAGTGGACGAGTATGAACCCCGCGTAGTGAACCAGTTTCTGGAACTGTGGTATCGATACGTTGTTGATGTATTGACAGATGCACAGGTTTATTCTGAGCATGCAGGGAAGGGTGCAATTGACTGTGATGATGTCAAACTGGCTATTCAGTCAAAAGTCAATTTCAGCTTCTCTCAACCCCCGCCTCGAGAGGTAATTTAACTATTCTTTCTGTGATTTCCTAGGCCACACTTCCACACTTTTCTTCATATGTTGATAATTTGCATACCGTTTCTTGTTTGCAATATTAGTGGATTTTTTAGTTTGAATTGGAACAGGAGCTGCTGCTCCTGGAGTTTAACTTCCATCCTCTATTGAAAGAGTTTTTTCAGAGAGAATTCAGTTCACTGGTTCTGCTCCCAGACTTCCAATTTTTCCTGTTATGACAAATATTTGCATCTTCTTGTCTGTAATTGGAAATGGCCTTGAATAGAGATGGTTGGAGGTCTAGAATTCATTTAGCCACCCCACCTAGTTGGATCGAGACTTGTAATTGTTGTCGTTCTCTCCAATACCCGAGGATATGAGCCCAATACCTGAGATACTATTTTAGATCAACTGTTCAAAAAGAAAAGGAAATTATGGAGGATTATGTTATTCATAACAGTAAGGTAGGATGGTTAAAGTGGGGAATGGCATGCAGTATTTTGTACTATCGGATAATCCCTTTAATGCTAAAAGGGAAGTTTTATTGAATGATTTTAAGATCATCTTTGTTGTATGGCTCAAAATGTTGAGCAATTAAATGTCAATATGTGCAAAATATGAGTATAGATAAAATGAGAATGTTACGGTGTTGTGCAATCTAACAAGAAAAAGCAAAATTATTGGAATGATTTTGGAGTGGCATCTTTTGACAAGACACGACGATCACAATTAAGATAGTTTGGGAATGTGAAAAGAGATCAATAAAAGTACTTGTTGGGACTAGTGTATGAAACCAAGGAAAACAGTGGAGGGGAAGACCAGAGAGAACTTGGTGTGAATCCCATAGATATAACATAGGATGTAATGTCCTTATAGAGGATATGGCCAAAGATAGAGATGCATAGAGGTCTAGAATTCATGTATGCAATCTCACCTAGTGAAACTAAAACTAATGATTGTTGTTGAACTCTCCAATCCCTGAGAATATGCGAGTCAAATCAAATGTTCTTTTCTTTTTTTCCAACAAAAGAAGGAATACCCTGCTTGATTCTGTTTGCACTATAATTTTGGCACTTGATTCTTGTACCTGATATCATCCAATGGAATTTATTAACATTCCTTGTTCTTTCATTCATTCTGTTCCTACCAGACAAGAATCGAGTTATTTATTGTTTTCTTGAAGACTTGGATGTTAGGGACTTTCATGTTTGTGTTCTGTGGCAGACTATGGGTTGTGTTGGTATGAAATGGTCAATCACATGTTGCTGAACTTGCACTAGGTTCTACTGGAGTTGGCTCATAACAGAAACAAAATCCCGCTACCAAAATCATTGGCTCCTGGAATTCCTCTACCACCCGAGCAGGACACTTTAATCAACCCCAACTACCAGCTTGCAGTACAAAAAAGGCAACCCGAACAGGCAGTCGAGGATGAAGAGATTGCTGATCCTAATTCCAACCCTTCATAGGAACAGCAGACGCAGCTGCCACAAAATACTCCTCAGAGAGATTCGTTTCCTCTGGGAGTTAAACGCACAAGATAAGGCCGTTTGCTCTCTTATCATAGTTTAGTTTGAAGACCTGTTGTCTAGGGAATGAATAAGAGAACTCTATGGCGCTATAGATTCAGTAGATTCAGATTGTTTCTTCTGTTCCAGTGGCTTATAGTTTTCTGTATCAAGGAGAATTTTCAATTAAGTGCGTTAGAATGGGTTATTGATGATGATATGTACTACAGATATTCTATACTTAAATATTCCTATATTAGAAATGGAAGAACTGATTATTGTAGTTTTAGTTACAAACATATCACTACTGCATTAGTTTGTTCGATTTGGAGGTTCAATGGACAAATGGGTTCTGATGAAGGTTTCAGTAACGAGAGATGGGAATGAAGAGGCCACTTTTACTCTTGATCTTGAAGCTCTTATCTGTGCATGGTTTGGCATGGCAACTGGGGGAAACTTCTCCATGCTGTCATGTCATTAAGCAGAGCTTCCAATGGAGACAATTCAAGAATGTTAAAAGTTCGATGATCAAATTAAAATAAAAGATTAAAATTAGATAAAATTCAGTCGATTCGGCCTTAAAAAAATGAAAGAAAACAACTACAAATACAAGCGATTAATAAGAATAACTGTAAAGAATCTAAGTTTATTTGTTTGCTACTCTGATCTGATGAGATGATCTGCATTTTGTTGCTATTAACTTGTTAGATCTCTCTTCCCTAACATGACACAAACCATTACCAACATCAGAGCTTAGAGATGAAGTGTTGAATAGAGGCTTCTATCTCCAGAAGAAGTGCTGAACGGAATCCTGCCATGAAAGCACAAGGAGCAGCATGGCCAAAACCCCAGCAAGCCCCCACGAAGAACTCCCAATTCTCAGTACCCATGAAGAGGAAGGAGGAGAAGATTCAGAGGAAGACGAAGAAGAGGTGGTTTTGATGGCAAGTATAAGGCCAGCAAGCACCACAGGCAGAACAAACCCAGAGTTCCACCTTATTATCTGATCATGAAGAAGATGAGAGCCCTCAGCAGAGCTGCTCGTTCGCCTTCGCTCCACATACAATGGCGAGAGCGCTATTGCCGACACCATCGCCATCGCCATGGCCACTCCTCTTCGCGAGGAAGAGCAGTTCCTCCTCTTGCTTTCGCACGAGTAGTCGCTTGTGGTCGCCATGGAAAATCACAATTGTCGAATTCACCGGCCGAGAGGGGGGATTTATAAGGAGAAGAAGATTGATGGATACAACACTACCCGTAAGCAACAACGCCGAACAGGCCAACGCCGACAGCCGTCCAAAAAGCGAAAGACAGAAAGATTGCAGATTTGTTGAAAAGGCCGTCAATTGCTGTGCCAAAAAGTAGCCGATGGATGGAGGAGAAACAGCTGGAAAGAAACCGTGCCCATACTTTGGGCTCAAGCAAGGAAGGTATTTTAGAAGGCAGACAACTCCAGGGAGAGTGCCATTGTAGACTGTTAAATCACTTATTTTGTAATTTTAAATAGTATTATAATATTTTTAAATTATAAATCTGTTTTAATGATAGGTGTCAAAATAGAAGTGTCATTTTAATATTATTTTTAAAATTAAACTATAAAATTTAAATTAAATTACAAAAATTAAAATATTTAAATTTTAATAATTAACTAAAATAAAAATATTTATTTTAAATTAAAATCAATTATATATATATTTATATCTCTACCTTCTTCCCCATTCTTTACGATGCCCCTCTCTTTCTCTTTCTGTATTTTTCTTTCCCTCGACAGCTCGTCTCCCCACCGCCCTCGTTTGGTTGTTGCTCGCGACTTGGCCTTGTTGGTTGTCGCCTCACTCTCACTTGATGCCTCTCTTGACTTTCTCGCTCCATCGCTTGTCGGCATCGTCGCCTCAGCCTCGTTGGCTCGCCCTTTTGGCCCTTCGTTGCTCGCTGGTTGATTGTTGTCTTTCTGGCTCTCTCTCGCTCTATCGCTCGCCTCGCCTAAAAACTCTTGTTTCAAGTAATATAATCGTTAGATTTTACCGTTAGAAATGACACCTCTCTCTTTTCTCTCTCCAAAAGTTGAAAAAATAACATCGCAAGAAGATTGCTATCATTTTGCAACCCCATTTGCCACTCCCGTTATAGTAAAGAATTTTTAATCCGGAGTATCATTTCGACAGTTATAAAATTGACACCCCAAATGACATTCCCCTTGAAGTTACTTTTAGTAGCATCATAGACCAAACTTCGTAAAATGTTAGTGCTCATTTATATACAACATCAATGAAATTGGGATTGGATCTCCTAATTGAATGTCAAATTGGAGTCTTGTTTGAATTATTTAACGTATCTTCCAATGATTTAGAGACTCTTTGGCTTACCGTTTTATTTTGTAGCTTTTAATCTATTTAGCTCATAAGTTGTGTAAAGATTAAAAGTTAGGCAGCGTTTAAATTGATAATATGTTTGGATAAATGTACTTTTAAATTATCAATTATATAGTTATGTATTTTATTTGAAAAAGTTGATAAACTATCAGAAGTTGATAAAAAAATGAAAATAGACATGTTGAATAATGTAAATAAAATTTATAAAAATAATATCTTTCAATAAAAATATTAAATATATTAATTAAATATACATTAATATATATATGTTATATATATATAGACTAAACGGAGAAAGCCAAGGGGCGACATCGACAGCGAGAAGAGGCAACAACAAAGGTAACGAAAGAGAAGATGGAGGTGACGGTAATGAAGGTAGATGGAGGATATATAGACAATGATGATGACGATGGCAACAACAACGACGACGAACATGGATGAGGCGGACGATGGTGATGGACATGGAAGAGACAACAATAGAGGCTAAAGGTGACTAGAGATGACTCTGACGGCGGCGATGGAGGAGAAGACAGAGAGATGAAGAAAGATAAAGTTAAAAATATGTGTTTTATTTGAAGATAAATCAATAATTTACTAAATTAACACAAAACACTCATAAGAACTTATTTGAAAATGGTGGGGTCAACTTATCTCAAATACTGTTAAAATAACTTATAATTTTAGTAGTATTTAAACTGTTTACGTGTTGTAAACACTTGAAAAAATAAGTGGTCAAATCGGTAAGGCAATCACCCTCTTATTCAACAAAGGATAATGCTATTGGTACACCTTTGTGTACACTTTGGGCTACACAAAGGTGTACTAATGACAAAAAAGCCCCCCCTGAGGCGCATAGAAGCGCGTGAGGCGCATGTGAGGCGCAGGGCATTTTAGTCATTATGCCCCTTGTGTAGCCCAAGATGTACAAAATTGTTGTACATCTAGCAAACTAGCATCATCCTTCAACAAATATGCGCACAGATGTTAATTAGTATCCAGTAGATCGGGAAGCCAGGGAACAGCCTGTGGGCAGATGCGGAGAAGAAGAAGAAGAAGACAGAACCAAACTGCTACAACCGCGAAGAAGAAGAAGAAGATAGAACCAAACTGCTACAACCGCGATTTGCTCTCACAATCCAACCTCCACAGTGAGCAAAAGGAAACTGCTTGCCCTTTCCACCACAACCCCACGAACCCATCCTTGTCCTCCACTCTCATCTCCCAGTTCCCATCGTACTTCCTTAGCAGAGCTCGAGCTTCGTCAATGGCGTCCTCTCCAAATCCCTTCCCCACAAACCCGACCCTCCTCATCCTCTCGCACCACATCTCTTTCCCTTCGTTCCACTCATTCAAGCTCGTCAATGCCTTCGCGGCTTCCAACTCCATCATCCTCCTCTCCTCGGTTTCTCGCCCCTTGAATGCCGCGCTCGTCGAGTCCAGGAACTTCCACAAGTAATCCACTCGCCGCGAAAATCCAACGTCGAAATCCCCGCAGTTTCCGCAGCTGCAATCCATGTTGTTTTCGCTCAGAATCACGCCTTTCGGCTCCAGATTCCGGAGAAATCTCAAGAATTCGGTTCGGTTGTCGGGGCTATGGTGGCTCAAACAATGGAGTCTGAACTGCGCGCAGACAATCAGAGTTTCGTCGGGAGAGGAATTGATGACTTGGGTGGTCAGATTAGTTAATGGGTGATCGTCGAGAAGATTGACCTGTAAATTGATGTTCATCTTTTTAGCAAAGCCAAGAAGCTGGGAGGAGTAACTGTGGCCAGGCGGAGAAACCGCGAAGGGGATGTCGGTGGCAGAGGCACCGACGACCGTGAGGCGGACGAGTCGCGGAGGACCGCCAGGAAGGCGGGTCAGGGCTTCTAAAAGCGTCGGCCATTGGACGCCGTGGGAGACTCCGATGTCGACGATGTGAAGTTCATTACTATTCGAGTAGGCTTCTTCGGTGAGTACTTGAAGGATCGAATTGTTGGCGATTTTGTTAGGAAACATGAACCAAGGACTGACCTCGTCGAATCTCATCAGCGATTTTAGAGAGAATTGATGTTTTGTTGAGGAAATCGGGCTTGAGAGGTAGCGGGTCAGCGCCCGGAGGCCGTGGGCAGCCAGCCGGTGGTTGGCATCGCTGGTCGGAGAAGCCAGCTCGTGGAGAACGTAGAGCAGGTGCTGGACGCGGGAGGAGTTTCCGGCGACGATGGCTGCCGCACAAGGGTTGAGCAGCTGCTCCGCCCACCGCTCTTCTCTGGAATTTCCGTTATGGCAGTTGTTTCCCGCCGCCTTGCTCGATCCCTTCTTGCCGCCGGCCGACCTTTTCGGTAACACCCTGTTTACAGAGATCGAATAAAATGAGATAAATTGCACTTAACCAAATCAATTGTTCATTTAAACTTTTAAAATGATAACAATTTAAGATAAATTCTAATTAACAGACTATGATCAACAAACCTCTGTTCCACAACGGCGTCGGCATCGTCCGTCCCCTCAACCGGCCGGCTCTGGACCTTTCTCTGATTTTGAGACGGCTGCGGGATTGGGTCATCAGGGACCTTCCTTTTCCTGGATGAATCACACGGCTGTGGACTAACTGGAACTGCGGGTTCTACTTGGACTGCTCTGTTGGGAGCGTCAACGGCGGAGAAACTGTCGAAAGGAGAAGCGGAGCTGAGAAAATCTTGGTCGACGAGATCATGAGTTTGATTCCACCATTGGTCACAGGCGGCGTAGGGTTCTTCGAAGAGGGAAGATAAGATGGGGATGGAGCCCTCCAGCCAGCACAGGACGTGATCGGAGCCGGAATTGGGGTCTGAATCTTCGAGCGACATTGGTGCCGAGGTGCGACGGACCCCGTTGAGGCAAAGAGGGGAAGAAGAAGATGAGAGAGCGGAGCGTTTGGACGAGTTTAGAATATATATAGATAACAATGGAGTTTGAGCTGTGGGAAGGGACGGTGAAGGGCATATTCAAAGGCTTGATGGCGCTGTATTTTGGAGTATTTGGTGTCGTGTTGATGCTGTAAAACTGTCTCTTTGTTTTAGTCATTGACTTGTGCCTTTGGAGTTTTATGGTTGGTGAGATCCACAACAACATAGGGGTTGGAGATTTGGTCCCACAAACCCAAACCATTTAGAGTGACTGTCAAAACTAAAATTTTATTTAAAAAACACCAATAAACACACACAAAAAAAAATACTCAAATGAGAAAAAAAGAGAGGAAGAGATACAAACTTGGATAGTATATTTTTTTTTATTTTGTTTTAACATAATATTAGTGTATTCTACATACAAGATTGAGCTCGTTTCATCTAAAGTTTAACCGTTAGTTTTCATTATATTCGTACCCACTCTTACTAGGTAACTTGTAGTTATGATTTGACTTAGACTACTATGTATCATTATTGAGAATTTGAACTTATTGTGATGAAAAATTACTAAGATCTTTTATCATTGGAATGAGTACCAAACTTTATACTATGATATAAAAAGATAACTAAACTTTAATTTATAGTCAAAAGATTACTAAATTTTAATTTAATATACAATTTTATGATTATCATCAATTGTTGTTAAAAAAATTAATTAAATTTTGATATTTTTGTATTTTAGTATAAAATTTAGTGACATAATTTAATGTAAAATTTAATGATTTTTTTTTTATATTATTGTGTAAAGTTCAATAATTACTTATGCTATTTAATCATTCACATTATTATTTACGACAACATCCCGTGAGCCTTTATTAACGATAATTATGGAATAGAATTCATAACTATTTAGCGATTGGATGAATGGTTGAAAGGGATGGGTTGAAGTTATTAATTGTCACAGGACGGCAATGTCCATAGATTTTGATTAAAAATAAGAGTTTAGGGTGGGGTTTTGTTTGAAGCTGCTTCAAAGGGTTGCAATTGGCTAAATCTAAATTGACTTGCAAACAACCATTTGTCCTGTCCAATGCAATGCATAGGTTTGATGCCACAATATATAGTTTTCTTAAGCCCAATTTGATGTTGTCTTTGCCTTTGTTTTGTTTGTTAGCCACTTTGAAAGTGACATCCCAATGGGAATAGAAATAGTAGAATCCTATGGTGGCAATGGCATTGACTTGCCGTTTGGTTTGTCTTGAATTGGTACAAGAGTGAGAGATCATTATCAACTCGATTCATCAATTTAGGGCAGAGATTTGGGCTCATTCCTCTATTCCAATCTAATTTATAGGAGAATTAAGGATGTTTATGCTCTAAATTATTTTTTACGAAAATGAAAATGAAAAACAGATATGATAGGAAATAGAAAAGGAAATGAAAAAATAACATTTTTTTTAAAAGTAAGAAATGAAAATAAGAAAAAATGCGTAAATAAAAAAATATGAGTCTTTTTTTTTAAATATAATGTATATTATAATATATAATATAAAAAATTCTCCTATAATTTTATATTATATAATGTAGAATTTTTTTCGTCTTTAATCTCTTCGTGGATAGAAACGTTTTTTAAAATTAGAAACATGTTTCTTATATTTTTTTAATATTACAAAATATTCTCAAATATTTTTGAAATTATAAAAATAGTCTAAAAATATTTTTTGGTGTTTCTTTACATTTTGGTACAAAAAATGTCTCAAAAACATTGAAACAACATCTCAAAACGTTTTCGTGTATTATAACTATTAACTCAATGTAAAAGGAAATTAAATTAGGAATTTTGTATAACATCTATATATCCCCCCCAAGACGCACTATCGATGGATGGAATAAACAACAAGAAACACGCTCGAACCTTACAAAAGGATGGATAAGAACCCTACAAAAGGATGGATGGATCGAATAGAAAGCAAGGACTACCTTACGAATCTAAATACTTTTGGGTGATCGATAGAAAATAGTATCTAGAAGGAAAGGCGAAAAAAACCCTCCACTGGAAATGAAATAAAGCATAATCGCTAATACTTTTTTAAAGATAAGATAGACTCTTATTAACTTTAAGATAAATTTAAATGCTTAAAAATATTGAGATGGATAAAATATTTTCATAAGTCGCTCTTAAAAAAATATTATTTAAATACTTAATTATAATATTTTACTATATTCATATAATTAATATATTATATATTTACATTAATATGATATAAATATAACATATAAATGTACTAATGTCATTAGTATTTAAAAGATAGATATTTCCATCTAATATCTATCGAAGCCGGAAAGGGTATTAATAAAATATTAATGTAGCATTTGTGATTTTAAAATAGAGTAAAGACAAGTTTGCTTAAAAATATTTTTATTTTTTTTAATTTTATAATTTTGGTCAATGATTATAAAAAGAATGTAAATATTCAATTTTCAGGATCCCCTCCCCCCCGCTCTTTTGTATGGATAAATTTGATTTTAAATGCAATATTATATTTTGTAAAAAAATACATAAAAAATACTTTTATTTCATTAAAAATACACTTTTTTTCACAGTACATTCAAAATTTAGATTAGGATTGTTTAACTAAAAAATAATATTTATTTAGATTACACGAAAATATAAATAAAAAATAGATACGATACAAAATGAAAATAAAAAAATAATATTTTTTAAGAAAATAAAAAATTGAAATGAAGGAGAAATGCATAAATAAAAAATATAAGGATTTTTTTAAATATAATTTTTCATATAAAAATAATTATTTAATTTTAAAATAAACATAAATTCCATAATAATCAAACATAAACTGATTAGAGAAAAAAATTTTAATAAATTTTTTTCTATTTCTAACTTTATTGTGAAAACATATTTTTTTTATTTTTAAATATTATGAAACCGTTGTTAAATATTTTTAAAATTATAGAAACAACATAGAATTTTTTTTTTTTACTATTTCTTGATGTTACATTGATATAAAAAAATATTTTAGAAATACTAAAATAACACCAGAGAGACATTTTCGTACGTCATAATCTTAAATATTGCTATCAAAACTTATCAAATTTATGAAAATACACAATCTATGTAAATGAAAATTTATGAGTAAAAGAGTGATTAAAATAATGTGATATTAGTACTTGCATAGGTTTTATTTTTCTCCTTGGTTCAACGCAGCATTAGCTTACAGGGATGGCAGAGACAGCAGCAGCAGCAGCAGCAGCAGCAGAGACAGTACAAAGCAGAAGCAGAAAGGGACAGAGTTGCAGTCATAATATGAGCAGACTCAGACTCAGATTCAGACCAGGGGGTGTGGATGGATGCTCTCACTCACAACTCTCGACCAATTAATACATACTGCCAAAATATTATTTTGATACAAAGTTTTAATATGTTATGTAACATCGGCTCTTAACAATAAAAAGTTATTAATTGTTATAAATTAATGGATAATCCATGAATGTTTAATCATTAATATCGAGTACCATGTCAGTATATATACATATACACTATCCCATGCACAGAAGAAGATTCTGCAACCAATGGATTCTGCAATGAATCCCCCTTAAAACTATCAGCTCAAGGCCACCAAAACCCAACTCAACTCTCTCGCTCTCTCTGTCTCTGAACTCATTCTTCTTCTTCTTCTTCTTCTGTCTCTGGTCTCTGAAGGCTGGTTCTTTGTTTCAAGTTAGGAATGTCAAGCATGATGGGTGCAAGAAACAGGTGCCCCTTCACTGGAATGCAGAGGCAAGAGCTGGAGCAACAATTCATCATCTTCAAACACATCATCTCAGGGCTTCCAATCCCTCCAGACCTCATCTCAACAGTGAAGAAGACAAGCCGCCTCCTGCAGCAGCAGGACTCTTCTTCAACGCTCCTTCCTCCTCACCATCAACATTCACATCAACCCAGTATATACATGCATACATATATATACATATATAGCTTCATCTCTCTTCAATGGATCTTGAGCTGATTAATTTGCCCTCTTTTGTTTTTGCAGTTGGGTGGGGGTGTTTTCAGATGGGTTTTGGCAGGAAAGCAGATGCAGAACCAGGCAGATGCAGAAGAACAGATGGGAAGAAAAGGAGGTGCTCCAAGGAAGCCCACCCGGATTCCAAGTACTGTGAGAGGCACATGCACAGAGGCAGGAACCGTAGCTCAACAAAGCCTGTCGATCCCTCTCCTTCTCCTTCTTCATTGCCCAAAACCCTAAAGCCCACCATCTCTGACGTTGATAACATGAGCCGCCGCCACCCCCACCACCATCTCTTTCCGGGCTCTTGCGCAGATAAAACTACTTTCAGGTAGAAGAGTCTCTCATGGATTTAATCATTTAAAGCTGTGCAATACTTTGGTCTTCTTCCGACGGTAGGTTGAGCCGGCATGAGAGGTCGTTCAGAAGTTCTACTGTTAGGGCTAATTCATTTGACCATGTATGGATATCGCAAGATTGGCTTATCACCCCTTTCCTCTGGTTTTTGATGATTTCTCCATGTATGAAACAGTTGTTTTGAAGGAGTGAGAGATGAGGCAATGGAGGGGGGAGCTTTTGGGGCTGAAGGCAGCATAAGCCACCAACCATCGACAAGGGCCAGAAGCTCTGCCAGTGGCTACTCTCAGTTAGAGCCAAAGGAGGAGGAGGAGAAGGGGAAGCATTGCTTTGTTCTGGGCACTGATTTTAAATCAGTAAAAATAGACAGAGTAGAGCAGGAGGAAGAAGAAGAAGAAAAGCATAAACCTTTCCATCACTTCTTTGGGGAGTGGCCACCAAAGAGCAGAGGCTACTACTCTTGGCTTGACATTGCAGAAAACCACCAGTCCTCCACCCAATGCTACGATGGAATTGGAAGCTTCACCACCCACCTCTCCATCTCCATGCCTCCATCCACACAAGACTTGCTTTTTGGATCCAAATCCCCTAATTTCCACAATGGTAAATCAATTTCCTTCCTTCTAGATCTTCCCTCAATCGCAAGTATATTTGATTTGAATTTCAATTCTTCATTTTTGTGGTTACAGAGGGATGATGATGATCAGTCTCAGACAACAATGGCAACTTACATATCCTTTTGGTTTTGACTAATTCTGGGTCATGATCAAGTGCGTCTTTGACTGGAAAGAGGGATCTCTTTTTGTTTGGAGAATACGTATCCATCTGTAGTTGGCATTAAGTACTTTCTGTTTTAGCTTATGCTACAGCTCTCAAGTTTCATTTATAGGACTCTGCAAATAAGTTTGCCATTACTATGGTCAGCTGCTGCCATCTTTCAGCAATGTAACCCTCTATTTTATATAAGATATATGAAATTATTGTCCCAGCTTTCTTCTGCTCCAAAAGGACAAAATATTAAATGTAACTACAGTCATGGTATAGTTCTATCATATTGTGCTATATATATTCAAATCGTGAGTCCCTGGTAGTTGGTAGTGTAATTCAAATTTTAAAATTAATTTTGAGTTCATCTTTAGTATTACAATCATGTATTAAAATTTAAATAATAATTAGAATAATCATATGGATCATTTTCTCCCACAATCATTGAATAACTATGTCTTGTCAATGTTCTGCGGATATGATTTTTGTAAAATTAATTAAATGAAACGAGAAAAACATTGAATCTTTCAGTAAACAGCAATGTCCAGTCCCTCAAAAAGCCTAATGCAGCAATAGTAACACTGTAATTCTCTCTTGCTTCAGTGTTTTCTGGCTTTGAGTAGGCTCTTAGCAAAGCTAAAACAGTTGGGTTGAGATTGAGGAATGGGATTGGTTAAGAAGTTTCTCAGACATGGTCATTCTGGTCTTCTTAAGCAGAGGATTTTGCTGGATTATAGATCTTAAAAATGTCAAGACCATGAATGTTGGCTGCAGCCAGAAGTGGGATAAAAAATAGAATCAAAGCAAAGACAATCAACAGTGGAACCAAAGCAGATATAAAACCAAATTGGACCTAATACTAGAATATGCAGAATATGCACATATACAACATTATAACCTTCAGCAGAAAAGAACATCTACTTTATAGTGTCAAACTGAACTTGTATATATGTTCACCACATCCATCATTTGCCTAATAAACATATGCACAGTAACTATATAAACAGGAAGGGAAAAATGTAGTCTTTTATGAATCAGTTTTCCAGACTTCAGAGTTCACTCCAGCTAAAGCCGAAGGGGATCCCTGTAAAAATCTACGCTTTTTGTGTAGATTCACTCGAGCCTCAGGACTTAGTTACCTGTCTATCCCCATCATTCCTATTCGAGTGTAGATAAACACGGTCTAGCATTTTTGCATACTGTGCAGCCTTATGTGACATGTCCGATCCACGTTTGCATATGTTCAATAAATTTAATAAAAAGCTCGCATAGACAGCCCAGTTGGTCAAGAAAGGGGACACAAAGTGCCTTTCATGGTGAATCTTGAAACAAGAACCAGAGATCGAGTCTCGCAAGCGGCAGTGTGAGAGTAAACCTCTCTCCAAAGTGAGGGGGGTTCCTTGTGCGCGGTGAGCACGGTCTAGTCACTGTGTCCGGCTAAGTCACCATGGTTAAACCCCCCCACGTCCTGTCAGGCCGAGGGTGGAGGGCGCCTGGGGTGAGCGATTTCACCTTTTGGAACAATAAATCTAACAAAAAGACAAGATGAAACAAGAGTCGCAGTGTACAACATTTGAATAACAACACTGGTCATTACTCAAAATTCAACATTCATATGCATGGGGCATACAAACAGAAGGAATTGGCTCAGCCACACGGAATTGTCAGTTCCAACCTACTAAGTACTGTTTTTGGGATTGCATCCATAACGAAATACCAACCTCCTCTGCAATCTCTTGGTTTTCTTAATCTGTGTGTTATATATGTCTCACTCTTTCCTACTTTTCCTTCTCTTACTAGCACTGAGTTGGTTAGACCATCTCACTTGTCACATACCTATAAGAACCTCTCATAATGACAATAAGATGACTACTTCGCCTCTCATCCAACAGCTACACGACATCAACAAGCTCATCTTCAGATTCAAAACAAGTAAACTGTAGAAACCGTAGATTATAAATGGCAAATGGAATCATGAAAACGCTGATATATGCATGTGGTTGCCCCACTTACCAATGCAATTATAACGTAAAGGAACTCACAAAAAAATCTAGCAAGACCTCTCTGCCCTTACTTACATGTATAGTCCATTTACAGAAAAAAAAAAAAAAATACATGTATAGTCCAACATATTACAGAACCAAGGAAAATATGGCAAGTCTTCCATGAGGTAAAATAAAGATATAAGTCCTTCATGCACTTCTCTACATCCCACAAAAATAAGGAATATCACTGGATTGAAAAAGCTGAAACTATAATAAGTGGAGAAATACATAATAGATATTAACAACCAAACACAGAGGAACTGATAGATGGAATCTCATGAACCAAGCTCTTCCAGTACCATTAATTAATCCACTAAGAATGCAACTATATATGCATGTGGTTGTAAACCGCATCATTGAACAGGCATATTATGGTATCTACAGAGGAAAAGAAACATGGTGACAAGCATAATCCTCTAACACACTTTTGATGATGCAAGAAGTCAAAAGTGCACTAATTTCCATTCTTTTTATGCTCATTAACTTTTGCGACCCATCCATCTCCGTGAAAACATAATCCTCTAAATTACAAGAGTTTTATTTGTTTTATTCATTTCTCACCCCCATTTCCCAACTTTAGCAACTCTGAAAACTCATTTAAGTTAAGCAATTCAAACCGTCAGCTCATTGCTCAAGCTCACGGGTTAAATTCACGAGAGGAAGAAAATGGAACAGAAACTTATCATAATTATAGTACCATGGCTCTGGAGATCTTTCCATAAACATTTAGCACTGTAGTAGAGTTACACAGGTTAGCCAAAAGAAAAGCAAAGTAGTCAATAGCACCACAGCGCAGTTTTCAATCAAGAGTCTCTTCTGCTTTCGACTTAAAAGCCCGATGGACAAAGCAAGACAAGTAAAGTTAATAGAACAATAAACAAATTGAATAGTTGAAGGAAAAGGGAGAAAAAGAATGCCAATCAAGAATTACCCATTTACACAGATACAACCCCCCCAATAGAGACAATTCACCGATTAATCCTCAGTATATGCCATCAATTCCGCTTTTGGATTCATAATCTGCATCTCTGGAAGAAGAATCTCTATTGAATGGAACCCTACCTCAAGTCCTCATCTCAATGCAATATCCTTTGAGAAAGCAAGATAAGCAATGTGAATGGAAGATCATCAGCATTCAAATCTATTGTGGTTTCTTTCAATATCCATGAACATCCTTCATCAATTGCCGTTTCTTGATTACGAGGAACGCCGCCACGCCAATCTGCATTATCACCACAATGCCCAAAAACAACAGTCCGATTTTCTTCCCCAAATTGAGCTTCTGTTTAGAGGACGGGCTTCCATTTCCACGGTTGCGATTCAACGGAGGGGGCGGTATCGTTGCCGCCGGATGATGGCGTTTCCTCGGTGACGGTGGTGGTTCGAGGGGAGAAGGCGGCGGAGGTGGAGACGGTGGCGGAGGAGGCGATGGCGGGGGTGGAGATGGAGATGGAGGTGGAGGAGGAGGCGGGGGCGGAGGCGACCATAGAGGAGGAGGCGGCGACGAAGAGGGCGGAGGAGGTGGAGATCCGGAGGGAGAAGGCGGCGGAGAGGCGGGCGGCGGAGGCGGAGATTGATTTTGCTTCTCAGATTGGACTACCGGCGCGAAAGGGCAGAAGAAGACTCCCAAACTCACGAAAACGAAGATCAAAGATGGCGATCCCATTGAACAACAACAGTTGCGAGCGAATTGACAAACATTCGCATCTGTGTGTGCTTCGTCCCAGATCCCTCGAATCGGCGAAACTAGGGTTAGGGAATTAACGAGGTTTTGCGATACGAGTTGTTGTTCTTCTTCTTCTGGTCTCGCGAAGAACCAACGAAATGGGTCCAAGGGAATGGGCCCCAAAGTGTCGAATTCTTCGTCAAACGAGGGAATGTCGATCCCCTTGGAAGATTGCGGACGCCATCATCATTAATCACTTTGGGAATCGAATCAGAGCCATGGAGAGGGAGGGAAGAACCATGCAATAGGGCTTCCAAAGAGAGAGAAGGATTGGATTGTTGAAGGGGAAAGGGGCTTTCTCTTCTTCTTCGCCGTCGTGATCCTCCACTTCTCTCAGAGATGGGAGAAGAGAGGAACAACGAGAGAGAAGACGGGCCTACGCAAGGGCATCAACGGTTGGCCTGATTTGGGCGATTCTTTGGTACTGCTGTACAATGAGGTGTAAAGATCAATCAATTTTATTTAGGGTTAATTATCAAAATAATCTATTTTTTTATGAATTTATAATTTTATCTAATCTTTTTAATTTTAATATTTAAGTTCAAATTAACTCAAATTAGTACCGTTTTATCTAATATATATCATATAATAATAATATTTATAAAATCTACGTGTATATATATAAGAAAAAAAATATAATTTATAAAAAAATAAACAAATTATGAGTAATAAGTTAGAATTTTTTCTATTTACTCATGTTATTTTTATAGATATTATTATTATATAACTCATGATATACTAAGTCAATATAAACATACTTTCCTTTAAATTGATAAATAAAATTTTATTCAATTGAGTCAATTTAGACAAAATACCAAATCTTAATATATTGAGTTTATTTTTTAATATTTGTTTATAATAATCTTAAGAATAAAACTATTAGTTAGTCCGAACTATACTTATTTGTTGTAATTCAAGTTATGGAATGTTTTAATTACCTTATAATAAAGTGTATAAGAGCAAAGAGTACTCAGCAACATTTAAAACATTTCATAGTTTGAACTACGAAAAATAAGTATGGGCTAATTTAAAAATGGTCAACTTCTAATATTTAATATCATTTTATTATAATATTTTATGGGACAAGTTTTACGGTAGTCGTAGTTAGGGCTGGCAATAAGCCGAGTTATTCGTGAGTTGGCTTAAGAGTCGACCCGATAATTAGTTCAATAAACTAGCTTATGATACAAATGAGCCAAATTTGAGTTTAAATATTTGGCTCATTTAGTAAATGAGTCGAACTTGAGCTATCATTAACTCGACTCATTTGGCTCACGAGTCAGTTCGATATACTTATATATATTAATTTTATAAATTTATTAAATAAAAAAATATTTATTACTTAACACTCAATAATATAAATATATATTTAATAATTTTATAAATATATTATTTAAATATATATATATACATAAAAGTAAGATGATAGTCAGTTTCGAGTTGACCCGAGCCAGCTCGTAGTCATCATCAAGTTGAGCTCGAGCTAAAAAAATCAACTCATATCGAGTTCGAGCTGAGCTCAAACTAGGTCTTACGAGAAGGTTCTAGAAATTATAGGTTAAATATTTTATAATTTTTTCTTTTTTTAGTTTTAATAGTTTTTTTCACTTGTAAAAATAGTTAAGATAGTTAATAGTAAAGGTCGGAAAAATTATGGAGTTATAAAAGTAATTAGAGTAAAAAACGAGTTAAGTCTAATAAAAATCGTAAAAGTTTAAGTTATAAAAATTGAATTCAACTCATTCAGATAGTGTTTGTTAATCAAAATATAGACAAAAAAAATGTAAGAAATAAAAAATATTTTAGATTTTTATCTTTTTTAATGTGATTATTAAACTTATTTCATGATTATTATAAAATAAGTCACGTGACTTCTTATCTGACATTTTTCATATATACTTATATATTTATCCTCCAAATAAGTATATATTGAACTTTACAAATAAAAAAAAATTATGCATATATCATTCAATACATTCTAAAAATTTTAATAAATAATTTAATAAAAAAATTAAAATACTTCCCAATATTGTCTTAAACCATTCTATATCTTGATGCGAAAAACATTCCAATTTTATCTTGATACAATTCAATTTTACTTATTTTAACAAACAATACCTTAATATAAAATAAATCATTTCACAAACTTCAAAATAAGTCTTTTTAGGAGTTACAAATTTAAAATTTATTTAAAATTTGATTTTAGAATCATTTTTTTGTCAAATATAAAAATCAATCTATTTTATATATATTTAAATTTTAAATAATATTAACAAAATAATTTGTTCAATTATAACTAGTTATATTATTCTAAAACAAGGTCGTAAACAAATCTTATTTGAGTACTTTAATAAGGTCATTCACAAATATAAATCAGTTAAGTATCACCAAAGCCAAACCTAACTTCTTTAGTAAGGAGAAGTAGCAATGGGGCAGGTTGAGGGAGTGAAATGTCAATATCATTCCTAAACTCAAACCCGAGCTCAATTAATAAAGAAAAACAATGAATTTAGGGCATCCATAAATCTATTTTTCAAAATATTAATAAATTATGACTGATGAAATGTGAGCCAAGTTGATCTTATAAAAAAAATGCCAAGGATGATTGAAAATAGGCACCAAATCAATTGAATTGCTAAAACCAAACAAATTAAAAAATCAAAAAAAAAATTGAATCAATAAAAAAATAAAAAAAAAACCAATAAATTGAAACTTCAGTTAAAAAGGACATCATTTTTAAGATTTTTGTTAGTTTAATTATTTTAATTTTTTTAATACAAAAATTGAACTGAACCGAAATAGACAAAATACTCAAATTTGAAAATTGTATTGAACTACCAATTTTAAGAGGCTCAATTTTGTTATTTCATTTTAACGAAAATATTACTCACCCCTAATAAAAAAAGTGGTGTTAGGACGCTAATTTGAATTGTTGAAATTAATGGGCCAGACTTTGGGCTTCATTCAACCCAATGAAAATCAGGAATTATGGGCTTCACTCAACTAAATGTGAAGCATTAGCAATATTATTTAGTTATGCACAATGTTATATAAATGGAGTTTTATTTAAAATAATTTATATAATTTTTAAATTTAAAAATATTATTTTGATATTTATGGTGATACTTTATATTAATATTTTATATTAAATTAATATAAATATATAAAAATTAAAATTAAGTATTTAAAATAATATTTTAAATCAAAAATACCACTTTGACGAGCAGTTGAAGTGTCCTGTCCGGTCCGGTTTTGATGAAGGCAATGCCAACTTGCCCAAAAGGGAAAGAAATGAGTACTATTAAGGGGAAATGAATTTTACACATTTAGATGGTCATAAACACGTAATAATTACCTAAAATAGACAGATGGAGAAAATAAATAAAAGGCCTCATCATTGTGGATAGTAGATAAGGGTTTTGATATGTTGTTCATATCGAATAATTCTTATATTACTTGACACGAGTAATATAATGAAATAAGTGAATAGAGGCGCTCATCGACCTTTTGTATTTTAATATTTTTTTTAGTGTTATAATTAATATTTTTTATTATTATTTTAATTACACTCATGTATTTATATTTTAAAGTTAATTTAATTTTTATATTTTAACGAGTAAAAAAATAATTAAATTGAGTTATTTTATTTTTTTTTTTTTACACATTACAGTATATACAAATACAAAAATATAATTGAAATAAAAAAAAATTTAAATTATTACATAAAAAATATTAAAATATAAAAATTAAATTAACTAAAAAATATAAATTCATGAATATAATTAAAATAATATTTTTTAATAATTATACAAAATAAATAAAAATATAAAAAAAAAATATAGATTTGGCCATTCTCAAAAATAGCTTGAAGGGACTTTGGACAATATATAATCTTATAGACTAAGATAAAACAAAATATATTCCATATTCTTAATGTCACATAAATATGTAACATTGCAGGTAACCACACTTAATTATTTTTAAGATTATGATAGCTAGGTCTATTATTTGTTGGACCAAAATTTCATGTCAAACTGTGTATTTTATCTTTATTTTATTAATCAAAATAAATATTAAGACAAAATTATCGAAAATTATGATTTGTGTATTATTTCTTTAATATTATTTTTTTATAAATAATAGTATATTAATAGAAAAAATCACAAAATATCTACAATTTATGGTTGGACATATTTTGAGTAACCACAAAAAACTAAATAAATTAAAGGAAAAACTATAAAAGAAAACTCTAAAAACAAAGTTAAGCTGCCAAAATATTCACATTAAAGCATGTAAAAAGCTAACACCATCAAATTAGACCAGTAATTAGCGGTTCTAAATCTTTGGAACTCTTTTAAAGTTTCTCTATCGCATTTTTCTTCTTCTTTCTTTTTTTCTTTAATTGACATTTGGATTTAATAGGAAAATACCCTAAGCTATCTATTTTATCCTCACTCTCTACATGACCTCATTTACCCTTAATCTCAATATTTGTATTTAACTCAATAGTATTATCAATACGGGTAGTTTCATTTAAAATGTTAGAATTGAGATAAATTCTGATTAAATTGAGTCTTTTAATTATTAAAAATTGTGAGAATGAACTATGGTTATAAGTTTTAGGATCTATACAGTTATATCAAAAATTGATAATTTATAACTTGTGATTTAATTAAAAACAATAATTATCTCATAAACATAATTAAAAAATAATTATGTGATTAACATTTAATTTGATTGAGAGCTTAGAAGCAGGTCAGGCAGGCGTCGGAGGGAGCCTTGCGTGGCGCCGAATATGCCGGCAATCAGTGTGCGGGATACAGTGTCTTGGAAAGGGCGACACGCAGCCGTGTCGTTTTGCTAATGCCGCTCAGAGAGGCTGCGGCCGCGGCTGCCGCTGGCGGTGGAGCCTAGCGGTTATTCTTAGGATTATCACCTCTCTACGATTTTTTGTTATTCATGTTTTTAATTTTGATAAAAAGATAAATTATAAATATAAATTTTATCTTATCTCATAAGGTAATGAATTAAACTCATGATTTATTAATATAAATTTTAACTTATTATAATCTAACTATTTAATCTATGCTTTAGAAATGCCTAACAACTATTCTTATTATCCCATCAATGAGCCCCACCTCACTCAAAAGTAAACTTTGCTATTTCTTTAATTTAAACATGATGTATTTCTACCATAATATGTTAATAAACAAATATAGGTAATTGAATTTCTAATACTGTACAAATTATTTATACAAGATAATGTTGGATTAATATATACGAGATTCTTCAATAATTAAAAAATATAACGTTTAATTTTTTATGTGCAAAATATCAATATTTGATATCTTAATTATTAAAAATAATTATTTTAAATTTTTACTGTGATAGAATAGTAGCATGTGTATTAATATGCATACGAGTGACACGACATGTGAATGATCAATTAACAATATATGAATAAGTTAATTAATTTAATTATGCTTGCTCAAGAATTAAAACATCTTATGTTTGTTCCTTAATATATAAAAATGTTAAGATTTTGTGTGGCGTGTTACTTATAAAAAAGAGCAATTGCATATACGTGTTAACATTCTGTTATGATAAAAACTTATAAAATATCGATTTGAAATAACTAAAATACTAAATTTTAATATTTATATATTAAAAATTAAATATTATATTTGTTAATTATTAAATAAGAGCTTATATATTGAATTTTTTAATTATAAAGTATCAATGTATGATGTTGGCCACCATGCCTATCCACAAGATTGTTTTAAGGGTGAGACTCGACTCCATCAATCTCATTAATTCAGTCTAATTCTAATTCGGTTCTATTAAATTTATTTGGTCTCAAATCAGATTGAATTTTTCGATCTATCTTTTAATCTGAATTATAATTTGAACACTCCTAACCCTATTCTGATTTGAAATCTTAAATCCTAACCCTTAAATGGGAGAGTTAAAAGAGAGGTGGGTTGGAAATTGGTGCAGCTTTGGTGCCATTTATGGCAGGCTATATTATGAATATGCCTAACAAAGTCTAGAGGCTAGAGCCCCAACCCCTCTCACCAAATGGGTATCTTTCAAACGCTTCCTTTTCCAATGTCTCTCCCTTTCTTAGTCATTTATTTTTTATCAAATTATTTAAATTAAATAAATTATTTTTTTAAAAAAAATTGAATCAAATCAGTTAAATAATTGTTTAAATAAAAAAAACAAAAAAATAAAAATAACTAAGTGTAAACAAATAAAAGTAAGTACCAGTGAACAAAATTTTGATTAAATCAATTTGACTAAATCGAACCAACCAATTTTGATAAAAATAACTAAGTGTAAACAGATAGAAATAATTAGTTTGATCATTTTGATTTTTTAAAATAAAGAGATCAAAGTAAATTGAAATAACAAAAAAAAAACTCAAATTTTGGAAACGAAATCAAATCGATGTACAAATTGAATCAAATTAAATTGCCAATAAAGTATTATTTTAAAATATTTGTTATGTTTCTTGTTTAAAAAAATTAATATGGACCATTGAGCATTTGATTGGTTCGGTAACTAAATAGATCGAAACTTTTTTAAAATTCAAATCGAGCTGACTAAATAATTGTTTAAATTAAAAAAATAAAAAATAAAAAAAACCCTTCTGTTATGTTAAATAATTTTTTCTGTGATTCCATAGAATTTGCCCTTCTTTATTTTTTTATTTTGTCAAAAGTAATATTATTTTTTATATTTTATTATTTTATTTTTTTAATAAAAAGACCCAATTAAATTAAAATAATCAAAAAATTCAAATTTAAAAATCAATCTAATAGATCTACAAATTAAATTGAACCAAATTAGATCGTCAATTTCGATCGATTCAATTCGATTATTTCGTTTTTATCAAATTTTGTAAAACCATACCTTTAAAATCTAATTTTTTAAATAATTTTTTCAGTATATTAAGATTGATTTTATTTAAATTTCTATATAAAAAGTATATTATAAATTAGTAAATTGTTATTTAACTTTTTTTTTATATTTTTGCTAGTGGCCAGCACGCTCTTAAAGAGCGGGGGTGGAGCCTGCAGTGAGATGGGGAGGCGCGTGAAGTTAATGAAAGGGCACGCAATTTAAGGCATCGCATTCATCTCATGGCAGCTGCTTGCTTGGATTCTCTTTCTCACTCTAATTATTCAAATGGCGGGCCCCACCGTTCTTTGACTTTCTCCTCTTTCCTTCGTTGGTTTAATATGTATTTATTGCAATTTTTTTAAGTATACAAACAATTTTATTAAATAATTTAAAATATGATATATTTATTATTAATTAATATAATTATTTGAATATTAAAAATAAGATGTAATCTTTATCTAAAAACAATGTGTATTACCCATAAATTATTAGATAACACTAATTATTTTCTTATTTTTAGAATAATAATTAAATAATAATAAATGTTATTACGTGCAATAAAGTAAAATTAACACCTACGAGGCTCAAAACTCTATTGGAAGGAGAAATTCAGAAAAACAAGTTAGTGGGACATAAAGTCATTGGATGATTGATACGAAGAGAAAATTAAATGAGCTTAATGGGAACCTCTCCCAATATTTTTAAGAGATCTTATTGGGAATGCACACATTATTCGATCTTTCTCCTAACTACATATGAGAGACCGTTCTAGAATATTACAATTTTTGAGAAAATTTGGTCTTCAAATACTATTCATGCGAGATTATAAAGAACATAGTCAATCATTCTTTTCAAATCTTCACCTACAAATCTAGAAAAGAGTCCACAATGCTCGACGAGGGTTGTGGCTCTCCCCTCACTTGTTAGTCTCATTCCCCTATAAATTGGAGACTCCTTCTTTAGCAAAAGTATGCCCATAGCTTTACTCTAACCAAAGCTCTACTTGCTTTGTGTATTTTACACTTTTATTTGAAAACTGATTTAAGTATTAAAGGATTTGCATGAGAGGTCACCCACACTTCTAACTGATTTCTTTCTTTATATGTCTCCCGAATACTACACCAGAGACACTCTCTCATTATAAATAAATTAACTATTATATTTTGACAATAACAAATATAATTTATTTTTAAAAAATATGCATTTATTATATTTTATTTTTAATATTTAAATATTTGTTTGACTTATAATATTGATAATATTCAAAAAAATTACTCAATTTACACAATTTGACAAGTATTTTACTATTTGGGTATTTAAATTTAACACTTGTGGTGATATTTTATATTAATATCTTATACTTTATATTATATCAATGCAATGCATACAACATTAATATAGATGATCAATCAAAGCTTCAAAATTGAGTATTTAAATAAAATTTTTATAATTTATTTTGTAAAATCAAAGAATCCCTTTTTTTTATATAAAAAAAAGTTAAAAAACAATGAGATTGATATTTTATCCAAATAAATGGGCCAAGGCCCAAGGAGAAAGGGGTCCGTTTGGTCTGCCCAAGCAAATAAAATTTCGTTATCCAAAAATTAAATCACAGGAATACAAAATAATATAAACTAAATTATAAAAATTATCTATAAAAATAGTACAAACCAAAAAAAAAAAAAAAATTTCATTGAACAAAAGTCGTTATATTTAATGTCCCCTAAAAAAATTAAAACTTTTCCCTTCGATGATCCAAGTGTCTAGATTTCACCCGCTTAGAGTTGGAGAAGATCGGCCTTTCTCCTCTGATTCGATCTTCGAGTAAATCGAATGTGGTCGCAAGGTTATACATTCCAAAAAAAACACACTTGGAGAAAAAATATTAGATTGTACAAAAAACAAATACGATATAAAAATGAAATAAAAAAATAACATTTTAATAAAGTAAAAAGGCGTAAATAAAAAAATATAGGGGTAGTATAATTTTTAATGTAGAAAATTTTGAATTAAGGATAGAATTAATTTTTTCTATTACTAACCTATTCATAGACGGAAATGCGTTTTTAATATTTTTTTAATATTAACGATCTTTAAATATTTTTAAAATTATATAAATAGCTCATAAACATTTCTTTTTTGTGTTTCTTAACATTCCAAAAACGTCAAAACAACACTGCTAAAACGTTTATGTGCATAATAGGAGAGAAAAGAACAAAAGTCGAATAGAATAATCAAACCTAACAGGCTTGAGATATAGTATCAATTTCGTACTCAATTAAGTTTTCCATCATAAAACTTTTAAGAATCTCAATCTCCATTCGATTTGAATCTAAGGAACACTCTTAGTCTAGCTAGGTATGCAAATTTTGTCCCAAACTCAACCAATTGCTAAAAGATTAAGCAATTCAAGAAGGGTTATTAGCATTATTAATCCATTAAATTCTACTACAAGCAACAAAAGACTCCCAAGACTTGTGATAGTGTTTGGACTCATAAAACTCGAACTCGAGACTGCACTCACTGACAATTGCTGCCAGACATGATTGGTGTCATCAAGTTGAAGCTTTTTGCATGAAGAACATGAATGGAATGGAATGGAAAAACAACTGTTTAACACAAGAGAGAGAGAGAGAGTGAGAGAGAGAGAGAGAACGCAAAATGAAACCAAGATTGACGCTTCTCTTCCACTGCTTTCATCTCCATACTTGACAACCGGCTTGCAGAGCAAAGAAAGCCTCGTCGCTCTCCAAACCCGCCGCCGAGTGTTTCGGGCTGGACGAATTCTCCGGCGGTCGATCATGCTCGTCGGAGCTCCCACTCCAGACCATGTCAGCCACAAGCTGGTGGTGATCATCCGACGACGGCACGGCCAGAAGAAGCTGAGGCGAAGCCGACGAGGCGCAAGAATTGCAGTCCTCCACTGAAGCCGGAGCCGACGAGTCCTTGGACGAGCGCTTGGCGAGGTCGCCGCCGATGAGGGTGGAGCTGGAGCAGATCCTCTTCACGTCGTACCGGCTGATGTCGAAATTGGTCACGGCGCCGGTGCCCCGGAATTTGATTGCCGCAATGTCGTATGCTTCCGCAGCTTCCTCTTGCGTGCCTGATGATCACCCAATATTCAAAGCCCCAAACTTGCCCGGAAAATGTTTGATGCCACCGGGAAAATAAACCAAATATATCGAAATCATCAAACAATGAAAAGTCAAACAAAATTAAATTCAACGTACTGAATGTGCCAAGGTACAAGTCCTTGTTGCCTGCAACCCTTCCTATTCGAGCTTGCCACCTCCCATGCTGGTGATGCCTACCCATAATAATAATAACAAACAGCAACAAAATCATCCATATGACATGATTAAGTCGCAACAAAACCATATTTTTAATTATCATTTAAGATTAATTTAATTATAAATTCACTTGAGTGATGCAATAGCATAATGATAAATAAGAATGGGTAGACATTATTGGGAAGAAAACATTAAATAGAGCTGTATGGGTCATAGGATCGCATGCACATGATTACATGAATGTATGAAAATGTTTTGCCGATTATTGCCTGACGATATATATATATATATATATATATAATTTCAAAGGCTGCAAAAGACGCAGTAAATAATGGAGACTTTATCACAAAAGTTGGTCGTCGTCTTGCAGCCACCAACCTCGTCACTCCTCTGTAAACAGATGCCCCTCTTGAAAACCCACTGCTTTTCCTGCTCACACATTAACTCACACTGCTTAGATTAATTCCCATTAACCATAATTAATCAAGAAGAGAAATTAATTAATACCCAGAAAATATTAATTAGCTAGCCTAGTTACAGGTAATTAAGTGTGTGTGTGTGTGTGTGTGTATAGATGTGTAGATGCATAGATACCTTCTTAACATGGAGACGAACTCTTGCCTGGTCATGTTCTTCATTTCCTCTAGCTCCTTCTCGTAGGCGCTTAGCTGATTAAATGCATAAAATTAAGCAGCTTTTCCAACTCGATTAGTTTAAAGAGATGGGAATCTTTTGATTAATTCACTTACAGGGAAGTTTGTATGAGTGGTTGGACCCCAGTACTTCAAAGCGGCCAAATCATAGGCTCGAGCTGCCTTCTCTTCCTTATCATAGCCACCTGATTAATTCATATGTAATCAGCATTTGATCAAATCTCTAAAGTCTTAGTTAACCCATAACATATATATATATATATATATATGGATTCCAAAGGTTCATTAATTTACCTAAGTAAACTGCTTCATTCAGTTGCAAGCCCCCCCAGAAGTTGCAGGAAATATATATATGTATTGGTTAGTATGTTATTGGAGAGAGTAAAAAAGAATGTAATTAGTAAAAGTTTTGTTAATTAATCATCTTTTTAATCACCTTGCCTTCCTTTCCTCGTTTGTCCCTCTTTTCTGCAACTGTTGTCCCATAAATGGGCTTCGTATCTTCCTGTCCAGCGATGCCTGAACACTCCCAAGAAAATTATATTAATTAACCAAGAATCTTCAGATTTTCCGAACAAAATTATAAGATGAAATCAATCCCATAATTTGTTTTTCTTTAATTTCTATATTGTTCTTCTATCTTGATTAATCAGTATATATATTGATTATCACCTTGTTACACCTCGATACTGAGAAGTTCTTTGCCCAAATGTATCGATTGATTTCCGAGGCACAGGTTCTCTGCCAGCCGACTTCATGGCCAGCCGCTTCCGGCCATCGGCCGCCGGAGAAAGCGAAGCCGCTGCCTCGCTTGGCTGCGAGCTGGGGGTCATGGCGAGCGATAAGACCGAAGACTTCTCGCCGGCAAATGGAGCTCCTCGCAGCCAAGACTTGAAGCCGGCAGCCGAAGTTGCACCGTCGAACGGCACATGGAACATGGCGTCCCCTTCGCCGGAGTTTGGATCGCAGCTCTGCAACTGATTGGCAGCCATAATGGCTTGCGGGTTTTCACAGAAATCGTAGGGCTGGATCTCCTCTATCTCGCCATTGGGGCTGTAGAAATTAGGCGGCGCGTTCACGTTAATTCTGCCTTGCTGGGAATCGCAGTAAAGCTTGGATCCATCGCAGCCCAGGAAATCTTCGAACTTGGGATTAGGCTTCTCCATTGCCATATTCTCGTATTTGTTCCACTCTGCAAATCACGGAAACGCTGTTCCTCCTCAATAAAATCAAATTCATTCGTCGGAGAAGAAAAAGAATAAATTTTTACCAGCAAGCAAGGATGATCAAGAGGATAAGGATTGTTAATTTTTCATACACACATATACGATTACCATGGGCAAGGAAAGGAGGCCTGAAAGAATCAACGAGGCAGAGCGAGCCATCGGAGCGCAAAGGCATGTCGGAGGAGGGATGAGGATCGTCTTCTCCGGCAAACTGGCCTTCGTGATCGTGATCGTTCACAGCTCTCAGGTGATGAGGAGTTAATGAAAAACCCAACCAGTGGCTCATTCTTTCTCTCTCTGCGTTTCCCTAAAACCCTTCTCTGTAATTCAAAATCGCCTCTCTCTCTCTCTCTCTCTGCCTGCTCAAACTTCAAAGATGGGTTTGAGCTGCGAAGCCTTATGGTGAGAGATTTCACCTTTAGGTCTCAAAGATGGATGGACGGACAGTTATTTATTAGCATACTAAGATACTCTCACTATGTCTTTTTGACACTAATTTTACATTTTTTTGTGTGATTATTAATTTTTATTATCATTTTAATTATATTATTGAATCTATATTTTTAAAATATTTTAATTTTTTATTATGTAACAATTTAAATTTTTTGTTATCTCAATTATACTATTATACTTATATTTTCAAGTTAATTCAACTTCTATATTTTGACATATAAAAAAAATAAATTACATTATCTTACTTTATTATTATTATTTTTACATATCAAAATATAGAGTTTAAATTGACTTAAAAATATAAATATAAGAATGTGATCGAAATAATAAAAAATTTAAGTTAACACACACAAAAAAATTAGAGTACAGAAATTTAATTAATTTAAAAATATAAATTTATAAGTGTAATTGAAATAATAAAAGTTTAAGTGATCACATAAAAAATATAAAAATAGAAGAACAAAAATACGAGTTTGGCCTTATATATTTAAAGTAATTTATAAATTATTAACATAAAATTATGAATATTAATTAGTCAAGTTTAAAAAATAAATAAATTAATGATATTGCAACCTAACAAAAGTATTGTTCATTTAGTAGGTAACCTTTGGGTGCAAATGAACCATATAGTGTAAAATTAATTTCATGGTGAATTGACAATTTTAAGAAACGGCTAAAATGATTTAGTTTGATTTTTAAGTTTCAGTAAGCCGTCAGATTAATTGTTGGAAGCAAGTTATGATTTTTTTTGTTATTATTAAAATACAATAATAAATTTTTAATATAAAAGATACAACTGACTATTTTGGTAACGAGTGACTCTCACGTCAGTGAATACCTTATAAATGATTTTCTCGCAAATAAAAATATCTTGTGACATGAAAAAAAATTATCTTATAGAGGTGATGGGTGAGCATATAAGAGTAAGTATCCTATAGTGTCTCCTAATACGAGAGAGTGTCCCTTATTGAGTGATGTTCGAATAATTGCAAATTCATTCCTTTATTTTTTTTTATCAAGTTTCTCAAATGACGCTAATTATTGTATTTGAGTAACAATCTATCATCTAATTTTTTAAATTACTTTCTAACAAAAATGGTATATTTTCTATTTTTCTTATTAATTATTACTAATTGTTCAAATTAAAATTATATATTCTCAAACCTTGGAGTTATAATTTGAGAATATATAATTTGAGCGGTTTCAACCATACAATGGTTTGCTTATTATTTAGAAGATAAATAAACTGTTAGTAATAATTTAATTTAAATAAAATATTTTAAGTTACTTAAACCGATCAAATTCACAATTAACGAAAATTATAAAATTGGAGACGGACTAAATGGATCTGATTATGATTATCGAAAATGTTATTTCGGATATTTATGACATTTTTAATGATATTAGTCAAAATTTAAACTTAAAAAATCATAGCTTTGCTTATAATTTAGAATATAAATAAATTGTTAATAATAATTTATTTTAGATAATAATAATTTTAAACCACTTAAATCGATCATGTACACAAACAAAGAAAAGTATAAATTTGGCAATGAAATAAGTAAGTGTGATGATTTATGATGCATGAAAACGTGTTAAGAGTATGATTTCGACGTTTTCAAAATATTTTATTTCTTGAAACAATAAAAAGGTCAAAAAATATTTTCAACATATTTTTATAATTTTAGAAACATTTCAGAGACATTTTATAATATTAGACAAAAGTTAAAAATATGTTTCTGATATAAAAATACATTTCCACCCATAAAGATGTTAGAGCAGAAATTTTAACAGGTTAAAAATGGAAAAAAACTCAAAAATTTTAAATTTACTGTTTGTTTTTAAAAGTAAGTAAAATTTTAAATTTATTATTTTTATTATATTTAATTATTTTTTAAAATTTATTATATATTTTTAATTAATAAATCATGATTAATAGAATTTATATTTATATTTGTTTAAATATATTATAAAATTTATATTTATTTTTTAATTAAATAATTATTTTTTTATAATTTTTATATTAAAAATTATATTTATAAAAATATTCTTATATTTTATTTTTACGCATTCATTTTATTTCTATTTCTTATTTTAAAAAATTATTTTTTTTATTTTCATTTCATATCATATTCTTCTCTTCTCTTTTTTGTTTCACTCAAATAACGATATTTATTAATATATTATATATTTAAATTAATATAACATAATATATAATATATTAATATATATATATATATCACAAATGAAGGCATAAAGACAATGCATCGTTTCTCGTGCCGCCTCCCTCTACCTTCATTTCTTCTGTCTGTCTTCTCTCCTTTCGCTGTTCTCTGCGGCACCCAGCAGAGAGAGAGATGGAATCGGAATACCACGCGTCTCGCGCGTGCGACTGCCTTCTGATCTGAGCCGTTCGATTGTGGGCAAGTGACGTCATAGGACAGGTTAAACGGGCCGGCCCAAACGGCCCACGGGGCTTGCGCGGTTTTGCGGGCTTCAGAAATAATAAAATATTCCGGCTGGGTTGGATACACTTTAAACTTTAGTTTTTTTAACATTTAAATTTACTTAATTAATTTATTAAATTACCCACAATACCCTATCAAGTGCCTAATTTTAGGAGGCGTCGTCGCTAAAATTAAAAATTTTAAGAATTAATTAGATAAATTTTAAAATTTAAAGGTGGCTAAGCTAAATGACCAAAATTTAAAGAGCCTCTAATTTTCTTTTTCTTTCACAATGATCTTTTTTTTTTTCATTAATTTATTCCCCACGCAAATACAAATTGAGTTAAATTCAAATAACATATCAAATTGGTTGTAAAATTTTAAAATAAGTCAAATAAGTAATTGAGTTTTCGTAAATAAGGTAAACATTAGCCAACTTTTTGTTTTAATGCCATTAGACACAATCAACATTTAACTAAGGACGAATTTATAATTAATCTAAATGAATATAATAGATTTGTTTTTAGTCACTTCACTGAAAAAAATATTTCTGTACAATCAAACAAACTAATTGTACTCTATAACCACTTTTATGTAACATACATAAAATACCCTTAATGAGATTTTAAAATAGAAACCCCACATTGCCATTAATTTCATTTACTAAAATACCTTCGTCACTTTCACTGACATTTTTCCTCTCTTTTCTCTTCCAATATTCACGCTCTTATTTTTTTCTCTCCATTGCTGAAATCATCAAACTTAAGCATTCTTTCTACATTCAATCTTTTGCTTGTTGAGTCATTTAACTTCATCAATCATCGCAACAAACTCATTGAAGTCGCATTCATGAGAAGTTTCCCTCTCCAACAAGCATTCAAGGTATTAATTTTGATTTATATTTGTTTTTTTTTAAAGTAATTTTTAGTATATTTTATAAAATAAAATTTAGAAGTGTAATTCCAAATCAGTGATTTAATTTTTTCAAACTATTGGAAAACTAAGGAACAATCCCATTATAAAAAAATTAAAAAATAGAAAAATTGGCAAAAAATTACCTATCGGCTTTGTTTCAAAACAAAGCCCGATAAGCTTTGCAACGAAACTCGATAGGCTTTCTTGTAACACCCGAGAAAATTTTTGAAGATAAAATGATATTTGATAAAGGGAAAAATTGGAATTTTGAGAAAAATGAGACTTTAGGGCACACTAACCTAGTTTTGGACGACCAAATTAGCCAACGGGAGTACCTCGGACCCGAGATTGCCCGAGAAAATGGTATAGTATCGACAAACAATTAAAATTATGATTTTTAGTGATGAAAGGAAGAAGATCGGGAACAGTTTTCGGTACAGCAAAATACAGCTGCCCGTTTAGGTCGTATTACCGAATTGCTGTAAACGAAGTCCAAAAAGTCAATGGAGAGTGTCAAGGAATAGTATTCGATGTGTAGAACAACCCTTAAGTGGTTTCGGGTTGAATCGGGTGGATTTGAGGTCAAATAAATCAGTCGGGCCAAAGTGTAATTTTTCAAAATCGCCCAAGGGAGGTCTAAATGGCAATTTTTCGAAAGTTTCAAGGGTGAAATGAGAAATACTAACCTTGAGGGTCTTAGTGAAGGTATTGGAAAGGTCAGGGGCTTGAGGAAAAGGACCAAAATGCAAACAAAAAGTTTGTAGGGGCCTAACTGCAATTTTCAAAAAATTGCACAGAGAGGCAAAGTTGGCCGCGCAAGGCAGATCTGGCCGCGCGATTGGGGGCGGAAAATCCGGCCATTTGGCCGTCAAGTCTTGTCAAGGAGTACCCTAGGGTGTCCTAGGAGGCGTGGGGAAGAAGTATGGCCGGAAAATCGGCCACGTGGTGAGCTTTTTGGGCTATAAATAGCCGAGGGTTCGGCCGAGAAAGAAGCACCAAATCGAGCTCGTTCTCGAACGATTTTTTGAGATTGGATAGAGGGCTTTTGGTCTCCATGAGGTAAGGATCATTTTGGCACTGGTTTGAAGCATTTTGGAGCAGATTTGAGGGAGTTTCGAAGGTGGCCGGAAAGCCCTAGGCGGACCGCCTTCCGCCACCTGTAAGTCGACTTTTAATCGACTTTTCGAATTCCTTTCGGCATGAAATCAACGGGGTTGTGATCGATTTGTCAAGGGCTTTCGATCGGCACCCGATTTGCCATCATCGGAGCACCGACCGGCGGCGGCTAGAGGTTGAAGATGACTGGCGCGTGACTGGCACGCGCCAGTTCAAACGAGGCCACCCACGCGCCGCGCGTGAGGGCGCGTGAGACATCAGGTATTTTCGAAATTTTTTTTATTATTTTTAGAAAATTATTTTATGAATTATGATGCAATAAAATTTGGAAAAATGTTTGAGGAAATGGTCATTTTGTAATTTTCAAAGTGAATAAGGCTTAGGAAAAATAGGAAAAGGAATTAGAAAATCCTTAGAAATTTTTGGGAGATAGGAATTTATTATTTATGAATTATTACGAAGAGAAATCAAGGAAAAATGTTGAGTAGGCATTTATTAGAATTTTGAGGAGAAATATATAGAAAATAAGAAGAAATAATGAGAAATTTGGAAAAATAGATATTGATGTGATTTTAATAAATGTGATGACTAAGGTATCGGTGAGACTCGAGGTTGAAGTACAAGAGTGTCAGGCGCGAGAATCGAGGCCAGGCACGCAGATTGAGGCAGGCACGCAAATCAAGGCTGACTGCGCCTGACGATCGGAAAGCCGTCTAAAGGTGAGTAGTTCTTCTCTAAAAATTGATTACTGTGAGTTGTTCGGCCTGAAAGATTTCAAATAGCATATGAATGGTTTCACTGTGAGTGTTCGCTTCCAAACTTGGTTTTGACTCATGAGGGGTTCTACCCAAAAGATTTCAAATGACACGTAATTGGTTTCCATGCTCGGTTTTGGTGATGAATTGTCTAAATGGTTGTTTACATGAGCATTAAACGTTGATTTAAGTATTGATGATGCATGTTATGAGTTTAAGTGATGCATGTTATGATTTTTCGACCATTGGCTGGTTTGTGACGTTTATGTGGGTTGTTGACCTGTGACGTGGCCTAGAGTGGCAGTACTCAGGAATGCGTACCTAGGATTAATGTTTGGTGATCACTTGGGACGGGGCTGAGACGGACTTCACCCTACGGGACCCAAGTGGCGGGGCTGCGAGTGGACACCACCCCGGTTGATGGCTCAAGTGGCGGGGCTGCGAGTGGACACCACCCCAGGATCCTTTGAGCGGTAGCATTAATGCCTAGGTGACGGCGATTCCATGGACAGTGCTGTTGTGACACTCTCGGGGCTAGGGTTATGTTTTGGACCGCTTTTGAGTGGGAGCGTAAAGCCTGACAATGACCGTGGGGTGGTTCCTGGGTTCATGTGTCGAGGTTGTCCCTCTTAAGCGGGATTGGGTTGCCAATGGGTCGATTTGGTTGTGTCGCCTTTAGAGAGATTGCGTTTTCCCCGGTTAGGGTTAAATGCGTTGGGATTCTCTTAGGCTGGTGCATGTTGAGATTTATCGATTTTGTGTACATGATTTCTGCATACATTCATGAAAACGTTTTTGAACTCTCACTTAGATGATTCAGCATCTAATTTGGACTATGTCCCTGGAATATTCAAACGTTCCAGGTGAAAGCAGTGGCGTCAAGAGGAAGAATGTCGTCAGGATGTAGCAGTTACGTTTGGTTTTCATAGGTCCTATCTTTGACTTCAATGTTCAAGAGATTATGTAATTTATTTTCATGTGAAACATTGATTCAGTTATTGTAAAAGAAATTGTCAGTGATATGTATATATTGAGGTTTCGATCTTGCTTCCGCTGATGTGATTGATGATACCTGTCTTAGTTATTTATTGAATATTGTTATACTAAGAAGGTACGATCGAGATTGTCGGGAAATAATGGCTACCGAGGGATTTATGTGAGGTTCGATTTAATTTTTCTCGAAATCTCGAATTAACGCACGCTTGGGAAAAGTGGGGCGTTACATTTCTCATGACTCGATAGGCTTTGTTGTGAAACAAAACCCGATATGCAATCTCTATGGCCCGATAGGCTTTCTCATCGCTCGATAGGCTTTCTTGCCAATTTTTTATTTTTTTTATTTTTTTATTTTTGGTTCAATTACCACTAATTTAATCTCTTTTACATTCTTTTAGGTTAATTAAACAGAAAAATCACCTCAAACAACTCTATACATCACATTAGAATTAAATGGAATGGATAGATGATTAAGTGTTCTTTATATCTATAAAGTGTTTACAATTGAACCAAGTAGATGCTAGTACATTTTATAAAATAAAATTTGGAAGTGTAATTCCAAATCAATAATTTAATTTTTTTCAAACTATTTTCTCATGGCCCTATAGGCTTTCTTACCAAATTTTATTTTATTTTAATTTTTTTTAACTTTTTTTTGAGTTCAATTACCACTTCCAAATCAGTCATTTAATTTTTTCAAATTATTGGGAAATTAGGAAAAAAAATCTCATTATAAAAAAAATAAAAAATCAAAAAATTAGCAAGAAATTGCCGATCGGGCTTTGCTGTGAAACAAAGCCCGATAGGCTTTGCAACGAAGCCCGATAGGCTTTCTTACCAACTTTTTATTTATTTATTTATTTTTTGTTCAATTACCACTAATTTGATATCTTTTACATTCTTTTAAGTTAATTAAATAGAAAATGCACCTCAAACAACTTTATACATCACATTGGAATTAAGTGGAATAGATGGATGATTAAGTATTCCTTCTATCTATGAAGTGTTTACAATTGAACCAAGTAAATGCTAGCATATTTTATAAAATAAAATTTAGAAGTGTAATTCTAAATCAGTGATTTAATTTTTTCAAACTATTGTCTCATGGCCCGATAGGCTTTCCTGACAAATTTTATTTTATTTTTAATTTTTTTAATTTTTTATTCAATTATCACTTCTAAATCTGTGATTTAATTTTTTGAAATTATTGGGAAATTAGGAAAAAAAAACTCTATTATAAAAAAAATAAAAATTAAAAAATTGGCAAGAAATTGTCTATCGGGTTTTGCTGTGAAACAAAGCCCAATAGGTTTTGCAACGAAGCCCGATAGACTTTCTTGCCAACTTTTTATTATTTTTTTATTTTTTAATTTTATTTTTCGTTCAATTACCACTAATTTGATCTCTTTTACATTATTTTGAGCTAATTAAACAGAAAATGCACCTCAAACAACTCTATACATCACATTCTAATTAAGTGGAATAGATGGATGATTAAGTGTTCCTTCTATCTATGAAATGTTTACAATTGAACCAAGTAGATGTTAGCATATTTTATAAAATAAAATTTAAAAGTGTAATTCCAAATCAGTGATTTAATTTTTTCAAACTATTGGGACACTAGGGAAAAAAACCCCATTATAAAAATAAATTAAAAAAAATTAAAAATTAAAAAATTGACAAGAAATTGCCTATCGAGCTTTGTTTCACAACAAAGCCTGATAGTCTTTGCAACGAAGCGCGATAGGCTTTCTCATGGCCCATTAGGTTTTGTTGTGAAACAAAGCCTGATATGCTATCTCCATGGCCCGATAAGCTTTTTTTGTCAATTTTTTTATTTTTTTTAATTTTTTTATTTTTTTTTAGGTTCAATTACCACTAATTTGATATCTTTTGCATTCTTTTGGGTTAATTAAATAGAAAATGCATTTCAAACAACTCTATACATCACATTGGAATTAAGTGGAATTGATGGATGATTAAGTATTCCTTCTATCTATGAAGTGTTTACAATTGAACCAAGTAGATGTTAGCATATTTTATAAAATAAAATTGGAAAGTGTAATTCCAAATCAATGATTTAATTTTTTTAAATTATTTTCTCATGGCTCAATATGCTTTCTTACCAAATTTTATTTTATTTTTAATTTTTAATTTTTTTTAGGTTCAATTACCACTTCCAAATCAATGATTTAATTTTTTCAAATTATTCAGAAATTAGGAAAAAAACCCATTATAAAAATAATAAAAAATTAAAAAATTGGCAAGAAATTGCCTATCGGGCTTTGCTGTGAAACAAAGCCCGATAAGCTTTGCAATGAAGCCCGATAGGCTTTCTCATTGCCCGATAGGCTTTGTTGTGAAACAAAGCCCGATATGATATCTCCATGGCCCAATAGGCTTTCTCATGACCCGATAGGCTTTCTTGTCAACTTTTTATTTTTTTTTTAATTTTTTTTGTGGTTCAATTACCACTAATTTGATCTCTTTTACATTCTTTTGGGTTAATTAAACAGAAAATACATCTCAAACAATTTTATATATCACATTGGAATTAAGTGGAATGAATGGATGATTAAGTGTCCCTTTTATCTATGAAGTGTTTACAATTAAACCAAGTAAATGTTAGCATATTTTATAAAATAAAATTTGGTAGTGTAATTCCAAATCAATGATTTAATTTTTTCAAACTATTGGGAAATTAGGAAAAAAACCTATTATAAAATAAAATTTTTAAAAATTGAAAAATTGAAAAAAAATTGTCTATCGGGCTTTGTTGTGAAACAAAGCTCGGTAGGCTTTGCAACGAAGCCCGATAGACTTTCTCATGGCCCAATAGGCTTTCTTGTGAAACAAAGCCCAATAGGCTTTCTCATGGCCCAATAGGCTTTCTTGCCAATTTTTAATTTTTTTTAATTTTTTTGTTCAATTACCACTAATTTAATCTCTTTTACATTATTTTGGGTTAATTAAACAGAAAATGCACCTCAAACAACTCTATACATCACATTAGAATTAAGTGGAATAAATGAATGATTAAGTGTTCCTTCTATCTATGAAGTGTTTACAATTGAACCAAGTAGATATTAGCATATTTTATAAAACAAAATTTGGAAGTGTAATTCCAAATCAGTGATTTAATTTTTTCAAACTATTGGGAAACTAGGAAAAAAAATCTCATTATAAAAATAAATTAAAAAAAAAATAAAAAAATAAAAAATTGACAAGAAATTGCCTATCGAGCTTTGTTTCACAACAAAGCCCGATAGGCTTTGCAACGAAACCTGATAGGCTTTCATCAGGTTTCGTTGTGAAACAAAACCTGATATGCTATCTCCATAGCCCGATAGACTTTCTCATGGTCTGATAAGCTTTTTTGGCAATTTTTTTTTTAAATTTTTTTTGGTACAATTACCATTAATTTGATCTCTTTTACATTCTTTTGGGTTAATTAAATAGAAAATGTATCTCAAACAACTTTATACATTACATTGGAATTAACTAGAATGGATGGATGATTAAGTGTTCCTTCTATCTATGAAGTGTTTATAATTGAACCAAGTAGATGCTAGCATATTTTATAAAATAAAATTTGAAAGTGTAATTCCAAATCAGTGATTTAATTTTTTCAAACTGTTTTCTCATGGCCCGATAGGCTTTCTTGCCAAATTTTATTTTATTTTTAATTTTTTAATTTTTTTGGGGTTGAATTACCACTTCCAAATTAGTGATTTAATTTTTTCAAATTATTGAAAAACTAAGAAAAAAACCCCATTATAAAAAAAATTAAAACATTGGCAAGAAATTGCCTGTCAGACTTTGCTGTGAAACAAAAGCCCGATAAGCTTTGCAATGAAGCCTGATAGGCTTTATCATTGCCCAATAGGCTTTGTTGTGAAACAAAGCCCGATATGCTATCTCCATGGCCCAATAGGCTTTCTCATGGCCTGATAGGCTTTCTTGCCAACTTTTTATTTTTTTTTAATTTTTTTCTGGTTCAATTACTACTAATTTGATCTCTTTTACATTCTTTTGGGTTAATTAAATAGAAAATGTACCTCAAACAACTCTATACATCACATTGGAATTAACTAGAATGGATGGATGATTAAATGTTCCTTCTATCTATGAAGTGTTTACAATTAAACCAAGTAGATGCTAGCATATTTTATAAAATAAAATTTGAAAATATAATTTTAAATCAGTGATATAATTTTTTCAAACTATTGGGAAACTAGGAAAAAAACCTATTATAAATTTTTTTTAAAAAAATTGAAAAATTGAAAAGAAATTGCCTATCGGGCTTTGCTGTGAAACAAAGCTCGATAGGCTTTGCAACAAAGCCCGGTAGGCTTTCTCATGGTCCGATAGGATTTCTGTTGAAACAAAGCCCGATATACATCTCCATGGCCCGATAGGCTTTCTCATGGCCCGATAGGCTTTATTACCAATTTTTTAATTTTTTTTAATTTTTTTAAATTTTTTTTATTTTTTGTTTTTGTTCAATTACCACTAATTTGATCTCTTTTACATTATTTTAGCTTAATTAAATAGAAAATGCACCTCAAATAACTCTATACATCTCATTGGAATTAAGTGCAATAGATGGATGATTAAGTGTTTTTTCTATCTATGAAGTTTTTACAATTGAACCAAGTAAATGCTAGCATATTTTATAAAATAAAATTTAGAAGTGTAATTCCAAATCAGTGATTTAATTTTTTCAAACTATTGGGAAATTAGAAAAAAAACCATATTATAAAAATAAATTAAAAAAATTAAAAATTAAAAAATTTATAAGTAATTGCCTATCGAGTTTTGTTTCACAACAAAGCCCGATAGGCTTTGCAACGAAGCCCGACAAGCTTTCTCATGGCCCGACAAGCTTTGTTGTAAAACAAAACCCGATATGCTATCTCCATGGCCCGATAAACTTTCTCATGACCCGAAAGGCTTTTTTTGCCAATTTTTTATTTTATTTTATTTTTTTAAATTTTTTTTATTCAACTCTTTTACATTCTTTTGGGTTAATTAAACAAAAACGGCACCTCAAACAACTGTATACATCACATTGGAATTAAGTGGAATGGATAAATGATTAAGTGTTCCTTCTATTTATGAAGTTTTTACAATTGAACCAAATAGATGCTAACATATTTTATAAAATATAATTTGGAAGTGTAATTCCAAATCAGTGATTTAATTTTTTCAAACTATTGGGAAACTAGGAAAAAAACCCATTATAAAAAAAAAATTAAAAAAACTCAAAAATTTAAAAATTGGCAAGAAATTGCCTGTCGAGCTTTGTTTCACAACTAAGTCCGATAGGCTTTGCAACGAAGCCTGATAGGCTTTCTCATGGCTCGATAGGCTTTGTTGTGAAACAAAGCCTGATATGCTATCTCCATGACTCAATAGGCTTTCTTGCCAATTTTTTATTTTTTATTTTTTTGGTTCAATTACCACTTCCAAATCAGTGATTTAATTTTTTCAAACTATTGAGAAACTAGGAAAAAAGACCCATTATAAAAAAAAATTAAAATTAAAAAATTAAAAAATTGAAAAAAAAATTGTCTATCGAGCTTTGCTGTGAAACAAAGCCCGATAGGCTTTGCAACGAAGCCCAATAGGATGTCTCATGGCCGATAGGCTTTGTTGTGAAACAAAGCCCGATAAGCTTTCTCACCAATTTTGTTTTTTTAATTTTTTAATTTTTTTTTAGGTTCAATTACCACTAATTTGATCTCTTCTACATTCTTTTTGGTTAATTAAACATAAAATGCCCCTCAAACAACTTTGTACATCACATTGGAATTAAGTAAAAAATAGATGGATGATTAAATGTTCCTTCTATCTATGAAGTGTTTATAATTGAACAAAGTAGATGCTAGCATATTTTATAAAATAAAATTTGAAAGTGTAATTCCGAATCAGTGATTTAATTTTTTCAAACTATTGGGAAACTTGGAAAAAAACCCCATTATAAAAAAAAATTTAAAAATTAAAAAATTAAAAAATTGGCAAAAAATTGCCTATCGGGCTTTGTTTCACAACAAAGCCCGATAGGCTTTGCAACGAAGCCCGATAGGCTTTCTCATGGCCCGATAGGCTTTGTTGTTAAACAAAACCCGATATGCTATCTCCTTGGCCCGATAGGTTTTCTCATGGCCCGATAGGCTTTGCAAAAAGATCCAATAGGATTCCCAAAAAAACCCAATAGGCTTTGCAACAAAGCCCGATAGGCTTCCCAACAAAGCTCGATAACAAAGCTCGATAACGGTGTGCCACTTCCAAAAATTTCAATGACGGTGTGCCTTTTCTGAAATTTTTTTTTCCACATAGATCTAGAATGATTATCTACCAAAAATATTTTCTTCACAACCACAATCATTCTATACACAACTTTAATAAGCAATGTCAACACAAAAATATTTTTAAAAAATAAAATAAATATAAATCAAAATCAATACATTTAATGCTTGTTGGAAAGAGAAACTTCTCGTGAATGCGGCTTCAATGAGATCGCTGCGATGATTGATGAAGAAGTTAAATGACCCAACAAGCAAAATATTGAATGTATGAAGAATGCTTAAGTTTGATGGTTTCAGCAATGGAAAGAAGAAAGTAAAAGCATGAATATTGAAAGAGAAGAGAGAGAAGAAATGTCAATGAAAGAGATAGGGATATTTTAGTAAATGAGGTTAATGGCAACGTGGGCTTTCCATTTTAAAATTTATTAAGGGTATTTTAGGTATCTTACATAAAAGTGGTTATAGAGTGCAATTAATTTGTTTGAGTGGTTAAAAATGATTTTTTTTTCAAAAAAGATTCTTAGATGATAAAGAGAGATTCACTTTTAAACACTAAGGGCACATTTGATTGCCTATATTTTTCATGAAAAATGATGATTTTTCATTTAAATTCTCACTTTTGTAGTGTTTGATTAGCTAAATTTTTTAGGGAAAGTAAGTTTTAGTTTTCAGTGACGTGATGCGAATTTCTCGCTTTTACTAGAAATGGTTTTCCTAGGGAGGGCTAGTTTTTAATTTTCAGGGAATTCACTCACCATGACACAACACCAGCACCCAAATTCATTGTTTGCCCACCTTGATTTCTCTAGGGTTTTCCTTTCCCATTCGAGTTGGCTTCGTCCCCTTCCTCTTCGTTGCCATCCACCGTTGAAGTCGAGCCCTAAGTCGGGCTTCATCACCATCTCTGGCTTCAAAGTGGCGTCTTCACAGTGACGGAACAAGAGAGTGAAAGAGCGAGAGAGAGAGAGACAAATAGAGAGAGAGACTCCTAGTGACGGTGGTGCAACAACGTTGGTGATGGTGAGGACCTCGTCGCTGACGACATCAACGGAGATGAGCGTGTCGGGGTAGTAAGCGACAACGTTGCGACTAACCTAGATGGTGACAGTGGGGTTGGAGGAGCCGATGGCGAGGATTTGGTTGTTGGGCATGCGGACGACGACTCGTTGTCGACGTCGTAGAGCCGGACATGGCCAATCTTCTGCACATTCAGAAACGCCAAACAACGACGGTGGCGGTAAAGAGACGCAGGAAGAAGACACAGAGGGTGAGAGAGTGGGTTTGGGTTTATTTTTATTTTACTTGCTATTTTTCATCATAAATTAATAAACATGGAATTTTATTGTTATTTTTAATTTTTTGTGATAAATACAAATGTATAGAAATAAAAAATAAAAAATCATAAATCATGTATAAATTAATAAATTTGGAAAATGAAAAAAATATTAATTTTATGGCTTCAATTTTTTGAGAAAATGATTTAGTTAACTTAAAATACATTATTATTTTGATTTTTCTATATAGGATTTAGTGTTTTTCAATATATTTTTACCATTGAATTTCATGAAAAATGATATATTTTCTATGAAAAATAATGCCTATCAAATATAAAATGCCAAGAAAATGATCAAATTCTATAAAAAATATTATCAATCAAACACTAAAAGATAAAAAATAACATCAGTTTTTAGATAAAAAATTATACCAATCAAACAGTTTAAACTTCTAATTTTCAGGAATTTATTTTCCCTACAATTCAATTCTCTGAAATTTAATTTCTTTCCACCCTTGCAATCAAACGTACCCTAATATCAGAAAAAAAATTAATTAACTTAGCTTATGTATTAAATTTTTTTAATGCAACGTAATAAAATTCCATGGAATTTTACCTACAATGATTGATTTGTTCATGTGATTCACTACCTAATGGTTAACATGAATTCTAATGTTACTGTCTTAATGTTTTTTAAGTGTTCATCACCTCTTCTGTCTTAACTAGTTTTTTTTTTGGGTAAAATAAAAGTAACTTTTGCCGTCACTTAAGTAGAATCTAAAAAAGAAAAGCAAGGAACGATCTCATTTGTAAAAAAATGGTGGTATATTTGGTCATTTTTTAAGTTTAGCGGTCAATTTAACCCTTAGGTCAAAATAAAGCATCAATTTGACATTTTGCCATTTTAGAATTAATTTTTATTTCTGAAATAAAAATAGCCAAATTGGCCGCTAAACGAGGCCAAGTTATTATGGACGGCGTTAGGTTAAATTAAAACACAAAGTTAATATATAGTTGGCTAACATGCATGGCCTATTAATGAAAGTTAAGTTGCAATTTGGCACTTTGTCCCTAAATTTAACCAAACTATGGCTTTCAAAGGGAGTACATATATGATAACAGGAGCAAAACCCTATCTTAATAGAAATAGTTTGAATATATTAAAAAATATTCATAAAAAGGGTATGGATAAAATATTTAAAATACTCACCAAGTACGAATAATATAATTGTTTATATATTATAATTCATATGTACAAAAAAATTTAAATAAAATATAAAGTAATCTAGTTATGATTTCTCTCGTCTTACCTCCCACCCTTATCGCCAACAAACTAAGGTAATATCTTTTTATTATTTAACGTGTTGAAATAATTTAAAATATTATAATTATTATTTTTTAGCTTTTTACTTGTACTAGTATTAGAGTCTTTTGCCAACAAATTACTATAAAATTATTTAAATTATGAATATAAATTTATCACAATGATACATATCGAGTATATAAATACCAGTTGAGTACACATTATCTATAGATATGTCAATAAAGGTTAAACAAAATACTCTAAGATGCAAGCATGAGTGCAAGTGTAAGAGTAAAGATATGAATGCGAGAACAATCTCAAAGTAAAATACTTTTCGTGTATTTATTTTAATTACAAATTTTATATTTGGACCTTCTGGTTTTAAAAGAATTATATATATATATATATATAAAAAATATTACTTAGACATTTAATTTTGATACTTAAGGTGACACTCATATAACATTTTATAATGAAAAAAATCTACAACATGAGATACTTCTTTTAATAACTTAAAATTTGTTGCGAATTGGGCCCATCCAGATGGCCTTGGTTTAGCCCATCGGCCCAGATGAGATGCCCTTTAACTCCAGGCTCCAGCTGAGACATATTATCAATCTCTGGACCGACAGAGCAGCTTTTGCCTGCCCTAAAAGGCAAATACCGAAGGTCAGTGGATGGGCCTTTGTGGGCCTGTAAATGGGCCATTTTTGCCTGTAGGGTCCATATAAACTATTTCTCATCTGTAATTAATTCTGCATCCATTTATTACATTCAAATGTTGATCCCACACGCGCCACGTGTCTGCACGCCTGGGATTTGCTTATTTTGTCTGTTTTTTTTTTCCACTATTATCGCTATCAAGTGCGTCCCATCCATTGGGGCTGCTTAGAACAAATTAATAAATAATATATATATATTTATTAAAATTTTGATATGTTGATGTGCTCTTCGAGCGCCACAATGTAAATGTTTTAGATTGTCATTTCAACTCATTTGGGTATTTTTTTATATATCTTGTTAGATTAAATTTTTCATTTTTTTTGTGTAAATGTTAAGAATTTGATTGAGAAAATAGGTCCGGCTAGCAAAACTTTTTTGTATTTGTCCATTATTTTGAAAGTAGAAGGTTGAATGATTTGTGATCGTGATTTTTTTCTACACTCTAAGATAGTTTTTTACGTAAAAATATCTAATATTGTTTGTGTTACTTTTATTATTGATTTATTGTTCTTTTGTACGTGCTTTTCTCAATAATAATTTGATAATGGTTGGAGAGTACAATATACTATCAAATTATTTAATTAGGCAAAGCTTTAAATATTATTAAAAAGGCTCTAACATAGCCCTTAGGGTACAGCCAAGTGGTAAATGATGGAGTTGTAAAGTTACAGTCATGCTAAAGATTGTTAGTGTGGGATTGATTTTTGAGAAAAATAATTTCTCTTAGGGATGGTTCTTGATAAGTGTTAATGAACACAACTTCAAACTCTGACTAATTGGGCATATCTCTTGATTTATCTCCTTAATAATAACTCAGGAGTGGGTTCGCGAAGGGCGCTGAGTGATGATGTGTAATTAAAAAAAAAAAAAAAATCTCTAGCGTTTATATTTAAAAGGGTATAAAGTGGGGCGCTTGAATTCAATTTTTGTGTAGATGACATGTGGACACACCTCACGACTGATTGATGTGTCTCTATTGTCTCCCAACAATCAAAGAGTCTCGTCAAATTAATCATACTCTTGTAATATATTCTTTAAGAAAATAAAAGATCATGAATTTAAATTATAAAAATAATATCTTTATAAAATTAAAATAAAATTGTATTTACAAACATGATTCTTATCCTTTCAAAGTGAGACTTCTAATCCCTTTTGCTAAAGCAATTGGGCTAAATTCATTTGGCGATAGGGCTTCCATTTTCTTGACTTTTTCTTTAGTTAGGAGTGTGTGTAGTTGACCTCATGAGTAGTCATGGGTCATGGAATAGAAAGGCTAATTAGCGTGCACTGCATCTTCAAGGGGTAGCTTTAAGTCAAGGGTTCCGTTTAATCAAAATAATCAAATCGAATTGAAGTATTGGTACTTTGAGTGATATTTTATATTAATATCTTATATATTTATATTAATATAATAAAAAGTATAAGAAATCAATACAAAATATCACTCAATGTGTCAAAGCTAAGCTAAATCAATACTTATATTATAAAACACTAAATGAGGCTATTTCTTGAAACCCTAATACCCATTCTTTAAATGAAATCTTACCTAATTTAGTGTATTGTATGGGTTAGTATGTATGAATATACAGGAGATTAGTCGAATAAAGGTTTTACCCCTTTATTATTCAAAAAAAAAATAATAATAATAAGCACAAAAAATTTCTTTGTAAAGGGTTATAATTCAAATATATTACAAACTACAAAGACAATAAAGATGGTGATTGGTCGTCAAATTTTTTTGTAAGAGATGATATATAGTATGGAGTTATCTCTATTATAACACATGTTAAAGTCGTGATCCAACCTCATATTAATAGTCTATTAATTAAAAGTTTCTACTATATTATTTGATTGTATACACTCAATTAGGGTCACTTTCAAATATTATTTTATGATAAAAATTCATGTTGTTACAAATGGTATTAAAAGTCACCTCAAAATGGTATACCAAATAATAAAGTAATTCATTTGTGGATTGGGCTCTCATTTTCTTGATTCCTTCTTGGGTTGGGCACTACAACAAAAATGATTTGTTGAAGTATATTTTTTAGGGTATTTTTTAGAAAGTGTCCTCTAAAATACCATTTTAAGGTACAATCTAAAAAAGTGCTCCAATACAATAACTTTAATGAGGCACAACAATTAAGTGCCCTATAAAATACTATTTTAAGACACATTTTAAAGAAGTCCCCCAGTAAATATTTCTAATGAGGCACGATAATGAAATACCCTAATAGACAAATATAAGTGTCTTAATAGATACATCTAATATGGCAGAATCTTTGAAATGCCTTATTAAAATAATTCTAATGAGACACTCTGATGAAGTGTCCTAATAGACAAATCTTAAGTGCCTCAATAGAATAATTCTAATGAAACTTAGATATACTATAAAATAAACATAGACACATATATTAATAAGATGATATGTAGATTAGGTGGTCACGCGTGTGCAAGAAGAAGGAAAGGTTCAGGGTTCGAGCCGAGGGAGAAGTAAGTTAGAATTAAGAGAAAGAAGACCTTGTGGAGGATATGAAAAATAAGTTTATAGTGATTTTTTAGGCATTTTTAAGTGTCGCAACAAACTTAAATTTCTAGTTATTTTTAAGGCATTTATAAATGACTCAATACATTTTTGGGGCACAGTTACATGGGTCATTATTTTAAGTGCCCTAATAGTTAAAATGCCCCAATAAACTATCTATTAAAGTATTTTTAAATGCCTCTTAATCTAAAATTTGTTGTAGTGGGGAGTGTGCTTAATTAATTGTTGGGGGCTTGTTTTTTTGACCTCATGAATGGTCATTGGTCATAGAATAAAAGACTAATTAAGGCACACTGTAACTCAAATCGATAGCTCTAAGTTAGGAGTGAGTAAATGTTTAATTTAATTAAAATAATCAAATTGAATCAATTAAAATTGTTGATTCAATTCGGTTTTAGCTAAAGATCCGTTTGGTTTGATTATCAAATTTGACAATTTTGATTATTTTGATTCGATTTGATTTTTGTATTGAAAAATTTTGAAATAATTAAATTGATCAAAATTTTCATTTTTTGTGTTTTTTTTTTTCAATTTTTCTTTCCCCCTTTTTGGGTTTTTTCATTTTTTTTGGTTTATTCAATTTGTTTTTTTTTTAGTTTGTTTGGTTTTTTTCGATTGGTTCAATTTTTTCTTATTTGTTTGGTTTTTTAAGTTTTTGGTTTGTTTGGTCGATTGGATTTAGTTTTTTTACACAATTTCAGCATGTTCGATTTTAGCATTTCAATTAGTTCATTAATTGAACCCATCAAATGTTCACCCATACCTGAAGTGGTGTTGGAGTAAGAAGAATTCTAAGTTGAATCAAGGCTTATATTATAAAACACTAAGTAAGGCTATTTCTTGAAACCGTAATATCTATTCTTTAGATGAAGTCTTACTTGATTCACGTGTATGGGTTAGTGTGTATGGATCTATAGGACATTAATTGAAAAAAGATTTCACCCTTTTATTATCTAAAAAAAATAATAATAAAGGGCAACATATTTTTTTTCGGTAAAAGAGTTAGAATTCAAATATATTACAAATTACGAAGACAATTGGAGATGGTTGTTGGTCACCAAAAAACTTTATTAGAGATGATATATAGTAGGAGGTTATCTACTTTGAGATATGTTAAAGTCATGATTTAATCTTATATTAGTAGTCTATTAATTAAAAATTCATATTATATTATTTGATTGTATACACTCAGTTAGGGTCACTTTCAAATATTACTTTAGGATAAAAATTTATGTTGTTACAAATGGTATTAAAAATCACCTCTAAGAGTGTATACAATCAAATAATAAAGTAATTCATTTGGGGATTGGGATCCCATTTTCTTGATTCCTTCTTGAGTTGGGAGTGTGCTTAATTGATTGGGACTTGTTTTTATAAGCTCATGAATGGTCATTGCTCATAGAATAGAAGACTAATTAACCTGTATTGCAACTCAAATCGGTAGTTCTAAGTTAAGAGTGGACAAAAGTTCAGTTTAACTAAAATAATCGAATCGAATCGAATCGAATCGATCAAAATTGTTGGCTCAGTTTGATTTTAGCTGAAGGTCAATTTGGTTTGATTATCAAATTTGACAATTTCGATTCGATACGATTGTTGTATTGAAAAAATTGAAATAACTGAACTAATCGATATTTTCATTTTTTTGAGATTTTTTTTCCTAGTTTTTTGTTTTCCCTTTTTTTGGGTTTTCTTTTTTTCAATTTTTTGGTTTGTTCAGTTGTTTTTTTTTATCAATTTTTTTTGATTGATTTGATTTTTTCAATTTTTTATTTGTTTAATTTTTTGGTTTGTTTTGTCGATTTGGTTTGGTTTTTTTACACAATTTCAACCTATTTGATTTTAGCTTTTCAATTAGTTTACCGAATACTCACCCCTACTTGAAGTGATGTTAGAGTAGGAAGAATTTTAAATTGAATCAAGACTTATATTATAAAACACTAATTGAGACTATTTCTTGAAACCGTAATACTCTATTTTTAGATAAAGTCTTACCTGATTCACGTGTATGGATCTACAAGAGATTAGTCGAATAAAGGTTTCACCCTTTCATTATTCGAAAAAAATAATAATATTTTTTGATAAAAATAAAAAAATAATAATAAAGCCCCCGGGACATAAATCAACTGGCAAAGGAAGAATCATTAAAGTGTTATTTTTTGGACCCTCAGGTTCAGTATTTGAGCGCAGTAGATAAAGAGCAATTTTGAAAAATGAAAAATACTTGCCGCCCTCACGTTTGTAATTATGTTAGGGGTCAAAACCTGTCTGTTGGGTTCCTTGATTTACCTTTTTTTCTAAAATCGTGGAGTCGAACAGTGGGGGCGCTCGTGATAGTACGTTAACCAAAATAATAATAATAATAATAATAAAAGGCAACAAAATTTTCTTTGTAAAGGGGTTAGAATTTAAATATATTACAAACTAAAGACAATAGAGATGGTGGTTGGTCACCAAAAAAATTTATTAGAGATGATATTTAATACAAGGTTATCTCTACTATAACACATGTTAAAGTTATGATATAATCTCATATTAATAGTCTCTTAAATAAAAATTTTGGTATATTATTTGATTGTATATACTCAATTAGTGTCACTTTCAAATATTACTTTAGGATAAAGATTCATGATGTTACAAATAGTACTAAAGTCTTCTCAAGTTAGACCACTAAGAAGTGAGTGCATGTTAGCACGTTAGACCATTGAGAATTGCGTGCATGTTAACACAAGTGTTTCTAGACTAATTTGGTCACATCATGTAAGAATTTTCGACCTAAGACGGAGATAACACATCCCATTTTTACATTGAAATTGTTATTTAAACATTAGTTTTGATACTTTAAGTGATGTTCTGCATTAATATCTGTTATGAGTCTTTTTCGGACCATATCTTATGGGTTAAACACAGCCTAAGCAACTCGGCCTAATCACTTGAAGTCCAATAAGTCCAAGGTCGAGTTCGTCAGAAGAAAGTCACACGTTGCTGAGACCCGAGCTCAGACTACAAAACCAAGCGAACACCCAACGATACTTCTAGTTTGCTAGCCTAACGGATCAACTCACATAACAACCATGTTGTTGAATAAACGGAGGCAAGAGCCCATCTACTTTATTTAAGACAAACCAGATCTTTAGTAATATGGAGCTCACTCTCGATTTTATGAAATTGATGAGGACATCTTGTCTCCTTGATGTCATCCTTCCACTTTTAGATTTTATGCAATTGTAAACACCCCTCACTATAAATAGGGGTCGAAAATCATTATAAAAAAGAGAGAGACGAGAAGGAATAATATACTGTTGTTTTGTTGGAATAACCAAAGAACAGTCGTGGAATAGTCATCGTTCTAGCCAAACCACGTAAAAACTTCCCGTGTATGTTCTATTTCGTTCATTTTCCTCGCAATTTGGCTTATTTTCTCATTGCAAGTCTAAGAATCATGGTCGACTAATTCTGAACGTCGATAATATCTTATACATTTGAATTGATATAACAAAAAATACAAGACATCATTATAAAGTGTCACTCAATGTATCAAACTTAAGTATCTAGATAAAGTTTTCGTTTCCAAATTGCAATATGTAAGAATTTAAGATCGAAAATAAATCACAATCAAATCATCAAACACACAAATGAATATAAAAATTTTATATGAAAAATCCAAATTAGAAAAAATTACTAGCAGGAAGAATAAAATATCATTATAATAATATTATTATAGTAATTCTAAGATATTAGATATCTATTTATAGATCTACTATTCATCTATAAATATATATAAAAAAAAATTTATTAAAATTTATATTATGATTAGCAGGAGGCACGAAAAAGATAAATCATCAACTATAGATGTGTCCAAATCTTAATTAAATATGAATTTTGGGTCACAAGTATCACAAACTCTACCTTGACAATAAATTCAAATATGAAATTATTCATAATTCTTTATTCCAACAAAATCACGAAAAACTAATCTCCTTGATGAATACTAATCAAATTTACATAACGTTCACAATATCTCGAGTCACATTCAAAACATAGATAACAAGATCTATCTTAGTAATCGCCGTATATTCACATCCTATTTTTACATTAAAAATCTTATTTAAACACTCAAACACTACACTTTGAGTGACATTTTGTATTAATATCTTACATATTTGTATTGATATGGTACAAAATATGTAGAGTATCACTCAATGTATCAAACTTGAAGTATCAAACAAATTCTTCACATATTATTAAAGCAATAACTCAATCAAGCAAATTGGACCCAACAAATGTGTAGAAAAAATACAAACCATGATAGTCAACGTGGCACCTAGTATAACGTAGCAAAACAATAATTGGGAAGATTTATTGACAACACGTGGGATCTAAGAGGCCTACCCCAAGCAAAAATTTCATCACAAAGAAGAACAGTTCAAAAGGAAAAGAAAGGCAGCCAATGGCAACAAATTTTCATGCATTCTCACTGTCCCTCTCCCCACTTTTCACGGGCTCTCCCAGCAGAGAGGAATCCCTACTTTGTTTTGTGGGTGCAAGTTGAAACATCTACACTTGATGGCTGCATTTTATAGCTCCAATCACACAATTTATGGGACATTATTAGTGTCCTAGCTAATACCACTCCTGTTAGGACATTATTAGTGGCCCCCAACACCCCGGTTGAAAGAGTGGACAAATCCATGATAATTTTGGATAACCAGACCTTTTTAACTGTTTAGATTCATCATGCATAGAAAAAGTTTGAATTTTTTAAAAAAACTTGTAATTTTTGTTGTCCACATGCTTAACATCAGAGTTCTGTCGCAATCTCAATTTATTTATATTTAATTTTTTTGATAAAATTCTTTTTATAAAAGATTATGTAATTTGATTAATCGAATCATTTTATCAAGAAATATAATTCCTCTCTTCTAGAAATAAATACGAGTGTTTGGAAGTGAAATTGAGAAATGAGTGACAACATACTCTCAACACCCATCATGTTTTCTTTATATTTTTTTATTTTTTTTAAAAAAATTATTGAAAACTAATTATAGAGTAGTAACTTAAGTGTTACTTAAAAATTTACGAGCTCTCGAGTTCGAATTCCCTCGTTGAGATATTAAATCGATGAGAAACCCATAATAATAAAAATTTGATCTAGTAAAACATAAAAATAACTTGGAGACATCATTTCAATGTTTTTAAATCATTTTTAAAATGAAAAAAGTTTCTTATTTTAAAATTATTTTTTATAAAAAAATATATTTTTCATTTTGGTTCCCATTTATTTGAGGTCTAATGAGTATGGGGCATGAAGTACTTTACAAAAGGGGGGAAAGTGAAAGAACAAGGACAAGGTTAAGACTGCTAGCTGCCTTATGCATTCCCGATTCCCCATCTCAGCTGTCACTCTTTTGTCTTCTACTACTTTGTTCAAAGGAGGGGAGGGTCCAAATGTCCAATCAAATTATTTAATCTTTATTTTTTAATTTTAATTTTGCATTTTTTGTGGTCCTCCAAATAGGTTTCGAATTTCCTTCTTGTTAAATAAGAATTTTATTGAAAATAATAAAAAATAATTACAAATTTAAATTAGTAGCATACAATTCCGAGACTTATAACAAAAGATCACATTAAAAAATTTAAATAACTAATAAAAAATATATAAATAAGTAAATAAATAAGTTACCACAATCATATTACAATCTAAATTTATATTGATAATTTATTGAGGAGAGTAAAATTGAGGCTGATGAAAATATTATATTAAAAACGTTGTCGTCTTTCGTAGATTAGATTGAAGACCTACAAATCATTGGCTTTTAAAAATTTAGATTACAATCCAAAAAAAAAGAAAAAAACTGGATTATAAAGTGATGAATTTCATATTCAATTTTACCCAATTAAGTATAAAAAGTTGACAAATGGTGTTAATTAAAGATAAATTGTGACTAAGTGGTAGATGCGTTGGCTTTGGCTAGATGAAGACAGCCATACTAAGTAGTAAGAAGGGTAGTTGTTTTCTTAATTCTCGTACAGTCGTCGCTTGTGAGAGTGAAGCAAAAGGTGGACTCTCTACCACCTCATCATCATCCCTATCACATCATCCTCTCTCTCTCTCTCTGTGAAAGAGAAGAGAGGGAAGAAAATCGAGCAAATTAATGGCGCCCAAGAAGAATGAAGCCGTAGAAATTAAGCCACTCAACAGGGGAGCATGGACTGCTGAGGAAGACAGAAAGCTTGCTCAAGTCATCGAAATCCATGGCGCCAAGAGGTGGAAGACCATTGCAGCCATGGCAGGTTCACACATATGTGTATATATATATCTATACTGTTTCTTGCTCAGTTGAAGTACTGGGTTGCTAGGTGGGGTTTGGGTTTGCTGTTTACAGGGCTAAACAGGAGCGGAAAGAGCTGCAGGCTGAGATGGCTGAATTATCTGAGACCCAACATCAAGAGGGGAAACATCACAGATCAAGAAGAGGACTTAATTCTCAGGCTTCATAAACTCCTCGGAAACAGGTTATCTTTGTCCGCGAACCACCGCTTCTGGGCAATTGCTGACTGTTTGTTTGATTATTGTTGTTGTTGCTGTTGTAATCCTCGTTTTTCTGTGTTTTGAAGGTGGTCTTTGATTGCGGGGAGATTACCAGGTCGAACAGATAATGAGATCAAGAACTACTGGAACTCTCGTCTGAGCAGGAAGATTAGCCAGAGGGAGAAGCGCGGCGGCGCGGAAGACCCTTCGGCGAGAGAGAGCTCCGGCTCCGAGCTAATTAGGCCTCCTGACCAGGCCGCCGGCGGGGCGACCATGGTCGATGGCGACGACGATTTCTTCGATTTCTCCAACGAAAGTCCCATGACCTTGGAGTGGGTTAGCAAATTCCTAGAACTGGACGAAGATTCGTACGAATTATCATGAAGTTCTCTGGGTTTCGACCCCACGGTCTGCCAGAAAATAATGCTCAATTTCTTCTTCTTCTTCTTCTTCTTCTTCTTCTTCTTCTTCTTCCGGTGCATGAACATGGGCTCGACTTGCAATTGGTCTGTAAATCGCCTTCCTTAATATTCTCTCCCATTGTCACTTCCCCAAATTCTACCTTCCATAATACTCTCTCTCTCTCTCTTTCTCTCTCTCTCTCTATATATATATATCTCCATCTTTACTATCCTGTGATTTTTTACTTTTTAATTGCCATGTCATTCTTGTTGGTTTATTTTCTTGTCTTTTGTTTGATGATGGCTTTTACCAAGGTGGTAGCTAGCTTGATTAGCAGTGGCTAGCATGTGACGGCTTAGACAATTCTTCCCTCCCATGCTTCCTCAGCTTTCAAACATAACCTCACATGATGACCCTGTAGAAATACCCTTTTGCATATAACTTCACTGGTGAATATATCAGTGAATTCTGGAGAATTGAACAGTAAACACAATTTGGTCATCCAACCTTAAGTCTTTTCAAGCTAGCTAGGCGCTGATGTTTAATCCTAGAACAATCAAGAGTGGATGATTGAGATTATAATAACTTGTGAGAGAACTGGAGATAAAAGGTGTCGTACAGCTGACGAGGGACAAAGAAAAAAAGGCTTTTTACCGAAAAAGGTGAAACTGTGATGACAAAAAGAGATGATTTGAGAGTGCAAAGGGTAAGAATCTATATATAATCAAATGGGACGAAATTAGATAGGACAGCCAGGATTTAATTAGTTGGTGGGACGAAGCCACAGTTGAAAGGTCCATTCCATTTGCAAAGAAAGAGAGATTTTCCTGGAAAAAAGTCTCCAAAACTTTACAGCAAGCAAGTTACCTTGGCACGAAAACTGGGTAGAGTGATCAACCCCACCTTATTGAAGGAGAATATGCTGAAAAGGGTAACAGAATGTTTATTGAAAACCGTAAGTAATCCATGTACGTTGATCCTGTTGAATTATATATATATATATATATATAATGCTTGAATGATGAGTTGATGCACCTTGCTTGGTTTGTTAATTAGTTCTCTCTCACCCAACTCAACCTCTCTCTTTGCCTTGTGATTGTGCTAGATTCGAACCAGAGAGGTGGATTTTGGGTCTTGCAATCAAAGAGGGTGATAAAGGTTGTTTTCCTCCATTTCTAAATTAAAAGCTCTGTTCTTTTGATTTGATGCATAAGTTAAAAAGTCCCCACACGGACAAATAAGACAGGTATAAGAGAAGGGAACAACTCAACTCATTAAGCTCTGTTCTCTTGATTTGATGTCGTTGGTACACGTTAGGTGCACTTGTGACTAGTAGTTACGAGTCGAGTTTAACTCATTTTGTTGCTTGTTCTTGTAGCAAGGATTGTCTAAAATAGTGGTGGCGACAACTGTTTTTCACAACACGAGATCCTAAGCAACATGGCATTTGTAGAGGTAAAAGGGTACTTTGGGGCCTACGATGCTCCATAACAAAAATATTTCTAATCATATCATGTTTAATATAGTTAAATCTATATTTTTATTCATGTATTTTTATATTTTTTTTATATAATTATTCATATTTTTCGTTGTTTCGATTACATATTAATATTTATATTTTTAAATCAATTTAATTCTTATATTTTAATTTTCTTTTTCGTGTGATCACTCGAACCTTTTATTGTTTCGATTACATTTCTGTACTTGTATTTTCAAATCAATTTAATTTTTATAATTTAATGTGTAAAAAAAGTTAAATTCACTCACTTAATTTTATTTATTTTTTTTACATTTCAAAGTATAAGAGATTAACTTGACTCGAAAATGCAAGTACAAAAGTATAATTGAAATAACAAAAAATTTAAATTGTTATACGAAAAAAAAGGTCAAAATATATAAATTAAATTAAGTTAAAAATACAAATTTAGAGATATAATTTAAATAATAAAAAATTAAATATCCACAGACAATAAAAAGTGAAATTATACTGGCAAAAATATGAATTTGGCTAAATATCTTCTTTTGGGTGCATGTATATAAACACGGGTATGGGTACAGGTACGGGTCCGGGTCAAGCGCGTCGAAGGCAAGTGATTTTACTAGCTAGCCCGGTGGTTTCTCTCCGGCAGCTGCCTGGAGGCACGTTCAGAAACCACCGTGCTTTCTCGGAAATTATTTATTTTCTCGAGAAAATTTCGGAGGGGTAATTGGGACCGCACAAACTCTACAGAAGTGGGTGTCTTGTCAGCTCTCAGCTGCGCCATCGCTGATTCTCTCTCATTATGGAACAAATACGCCAGCTGCTCGGAGGCCCCATCGTCCGACCAACCACCGATTTCAATGCCGCTCTGAGAGCAACACGCGTGTCAGTTAGCCCGCCAAAATTTATTATTTTCCCCTAAAAATTTCACCAAGAAAATAGCTTTTATCCTGATCACGCTTTTATCCAAATCCAAGAACATGGCACGCTTTTGATGCTGAATTCTCTGTTTGTTTGATGAAATTAATGGGACCGGACCATGACGATACTGACTTCTACAAAAGAGCCAATCCCAATATATATATATATTTATATGTATGTATGTAAGGCACCAATTACAGCCGGTAGTTTCTTGCATGGCTTTGGGTCCTACGTCGTTGGGCTTTGGGTTCCCACTTTGTGGTCGATTTGCACGTGCCGATATAAATGCAAATATAATACAGAGGTTGGGATGTCCCACCTTTTTATTATAATAAATATATAATCTAGCACGTACATATACACACTTATATACTTAAAGTGTGAATAGTTAAAAGTCGGAATAAAGAGAAAGAGTTGAAATCGATCAAGATAGAGATGGTCGATAGAAGACTAGGTTAATCCATCCGAGTCGACAAGAAATGAGAGTAAAGATGATAATCAAATGTCAAGGAAATAATTAATTTGGTCAGTTCTTCTTTTATTTTTTATTTTTTTATTTTTTTTTCAATTCTAGTAGAACTCATGCATTATTTTAAATCAAGTTAATATATATAAATTATAAAAATTAAGTATTCAATAGATCAAATTCAAAATTCATAAGGTGATAAGTTATAATTAAATTAAGTATATCTTAAAATTAAAAAAAAATAAAATTTTTTTAAAAAGGGGTAACCAATTGAATCCATTGACAAGATTCATCGTAATGGATTCAATGAATTCTGACTGATGAAACCCATCATCACGACGAGGAGTTTCAAATTGTTGAAACCCAAAGAAGATGCATATAGAGAATGAGGGATTGTTGTTTCCCTTTCTACGTCTTCTCCTCCTCTTTCTTTGGATTCTAAATTGCAAGAACCCATCATTGCAATGGGTTCATTGCGACAAGGAACTTCAAATCGTTGAAACCCAAAGTGGATGGAGATAGAGAACGAGAGGGATTGTTGTTTCCCTTTCCATATCTTCTTCTTCTCTCTCTTTGGATTATTCTAAATTGTGAGAACCCATCATCGCAATAGATTTTATTAGTAACCGAACTTTCAATTTTTTAAATATTTAATTTAATTAACACTTAACTAACGTCATTTGTGATAGAAGGGTGTCCAACAAAAAAAAGTGAAATAAAGAAACTTCTAGAGACATTTTTAAATCATGAGTATTTGCGTAAATAACTCAAACTACTAAGACATTTAATAAAAGTGTTTATAAAAGAACATTTACATTAATAAATCAGAAAAGAGAGGCAAAGAAATGTCACCGCAGCTACAACAAATTAAATTTAGTATTTCTTGGAATAAAAACCATCAAGAACTGTAATAAAAATCACCACTAATTCAGATATTTATGTACAGTAACATACTTTTTTCTGCAATTCTTCTTGCCCTGCCGTCCAGCCTTATGTTGGCAGGTACAGGTTTATCGTTGAAGCTGCACATAGAATCCTAATTACAAGTAAATAAAGACTTGCCAGATATGGAATAGGTGTAGTAGTAAATTGAGCATATATCTATGATCTATCTATAAAGTACTCACACTATAAGGAACGTGGCAGAAGCAGCTGAGATCCATCGGTGAGAGTTAGCCCCATGCCATGGAACAAGCATAATTGACCACCAACTTACCATCAAAACCAAAATTCTGAGAAGAAAAAAAGGTGAAAAACTAAAGGTCGGATAAACATAGGAATACCCGGCAGCAGAATTCGAAAAAAGTTCTTCAGAGATTAAATGAAATGCCTCCATTCTCATTTAGAACATGGCGAAATAGCACAACGATCACCAGAAAGCTATATTAAGTTTGTAACTTGGAATTAATTAGATTCATACAACTAACTCAGAAATTCTGCTCAGGTGTGTCACCATCTCGTATGAGGAATTTCCACAGAAATTTGTTAAACCGTTCAATCCCCCCCCCCCCCCCCCAAAAAAAAAAAAATAATAATAAATAAAAAACAACACACAGAGAGAACAGAGTTGAAATGTCAATTCATACAACAACAACAACAACATATCCAGCCGTTATCTCACTATGTGGGGTTGGCTACATGAATTCTAGACTTCTATGTGGGTTACATCCCAACAGATAGTTTGTCTAGAATTCATATTTGGATCCGACTAGGTTTTACGCTGGCTGTCGGCTACCTAACGCAACCCTCTTCCTTTATCCGGGCTTAGGACCGGCAGTGGATAATATCCCCTGGCGGAGTAATGATGAAATGAAGTTTGAACACCATCTTCACATAGAAAAATTTCATGAGATGGTGGTGAATGAAGATAATTGATATAGTTGTGTTCCATAACTTAGTTGACATGGTGAAACCAACAGGTACAATATGGAAACACAACAGTAGATGTGCTGTGGACTGTCAATTCATGTTAGAAAATTTCTAGTGATACAAATATGAGAGTTGAACTGACATCATCTACCCCAATCTGACTAGCACTTGTCAGGAATTGAGAGTTGAGTTTTTCAAATCCACGCATCATCTAGTAGATGTGCTGTGGACTGTCATTTGTGCTCATAATACCAAAATCTGACTAGCACTTGCGCCATGGTTGCTATGGTCAGCATGGCAACAACCTCTCTATAGTTTCTAAGATGTTCTTTCAATGTGCAACAACCTCTCTTTAGTTCCTAAGATGCCCTTTAAATGTGTTGACCCACTTTGTGAAAATTGCATTGGACTGTGACATTGTCCAATACAGAAAATTAGTGTGTGTGCAAATCATACCCACACACACCAAACAAAATTATAGATGTTATCTACACAACTGGCATCTTGTTGGTCGTCCCTTCAGCATTGATAGTTGATAAAAATTTTCACTATCAAATGAAAGAGGTACTTGATTACTGTTCAGATACTTACCAGCATCCATACACACAGAAATACAAAAGTAAAAGATATTTATGTTTACATTGAAATAATTACAAAGAAGTAAAAAAGCTTCTATCCAGGATGCAACATCAAAGCAATTAACTCACAACTACTTACATTGTACAGATCAATGACCAACTCATCAGGATTGGGTGAGAATGCACTGTTGAGGTAAACAAACTGTAAAACAAGTGGGGGGAGAGAGAGAAAGAGAGTATTACAAGAAACTCAACCACTCAACAAGAATCGGGAACAGATCATGAGAGGATCATTTACCAAAGTCTCCCTGTGAAGCTGGCGACGAAGAAAGTCAATCACCTTAGCAAACTTATCAGTTCCTGCAATCTGCCCACTCAAGGTATCAAACATTATCAGTGAATTGGCACAAGGAAAATAGCGGTGGATGACCATGGAAAAAGGATAATAACTACAAAACAATGATCTCCAGGAATTTGAGTAATGTTCGACAACTAATAGTCATTTACAATAGGAAACCTCAAACACCTACAGTTTATAAGTTGTTGCTTGCTACAGATGCGGAAGGTTAATTCATAAACAACCAAGGCACCGTCGTATATTAACAGATTTTCAGCTATTAAATATCAGACTACAGGGGACAGATAATCCAAGCCCAAATATTTGGGTAAAAAGCTAAACTGAGTTGGAATTGAGCTTGTGGTCTGACCCAATGCTAATGAGAGGAAAAACTTTAGAAGTTCCTTGACTCAAAAAATCCCTTGTCGGAATTGCTAAGATAACTTCCCAAAGAATGTCGAAGACCTTTGCAATAACAAGATATTATATCCACCCAATCTCAACAAAACTCTGATAATCATTTAGAAAAATATGAGAATGCCAGACATGGGCATTTTCATAGAAGATGGTTAAGATATGGTTACATACATACAGTACCAACAGTGTGCAGTTTTGAGCGCCAAGACTTTCACTATACTATGAAATCCATCTCATGGAGGGGTTGACTTATGGTGATATATGTGTACAAGTACATCTGCATTGTACATTTTAATTGTCTTTAACATTTATTCAGGTGGGACAGGACAAGCATTTATTAGCCTTGTGGGCAGGCTTTGGCAATCACAGGAAAGGCTTAGGCAGGAGCCTTGATGTCTAGCCAGTGGGTAGGTTAGTACTCCAGAAAAAGATTCAACGCATATCAGAGTTAGATACACAAATTGATAACAGTGGATTGTTCTTCGAAATGCACAGATCAAGCAGAAGTGCATTCAAAGGTATCATCACACACGAAATAAATAGAGGCAAGATCCTAGAAATGACTTGTTTCTCTTGCTAGCACACATCTTGAATTAGATACCCATCAAACTGCAATACTCAACCAAAAAAGTATCAGTTATATGTAGACCCAAAAAGCCCCTCCCAATGCAAAAGAATGCCCACTGTACGAGTGTTAGGGGAGGGTCATTTCGTTTCTGTGTGATCCCCCTGCATTATTACTAAGATTTTCCCTCTAGTTATACATGGCCCACAAAATTAAATATTGAAGAAATTCACATATGTGTGGTTATATAAAGGGTTATCTGGAGATTGCTTGTGTCAAAATATAACACAAGCATGAAAAACATAAATTACTTCTGAAAAAGAAACGGAAAAAAAGCAAATATATATCTCTACATACAAACACACACAAACAGAGACACACACTCATATTAAGAAACCAGTTCCTCCCACTCACAGATTCACAGACTGATCTAGGGTTTTCAATTTGGGCAAATTTGAATGTGAAACTAAGCAACCGCCAAATAAATAGTTAATCCAACCTTAAAAACAGTCAGTAAGAAAAGGAATCAGAGAAGACATGCCTTGAACTTCGCTTGCTTGAGAATCGGTGCGTCGCCAGTGGCTCTTAGATGCACAACAACTGTATCAGAGAAACGAAATTAACAAAATAGAAAACGAATATCAGAGAAACGAAATTAACAAAATAGAAAACGAATTCGAATAACTGATAAAGCAAATAGAATGAATGAAAGGGTTGACAGTACGGTCAGTACCTCTACGAGCAGTAGTTGAGGACTCGGAAGCCATATCTCAGCCGATTGAGAACACAAAGCAGAGACCGTCGAGGCTTTCGGTTCTGGGAATTTCTACTTCCATGGCATCTTTTTGCTACTTCCACGCCTTTATATATATATATATATAATATTGGTAAATTTAAATAAATTGCCACTAAACTTAAACCATTATTGCATGTAGGGATGCGCACGGTACGGTTTGACTGATCAAAACCATTTTTAATACGCCAAACTACTAGTGCGATTTTTTGACCAAACTAGACCATCTAGTTTGGGTGCGGCCAAATCGCATTGCATTTGTGATCTGGTTTGATGCGATTTACCATAATTTGAAAATAATTTGACAACATATAATATATTATTATGATTTGTTATAATTTATAACCTATTATAAAAATATTGGATAGAATAGTTATATATTATTATAAATTATTATAATTGTCAACAGATTATAATAGTTATGTATTATTATAAACCTATTATATATTATTATAAAAATATAAGGTGATTTTTATAATAATAAGGGTTGTTGTTGGAGTGATTTTTATAATAATATTTTTTTTCTATTTAGAAAAAAAAAACAACCCTAGTGCAAAGAGATAATATATAATAAGGTTTATTGTTGGGTTGTTGGTTTTTTTTTTTTCTAATCTATTGGGCTGTTGGGCTTTTGGGGTGTTATATAATATATATATTTTTTTAGACGATTCGATTTAAAACTGAATTGTCAACTGTACAAACTGCAAACCATGCAATTTGTATAGCCTCCAAATTGTTTTGGACCGCAAAAAAAGAAAAAAAGAAAAAATCGACCGGTCCGATCTGGTTTGATTTGGTTTGGTCGGTTTCCATGGTACACTGATTTTTTGAACATCCCTAATCGCATGCTCCCTTTGTTATTTTTAAGTTGATTCTTAGTTTTTAATTTTTTAAAATAATAAAAATATGTTTATTTTTATATTTTTAAAAAATAAGAAATTTTTTATAAAAAACTCAAAATAATAAAAAAATATTTTGAACGTTTTCATCACAAATACACTCAAAATTTATAAAATATGAAAAATTGTTATAAACAAAAAGAACATATTTTCAACAATCTCAAAACAGAATCTCAAAATATAAAACTAAAAAAAATTCAAAACTCAAAACTGAAAATTGAAATACAAAGAGAATAACCCTTAACTTTTACCACCCCTAAATTTTTAAAGATCGTGCTACATGTACCGATGGGATGATAAGCCCGATGACTGAATCAGACTTCATAAATTAGAGTTCATTATTGATCATCAAGACGCCACGGGCGGGAGAAATCTGGATTTCATGAAACTTGATCATGAAGCTTGATTAAGCTGGGGCTTCATCTAGATGTAACAACGACAAATTAAGTAAGGGTATTTTTATCATTTAGCACCTTCAATCATTCTCTTGGTAATCTGATTGTTTGTACAAGTAGCATTTTCTAAACTTTAAAAGTCCTTCAATTAATCTTCAAATTTTGAGTAATTTTATGTGTTCTTTCTTGGCTAAAGAAATGGTCAGAGGTGAGCCTACAACAAGAAGAGACGGGTTTCAGTGATTGGTCCGTCAAGGGATAGCTAAAACCTGCAAGTACTCCGACACTTAAGTGAGTAAGAGAGTAATATGACAAAGTATCAGTAGGCTAGAAAGAAAACATACCTTGACTCTAGAAAGAATTGGTTTATATAGAAGGAAGGATGTCCTTCTACATGCATGCATCATACGTTTGCAGAGTGATAGCACTAGACCTCTGGTGCCGGAGCCTCTTGAGGGCAGCATAGTACTGATAAGACTACTAATAATATAGATGGAATCTATCATTAATAGAGATGAGATTTGTCATAAATGAGGATGTGATCTTTGTTAGAACTATAATGCACAACAGGTATGGTAACTACACTGGTAACCAATGTGCCAAAACAAAGGAAGTAATGCAAAAGCTCCAAATAAGCCAACAACAACGGGAATATGAATATATTCAGTTCACGGACTATAACAAACAGCAAATCACAATAACAGTAGCAACCAGCATGAAATGATAGAGGCCTAGATTCAGAACCTGGAACTCGCAAACCACATAAATGAAGAAGGCGTAGACCGAGGCACGCTTGGAAGCGCCGACCTGAAGACATACTCGCTATGCTCCAGTCACTAGCAGGCTCTGGCGGTTGTCAAAGCAGGATACAACGGTCTCACTCCGGTGAACGGTGACCTTAGTCAACCGGATCTAACAGAATACAAGGAGGTTACTCTCTGTGTGATAAAACACGAAGCCAGAGGAAAGAAAGACGCTGCAAACTCGGATGATCAGAACAGAGGGCTCGACTAGCCTTTTATAGGTTGTGTCGAGGGCATCGAGATGACAATCATTCAAGTCGGCATTGATCGCAGCTTGAATGCCCAACACTTGAGGAAGACGAACAGCCAGCGAAATAAAGAAGGAAGCCGTTTCGAGTATCCTGACTTGCTTCTAGAAGAAGCAAAAAATAAAGTTAAAGAAAATAATTTATTTTTTAAAAAAATTTCTTTATATAAAAATATATCTTATATGACCTGACTCGACTTGCCCGTTCGACCGGACGGATGACGACGGCGGCGCGCGAGGCCCAAAGGGTTCGCTCGCTCACAAAATTTGGGTGCCCCTTAGGGCCCAACCCCAAGTGGGAAGGTAGAGTATAAATACCCACTCCCAACTCTTTACACAACCAATGTGAGACAACCACCCACACACACACTTACACTCACACACTAGGAAATACAACAATCCCCCACATGAGTGTAAGTGTGTTAAACCAACAAACTGACACGACACCATAGAGAGCAAACAATAAGTTATGCATTAGGGAATGTGTCTTTTGGACTTGAACCTCCCTTAGTGAGTATCTGTTGAACTTACCGAAGAAGTAGTGAGCGCAGCTCCTGAACTACCTTCCTGGTGGTAAATCAAGATAACAAATATCACACACAACTCATCTTACACCTTCGAGTTCTATACAATTGTGTCCATTTTAGTCCTGAACAGTATCCTGAATTCATGAGAGTTCTAGAGAACCCAAACCTTTAGAACAATTCTCATAGAAGTGACCCACTTCTACTCTCACATAGGTAATCATTGATTAAGAGCACTTTGTTAATACTCCTCTTATAACAAGATACCAATGTTACCTGTACCATCAACATAATACACACTCCTACTACCGGGAACTGGGAAGGAATTATAAATTCCTTAGTGTGTAGACTTATGAATTATCCCAGCCAGTTTGCCTATTTAACCCAGATCTTGGGATCTCCAATCAATTGGGTTAGATTACCACCGAGTAATTCATTTCACAAATTTTAACCCCATTCCCTTAGATGTAGAAGTGGCTTGTTTCCTTGTCACTCCTTTTGTCAAAGGATCTGCCAAATTTTCCTTTGACTTCACATAATCAATGAAAATTATTCCATTGGTGAGCAGCTGCCTTATAGAATTATCCTTATGTGTCTCGACTTCCCATTGTAGACACTATTTTTGGGTCGCATAGAAGCAGCTAAGTTGTCATAGTAGACACATATGGCATTTACAAGCTTAGGCCACTGTGGAATGTCTTCAAGGAAATTTCAAAGCCATTCAGCTTCTTCACCTGCTTTATCCAAAGCGATAAACTCTGACTCCATAGTAGACCGTGCAACGCAAGTCTGTTTCAAAGACTTCCACGATACAGCGGCTCCACCTAAGGTAAACACATACCCACTGGTCGATTTAATCTCCATGCTATTCGAGATCCAATTAGCATCACTAAACCCTTCCAGTACAGGAGGATATCTCTTGTAATGCAATCCATACTCTAACGTGTACCTCAAGTACCTGAGTATCCTGGCCAGAGCATCCCAATGGTCACGTCCTGGATTGCTCGTGTATCTTGCCAACCTACCTACCGAGTAGGCAATATCGGGTCTTGTACAATTCATGATGTACATCAAACTTCCGATGACCCTAGCATACTCTAATGGAGATATACCTTCACCATTGTTCTTCTTTAGTTTAGAATTTGGATCAAACGGAGTAACCGCGGGCTTACACTCGAAATGACCAAACCTGCGTAACACTTTCTCGATATAGTGTGATTGAGAAAGTATATACCCTTCGGCATTCTTTGTTATGCAAATACCAAGAATGACATTAGCAAGACCCAGGTCTTTCATATCAAAGTTGGAATTCAACATCCCTTTCGTGGATTCTATGACACTTCTGTTAGTGCCCATTATCAGCATATTATCCACATACAAGTACACAACGACACACTCATGGTTTATGGTTTTAACATAAACACATTTATCACACTTATTTATCTTGAACCCATTTGCAAGCATAATGTGATCAAATTTCTCATGCCATTGCTTTGGTGCTTCTTTTAGTCCATAAAGAGACTTTATGAGTTTGCACACTTTCTTCTCATGTCCTTTTATGACAAACTTTTCGAGTTGTTCCATATAAACTTCTTCGTCTAAATCTCTATTCAAAAATGTAGTCTTTACATCTATCTGGTGAATTTTCAAATTGTGTAACGCTGCGATTGTGATCAACACCCTTATAGATGTGATTCTCGTCACCGGAGAATAGGTATCAAAGAAGTCTTACCCTTCCTTTTGGCGATAGCCTTTAGCTACTAGACGGGCCTTGTACTTATCAATAGTACCATCAGCCTTTAATTTCTTCTTAAATATCTATTTGCACCCAATTAGCTTACTTTCTAGAGGTAAGTTAACCAGCACCCATGTCTGGTTTTGCATAATGGACTCGATTTCACTATTGATGACCTCATTCCAATACGGAGGATCAGACGATGCCATAGCCTCATTAAATGTTTGAGGTTCATCTTCTACCATATAGGTTAGGAAATTTAGTCCAAAAGAAGTAGCTTTCTTAGCTCGTTTTCTCTTCTAGGTTCAACCTCGGTCTCCTGACCAACTTGACCCTCAGAAGAGCTTGCCTCATACTTTCTCTTGAAACCACCGTCATTGTGTCTTTCTTCCTTAAAAGAGAATATGTTCTCAAAGAACTTCACTTCTATAGATTCCATTACGGTGTTATTATTAATATCAGGAATTTCTAACTTTATCACCAAGAACCTATAGGCAGCACTGTGCAGTGCATAACTAATAAAGACACAATCTATCGTCTTTGGTCCAAGTTTGACCCTCTTCGGTAAAGGAACTTGCACCTTAGCCAAACACCCACACACTTTGAGGATTTTATACGAGGGTTGCTTCTCATTCCACACTTCATAAGGAGATTTGTTAGTCTTCTTATGTGGAATTCGATTCAAAACTAAGTTTGTTGTAAGCAACGCCTCCCCCCACAAGTTGTGGGGTAAACCTGAACTGTTAAGCATGCAATTAACCATGTCTTTCAACGTTCGATTTTTCCTTTCAGCTACACCATTTTGCTGTGGTGTATACAGTGCTGTGGTTTGATGGATTATGCCATTAACCTCATAGAACTTAGAGAGAGACGTTGATTCATACTCACCACTTTTATCTGATCTCAGCACCTTCACTTTCTTCCCAAGTTGATTTTCAACTTCTGCCTTATATGTCTTGAAGACATCTAAGGTCTTGTCTTTACTGTGTAATAGATACACATAGCAATATTTGCTACCATCATCTATGAATATGACTAAGTATTTCTTCTCACCTCTAGTAGGAGTACTCTTCATGTCACATAGATCACTGTGAATTAAATCGAGTAACTCACTGTTTCTTTCCACAGACGGAAACGGCTTCCTCGTGAACTTTGACTCGACACAAACTTCACATTTATGTCCTTTGTCAATACTGAAGTTAGGCAACAGTCCTAAGTTTACCATTCTTTGGAGAGAACGATAATTGACGTGCCTTAACCTAGAGTGCCACACATCACACAATTCAACAGAATAAGCGGAAGCCTTGTTCTTGTTCTTATTATTCTTGGGAACCTGGACTAGTACGTTAAGTTTAAACATACCATCAAGTAAATAACCCCATCTCACATACATACCCCCCTTAGTAAGAATGAACTTGTCAGACTCAAATACAAGTTTGAAACCATTCTTGTTTAGTAGAGTCCCAGACACCAAGTTCTTCTAGATTTTTAGCACGTGGCACACGTCATTGAGGGTAAGTATCTTCCCAGAGGTCCACTTCAGCAGGACCTTGTCTTTTCTGATCACAAGAGATGCAGAAGCATTCCTCATTTACAGTTTCTCAGAGCCGTCAGCACTTTCATATGTGGCGAACAGAGCCTTATCACTGCAGATGTGCTTAGTAGCCCCAGTGTCTATCCACCAGCCTTTGGCATTTGACACCATGTAGACATCTGTGACAACCGCAATCAGGTCGATATCTTATTCCATCATGTTGCCCTGACCATTCTTCCGCTGGTTGTTACCAAAGCTCTGTCCCTTCTTGTGGCGACAGTCAATGGCCTTATGGCTCGTCTTGCCGCACACCCAACGGCTCCCTTGAATGCGCTTGGTGAGGGTCTTATTTTTAGGACCCATGATCACGTTCTTCTTCTTGCTTTGTTGTTTCTTGGGCTGAGGTTTAGAAGCTTCAACCACGTTGGCTCTTGCTTCCATCCTGAGAGGAGCTTTATCTCCCTTCTGGTTGTCCTCTTCAATGCAGAGTCTGACAGCCAGATCCTCCATGGATAACTCTTTCTGCTTGTGTTTGAGGTAATTCTTGAAGTCTTTCCACAAGGGTGGTAACTTCTTGATCACAATAGCAACTTGGAATGGTTCATTTATGACCAGTCCCTCACTCAGCAAGTCACTGAAGAGTATTTGCAACTCTTCCAACTGGTTGACAACCAACTTGGAATCAACCATCTTGTAGTCAAGAAATTTCTTCCCAGCATCCTCCAGCTTGTACTTCTTGTCTAGAGTCTCCCAAAGTTCCTTGGCTGTCGGGTAGGCAGTACAGCATACATTGTATAGAGAATCTGCCAAGGCACTTAGTATATAGTTCCAGCACAGGAAGTCCGTATGCATCCATGCTTCCTTGGCAGCAACCTCCTCTACAGTTGCATTCTCCGGGGTGACTAGGCATGCCTCCTTGAATATATGCGCCAGGTTCAGAGTGGTCAGATAAAAGACCATCTTTTGTTGCCATCTTTTAAAGTTCTCCCCATTGAACTGTTGTGGCTTCTCAACATGTGTCATTGCTTTGGTAACAGCCAATCCAATGACAGTGGTGGAGACATTGGGATTGGGGGCAGCCATATACAATTTATCGAAAATCTTTTCAGATTATTTTTCTTTCAAATAATCTGTCTTCAGATTGTTAGAATCGTAATGCACAACAGGTATGGTAACTACACTGGTAACCAATGCGCCAAAATAAAAGAAGTAATACAAAAGCCCCAAATAAGCCAACAACAACGGGATTATGAATACATTCAGTTCACGGACTATAACATGCAGCAAATCATAGTAACAACGACAACCAGCATGAAACGACAGAGACTTAGATTCAGAACCTGGAACTTGCAAACCACATAAATAAAGAAAGCGTAGACCGAGGCACGCTTGGAAGCGCCGACCTAAAGACAGACTTGCCTTGCTCCGGTCACTAGTAGGCTCCGACGGCTGTCAAAGCAGGATACAATAGTCTCACTCCGGTGAACGGTGACCTTAGTCAATCGAATCTGGTAGAAGACAAGGAGGTTGCTCTCTGTGAGATAAAACATGAAGCTAGAGGGAAGGAAGACGCTGCAAACTCGGATGATCAGAACAGGGGGCTCGACTAGCCTTTTATAGGCTGTGTTGAGGGCACCGAGACGATGATCATTCAAGTCGTCATTGATCACAGCTTGAATGCCCGACGCTTGAGGAAGATGAACAGGCAGTGAAATAAAGAAGGAAGCCGTTTCGGGTATCTTGACTTGCTTCTAGAAGGAGCAAAAAATAAAGTTAAAGAAAATAATTTATTTTTTTAAAAATTTTCTTTATATAAAAATATATCTTATATGACCCGACCCGATCGCCCGATCGGATGGATGGCGGCGGCGGCGAGCGAGGCCCAAGGGGTTCGCTCGCTCACAAAATTTGGGTGCCCCTTAGGAGTGGGAAGGTAGAGTATAAATACCCACTCCCAACTCTTTACATAACCAATGTGGGACAACCACTCACACACACACTTACACTCACAGACTAGGAAATACAACAATCTTGAGCAGGCGCAGGAATATCTAACGTGCGACTGTAATGACACTATTGCAAGCTAATGCAAGACCAAAATTGAGTTGCGAGCTAAGAGCCAAAAGTGGGCCATGGACTAAGGGTCAATATCGGGCCAGTACGGTCCATTATGTAAACGAGAAGGTTCTTTTCAAGTTGCCTTTTTTAAGAATAGCATTAGCGCAGTTCTCTTTATCCTTTCTTGAGCATGTTGATAGTTGATCTAGAGCCACCCATGATTGGAACGTACACGTCGATCAATTTTTTACTGTCATCTCCACGCTCTTCACCAATAAGGGCACTTTTGTTGTGACTCCAATACTTACGATGCAAATCGTCAAAATAAGTGGAATGTTTTTTAGGTACGCAGCCCATGCTGAGCTTGCAGCTTTAAGAGAATGAGCCCAACTTAGATTAATGTATGTGATATGATGCACAAAAACACGTTTGGGGGTCACATTTTGGAGTTTTTAAAATATTTTTTGTATTAAAATATTAAGAAATATAAAAAAAATTGGATAGTTTTTATAATTTTAAAAATATTTTAAAGTCATTTCATAATATTAAAAAAATATCAAACGTGTTTCACCCATAAAAAGATTAAAAATGAAAAAAATTCATGCATATTATATAATATAAAAATATAAGAATTTTTTTATATTATATATTATAATGTATAATAATTAATTTTAAATATATAATTTTTATATTAAAAATTATATTTACAAAAAAATCCTTATATTCTTTTATTTACACGTTTTGCTTGCGTTTCAATTTTTTATTTTTTTTTATAAAAAATATCATATTTTCATTTTCATTTTGTATCACATCTATTTCCGTGCAATCTAGGTGATATGAACGATATATGACACTCTATAAATCTTTGAACATATTAATTTCACTAACCCATAAATATAACAATTTAGCAAGCCCTTTGGAGTGGTTGCTCATCTAAGACCATCAAGTTGGGGTAAAACAAACTCAATCTACTAAGAAAATGGGCCTTGTCCTTTTCGATGAATTTTTTTAATATTTCACTAACCCATAGCCAATTGGGTTTAGCAATTCTATCTATGGTAGTTGTCTATCTATAACCATCACAAAGAACATATCCCATCATCATAGAAGAAAGGACAAGGGAAAGAGAAATAGAAATAAAGAGATAGTTGGAATTGAACTCGAGCTTTTACCTAGTTTAAGTTATAGCCTGTTAATATTGTCTCATTTGTCTCTTGTGGATGACAATGACGACCATTTTAGCTAGCTCTAACAAAAAACACCAGAAGATAAATATGTTAATGACAATATATATATATATATATATATATGTTTACCATGTAGTAATTAATTCAAGAAATTGAACATTAATTAGTTAGGTGTTGGGTTTGTGACTCAAAATGTATTGGATCAAGAGTTGGGTTGGGTCAGTGGTGTTTTAAGCCCAAGCCCGAGCTTATTGTGAAACCCTTTAATCTCAGCCTTGTCTCTTGGCCCGCATATATATATGAATGAGATTGGGGGAAATCGGTTCAAGGGGGTTGGTTTTACTCTTGCACACCAACGCACTCCAGAAACCCTAATCGCGCAACACAGAGCCTCTGCGGTGAGCGTTGTATTCTGATTGATGTATTGTGAGCGTTGTATTCTGATTGATGTATTGTTCTTGAATGACTGTGAGATTAAGAGGAAGTTCTTGTTTCTGTTGTTTTGTTTCTCTCGTTGTAATCCTATGTAAATATGCATATATATTTCTAGTGGATTGATTAGAAGCAGAGCCTCTGCGGTGAGTAGGATCTTTTAATCCGAACACGTATATGCGCTGTTTATTTTATGTTCTTGCATGCATGCATTGTGTTTGGGTTTATGTTTCGTTCTATTTGAACTTCTTGGATCGTCAGTACTGTCGTAGGTCTTGGTTGTGTGTTGGTTTACACAGGTGATTTCTCAACATGAAGTTTAGAAATTTGTTTAAAGTTGGCTTGAATCTTTCTATAAATTGTTATTTTGATGATCTAAAATATATTTTTGTTCTATTTTTGTGGGTACAATTGATGATAATAAAGAAAATCACCATTCACGTCAATATTCAAGCTCCTACAAAGGCAAGGTTTCGTCTCTTCCTGATATAGTTTCCAACGATCAAGTTATTACTTATGAATCTAGAATTAATGTGTTTATTTTTTATTGAAATCTTACTCGTTATATAAGTCTAATAGACAACAATTAAGAGCGAGATTTTCAGTTTAGACTCCACATAAGATCTTTTAGGCATAGTTCTTTTCACGAGTTATGAAGATCTTGGTAGACCACATGTAACACTCAATTAGTGAGATACACGACACACTTTGATGATAAGTACATATAACACAACGTAAATTTATAAATAAACTTAACTCAAAATTAGTGTTAATGTCAAATGGTTGACATAGAAAGAACATCTTTTGATATAATTTGAATCGAATCAATTTTAAACAAGTCAAGTTGAGTTGAGATACCATTTTAATTGAGTTCCACTCAACTAACTTCTAACTTATATATTGCTTAATAAATTTGAAAATTCGAACTTATGTATAAGTTTAATAATGGTATTTTGTCTTCCCAATGAAAAAGGGGCTGAGGTGGTACCATTCTTATTTATTGGACCCAATTTACATTTGGCTATTTAACAGCCTATTCTGTCAATTTTTTTTTAAAAATATTTTTATTAAATAATTAAAATTTTCTTTAAAAATGCATTTTTATAAATCCTTAATTTTATACAATGAATTAAAAAATATCTTTTTGATTTTTTTTTGAATTTATTAAAATTTTCTTATATCTAATAAACCCGTTAAGTCCCCAAGCATTTTTTTTGAAAATGTTATTTGAAATATTTAAAAATGACACTTGATATTCTGTAGCTTTTTTGGGGGCTCAGCCCTTAGAGTTCTTGTATCTTTAGCTTGTGTTTGATTTTTTTGTACCTTTATTTCTTATTGGGGATATGTCCTAATGTTGTGTGTGTACAATTTCACTTTTTTTGGTGTTATAAATTTCTCAATTACAAAAATATTATATCAAATATCACTCACAATCCCACATTTTGGGCATTTTTATTAAGATGGGCCCGTAGATGTCAAGTCTCCATAAATGGAAAAGATAACACAATGCATGTGTGTACACACCTACTATGGCAAGAAAATTAATGAGGGAGGGTCATCCTGTGGCCATGAATGAAAGCTGACAAACACGCCATATCCACCCATATGTAACTCCTATTTAAATATTTATTTATAATATTTATACATTAATATATTATATAATTATATTAATATAATATAAAATACAGCATATTAATAAATGAATATCGAAAAAATGTGGTAGATAAATGTCAAGATAGTATTTTGATATGCACACGTAAACATATGTAGAGAAAGAGGGAAAGAAATTAATCTCTCGTAGATTTTTTTTTAAAAATATCAATTATTCTTTGTGTTATTTTTAGTTTATTTTCAGTTTTTAATTTTCTAAAACAGTAAAAATGCATTTACTTTGCTGTATTCAAAAACACATTTTTAAAAATAAAAAATATAAAAAAATCTAAAATAACAAAAAATTATTACCAAAACACGAAAGAGAAGGGCCAAATTCCAGAAGCCCCATGAGAAGCAAGCAGTGAAGGTAGGTGTGAGATGACAATTGTGAAAAAACATAGATCGCAGTGGTGGCAAGAGATCGACTACAGGCATGACTATGGGAAACAAGTGACAAAGGCAGTGATCGTCATTGATGACGAGAAAGAACGCTTGTTGAAGACCAAATGGTAGCAAAGCGTCGATCATGATGAAGCGACGATGGGTGGCGGTGGCAATGGCGGAGAAGCTGACAACGAACCTGGTCGCGATGGAAGCAAACGACCACCGCCAGTGAGGACCACCCCTTCTCAGCCATGACTCCGCCGTTCGTCGGTGAGCGTTGACCTACTGGCTTCATTACCGCGATTGCCTCTTTTTTGCCGGATTCAAGTCACTATAGATATGCCAAAGAAAAGAATAAGAAAAGAAAGAGAAGAAGAGAACAAGTGGGTGGGTTTCTTGGGGGGAAGGGAATGGATTTTTTAGGTAAAGAGAAAAGATTAGAAAGGAGAGAAGTGGGGGGAAAATTAATAATAATATGTATAATATATAATTTAATAATAATAATAATAATAATAGGCATGTTTGTATGTATGTTAAATAATATATTTATTTTATTACTTTAATTTTTGAACTATATTTATTTATGATATTTGTATTGAAATTTGTAATCGTATCCCGCTTGTTATTGAACTGTTTGATGTAATTTTATCATTCATAATCACATTATGTAATTATCAGTTAACATATTTAATTTTTATTTTCATGCTTTCTATTTTTTTGCCAAATTAATTAATTTATTTATTCATATTTTATTCTTGTGACGGGAAAAAATATTTCAAAATTCACTAACTTTAGAATGTATGTATTTTTTAATAATATATTATCATTAAATAATTCTAATTTACTGAATAATCAAATTTACTGAATAAAATGTCATTAAAAAATTATTATCAAAATTCCAAACAGAATGCGTTTTCTAGTTTTTTATTTTAAGAAATAGTTTTTAGGATGACAAACAAAACACGTTTTTAATTTTTTAAAAATAGATTATCAAAATAGAAAACTGAAAATAAATTCGAAATTCAAAACTAAAAATTGAAAGTCAAAGAGAACGCATATTTTTTTTAAACATTTAGACAAAATATTATAGTTTTCAAATTATTTAACAAACTATTATATTTTTTCCAATTTAACATGCCATGTCAGAACGAGGTCTTCTAGTAAGTTAAACTCGCTATTAGGAGTAATAAGATATAACAAAATAAGTTACGCTCAATAACGAATTCAATTTCATGGTATTTTAAAGACACGAGAGATCATTTGAAGACTTTTTCTGACATATTTCATATTTTCTCTATGTTTTGAGAAATGTATTATTGCATATAAGGTGGTTAGTGACAATTTTCGTTTTTTTATTCAATTTTCTTTGTGGTACTCGGGATATGCCATACCAAAAGCTATAGACGTTTTGTGATTTGTTTCATGAATACTTACTTACAGAAAAAAAAAATGAATTCAATTATCCTAATTCCTCTATTTATCCATCATCTTTTTTCACTTATTGCTTGACATTTCAACAAAATTTTCAGTTTCCTCAAACTTGTTACCGGGTGTAGCGTATTTCATTGCATCTCGCTACTATTAATGGTGAGTTTGAGAAAATTTCAAAATTTGCCCAGGTATCGAGGAAAAAGTACAAAGAGATTCTATGTAAGAATAAATATTAGAACAAATTAAACTAGTTCTCGGAAATAATATGTTTTCTTGTGTATTGTTACTTTTGGTTTTGAGTTTCACTCACTGAAAGACATGTATTCCTCTTGGTTAGAGTTTACAAGTGACTCTTTTGACAATCTGTCACTAGTTTATTTTCCACTCTTCTTTTTTGAGCCATCTTTCATGTTTCTTGAAAGGACATAAATCATGAGTATACTTTAACACCCTAATTTATAATACTTAAAAAATGTATTTTTTCTACACAGTCTTAGAAAGTGAAACTAAAAGAGATCTCCTCCTAATATTTGCACATCTTGTTCCTTCTTATTGTAGGCAGAATTGTATACTCCCTTGTTCTCAAAGTGCTTTGATTTTATTAGTCTTTTATTATGAGGGTCGAGATATGACAGACTTGTATATTACTTTGATTGATTTTATAAAATTCTTATTTATATAAAAAAAAAAAATCATGTCCGGACGCAGCACCTTAACTCAAAAGATGTGTAATAATTTATTAAATAATTTTAATAATATAATATTTTATTAAAATATAATAATAATAATAATAATAATAATAATAATAATAATCAAACAACAATAAATACAGCGAGTCAGTTGGCACATGGGGAAGTGGTAACGGTCCAAAATTGAGAAGGAGACTGATTCTAGAAGGGCATGGGCCAATGGCCAATCCCCATTATGATTCCAAACCTAACCCTGTCCGTATGTCACGCACGCAACAGCCCCCCACCCCCAATATTCCATTATTCATGTAAAATGGTTAGGCCACTGGCTTGGTTGATGCACAGTTCTGAGAGTGCGATTTTGTTCACCCTCAAAAACGGGGGTGATGGTCACTCCCGTTATTTGTAGAGTCAAAATAATAACGAAGTCAGCCCAAAATTTTACCCCCCCAGCCATCCAAATATTACCGCCCAAATTTTAACCCATCTGGGTCTCTCTCTCTCTCTCTCAACCTTTACCCTCCCTCTCCCTCTCACTGTCACTCTCCCTCTCCCCAGCAATAGCACCGGACCATCAGCACCTCCGGCGTCCCCCCAGCAGCGGACCATCAGCACCTCCGGCGTCCTCACCTTCAGCGGCGTCTCTCTGTTCTCGTCTTTCTTCACGTAAATGTTATCGTAGTTTTTTGTTTGGAAATGCTCCGACGTCTCCCTGTTCTCTTTTAACGATTTTCTTTCGTACATCATCTTTCCAGCAGCGGCGTATTTCTCTCCACTGCGTCTCCTCTCCCTTCACGACGTCTCTTTATCCTGCAATGACATCTCTTTCAGGTAAATGACTGTCGATATCTTCCTGCCTCCGTTGTTCCAAACATTCCACAGTTAAGCAATACTGGTTTTCAAATACAGGAGATTTCATTATTGCTCTGGTTCCTTAACCAGGTTTGATCTCCACACTGCTATTTTTTGTTACAATATGTGCAAATTAAAAATTATGTCTGTGTGACGCTATAATTATTTTCTGTAGTTAGGATTTATTTATTTAATTTTTTAATCTAACTCACACACATAGTATTATCATGTTACTTGTAAAATTAATTGATACCTACACTAAGGATATATTGAGTTTTCAGGAAAAATATTAGATGTATAATGAAGTAATGGGTAACAAGATGCTGACTTCAATGTATGTTGCAGAGTACTTAATTAAACTTTTAAAGATTATAAGAAATAAGAAAGAATGTGGAACTTGCCTAAAACCTAAACTATATCCTCTTAATTTCTATTTATCATTCGATTACCACTGTATGGGCTTATGTTCTCTACCCTCTCTCTCTTTCTGCTTCCGAACATCGCCTTAGTATGTTTCATCTGAATATCAAATTCATAACTTATTCTCTTTGCAAACATTTGTTAACTGTTATCAATCTTCTTTCACTAGCACTGACAACATTGTATGATTGTTTGTGATTATGGAAGTGCTATTCTTTTAAGTATGAAGTGCTAAAAAGTCACAAATGTAGTTTATCTCACTATTATATTTTCTTTCATTTGTTTAAAACATACAGCCTAGTTTGTCATAGTTAAAGACTTGGATTTTAGTGATGGATGCAAATATCACTAGTTCTTGTGAGGGAATGAGTATTGAAGACTTGAATTTTAGTGATGATGAGAACTCTCCTATAGTTGATGAAGGATATGGGGTTTCAAATGATCAGTTTGAAGAGGATATAAATTGCGAGGTAGATCCAAAAATTGGAATGATATTTGACACAACAAAAGAAGCATATGATTTCTATAATACATATGCAAGGCGAGTTGGCTTCAGTGTAAGGATATTAAGAACAAACAAGAATAGATCTGACAAAAATAAAATCCAACGGCAAGCACTAGTTTGTTCATGCGAGGGCACTTCCAAAAAAATCAAGACACCTGAAAAAAAAAGAGATATTCGGCGATTTGACTGTAAGGCAAAATTTGTGATTAAACTGGTTCCCGACGATAAGTATGGATTAATTGAGTTCAATTCGGAGCATACTCATGATCTTGTCCCACTTCAGCATTCCCATTATTTGAGATCTCAAAGGAAAATCGATTTTTCACAAGCTGAACTTATGAAGAAAATGCATTCATCTGGAATAAAACAAAGATAAATTTTCTCCTACATGTGTGAAGAAGCTGGTGGAGCCCAAAACCTTAATTTCACAAAAGCTGATTGTAACAATTTATTGCAAAGAACACGGGCTAAATTTTTCAAGACGGGTGATGCCGAATGTCTCCTTGAATACTTCAAACAAAAGAAAGTGGAAAACAAACATTTTTTTTACTCTTTTCGAACCCACGAAGATGGTGAGATATGCGGTGTATTTTTCTGTGATGCAAAATCGAGACGAGATTATGGGATATTTGGTGATGCAATATGTTTCGATACAACATTTCGAACAAACAATTATGATATGTTATGTGCACCAATTGTTGGCATCAACCATCATGGGCAAACATCACTTTTTGGATGTGGTCTACTAGATGGTGAAACAATTGATGCGGTAATGTGGTTGTTTACTACTTTCTTTGAGGCTATGGGAGGAAAAAAACCGAAAAGTATATTTACAGATCAATCTGCAGCTATATCAAGTGTTGTTGATGCGGTATTGCCTGAAGCCCACCATGGATTGTGCTTGTGGCATTTATGTCAAAATGCTGCAAAGAATTTGAGTAATAATGGATATAAAACATTTGCACCACAGTTCAAAGCTTGTATTTACAATCCACAAACAGTTGAAGAATTTGAAGAAGGTTGGGACAAATTGCTTGAAGATCATGGGCTAAGAGGTAATGAGTGGTTGCAAAGAACATATAAGTTGAGAAAGAAATGGGCTCAAGTGTATAGTCATGATCACTTTTGTGCTGGCATGACTACTTCACAGAGAAGTGAAAGTATCAATAAGTTTTTGAAGGATTATTTTAATCATGGTAGAATTGTTCTTCGGGAGTTTGTAAGTCTATACTCTAGGGCCATGGATAATCGCCGTGAAAAAGAAAGGGAGGCTGAACATTTAACACAACAAACAACACCCAATTTTATTTGTAATTGGTCTGTAGAGCGTGAAGCAGCAAAAAAATATACAAAAAAAGTATTTTACTGGTTTCAAGAATGTATTAAGCAAACTATTGATTTGTCATTGGAATTGGAGAATGATGATGGAACTATTCGTACCTATAGAGCTAAAGAGATTGAAGGTCGAAAAAGGATTTGCACACTTGCATACAACCACTTGGAACAAACAGTGTCATGCACATGTAGAAAATTTGAGTTCGATGGAATCCTTTGTTCGCATGCATTGAAGTTGTTCCGCCACCTAGAGTTCAAAAGTTTACTTCCTGAATACTATTTGAAAAGATGGACACGGGAAGCTACATATGAAGTTATTTGTGATCCCATGGGAGAGATAATTCCAAATGACAACGATCCAATGCTAACAGCTCATTATAGTGAGTTATCACATATTTCACAAAGAATTGTGTCCAAGGGTTCAAGGTGTATTGATGTTTTTTCATTAAGCAAATCACTATTGCTAGAAGTAGAAGCAAAGATTGACGCCTTTATAGCCTCCGATGAAGATGTGAACAAGAGTATTCCGATCGACACACATCATAAATCGGGCTCAAACATGCAGCAGGAGGCACAATTGAGAGAGCCAACAAAAAGACGCTTTAAAGGCCAATCTAGCAAAAGAATTAAAGGTCCATTGGAAAGCAAATCACGAAAGATTAATTCACCAAAAGTAATGGGTCAGTTGCTAACCAAACTTTCTTGTATACTTGCATTAATATATTCATTTACACTCATTTATGTACGTGATAAAGAAAAATAATAATGCTATACTCTTTTTAAGATGGCATGACAGGTAATAGGGATGCAGCCCACGTCATGACTCAAGGAGCCTTAAACTCTAATCATGTTGTAGAGGCGGTAAACAACGATCTTATTTTTATAAAGGAAATGTTTGGTGTTAATTCTCCTTTTAATTACGTTATTTTATGTGAATGATCAATATTTTTATTTTTTATTTGTGTAGGGGGTGTTTGGAATGGCGCAACAAGGATATTGTAACAATAATAGTTGGCAATGGATGCATGTAAGAGACACATATCCACATGCAAGCTTACCACTTCAAGGCATGTTTCAACCGTGGAATGTTACAACATGTCAACAAAGGGAATTCCTCTCAAATGATTTCTTAATGTCACAGGAGGTACATCAATTCTATATGTATTAATAACCTATTTTAACTTGTAGGTCTTTATATTGAGAACACTTTTCTAAAAGACTTGTTAACATAACCCATGATATATATACATATATAGGCTTCTTCATTACAAATGTTTGCATCTCCGACAATAACAACAAGCCAACAAGTTGTGAGTTCGTCAACATCAAACATTATGAAGTAATCAACATTGTAAAAAGTAGTGGTTCACTAAGTGTAAGTTACTAAGTGTAAGGTTAGTTTGTTCGATAACTAAAAAATTCCTTGGAGAATCTTTCTTTAGCTTTGGTTTTTTTCAGATTTTGAAGTTGCTAGTGTGAACTAAACAACGCATCCTAAGCTCAATTGGGCGAGGCCACGGAAAAATAAACCGTGCCTATCCACAACTTGTTTGTTGCAAATTTTGCATACGAAATCACGGCTGAGGATCTTAAAGAGTTTTTGAATTCTGAAAATGCCAATGTTGTTTTTGCAAAAATTATATTTCATGAAAATCCAAGAAGGTCTGTTGGGTATGGATTTGTATTCTCCAATTATAAGGAGGCTGAAGCTACTCTCACTGCTTTTCAAGGAAAGGTATGTTACTCGTGCCTGCCTAATTTGTTCTATAAGATGTCATTTCCCTATATTGTACTGCTTATCTTCTTTTATTTATTTATTTAGTTATTTTTAAATTTTGGGGGGGGAGGGGGTTGGATTGTCGGTTCAAAGCATATTAGACTTTATGTGTTGTGCAAAACTTTATTCTTCAGCACTTGTTTTATAACAGTTATGTATGGGAAGACCAATTTGAGTGCCTCCTAGCAGAAGATTTTTGAGACCAACAACGAAAATTCTTACTCAATTGGAGAATGCGTCAAGTAAACCAAACCCTGATGCTGAACAAGCAGAAGCCCTTGAAGCTTGATGGTGAATTTTCTTGGACAGTTTAGGTTTTTCAGTTTTTTCTTTTGAGGTTGTAAAAGATACTAAGATATGTGTAACCAGTTATTTGTTTAATTAATGTATGCCCCCACTCACCCAAAAATGGGGGTGGGAGGAGTCCTTTTACTCCAGTGTAGTTTCTTTTTTCAGGGGACTATCCATGTATATAGTAAGCATAAGACTGATGGTCATTTCTACCTTTGGTTTATTAACAAAAGATGCTGCATTCACTGTGTTTTTTCATCTGTAATGTGACTTTGGTGTTCTATTTCCTCTACTGGAATCTGAACAGGGGAATTGCAAACTCCAAAAGGAGAAAACAAGAATCTGATACAGTTGGTTATCTGTCTTCCCAAGACGTGGTATACAGTTGGTTATCTGTAATGTTGCATTCATTGTGTTTCGTCCATTTTCATATAAATTAACTGATATGCCACTCACTAAGGAGGGGTGAATTGGTATAATTAAAATTTCTTTTGAAAATAAGAGATGTCGTTAAAAGACATTATAGTTTTGTGGAGAATAAAATAGGTTGGTCGACCAAAGGGTTAAGGTTAGTCGACCAAGGCTTGATGTTAGCCAACCAATACCACTGTTAGTCGACCAATTCTTATAATCAGTCGACCAAGACAATAACGAACACACTGTTAGTCGACCAAGACCACAAGATATATACTGTTAGTCGACCAATGCTTATAATTAGTCGACCAAGACAATCACGAAGACACTGTTAGTCGACCAAGGCTTGATGTTGGTCGACCAAGACCACACGATATATACTGTTAGTCGACCAAACAGTATATATCACACATGTGCGGTTTATTTCAAATTTCAAAATTAAAAATTAAAATTCAAAGAAAACACACTCTAATTTTTGAATCTAAAGAAAGGTTTGTGCCAGTGCTTTTTGAATCTAAAGAAAGGTTTGCGGCTTCATTAGGTGCCAAAAAAAAGGTTTAAATTTTTTATTCTAAAGAAAGCAAAAGTAGAAGTCGCGATCCAAACCCTGGCCGGAGTCGCTGCTTATACAAGGGCATCTTCAAAATTCAAATACGAAATGCTTCATTGCATGAAATAGAAGACAGGCACTATGCATGATGTAAAGTCAGAAGACATGCATACAAAATAAAATATTTCTAAGATTACACATTAAGCTGAAGTACCAAAGAGAACTACTCAGAGAGCTAAATGTCTGACAAAAGCAATATCTAAGGATCAGGGGAAATGGAAGAAGGAGAGGATGGATCTGATGGATGAGGAGAAGCAGACGGCAGAGATGCGGATGAAGTAGGATGAGGAAACTGCCTGAGCATCATTTGTACTAAACTGTCCAACTGGGATGACATCTCCTGCTGCTGCTCATGCAGGCTCTACAAATCAACTCTGACTTCGTCCCTGAAATCTGAGAAGTTATGGTCCACTCTTGCAATATCCAACTTGAGATCTGCTAGCCCCTGAATCACTGTCTCATCTTGAGAATCGACTGATGGTCCTTCAGATGTTTTTCTCTTTTTTTTCTCATGATTCTCTGTCTTCTCAGTTTTTACCCACTCCGCTTTCACCTTATGATATCCAATTCTAATAGCTGTGTTTCCAGTGATGTGTTGAAATGAAGTTAAGTAGGTTTTTCTCTCATTGTCCAGATTGCCTATATCTTTATCCAACAATTCACTAATAGCCATACCATAGGGCAAACATCTATTTTTTCCTGAAAATGATTCTATCATCAAGTGGATCATTAACAGACACAAATTTGGCCTTCTCTTTGCCTTAATGCATTGTAAGAGCCATAAATCCATTCTAGTGACAAAAGAAAAACTGTCACTTCTAGGATATATCATCTGGCAACAAATAAGATGTAAGAGCCTAGTGTTCAAATCCATCAGGTTTGTGTCAGTGATTCTAGTAGTGAGGGTGTCATCTCCAATGACTTCTTGACTAGCCTTGACATAATCCTGGGTCCAAGAAGCATAGTCTTCACCATCCAAAGGAATTCCAAACTTGTTATGGATCACAAGAGTAGTAATTTCAAAATTCGTATCCCCTATATTTGTCTTGAATTTCTTATGTGATTGACGTTTATGATACGAATTGCTGGCATTTGAATAAAAAGCCCTAACTAGATCCTCATAGATACTTCGATGGATAATCAAAAAATTCCACCAACCAAATTCCTTAAGGGTTTCAATATATGGAAAACGAGTTGTTTGCAAAAACCCTATATCCAAGTATCGTCCTGCCATAATTTCCCTGGACTCAAAATAACTTGAATACCTTTCTTGTTGACTTGCTGAGATGAAAGGACGGATTTGAGGCATAGATGGAGGCGGTGGATGGCTCGAGGATGCAACTTCCTTGCCTTTCCGTTTGTCCTTGCCCGGATTCTTTGTTCTGGCCATGAGAAATGAAAAGATGCACTTCTCGTGAGATTGTCCGAGACAATCGTAGGAAGGAAAACCGATGAAGACCGACGAATGAAGGGGAAAGGAGAAGGAATCAAATAAAATGAAATGTCCGAGAATGGAGAGAAATCACACAAGGGCAGAGTTCGATCAAGGGAGAGAGAGAGAGGAAAAATCGGGGAATGAAGAAAAACTAGGGTTTAAAGAATGCGGATGGTCGCCTAACCCTTAAATAGATCGACCCACTTGGTCGACCGATGCTAGGATTTTGTCGACCAACAGAAGAGAAAATTTTTGTTGGTCGACCGATGCTATATTCTTTGTCGACCAACAAAAAATGCAACATTTTCTTGGTCGACCGATGCTACTCTTCTGTCGACCAACAGAAGAGAAATTCTAAACTTGGTCGACCGATGGTCTACTCTTTGTCGACCAACAGAAAGGAAACAAATGCTTGGTTGACCGATGCTACTCTTTGTCGACCAACAGAAAGGAAACAAATGCTTGGTCGACCGATGCTATACTCTTTGTCGACCAACAGAAAGGTAACAAAATCTTGGTCGACCGATGCTATACTCTTTGTCGACCAACAGAAAGGAAAACAAATGCTTGGTCGACCGATGGTCTACTCTTTGTCGACCAACAGAAAGGAAAACATAGAGATGCTTTGACCATATAAAATCATGGCCAATGAACTTTGTCCAAAATTTATGTTATATTGATGTCAATTTATGGTACTTGTCCGTGTTATCAATTACATACATATAACATTTAAAAAAAATGATTTTTGGAAGAGCACAAAATATACAAACTCAAAGACATGAGTCACAACATAATTAATCCTATTTGGTTATAATAACATATTTAATGGAGTTTGGATGCTTAGTTGTGATAACGACCACGACAACACTCATTTTGGCCTCTTACGACATATGCGCCGTTATGGGGAAACTGAAACGGCTTATGTACCGTTATTGTCATATCTAGCCTTCTTCTCGATTCCATCACCTGAAAACATGTAAGTTTTGCTTAAGTACAATAAATATACTGATTTTTATAGTGTAGAACCAATCCGATAGTGTTTTGACGCGTAATGACATATACGGCGTTATTATAAACTAAAACGGCTTATCTGCTGTTATGGTCGTATCTTACTTGTCTCCAATTATTCGATGCCCCAAAAAATATTAAGTTGGTTATAATAACATATTTAATGGATGCTTAGTGATCATGACCTCGACAACACTCATTTTGGCCTCTTACGACATATGCGCCGTTATGGGGAAACTGAAACGGCTTATGTACCGTTATTGTCATATCTAGCCTTCTTCTCGATTCCATCACCTGAAAACATGTAAGTTTTGCTTAAGTACCATAAATATACTGATTTTTATAGTGTAGAACCAATCCGATAGTGTTTTGACGCGTAATGACATATACGGCGTTATTATAAACTAAAACGGCTTATCTGCTGTTATGGTCGTATCTTGCTTGTCTCCAATTATTCGATGCCCCAAAAAATATTAAGTTGGTTATAATAACATATTTAATGGATGCTAAGTGATCATGACATCGACAACACTCATTTTGGCCTCTTACGACATATGCGCCGTTATGGGGAAACTGAAACGGCTTATCTGCTGTAACGATTATATCTTGGTTTAGTGGCATAAATGTAGTCATTTCACAAGTGGAGAGCCCATCTAATATATCATACGATACAAATAAACATGAGTTACAAAACAAAATTGCATTCATTATCATGTAACCATACATAAACATGAGTTACAAAATAAAGTGCCAAAAATATGTTCACAAAATTGCCCATAAAAAGCTAAGTTATGGCAAAAAAAGGCTAGCTATGTGTCAAATTTGACATTAGCAATGATAGAAAATCAACCATACTATCTACTCTAAGGGTCAAAATGCCATGCAAAAATTTCAGCTGCCATTTTTACCCTCCACATCATCATATGTTCAGCCTGAACAAGACTCAAGTCTAGTCCTGCTAACGAAAATTCGATGAACTTCACCGTAAAAACCCCACAATCAGATCTGCCAAAGCAATTGAGAGATATTTTTAGTCAAACAATCAACGCACACAAACCAGTGTTTCGCTGAAAATACTTACCCATTGTTTTGTTCAGGAAGTGGTCTGACCCTTTTATGCTTGAGCATTGATGTGTTGTAGTTCTCATTGACGTGTAGTTTCATAAGCCATGGTATGACCACCTGTATGGGCTTCATGTAATTGCTAAGCTGGGCATCATGTACTCTACTCGGTAAGCTATCAAAGATGTTCATTTGTCGCTCTTGCAGGTCGACCTCGATTGCAAACCAATGTGATCTTGGGATACAATATGGAAGATAAAGATAACGACAAATACTCCAAGGTTTTCCTAGACTCGGAATTACCCCTTTGACATAATTAACCAGCTCTTTGCCAAATTCATACTCCAAATTTTTCCGGCCAGGATTCTCCATTTCATGGTAGGCCTTCTTCACAAATTGCCAAAATCCGGAGTCCATAATGGCACAATCTTGTTGAAAGAGTTTTTCATACTTCACTGCTCGCTCTCTTATATGAAATAATGCCGAATCCACATGCTGTACGTAAAAGTACAATTAATAATTTGAAATCAATATTAACATATAAAACTTACAAAATTCTACTTACGTCATCAATAAGCCACCCGTTCTCATTAAGCAAATCATCAAAAAAATTCCTCCGTACGTCACAGATTGCTAATGGCATATCGTCGCTGTATAATAGAGACGATAGACAAATCAGAACTTCAGTGAAGACCAAAGAGCACTAGGAGAAGGTTAAGAAGAGAATGCATTACCTTGGTGTTGCTTTTTCCAACCACTTTGTGAGATCACTGACTTTCGCAGGATCCACTTCTCGAAAGGGTTGAAACACCTTCACATTCAACAACTTTCTTCTCTTTAAGGGATTGGTGAATGGGGAACACAATGCACGTGCTCTCCTCTTTCTCCTATGCCCTCTTCCTTTAGGTGATTTTTCATCCATATCATCCTCAATGAAAATAGCACTAAATTCTCCCAGTTCACCTATAAATTGGGTAAAACAATATTTAGTCGACAATTATTTCATACATCAAAAGTTGTTTTCGTATTCAATCTACAAATTACATACATTTAGTGCAGCTGTCTGCAAACTGCTCTGGTTTATTTGGCATCCCAAACTCAACAGGAACCTGCTCATCCAAATTGTGCTCTAAATCTGTGATCAACATATGAGGCATTTGTTGGTAAACAATTATGGCAGTTGAAGGGTTTGAGAGCTTGCCTGCAAAATGAGGTCAATCAAAATTTAATTATTTTCAAGACTTTGCGAAACGAACAAATAAACCTGCGAAAAAAATTAAATAAATAAACCAACCCTGATTAGCTTCTTTTATTGGCGTGAATTGTTTTTCCTCGTCAGTGGAGTCTTCTACAATCCCTGAGTTTTTTGCTACATCCTCAAACACATGTTCTTCCTCTTGCCCCTTGTAATCTTCAGGGACATTGCCTCTTTTTGACTGAAACCCATCTTTTTCAACCAACTGGAGTAACCTATCAATTTTGGTCTCCATCCGATCACATCGACTTGTTAACTGATCAAATCGATCTGTTATCACACGTAGCAGCCTCCTCTCAAGTTCTATCATTTCTTGTCTATAAACCTGGGTTACATTATTATTATTAGAAGAGGATGGTTGATCGCATGGCTGATGGTGCATCGAAACAGATGGTGCATCTTCCTTAGACTCCTTTCCTCCATCTTCATTCAAGCTGTTATCCACTCTTGAATCTTCTACATCATCAAGAGGGGTCATTCCTTTCCAAAATTCTTCTTCAGCTTCTTTCAATGTAGGAACTAACGTGCGATTTACCTTGACCTTCATTATTGTAATTTCATATTCCAAAAACCTGTTAACTTTTTCTCCCTCTCGCATAGGCTGCTCAAATACCCACCCCAACATTCTTGGAATTCTATCACCTTCTACTTTGTGAGCAAACTCCTCCCCAATACCGGGAATTGCTTCCAATGCCCAAATCTGTAGAAAGGAAAACATTTCTTACAGTTTACAAGTTAATTAGAACATTATACAAAAAATAATTTTGAAAACTATTACCGTGATTGCAAATGGAAATCCGTGAAAGTTGTATGGATATCGATCATTTCTTCCACATTGCTTCAACTTTTTCCCCAAATCACTTTTGAATATCGCAATTGTATATTTATACGATTTCTTTCCCCAAGCGTAGTTGTTGAATCGTTCTAGATCATCAACCAAATAAAACCACCACAAGCTCAAATTTGTATTCTCTTCAGTGGCCAACAAAACATATGCCAAAATTAAAAGAAGGCCCAGCTTGAACTTGTCAGGCTGATCACTACATTTTTGGAACACACTCAACAATTGTTTTCTCGTTATTTTTCCTTTATTCTTCTTGAAGTGATTCTGCAAAAGATGACATTGTAGGCCTAAGCTCTCATCCTCAACTTCCAATTCTCCAGCTTTAAGGCCTGTAACTAAAATGAACTCTTCGAGCCCAAATCTTGCAAGCTGGTTCCCAAATTTGAACCATACCTCATTCTCTTTGGAGGTCTTGACCGACCTAAGAATCAACTGGTGAACCATTTGCAGAGCTATTTTCATGTTTGCAACATTGAATAAGTGTCCAAAGCATGATTTTGTAAAAAGGTCTTTGTGTTCGGTATCTAAACTGTAATACACATCGTGAATCATTTGTATCTTACATCGGTTGCTTATTTTGCCAGGTACCCTGTCTTTAACATCAACTACATACTCCATCTTTATCTTCTGCAGAACACAAAAAAAATAATAAATAAATAATAATAATGCAACATGGATAAATAAATTATAATAATGCAACATGGGTTAGGGCTGGATATCTTGCTTGTTGTTTAATAAGTAAAACCTAAATGCAACATGGAGAGGGACAACTTGATGCAGAAAATGTTGGAGGGCAACAAAAGATGGATGTGGCAGGTTTCTTGCAAGTCAATTTGATTTAAAAAGAAAAAATAAAAACTATCTGCACATACAACTAGAGCAGGTTTGGAGATCTGTCATGCTTGGATTATTTGATTTTATGCACTAATGCTACAACATCAAGAACATGGTCAGTATGTTATTTGGCCAAGGCTTGGTTAGCATTCAACATGGTCAAGTTAATGCATTTTATTGCAGAAGACATTAGTGATTGGCATGGATTGGATTGGTTATGGTTTCTGGGATAATCGTAACCAGGGTGCATGTCAATAACCATATCTGTAACTGCAACCACACAATTATGGACATTTTATAGTAGCATTCAAGGCCATTTTGATAGAAATCAAACCCCAGCCAATTAAACACCGCAGAACTCTCAATTGACTACCTGCAAGTCATGTCATTACAAAATATATGTTAGATTACAAGCTCTATATGTTAAACAACAACCAAACACGATAAACAAAGAACTGCACATGTTGGATTTCTTCTGATAGAAGTCCAATGAAAATTAGAACTTGATTGATTGTTTTATTTATTGCATAATCAATTCTCTCATCCATGGTGTCATATGCTTGCATGGCCCTTTTGGAATAATATTCAAGAAATATCTAAATTTATGTTTTTTGCTTGGATCATAATTTTTAGAGTTTAGGACATTTAATCTAAAAGAAACTAACAAGTTTGCAAAATAGGTTGCTGGAGTTTCATGTGAATATCAGGTACAAACTCTTAACTAATTACAATACATACATAGATATCCATTGGTACGTCAATATTGACAAAAAGATGTTATCAGAAATTATACAGAGGGGGGAAGAAAAAAAGAGGGGCGTTCCTGTGGTTCTTAACTCTGAATTTCTTCTCTTCTTTTTGTTTTGCTGAATTGAGTTTCCCAATTTTGAAAGTAAATAACCTTCCTATACTATAGCCAGTGGGATAAATTGCAAACAGAAGGAAAAAAAAAAAAAAACTGAATAAAAGATTATCTTGATACATCCTACACATTGTTCAAAAATATTTAACGTCTGGATGAGTAGGCTATAAGATTTGAGGAATTTTATCTTCCTACGACTTCATATCTAGATCATCGAACAAGTGAAATGCAAACTCATTAATAATACTGTTAAAAGTAATCAAATTAGGGAAAAAAAAGAAAAAAAATGAGCATTTACAAACTTACAAGTATATGAACTAATAGAATCAATGCAATCAGAGATTACTGTATGCGGAAGTCATCAAATACGAATTCCCGTCAAGAGAGGTTTTTTCCTCAATATACTATCTAAAGTACTTCCATGAAATAAATTCGGCTAAACCGAACAAGTGAAACAATGGCACTCTTGTCGTCTGGAATTACAATGGCAAATTGTTAAAAGAGAACAGGGAGACGTCGGCTCATTTCCAAACAAAAAACTAGGATAACATTTACGTGAAGAAGGGCGAGAACAGAGAGACGCCGCTGCTGGGGGGACGCCGGAGGTGCTGATGATCCGCTGCTGGGGAGACGCCGGAGGGTGCTGAAGGTGAGGACGCCGGAGGTGCTGATGGTCCGGTGCTATTGCTGGGGAGAGGGAGAGTGACAGTGAGAGGGAGAGGGAGGGTGAAGGTTGAGAGAGAGATAGACTCAGATGGGTTAAAATTTGGGCGGTAATATTTAGATGGCTAGGGGGGTAAAATTTTGGACTGACTCCGTTATTATTTTGACTCTACAAATAACGGGGGTGACCATCACCTCCGTTTTTTAGGGTAAACAAAATCGCACTCCAGTTCTGACCTGATCTGGCGATGCAGCCACGGGGGTACTGGAGACGCAATTATTTGCACAGGCAGAGAGAGACAGAGCCCCACTGTTTCCCACATGTGAGGAGACTGAGTGTGTTGGAGTGAGAGCCTACGTACGTCCCAAATAAATAAATAAATTTAAATTCATACTTCAGCCCCATATTAATTTTCACATCGTAGTGTCACTGTTTCACACTTAATTTCATGTCAGCAATCAAACAAAACCTGCATGTGCGCATATATATAAATATATTTGTATATATAGGCCAAACACATATTTTTAGGGTTTTTTTTCAGAACCCTTAATCCATCGTTGTTTTAAATATATTCCTAAATTATGTAAAAATTACTCTATTTAAATACCTAATCAAAAAGTGATAAATAAGTGTAAAAATACCCTTAAAACATTTTGAAGATTTTGTAGAAATATGTGTATATATACACATACATAATTTCACATATATATAAAATTTATAATAAAATTTTAGTAGATGAAGAGAATAACTTATTTGATTTTTGTCGATAATTTTTTAAAAAATTAAAAGAAAAGTGGTTCGAAAGAAAATTCAACAATGTTCAAAGATGAAGAAAGCAGCTAGTGATGGATTCTTCTACTATATGAGTTCTTAATAGCAATTACTCACGATTGTTGCTAGTTATGATGCACAAAAATATCATAAGCGTGTTATTTTGATATTTATAAAACATTTTCGCTTTTAGAACACTAAAAAACAATTTCAGACCTAGTATAAGGACAAATTTATCACAAAGCATAAAATTTAGGGATCGACAATGTTATTTACGCTATAAAAATCTTATGCTACTCGAATATATTGATACCAATATAATGTGAAAAATGTTTCATGTTAAAAATATATTATACAATACAAGAACTTAATGTACAATAACATTCGGAATAGAGTTTATTTGTTGCCCTGGCAAGGGCTTGCAAGTGGGGGTGTGTGAATCCCATCACCCTTTATGGGGTTCAAGTATTTCTTCTCAAATTGTCTGTATTAAATAATTATTATATTTTTGATATGAATAATATAATAATTTTGATATTTAAAAATAAATTAAAAAAAATATTAAAAAGTCCATGAAAATAGACGTTAGAAAAGTTTATTTGTCTGAGTTTTTATCCTTTGTATAAATTGACTTTTAGGAAAAAAACAAAATTATGGGCAAAATCATCGCCGGATATTTATAGCGTATGGAGTGGGATATGAATGCTCAATGGGAACCACCCAAGGCCTTGGGAGAGACGTACCACGTTGAGGTGACATGTCCAACGGTGACCACCCGCGCCCTGATCACGTGAGCCCCAGCTAGATCATGATGGATCGGACGACGATACATCGATCGATCAATTGGGAATAATTGACGGTCTAGATCGAGAGTCTTAAGCACGTGAATCAGACTCTTGCGTATCTAATTAACAACCATTCGATTATATAACGCAAGGCTCGTTGTAACATATATAAGTATCAAAGCAAATCGGCCCCAGGGCGTAGCATAGTTGGTTGTGAAATGGTAGAGTTGATCCTAAGGAGTCAAGTTCGAGTCTGGCCAGCTGCAGTGTGGAATTTCTGTTCCTCAGGGGTGGGATCCTTGTGGACAGTCAGCATTGGGTCTCTCATTAACTATGGCCGCTGTGTACCTGATTTACAACCTCTCCCGTGGTGTGGAGTAGTCTGAGAGGGCCCTAAGGTGAGGGATTTCACCTTTGGTCCCAAGTATCAAAGCAAATCACTGTAAGAAATATAAGGGACCCACGTGTGCCTTTCTAGCCAGCATTTTGCGTTCTTACAGGGGAGTTCCAAATTTCGTTTAAAAAAGTTTAATAAAATGTTAATATTTTTATATTTTAGTATACAGTTTACTAATTATTTTATACTTTTAAGCCAAGTTTAGTGATGATTTGTGTTATATAGACATCCATATTATTAGTTATATCAAGATCTTGTTAGCTTCTTTTAACAATAATTGATTTACGATAATTATAAAATTATATACTAAATTAAAGTTCATTATTGATCTTTTGGGTACAATTTAAATTGCTCTATAACATTTTTATATCTTAATATAATGTTACATGACAATTTATACTATTCAATCATATGATGCCCTCTAACCGTACCCTTTGTCTCGAGTCGTAATTTTTTATATTCTTTTTAACTTATTCCTAAAATTGTCAAATATGATATTTGTCTGCATTGACGATGAATCAACTAATGACCGTTTTGTTTTAATTTAGATTTGATGGGAAATCAATAACTCATAGTATATTAGAATTTTGTTTGTGTTGTCTCCCCACTCAATGTCAACTCTTACAGGAGTCTCCCATAGGTGGGGAGGTGGTAGAACAAGTGATCGGGATAGTAGGAAAAGAAACAAAAATAAAATTAAAATGAAAAATCTCGCTTTTAATTAAATTGCTTATTTATCAAATTTTTAAAAATGAAAACAAATAACCAAATCGTTATTTTCTCATTTTTTTCTTGATCAAACAAGCCAAAAATCTAAGAGATTTTGGCATGTATACCCATCAAAAGTTCATAAATTATATATATAAATATATTATTTAATTAAGCTCAGGATGATGATGGTTTACAGGGATTAATTCTTTCTTATTAAGAAGGGCAACCCATGATCAGACCAAATATATACAAGCAGCTAGCTAGCTAGGGCCAATTAATTAGTTTAAGTAACATCTAATTATTTAACTTAGTTATTGTTTTCATTTAGGCCCCTTATCTTTTGCTGTTCTTGAAGCCAGTCCATGCTGGCCGGATCAAGAAACTGGAAATCGGAGTCATTGAACAGCTTATCATCGGACAGAAGTAGGGTTTGATCTGAATTTTCCGGCGACGAGGAGCTCGTGTTCGTATCATTGATGTTGCCATCTAGTTCCAACCCGCCCGTTTGATCAAACTCAGAGAGTGGAGCGAAATCAGTGTTGAGAAAATCGGACAAGAACTTGTCGTCCACTTCGAAGTTCATCATCATGAACTGATCGCAGCCGGAGCCGCCGTTGTCTTGCATGGCGTTCGCCGGCCCTGCCGGGGCCTCGTTCGCAGGCTCGGATCCCGCCACCGGGCCAGGCTGGTGGTCGCCCGGGAAAGTACGGGCACCGTGCTGTGGGTCTGGGTCGGTGATGAAAACCTTGGTGCATCTCGACGCCTTGGTCCGGACCACGCAGGATTCCATGGCGACGTCGGACACGGCATGGCCTCGCAGCTCTTTTCCGGCCACCGGCTTTCCCTTCGGCTTCCGGTTGGACATGGCGCTCGGGTGGCCTTGCACCTTCTTCCCGATATTCGTGTTCCAGTAGTTCTTTATTTCATTGTCTGTTCGCCCTGGGAGCCTTCCCGCAATCAGAGACCATCTGTGCAAGTAAAATCAAACAAGTAAATGCTTTTGCCATGGCAACAACCAGTCTAAAACTCGTGATATCAAACAAAAATAGATTATTCCGACGCAATTATTGGGCACATCATTGTTAAAAGCATGACGGGTCCTGTAGATTGTGGAGCCAGAATTCTATTTTTTCGGCCAACTTTTCACACCCCACTTCACTTATTTCATCCTCTCCTTAATTATTTATGGTGAATTTACGTTGTTCGCCAAAGCTGTTTCCGTACGTTAGAAAAGCAGGCTAGCTTAGCAAGTCAACGTCGTGTTTTGTTTTGAGACAGCAACACAGGAGGCCTATAATTATTCATTGATTTATTCAAACTTTGCATTAAATTGTAACACGTTATTAGGAGCCATATCGTCCTCATTTTTATACCTAAACTGTCAAATGACGATGACCCAGCCTCCAATCTAGTGCTCTCATCGATACAACAATTTTTTACTCTACTTCTGCTGATCAATTCCTACGATGATAACAGTATCTCATGTTTTTATTTCGAATTATATATAGCCATGAGTACTTCTGAGCATTCAAGGCAGAGAATTATTTCAAAAGTGGCAATGCAGGATGGTAATTGCAAGATTAGTGGTGCCATTAGCTAGTATTAAACACAGCTTGCAATTGAAATAATGGAAGAAATTAATTAATATTAATGAATGAAGAGTTTATTACCTGTTCCCAAGGAGCCTGTGAAGCCTGATGATGAGGTCTTCTTCATCGTGGGTAATGTTCCCTCTCTTAATATCAGGTCTTAGGTAATTCAGCCATCGCAGCCTGCAACTCTTTCCGCATCTCTTGAGACCTGCACAAATTCATTCATTCACGAATCAAACACTACATATATATATATTGAAGTCCATTCAGCTTGTTTTCTTTCTCATTTTCTTTTCCCTCAAAGTAACAGCAAGAAAATTTTCTCTTCCCATCTAAGCTAGCTAGCTCTACGTACCTGCTCTCTTGGGAAGGTTCCTCCATTTTCCTTCGCCATTGGCTTTAATGTAATCTGTGAGAATCTTGTCTTCCATGGCTGTCCATGCCCCTCTGTTTAATCCTTCTTTTGAACAACAAGGGCTTCTACCCATTTCTCTATCTCTCTCTCTCTCTTAGGAAACACTGGGTTTCCCTTCCAAGCCAGAAAGAGAGAGACTTTCTGCCTGCAAGAGTGTAAAAGTAGCTCCTATATATACTGCTTCCAAGAATCCTAGAAAGGTTTGATATATACATACATATATATTATCTGTGTGAGTATGGACTCTCCACCTAGACCCAGTACTCCACCGTTCTAAAACATTAACCTAGAAAACATAAAATTATAATAATACTAATAAATCACTAAAAGCCTCTTCCTCTGCATATGACAGGTTATTTGGGGTCCATTTCTATGACGTCTCTACCCATCACATGTAATTGTTTGCATTCAATGTTAATTTTAACTTCTAATCTCCCCCCCCCCCCCCCCAAAAAAAAAAAAAATGGGTAATATTATATTAATCATAATAATAATAATAAGGTTCTTATAAACACTAGTTGTTAGTTAAGAAAATGCAGTTGTTATTATAATATATATACATATATTTTAAAGTTTATGCAACAGATATAAATGAATTATTTTCACGAGTTCCTAGCCAACTTTCAATATGATCGTACGTGTAATTGGACTTTGTAGCTATTAGGAAGACAAAATGGGTGAAGTTTAGAAAAATTGAAGAAGTGATTGAAAATAATAATGCAAGCCACCTACCTGCCCTTCCAGAGCGGTCCTGGCTGCTTCCTCCCAAGCTAACTTTCACACTCCTTGAAAGTTCGTTCAGAATATTAATATTAAAGTTTTCCTTTTCTTTTTTTGCATGTCATGTACTGTAGTGGTGTTTCTCTCAAGTCTCACGAACCACCCAATATTAAAGGCTACGAAAGGGCTAATTATTAGGGGGTGTTTGTTAATTAAGATTTGGGATGAAAAAATTAAGATATGTGATGCTTCCTGGACTTTTATCATTTTCAACATATTTGTTAAGTTTATCTGAAAATTCTTAAAAAAATTATTAATGATCATTTATCTTGATATTTCAAGATATGCTTATCTCTCCCTCCCTCAAGATAAATATATATTGGTCTTTATAGATAAGAAAAAAAAAACATTTATGTCCTCTAGTGCATTTTAAAAAATTTAACAAACTTGTTAAAAATTTTAGAATACTTTCTAACCTTATCTTGATCATTTCATATTTTGATCCGGAATACATTCCAACCTTATCTTGATACCTCTTATCTTGCTTACTTTGACAAACACCCTAAACATATAAGACAATGGTCCATTTCAAGCCTCTCTAATATTAATTTATTCCAATGACTATTTATTGTCTCCGTTTCTTTCAGTCCGATCAACATCTGTCATGTTATCTCCCACTTATTAATGACTTTATTAGGCACTTAATTAGCTACAACCAACTCTAATATTCTTATATATATATATATTAGGTAAAAAAAAAACAGTATCTTATGTGGTCTCTGGTCAACTGCATGTGTCGAGTGCTTTGGGGTTTCTCCCTTTTTCTGTTCTTTTTTTCTCTTCTTCTTTTCCCTTTTAATTTTTATGCTATATATGTAGCCAGGATATATATTAAAAGAGATTGTACAATTAAATTGATCTGGGGCATAAGATGAATTTAGGGGTATCAGCATTTAATGCCCAAAAGTTGTTAATGAAGTTAACTAAGAACATATATGTATGCGTAATAATAATTAATTGTACTATTTTATGTTACTCATATTAGTAATATAATAACAATAATATAGATTAAGTAACCCTTACACACGTCATTTAAATTAGTCTATGTACAATTACATCATATATATGTTTTAAACCTCTCTCTCTGAATTTATTTTGTCGTGGTTGCATGTGCAATATGATCTCCTTTGACTGGTCATTGCTCATTGAAGTTAATGCCATCGCCTCAATATCGGTGAATGCCAGAAAGATTATTGCAGAGAGTTGGGCGAAGGCCTTCAAGATATTCACACATGCTAGCTGCTTGAAGATTCCGTCAGTCTTGGAGGGCTGCGCGTGATCTGGGATAAGAATTGCAAGGGTGGAGGAGATCGAGCTTATAATTTTTGTCCAAACGGTCATGATGATTGACAATCATGGTATTGACTTGGAGGAGGAGTAAAGCTGGCAGTATATATAGTATATAATGGAGATTCTTTCTGGCAACTGTATATGTAACTTGTACGTTCTGAACACTGTGATCCACTACTAATTAAGATTTGGGCTTTAATATTAACCATCTCATGTTTATCTCGTGTTTGCCGACGACTCGCTGTTCGATCTGCCGACAGAAAAAGAAATAAGGGGATCGAGCCTCTTGGGTCTCCATTAATCTTGAAATTAAGAAACTGGCAGGGTGATACATATATATATATATATATATATATAGATTGCTGGAAAATCGAAGAGTTGTATTGAAGACATCTATTTTTCTTTGCCCTCGGAGTTCATTGTCAAAACAAAGCTTATATATATGTGGCTTCATGAAACTGGTTGGCCAGCTCTGCTGCTTTAACAATGTACGAGGCAATTGCGGTCTCATCTGTCCCAAATTCAAATCTTTTCTGGGAGATTATATGTAAAGTTCTGGGAGAGCTTAGTGGAAACACGTGACTTGTGTGGGTTACCGAACACGAACACACAATGGCTACCAGTTCTTGTTTACGACAATACACACACCCACACAAAAGAGAACAGTGGAAAGCCTGCAGACCTTTTGATGGATGCTGCGGCCAATGAATAAAGGCAAAGGATTTGGCAGACGATGACAAGATGGGCTTTGACATGCATTCGGGAGAAACTAAGAAGGGCAAGTAGATAGAGCTGTAGAGAAGGTTAAGATGGCTTCCCTCAATTATATATATACGTACACACACACATAAGAACCTGATGGGCAACCAAACAATGTTGACACTCGAAGAAATTAGGGTTTGCAGAGTCCGTCTGTCGTCAATTCCAACCTCAAAAAGTGGTGGTGGGTACAGTCATCTTTTGGGTTTTTCTATCTATAGTTTATAGAATTTTTTATATTTTTTTTAGTGTCAGCATGCATGCAATGATATGTAAATCAAATATATTAAGTAATTAAACAAGTCACTCTCATATATAGATAGATAGAGTTTTAATTTCTAATATCGAATCAAGGAGAAAAATGTAAATTGAAAAAAATTATAAGTAAAAAGAACAAAATATTATTATGATGATATTATTACAAAAATTTATAGGTATTGAATACATATTTATAAATATATCACTTATCTATAAATATATAAAAGAAAGATTTATATAAATTTATATTTTAATCAAAAGATACATAGAAGATAAATTTTTTTTTTTTGCCTGACCAGTCTCTAGCGGCTGATGACCTTTTCTCGATAAATTCAAAGTTTATACATATTCAGAATTGGATATTCAACGCAATCCATGTGAGACTTGCTTTTCAACCGCACTGATTTAAATTATTCCAACACTCCATATAAAACTCTAAATACTTTATCACCATGGTATGGTCGTGAAATTAAAAAAAATTAAAATTATAATTGGATGTGCTTCAATCTCAATCAAATTTAAATTTCAAGATGCAATTATCACACATGACAGAGACCATGTTAAAATTAAGGAGAGAGGCACTTAGAGTGGCTGAAATGTGCCTTGGGACTTCTTGTCGTTTTGCTTTTGGGTTCTATCACTTTCTTCCTTTTTAACACTTGCAAAAGCTAACGATTATTAAAGAAGGAATGATTTCAGAGGGCACCCAATAAAGACAGGAGATTCCATTCCAATAGCAGCCGGCAACTTGAACTATTATACACAACATTGCAGTAAAAAAAAGGTTATTTAAACACTTGATATTTTAATTGAATGCTAATCATGAAGATAATTTTATTATTTTCATAAATTTATAATTTTATAGATTCTTTTTTGATTTTGACAATAAACTCTAAATTAATTCAATTATATATAATTTTATTTAACATATAAAATCGATCTAGAAAGAATGTGTTTATGTTGACTTGATATAATATGTTATAAAATAATAATATTTGTGGGATTCATATTTTTAACTTGTAAAAGAAAAAAAATAAACAAATTATGTGTAACATGTTACATTTTTTTTTTTTTTTACTTATGTATACTTGTGGGTTCCATAAATATTATTATAATATGATATATGTCACGTCAAATCAGCATGAACACATCAAATTTATATGTTGAATAAAATTGCACTAATTTGAACTTAATTGTCAAAATTAAAAGAATTAGATAAAATTGTAAATTCATAAAAAATATTAAATTATTTTTACGATTTGACGTTTTAGTTAATAATTTGGGTTTGATATATTATATATATTTATGTTGATATGACATAAAATACAAAAAATCAATACAAAATATCACCACAAGAATCAAAGTTGAATACCCAAAATACCATTTCAGCAATTAATTTCTACATTAGTTTTGGTTGGCAATTAATTAATTTGTTCATCCAAAGTGCTATTTTCAATAATTTTGTGGAGATTTTGTCAATTTTGCAAACGTTTGTGTCGGCAACAGCCTTCGCCCTACAACCCACAAGAAACCAAACCTTAAAACATACATACACGAAGCAAGACTTACCACCTTTGTACGTAAATGAATCCAATTTGTACGTAAACTAAAGGACTTGCTTGTTGAACCGAGCAAGAAGTGACAAGATCACGTGTTTATATAGAAGGGACCCTTTTGGTATTGTCGTGTCATTTTTATTAATTTTTTAAAGTATGATCATTTTTTTTTAAAAGCATATATATTAAAAGCATATAGTAATTAACTTTTAAAGATGAACACGATTATTAATTACATTCCCAATCTTTTTAATCATGCCATTATGCAAAATAGTTATTTAATATAGGCCAAATATATATTTTTATCCTTATACTTTTATATATATTTTTTTTTATTTATTTAAACTTTTCGTTATTTCGATTACACTTATATATTTGTATTTTCGAGTCAATTTAATCTCTTGTGGAGTTAAATGAATTCGAAAATGTAAATATATGAGTGTGATCAAAATAACGAAAAGTTTGAATTGTTACACGAAAAAAAAATCAAAATATAAGAGTTTAATTAAGTTAAAAATGCAAGTCTAGATGTGTAATTAAAATTACAAAAAATTCGAATAATCACATGAAAGTACAGAGACAAAAATATAGGTTTAGCCATTAGATATATTTTGTTTTTTTCAGTTGTTTTCTAGTAGCTATAAAATGTTTGCCAAGCATTTATTTCTTATTTTTAACATTAATACACAACATCACACTTAGTTATCAAATATTATTTTATTAATATATTTTTCTTTTAGAATTGCGCTCCATTATTAGTATCCTCAGTTACTTCGCCCCTAGAGCTACATTGAGGAGGCAAATCGAGAATATACCTCCATTAACTGAAACTTAAACTTAAACGCACGATCTACAACTTAGAATCCAAAAAATAACACCCAAGAAATTCTTCTTTTACTAGCAAAGCTATACCTGGGGCCTTGGGGCCTCAATATTACTCTTATAGCATAGCACAGGACAAACATGGTGCAGTGCAACAATACCAAATAGGCCTTAGACTTGCTTGGCATTGTTATGATTTCTTTATATTATGTTGTGAAAGTAACGTTTGGTAATTAAGTACACGTCGTATTGTGCTTATTAATTAAGGTTAAAAATAAGTAATAAATGTCCATTTCACTATAAACTTCTTGCTTTTTTTTTTTTTTTTTTAGAAAACCACCATTGAACTTTGCCTAAATTACACTAACCACCCTTGTATTTTAAGAAAATGACACAAACTTCCTTTAACTACAACAAATTTTAGAAATAGACCATTTTAGCTTTGTATTTAAATTACTTCTCTATCTCTTTCTCTATGGTCTCCCCTTCCCCCGTCTCTCTCTTTCTCTCTCTCTCTCTCATCTCCATTAAAGTCCAACATTAACAGTCAGACAATTGTCAGTGATTGTCGCCACATAATTACTTAATTGTCTCTTTCTCTACTTTTTTCATTTTCTTTTGAGTAATATTATTTATCTATATCGAAGATCAATTTTCAATCTAGTTGATACATTTTTATTAAAAAAATAAAAATGTGCAATATAAATATGAAAACTTGTATCTTTTCATTTTTCAATGAAAATGTGTCAACTAGATTAGAGATCCATCTCCAATCTAGATAAATAGTATTACTCTTTTCATTTTCTTTTGGTAGTTTCCATTGAAAACCATCACCATCTAGGTTCCAATCGAAAACCATTTGGTTCAATAGATTAAGAAACCATGCATCTAGGTTTCGATTAGAAACCCAAATGGAAACTAAAAAGGGTAACGATTCATGAGGATGTACAAGATGAAACAAGAATAATTCATTATTTGGAGGTACTCAATAAATTTATAATGGCAAACGATAATGGTAGATCTAGAAATGCTCTCTCTAGTAAACCTATTATTGTGGTTGTGGTGAGTTTGGTGAAATTGGATTTTAACAAAACCCACTAATGGATTCACTACTTGGAATCCAATGTTGGGTTTGATGAAGCCACATATGGTTAAATAATTAATTTTTTAATTATTTTAGAAAAAGGAAAAAATATTTTAAGAATTTTAACAAAGTTAATTACAATTACTTAACAACATAAAATATGCTATGGGAGAAAGTTAAGCTCAAAAGAAATTTGTATTACTTTAAAAAAAATATATAAATGATCGGTACAATAATTTAATTAGACAATTCTTAAAGGTGGTAGTGAAATTTATCTTTTGAAAAAAGATAAAAATTTACTTACTTTTAAGATCTCATTTTAAGGCAGCTCAACCCCACTTTGTACAAAAGTAAGTGTAATTTATCAAACCCTAATTTCAATATATCTAAAAGGGTCACCTTGCTCTTCCACTTTGCCCTTAAAATGGGTACCCCCATAAAGTAATTGCCCTTCAAAACAATAATTACTTCAGCACAAACATACATTTGGGACTTTATTTTAACAATGCTATGCCTTTCCTATATTTTATAGAAAGAAATATTTATAAAATAACGTCATATTGTAAATAATTATATTATTTGGTATAAAATGTCTTGGGACCATGGTAGGTTTGGGTCATATTCAGTGGTCCCATCCCCACACCATGGTCCAATGGGGGATCCGAATCCGATCTGGTCACATCTAAATGATTGCCCAAAAATGCAGTGTCTCAGAATTATTCAACTCTTAAAATATCTTATCATTATTATCAATTTAGTTTTTAAATTTTCACTTAAACCCTAACCATGACACAAAATTTGTGAAACTTAATGGATTTACAAACGTTGGTGATAACATCGTAAATGAGTTAAGTTATTTGTGAGGAGTTTGATATCCAACTTGATAAAAATTCGTTTAAATTCGTTCGTTAAAATGAACAAGTAAAATTTGAGTTTAATTTTAAAACTCGATTTATAAATGACTTAAAATTGAACTCAATAAATCTCAACTTATTAAAACTTGCAAACATGTTCGTTAAGTCTACTAACAAACTCGAGAGCTTAAAAACTAACTTGTGAGCCGAGTCTAATCTTAGTACAGTTCGACTCAATTCGATTGTAATCTTAACTGGTGAGGTGTTAAGGTTTTATTAATTAATTTTAATATTTAACAATTATTTTCTAACTAACAAATATCTAGAACCTAAAGGGTTTTTCAAGCTTGGATAGTTAGTTAGCAACAGACAAAATTTTAAAAACCTAATGAGTTTTCAAACCCAAGTGATTGGGTTTGAAAATCCGCTGAATTCTCCAAACACTATTCTTTCCCAACACTTGAGACAATCATTGTTACATCACATGAGAAATAAAAATAAATAAATTAATATTCATATGACAATCATTGTTACATCACATGAGTAATTTAAATTTTTAACATTTAGCAACTAACAAAGAATGGGGAGCTAAAGGGTTTTCAAATTTAGAAAATGTTTACGGGCCTTATCAATTTGTTTTAATATTTAATATTTAATAGTTAATAGTTACTTACGAACAAACAAAATTTTGAAAATCTAATGAGTATTTAGACTCACATGAGATATTCTGTCTCGACACTTGAGACAATTATTTTGCAATGTTATATTGTACTAGAAATTAAAATAAATAAATAAACAAGGGTAATTTTGAAAACCCCCTATTTGTTTTACATTAAAAACATCAAATCTAGACATTTAATAGACTGATAGGAACCCATTTTGGAATGCGTCCGGCTGAGCCACTCTGTGATTTTGTAATGTTTCACTGATTAATATTCATATAGCTTCGATCTCTAATTTTATAATTAAAAATGATTTAATATTTCATTTTTCAATAAGCAACAGCACTTAAAAAAATATTAAAAAGTTATATAGAAATAAAAAAATTATCGTATATTTAAAATTATTTTATATATTTAAAAATTTATTAAATATATATATTCACATCACATCAAAAAGAACAACTTTCTAGATGGTTGATGCATAATTTAGGCACATGACCACATAGTTTGACAAGGACAAATAAATTGTGGCCATGAAATTAAAAGATATGTAAGAGAACATTTTATATTAGATATTTTAATTATAATTAACACTGTAAGGGACAATAATTTAAAATTAATAACAAAAAAGGGTCACTGTCATGACTCATGTTAGAATTGAAGGGCAGTTTCAATATACAGAATCTCTGTGACAACATCATTTTTAATAAAATAAATAAATATAAAAAAAAACCCAGATTGGATATAAAAATTATCTTTATGCCATTTTGGTACAAACCTAAAGGTTACATGAAATGGGGTATACCATTCATTTGTAGGGCAGAGCAGCACAGTTGAGATCCAAAAAGAGTGGAAGAGTACAACAGCTCAAGGCAGTTGCATATGTTCAAAGGTACACTCCACATGCATGGCTGCAATGCATATGGCTATATGTCTAATGTCTATATGGCTCTACGGCTCTGCATTAAACACATGCAGACGCTGCAGTGTGGCCCAATTTTGTTGTGGACAGTACCTGCAGTGCTGAGTACGTAGTAATTTGGATTGATCAATTTGTAGGACCTTATATGGACAAGCAGTGCTAGGTTAGTGACCTCTCTGATTTGTAGGGCACCCCCAGAGCCTTTCATGAAGTTGGGGGGGGGGGGGGGGGGTTGGCTACTCTCCCTCCCTCCTCCCATTTTTAAAAGTGAAAACGGAATGATAATCTAGTGGTAGGAGAGTTCGAACGGGTTAACATGATTAGTTGATGGCACTACAATAAAAAAAGATTTATTGAGGTATCTTTTTTAGGATATTTTTTAAAAAGTGTCTTTTAAAATGTCATTTTAAGACAATCTAAAAAAGTGCCCCAATACAATAATTTAGTGATGTACAACAATTAAGTGTCATATAAAATACTATTTTAAAGCACAATTTAAAAAAGTGCCCCAATCAAACAATTCTAATGAGGCACGACAATAAAATACTCTAATAGACAAATATAAGTGTCTTAATAGATAAATCTAATAGGGCATAATTTTTGAAATGTCTCATTAAAATAATTCTAAGAAGACACTCTGATAAAGTGTCTTAATAGACAAATCTTAAGTGCCCCAATAAAATAATTCTAATGAAACTTAGATATACTATAAAATAAACATAGGCACATATATTAATAAGATAATGTGTAGATTAGGTGGTCACACGTGTGCAAGAAGAAAGAAAGGTTCAGGATTCGAGATGAGGGAGAAGTAAGCTAGAGTTAAGAGAATGCCTTGTGGGGGATATGAAAAATAAATTTATAATAATTTTTGATACATTTTTAAGTGTCGCAACAAAGTTAAATTTATAGTTGTTTTTGAGGCATTTGTAAGTGCCTGAATACGTTTTTGGGGTACCATTACACGCGATATTATTATTAGTGCCTTAATAGTTAAAATGCCCTAATAAACTATCTATTAAGGCATTTTTAAATGCCTCTTAATCCAAAATTTGTTGTAGTGTGGTATTCTAATAAGATCTCGTATTTAGTAAGTTTTGAGGTGACTTAATTAATATCGTCTCAAAACAAACTTTACTATTACAAATAATGTAAACCTTTTCATAATGTAGCATTGTTAAACAAAAGAAGTGTGTAAAATGTGATCATTAGCATAATTGGTTTATGTATTCACCTTTCTTCAAAAGTCTCTTAATTTTGATGTCTTCACTTTCTAGTAACACATTAATTGGTTTATCTCTTTTCATTTCACATCTTCAGGCTTTTTGGAAGCAAAAATTTCACCATATTTATATAAAACTTTAAAACCATCATTATATTTTATATTATTATTGTTTTGGATTAGAGTTAGATGAAATGCCAAGGAGAAAATGCAAAATCATTGCACGAGTGTTGCTCACTTTGACAAGGAACCAAAATCACCATTAACTATCTTTTGTTTTATATACATACATATGAGTTTTGATTTTCTAAGCAACGATAATGTGGTAATTAAAATAATAATTATATTTGAGTTAGACCCTACATAATAAAATAAGTTATCATATAGAGTGAACCCCATATAATAATTTTATTTAAGTTGTCACGTCAATATTGCTTAGGTAGTGTTTGTTAAAATGAGTAAGATAAGGGAGTATCAAAATAAGTTTGGAATAGTTTTCAAACCAATATATAGAATGGTCAACATAAAATTCAGAAACATTTTAAAATTTTTATCAAACTGTTTGTTAAATTCTTTGGGATACATTAGAGGACATAGACGTTATTTTTTTCTTATATGTAGGGACCAAAATATGTTTATCTTGATAGGAATGAGAGGTATGCATATCTTAAAAAATCAAGATAAGAAGTCATTAATGATTTTTTCAAGAATGATCAGATAATATTAACAAATATATTAGAAATGATAGGAATCCAGAATACATCCCATATCTTGATTTTTTCACCCCATATTTTGATTAACAAATGCCCCTTTGATATAAACTAAGTAACGTTGCTTAATAAATCAAAACTCATATATATATATATATATTTGGCATAATTAAATAAAGTTGACAAATTAGGCTATTATTGGAGAGGCCTTTCCCCTAAACCCTATATATTTGGAATAATGTAGCATTTTAAACAAAAGAATTGGGTAAAATGTGATTAGCATGAATTCGTCTATGTACTCAACTTTCTTCACTAAGTTTTTTTTTTTTTGCACTTTTTCGCTATTTAATAACTTTATTATCTTTGGTACGTGTCTATTTATTTTCATTTCATATATTCAAGTTTTTTGGAAGCAAAAATTTCATAATAAATCTCTTATTATCGTCGTTACTGTCATCGTCGTCGTTTTAGGTTAAGAGTTAGATGAAATGCCAAAGGGTTAGGAGAAAATGCAAAATCATCCCATGGGTGTTGCTTGCTTGTCAACCAAAACCACCTTTTAACCATGTTTTGTTATATATATAATATATATTTATATATATGTGGCATAATTAATGAAAGTTGACAAGTTTAAGCTATTATTGGAGAGACCCCTCCCCCTTTTTTTAAGTCATTGATTTGTAGCTAATTCCCTGAACATGGAGTGGACGTTTGAATGAGATATGATTTTGATGGTTAGGCACAAGAGATTGTGTACCACACTTAAAAAGACACTTCTAGTCTCATCCATGTGTGTATAAATATATATATATAATATTTTTATTTTTTATTAATACTTTATTTGAAAAATTTTGATATAAAGTACTAAAATATAATATTAACTAATTAACGTGTGTTTTATTTGCTCTTCTCTATTTAAAAATAACAAAATTACTCACATGATATAAATTATTTAATAAATAAAATTGTTGTCATCATCGTAATGATGTCTAGGACAACTAAGCGAGATGGTTTTTTCAAAAAAAAAATAATAAGGGGAAAAGATGTTTTGCTTTTCTTATATAAAAATAAAAGATAAATTTTTGGGGGCAAATAAATTAAGCCCTAAATATATGTACTAATGTGCGTGGCAAAGTGCATAGGAACCAAACCATATAATGTGTGGAATGTAGCTTGAAATTGACAAAAAGAAGAAAGTCCCTAATCAGCCAATTTCATCACGTTACGGTGCTTGGAAATGATTGAAGAATTTTCTTTCATAATTGTGAGAAATGACAACACCCAGCTTGAAATTTTTAGGGCCCACTGTTTGTGTGTAAATTTTCCCAAAACAAATCATTATTTATTTTTACCGATAAAAAACAAAATTATGATTTCTTTCAATATAATCATTATTTCAAAGAATCAGTTATAGAATATTTAAAACTATAGACGGCTGTAAGAATCTCAATTTTATATTGTTTTGATAATTAGACGAGACGACAAATAAGTCATTGAATTTGGGAATCAATTGTGTGTTGCTTCGTGATTGACCTGATAAATGTTAAACATTAAAAATGAATTACTATAACACGAATAGAATTACTAAAGACTAATTGAGTTTGAGTTTGAATTTGAATTTGAGTTTCTTGAACTTTTTCTTTGATGATATTTGTAAAGGCATAAATGATTTTTTAAAATTTTTATTTTGTAAAAAATAAACAGTCAAGGTAAATATTTAATTAATTTAATTAGAATACCCAACTAAAACGACTAATTATATTTATCAATAATGCCAATCATTGTCTTAATTATGTTGATTGGTAACGTTAAAGGGGCAGTTAGACAGTAATAAAAATAATGTATATTTATCACGTTTTAATTTTAATATTTAAATAATTTTATTAATTAATAGTAAACACAATATATATATATATAGAATTTGTAATCTTGTCAGAACTACTACTAGAAAGTGGGTCCCAAATAATGGAGCCCCTGAGCTTTCGCCATTAATAATGGGTGCTTGATGGATTTTGAAAAATGGAAAATTACTGTTGTGTTTTGGAGACGCCGCCGCCTATGATTAGGTACTAATTAATCGTTCTTTGTACATTAATTTTGGATGCTTATAAAATTATAAATATTTTTTTATAGATTTAATAATAATTCGTAGTAACATTAAAATAACAATGATGGGACCAAAACTTTCTCGATGGGCAGCACAACCACGTGCTTGGTCCATGATTATCAAATCATTATTATTATTGTATTTGGTAAATTTATTTAGTGTAAGATTAAATGTTCTTAAACTTTTATATTTTAAATTTATTAGTGTAATTTTTAGAACACTAAAGTTTAAAATAAAATCGATAGTACGTTGAATATTTAAAAAAATATAATGAGTAATCTTAATCTTAATTAATCATTTTGAATAAGCCTAAATACACACTTCTTTTTTTTTTTTGTTTTAGAACCAAAGCTAGTTCTCTTTTTGGGATTGGAACCCCCCAAACAATGTTAATGGTGGTTGCCTGTCAGGGTGAATCTTTTTTGAGTGTGATTTTGTGTATCCATTTAATGGGAATGTACGTCACCTATCGTTAATTTAGGAGATAAAAAAAATTATTGTGGGAGGGGGTCCCTCTCCGCCAAGTCATTTCTCTCTCTTCTATTTTCTTGCTCTCATTGTCTTCTTTCCATCATCGACTCTTTCTTTGCATCCTTCTTCTTCATCGTTGCCTCACCTCTCGCATGTCTACTGCTACTGCATTCTTTCTTGTTATAGCTGTAATACCTCATTTTCTCGAACGTATTATAACTTAAGAAATTTTGATCATATATACTTTTTTTTAACTCATCATGATAAAAGTTTAAAATTTCCTTACTACTCGCCTATCATTAGCTTACTTATACTTTATATATCCTAGGTTAAGTATTCATCAAAAGTGGAAATAAGAATCGAACCTCAACATAACTCGAGCCCTAATAATATTACATGATCGTTTCAAACATAAACGGTAATACAAGATTATTCGTCATCAGAATAGAAGTCTTTCAACATAACTTGAAAACATGACATAAGTTTTTCAACATGATTTGAAACATAACATAAGTTTTTCAACATGACTTGAAAACATAACATGACATGACTGATACATAATTGGATCCTCATACATAAAACTAAATACAGAAATACTTTATTTGCATCCGTAATGCCCTGAGTAGCTACATCTCATCCATTTATGTGCCTTCGTTGCAAACCCCATCTAGAACGTTTGAATGTTTCAAGGATAAGACACACATTAAATGTTGAATCATCTAAGTAAGAGTACATCATTTAATGCATGTGTATGAATGTAATGCATATATTATCATAGCTCTCATGTTTGGATCGACCACACCCAACTGTTACTCACCATTTTTTACAGTCTTCCTACCAAAACCGAGGTGTATCGGTGCACCCTTGACAAAGCAACGACGCCAATCCCTAATCCTAAACTCATGCAACGTATGACTGTGAATCTCATCGCGCTCATATGCATATATCATCATAAGAAAATGTAAATGTAGCCTACGTGATGCATAACATACCATGACATGACAACATGATAACAAAATGCTTTCATGAAACTGGATTTTGTATTGGAAACACTTTCAAATCCTTTTCATAAACTAAATCCAATTGAGTAGTATCACTTATCTTTCACAACGTTCGGAATATCTCGAAAAGAGCACACCACCTCGATTTTTGTGCCAAATCTTGAAGATAGCACAAACTACTTCACCTCAAGTCCCAAAATACCCTATCCAAAATATTTATTTAAATAATCATCAAAACCTATTCTTTCATAATTTTCTTGCCATTTTCTCTGATTTTCTTCTTTAACATTTCAAAATAAATACCTACATTAATAATTTTTCAAATATTTTTACACAGAAAATTTTAAAATAATTTCCTAAGAATGTAAAAAAAAAAATTCAAAAAATACTGAGGTCCCACGCGCTTGCACGTGCCTGCGCGTGAAAAGAAGAGTGAGACTGACGCGTAAGCTTCAAGCGCCAGTCATCTTCTTCGACGTCAGTACACCGAAAAAATGAGATTTTTGCACCATAACATACTACAGGCCAAGTCGATCCCAATGGTACTTGAAATGGTTCGAAAGGATGGCCGGAAGTGGCTCAACTAGCTACTCGAAATCTCGGCCAGATGATCTGCTTAAGGCTTCGACGACGCTTCGGATCTCCCTCAATTCTACTCCTTTGCTCACCAAATTCTCAAGAAATGATCTATTACTCTCAAGGATCAAAAACCCTCTATCCTTGCCACTCAATTTGACCTAAAACACCTTCTATTTGAGCTTTAAATTTCTGAAGTTCTTGGTCACTTTAGATCTCTATTTATACCCACAATCGAACCACAAAACGACTAGTCTCGCACAACCCAAGGCCATTAGAGTCCTTTCGTGCCTTAGATCGGTCCAAACGCATTGAAGGTTGCCCCAAAAGCCGATTTACAATGGGAAAATTTTCAGCCATTTTTGGTCGAATTTTGTCCATTTTAATAATTTTTGTCGGCCATAGATCGCTCTAGTCCAACCTCCGGGGTCCTTTAGCCCTTTACCTCGAGCTTTCTGTGGCCGAAAGTAGCAATGAAGTGGGTGGCTGAAAGCTTGGTCGGCCATGGCTGCTAAGCTTTTTTCAAAAATTGCACTTTCACCCCCTCAAACTTTTGAAATGCATTTTGGCCATTTCCATAAGTTTCTTGAGTTTTCAAAAACTTATGTTGAGACCCTCACGATTTAAATTTCTCATTTGACCCTTGAAGTTTTAGAAAAATGTCGTTTCTACCCCTCTCAGGCATTTTCAAAAATTACACTTAGGCTCGAATCTTTATTTTTGGCCATAAATCCTTTTGTTTCTTCCGAAAACCACTGAAGGGTTATTCCTTATATAATTTTTGACTTCTGCGAAGGTTTCGTTGTCTTTTCAGAAGTCTCTTACGATAATTTGATTTTCTAAACTGGTCCGAAACTGTACCAAAAATAGTTTTTGATTTGGTTCCTCTTGACACTAAAAATCTTATCTTATTATGCTTTCTATGGATATCTCATTCTTTTTAGTCATGTGCATCCCGGGATGTTCCCTCCTATCGATTCGACTATTTAGTACACTTAAATTGTCTCTTAGATTCCATTATTGCCACCAAATATGTAACATTTCATGAAATAATAATATAATTATTCATTTTTTTTATTTGGGACATTACAGCGACAAAGGAGGATGTAGTGGTGGTTGACGAGGCAACGACGATAGGAAGGCGACAAGATGATTGTTGGAGAAAAAGAATGAAGAGAAGAGAGATAAGAGATGGAGGCCCACAAAATTGATTGTGGGTGACATACACCCTTGTTAAAGTGAGTGCACAAAATCGCACTCGTCTCTTCTTCCTCACGCAATGATGGCCAACAAGTTCTTCACACTAAAGATGGCAAATGGGCGGGCCAGGCGCTCGTTTCTTCTTCCTCACGCAATGATGGCTAGTAGGTCCTTCACACTAAAGATGGAAAATAGGCGGTTCGGGCGCCCGGCCCGCCTCCCACTTGGCCTACCCATTTGGTGGGTCAAGCTAAATTTGACTCATGATGGAGACGGGCCGAGCAATGGAAATTGAGGCTCGGCACGGCCTTGTGGCCCTTAATAAATGGGCCAGGCCGGGCCGTGGACCTATTGTGCTAGCCCGGCCCGTGGGCCATTTATTTTAAATTTTTTAAACATAATTTTTTAAATATATATTTTTTTTCTCAAATACAACAAATATTTTTTAAAATATGTTTATAAGTTATTAGTTTAAAATATGTTTTTTAAAATATGTTTATGTTTGCAATTACTAATTACAAACATAATTTTTTAAATATTTTTTTTTTATATTTTCATGGGCCGGGCTGAGTTATTTTGGCGGGCCATTTGGTGGGCCGACACACAGGCTATTTTGGTGGGCTGGGCCAGGTCATTTGGTGGGCCTGACAGAGCTATTTTGGCAGGTCATTTGTTGGGTCGACACACGAGCCATTTTGGTGGGCAGGGCCACGGGCCACATATCACTGGCCCGACACAGCCCATATTCTTTTAGTCGGGCCGGACCATTTGTCGCCCGAGCCATTTGCCATCACCGGTGGTTTCGTCCCCTTCTTATGGCAGTAACAGGCGATAGCAATTTTGATCCAATAATGGACGATAGATCAGTTCTCACTTTCTGATCACAAGCCCTCCGTCAATAGGCCCCCAAGTGAAATCGCCGCAATAGGTAACCTCTAGTTTCCTCTTCCATTGGGCATGGTCTTCTCCATACTTCTCGACTGCCCTACAAACTCCTCTTTCCATAACTTCGTCCTCAAGAGTGGCAGTCGCAGGGGCGGATTTATGTGTGAACTGCCCTGGGCAGAAGCCCAGGGCAACCCACAACAAAATAAAATTTGTAAGATAAATTTTTTAATTATTTAGTATTTGCCCAGCCCAAACTCAGCCCAACCCACTCTAATTTTTCCCAGCCCACCCACTTGCCTGCAAGCCCTTCTCTTCTCCTTCCTCTCTCAACCTCGTTCTCGCTCACGGCTCACCCTTGCTGCCTCTCGCTTTCTGCCTCATCTTCTCTTGCTCGTCCGCTTGTGCTTGCCCTTGCTCTCTACCTCTATCTTGCTCTCGCTCGCCCTCGCTGGCTCTCTCTTGCTCTCGCTCGCCCTCGCTCTCTGCCTTTCTTGCTGTCGCTCGCCCTTGCTGCCTCTCACCCTCGCTCTCTGGCTCTCGCTACCTTTCTTTTGCTCTCGCCTTCACTCTCTACCTGATTGCCTCTCTCTTGCTTTTTCTCACCCTCGCCTCTACGCTTACTTGGCTAGTCGGCTTCGCCCTCTTGCTCGCTACCCTGCCTCTGATTCAGGTCTTCATTTTACCCCCCTCCCCCCAAGCTTCCAGATTTGCTTCATTCGAGTCTAGCTGCCCAGGTATGTTTTTTATTCTTTCAGTTCTTTGATTCTCTCGATTGATAGCTAAATGTAGATAATTTTTTTTTATTTTTTGCCCATATTTTTTTTCTTGTTTATGCTTGATTTGTTGTTGAAATCGCTGCCTTTTTTCATCAAGTTTTAAGTAAGTGATTTTCTGCTAACTTTGTGTCTGCTTAGCTATTTGACTACTGCATTTAGTTAGGAACTTAAAATTTTGTGTGAATAGAAGTATGAAATTTGTTATTGGAAGCCTAAAATTTGTTATTGAATATTTGAATCGATCATACTTTTGTTTTCTCTTGTTTAAACTCTAGAAATACAGTTGTTGTATTAAACTTGCATTTGTCTCAAATTTTGAGTTAAATATTTTAATTGCTGGATTATTAAATTGTGCTATTTTTTGTTTGTATCTTAGAATTTAGAATGAAACAATAAAGAAAAACATTGTTATCTTTTTTTCAAAAAGAGAGATCATCACATTAGTGAAAGTATTTCAATTCGTAGTGAGCAAAATCAATTTAACATAAGTTTAATGAATTTTTTATTACATTAATTTTTTAAATCCGCCCCCCCCCCCCCCCCCAAAAAAAAAAAAGCTAAATTCCTGAATCTGCCCCCTGGGCAGTCAGACTGAGTACATCCGCTTGGAAGTTGAACCCAGCCCAGACAGGAGAGTGGTGCCCTGCAATTGGCCTTTTTTGGGTTTTATTTTTTCCCTAGAAATTCAGAGAAAAGAGGGGACAGTAAAGAAAGGAGGAGAGATCATGGACATGGAAAAGGTAAAGCAGTTACTTTTATATATACCCTTTTTAACTGCAAGGATGTCTTGTGATTGATGTTTTCAGGACAGTAGTGGGAGTGTGATTGCAAATACGACAATCCCTGATGACCTTTGTAATTAACACGTATAAGTCATTGTCTTATTGAAGCAAAAAGTTCGGAGATGATGACTGGGGCAGTGGCAGAGTTCATATGGGTGTCCTGTCTATGAGGAAACTTAATAACGTACAGTTTGGGGGGTGGCCAGCCAATCTTGAAAGATTGTGCCAAACCCAACAAACTTTCTTGGCAAACATGAAGGTTAGGAGACGGCATTGAAGACAAAAATGCAACAACGGTTCTACTTGACTTGAATATCATTTTCAAACACAGAAGAGAGAGTTAAAGAGAAAGCTCCTGTGTTGTCACACTGGACCCACAAGAGACCCCACGATTGCAAAGACAAATATGCGGGCAGCGGGGAGAGTTTGATGTGTCCCCTTCCAACACAGTAAATTACTAAAATTGCCATGCCGAATCATGCTACACAAGAAGAGAGGGGGGGGGGGGAATAGACAGCTTCAGAAGCCCTAAACCCTAAATTGCAACCACACGAAAATGAAATGAATTTTTTTCAAAACTAACGTCGTGAAACAGCCTCAATGCGACTTGGGCACACATGCGCAAAATAAGGGTAAGACTACGACAATTAATAATTCCCAGAGCCTGCAAGGTGGGACCGTTCTCTTTTTCTTAAATTTTAAAACAGCAAAGTAATAACACAGAATAGGCCAGGAGCGCTTAAGCAAGCAATCTGGATCAAAAGATCATACAGCTTCAGTTACCCACAAAAAGGAGAAACCAAATCCATTAAGAATGGAATTGTAGGCCGTTCACTAACCTCACAGAAAACAGGCAAAATAGCTCAACAAAGTACAAAACTAGAGAGAAATAAAATGAAGAAAGAAAAGGAATCAGAGCTCATCTTGCAGACGAGGCAAAGGAGGACCTTCAGATAAACTACTCCAATCTCAGTTACCCTCCTAACTTCAATCGGAAATAGATTCTTGAAACATGCCAAGAACAATTTTAATCCTTAAAACCCCCTATTAGAAACCTAGGATTTCATGTCTTCCCATTTCATAGGAATATTGTATTGTGACATCCAAATGAACAATAAATCATAATCAAAGAGCATTAGAAAATATGCAACCTGAATATCATTCTGTCAGGATGAAGAGCCTATTCATTTCCTTAACCAAAAAAAAAAAGACTATTTGTTCCAAACCATTTTAAAAAACTATTTACAGAGACTTCAGAGCCATCTATAATGTTGTGTAGATGCAATACTGCATCATCCTAAGTCACATTCTGGCTGGTTGGTACCTTTGGACACACAAAAGAACTGAGATAGCATTTTTCCATCCTTTCGTATGAGGTCATGTGTATAGGGTGCTCTGAGACTAAAGACATCCATCTAAATAATATACCAGCAGCAACAGTCAAGGGCACATTAGGTCCACCCAATTGGAGGTAGAGCAGCAAGCTAATGGTCCAGTCTCTGATGGATGCTTTCCACCTATACAAAATGAATAAATGACGTTAATTTATGAAAGAAAGCAACAACCTATTTACCAGGAACCCCAGGATACTAATCAACAAGGTCTACGCGGTTATACCCATTCAGCAATGTGACCGGATGAAAATGAAAACACACTTCTCAAAATCGAGTTATTTGCTGCAGGATTTGAGAAGTATTGGGTTGTGAAGCCAACTGATCAGAACTTGGGGAAGGTCTCATTGGCTGGTTGGTATTAGCTGGGTCAATGACCCCCTGCCCAGGTGTCTCTTTAGCACTACTAACATTTGCTTCTGAGTGGGAGGACTCCATCATTGAGTGTATCTGACACCAATATTCATGTTGATGGTAAGTTCTAGAACCACATGAAAGAAGACAGATGAAAGGCAAATACGAAAAATTTCGCTCACCAAGTCAAGACGCTTCTTGTGAAGATCACTTGATGGCTGCACAAACATTTTAAAATCATTATAAATATATGATTCAATCGGACATATAACAAGCAGCATCTCTATGCATCTGGAATCCTTGGAAGAGACACCCAGAATCTCCAAAGTAATAAACCAGGATGAGCCACGAAATCACAAGTATAACTACTTAAATTGCATCTGGAATCCTTGAAGAACACACTCGGAATGTCCAAAACCATCAAGCAATAAACCAGAATGAGCCATGAAATCTAGTAAGCATAACTAGTTAAATTACATAAAAACGTTCACAAACAAAATGGGGTACATTACATGAATCAAGTACAGAGTAAGAAATGAAGCTATGTCTAGGCGTCGGACTTCTTCAAATCGTATAGAGGAATGTACTCAAAGTTGTGCATTTTGTGAACATTTAATGTAATTTACATTGTTTAACATCCTATCATAAGATACTGTTATCACTTAAGATGTACTAGATAACATGAATTTATGATAAAGGGATCTCTATCTCACATATAAGTTAGAAACTCTTTTTTCCATTGAACGTCAATTTCTTCTCCAAACATCTTTAAAGTTACAGGATCCAAGGATGCATTTATTTAGTGGACTACACAAAGAATCCCAGTAAGAGACCACAATGGAGTGGACAAGGAACGTTTGCTCAGTTGTACCAGACTAAATGTAGGATAAAATTAAGAATGAATTTTTTCCCATTATGTAAACATATATCAATACTAATCTTGTACATAAAATGACACGTGAATTGGGATAACATAAATTAAAAAACTCATACCATACGTAGTATAAGTGGAATTATATTATAGGGGTTAAATGACTCCCATACACATGGTTTAAGCAGAAAACATGAAACCCCTATATGATCCAAAAGTGAACACACAATCCCCTCTTGTCCAGTGAATTGGTAACACAAGCAGCATGACCATTATGGAAGGACCTTTCAAGCAGGAAAGATTGGGCAAGGGGTGGCAAAGGGATGGGGATGAGGGAGGAAGAGGAGAGGAAATGTGAAAAATAGAGGAATAATTGTATTTTTTCACACACACAATGATACACAAAGGTTAGCTATATATACATAAATTTCTAACAATAAGAGAAAGCTATATCAGATCCCAAAATTTGTGGAATCTCCTAATAGAATGGGAAACCAACTAAATCAGCCTAATTGATCATAAAATCCTTCCTAAAATAGCTAATATAGAATCCTTCCTAAAATGGCTAGCTATACACGGTTTTTTCCACACTCCCCCTCAAGCTGGTGAATAGGTATTCTCCATTCCCAGCTTGGATATAATATTCTCGAACACTGAGCTACTCAACCCTTTGGTAAGTACATCGGCTAGTTGACCATTTGTAAGAACGTCAGGTGTGCAAATCAAACCACTTTCCAACTTCTCTTTGATAAAGTGTCTGTCAACTTCAATATGCTTTGTTCAGTCATACTGAATTGGATTGTGAGCTATGCTGATTGCAGATTTATTGTCACAATAGAGTCTCATCGGTCCATCCCATTTAATTCTTACGTCTTCTAAGATGATCTCCAACCAAAGTAGTTCACATATTCCTTGAGTCATTGCTCGAAATTCAGCCTCAGCACTAGACCGTGCTACTACATTCTGTTTCTTACTCCTCCAGGTCACAAGGTTTCCTCCAAGGAAAGTGCAATATCCAGAGATTGATCTTCTATCAACAATTGACCTAGCATAATCAGCATTGGTGTAAACATCAAGGACTAAACCTCCATTTCTTTTGAACATAATCCCTTCTCCTGGTGTCCCCTTAAGGTACTGTAAAATCTGATGAACAGCTTGCAAATGAACTGTCTTTGGATTGTGCATAAACTAACTCACTATACTCATTGCATATGCTATATCTGGCCACGTGTGAGATAAGTAAATGAGTCTTCCTACCAGCCGTTGATACATTTCCCTGTCAACTGCTGCATCCTCCTCTGCTTTCCCAAGCTTAAGATTCGGATCCAGGGTGCTTGCTGGTTTGCATGCAGTTTTGCCCGTTTCCTTGAGAAGATCTGTAACACACTTCTGTTGTGAGATAAAGATTCCTTGCCTTGAGTGTGCAACTTCAATTCCAAGAAAATACTTCAAACTTCCTACCTAATGCTTTGATCTCAAATTTCTCGGCCAAACACTGACTCAACAACTGCTTCTCTCTATTATCATCTCCTGTCACTATTATATCATCAACATACACAAGGAGAGCTGGAACTCCCCTTGATGAAGAGTGTTTAATGAATAGTGTGTAACCTCCTTGGCTTTGTTTGTATCCCATAGCCAACATAACTCTTGCAAATCTTCCAAACCATGCCCGTGGTGATTGTTTAAAACCGTACAAAGCCTTTTTCAATTTGCACACTGTATGATCAGGCAAGTTCTTCTCATAACCTGGTGGAACTTCCATATAAATTTCTTCTTCTAGCTCTCCATGTAAGAATGCATTCTTGACATCAAATTGTTGCAATTCCCAGCCATAATTAGTAGCTAGTGACAGCAATACCCTAACAATGTTCATTTTCGCGACCGGGGCAAAAGTCTCTAGATAATCAATTCCATAAGTCTGAGTGTATCCTTTGGCAACCAACCATGCCTTGTATCTTTCAATTGACCCATCTACCCTGTACTTCACCGTATACACCCACTTGCAACCCACTGGTTTCTTTTCCACTGGTAATCTCACTAGTTCGCAAGTTTTGTTCTTTTCCAATGCCTCTATCTCCACATTCATAGCTTGTTTCCATTTTTCATTAGACAATGCCTTGGACAAGGTAGTAGGAATGGTGATAGTATTAAGACTTACAAGGAAGGCTTGGTGATGTGGTGAGAAGTTTTTAAATGATAAGAAGTGTGCAAAGGGGTATAGAGGTCACTTTGTATGCTCTTTGGTTCCTTTTTTGATGGCAATTGGAAGGTATTGGTGATTACTATCCTCCTGAACTTCAGTTTCAAGTTGTAATGTAGAGTTAGAAATTGTTACCTCATTCAAAGAATCTAAGTTGGACTCTCGGACCTGCATAGGTTCAGGAATAGCTGCCTTCTTTCTCACAAACACCTTGCCAAATCTCACATATCCAGGAGCAGAATCAAGTTGTTCTCGTGGTTCATGTGGTATTTCTGGCATAGGTTCAAGAATAGGCATAGGTTTAGGAACAGACTGTTCAGGCATAGAGTCAGATGAGTTCATGGGCATATGGTGGGGAAATGATGAACAAGAAGGAATCGGATCGAGCAAAAAACTTTCCTTATCTTCCCTAATTGAATTCTCCCCCGGAAGAGAAGGATGGGGAAAATACGATGCATGTTCATTAAATGTGACATCCATCGAGACATAGAACTGTTTAGATGGAGGGTGATAACACTTATACCCTTTCTGAGTAGAAGAATAGCCCACAAAGGCACATCTGAGAGCCCTAGGATCTAATTTTCCCCTGTTTGGACCATGCACATGGACAAAGGACACACACCCAAAAACACGAGGAACAAGGTGAGTGGTAGTGGTAAGGGTTGGATAAAATGTGGAAAGGACATCCATAGGACTCTTGAAACTCAAGACTCGAGAAGCCAACCTATTGATGAGATGAGTGGTTGCAAGAACTGCTTCCCCCCAAAAAACCTTAGGCATATTTGTCTGAAACAATAGAGCTCGGGTTTTTTCAAGGAGGTGACCATTCTTCCCCTCTGCAACTCTGTTTTGTTGTGGGGTATTTACACAAGATTATTCGTGAATGATTCCTTTTTTTAAAAAAAAAAATAGGGAGTAAGAATGTGGTTGAAATAATCCCTAGCATTATCTGATCGAAACCTTTTGATAGTAACCCCAAATTGAGTTTGAATCATGGAGCAAAAATTGGGAAGAACTATACTAACATCAAACTTATGTTTGAGCAGAAAAATCTAGGTGACTCGAGTACAATCATCAATGAAAGAAACAAACCATCGTGTCCCAGACACATTAGAAATGGTAGATGGACCCCAAATATCACTGTGAACAAGGTAAAAAGGAATAGGACTTCTTTTATTGCTAATTGGAAAAGGAACACGTCTATGTTTGGAAAATTCCCACACCTCCCAATGAAAATTTTCAACAGCTAAATTGGTAAACAAGGAAGGAAACATAAGAGCAATAATCCTAAATGATGGATGTCCTAGGCGAGAATGGAGAAGCTGAATTCTTTCTCTATTAGAGGGAACATATTCTGATATGAAGGAATGGGATAAACTACCCTTGGTCATGTTTAATTTACTAGGTGTCTCAAGATAGTAGAAGCCATTCCGTTCCATAGCACGTCCAATCATCCTCCCTATATCCTTGTCCTGAAATACACAATAACTGCTGTGAAAAACAATATTACAACATAAATCTTGGGTGAGTTTTTGTATAGAGACGAGATTAGTGGACAAGTTAGGAACATGTAGGACATTTCTCAAGGTTACTGACGGGCTTATTTTGACATCCCCTACTCCAACTATAGTGGCTAAGGATCCATTGGCTGTGGCTATTTTCTGATTGCTTGGACAAGGAGTATAGGTGGAGAAACATTGGGATGAGTGGGTCATATGGTCAGAAGCTCCTGAGTCCATAACCCAAGAGTTGGTAAAGACCACACTCGAGGCATTTAACCTAAAGGAAAATGGAAACTCACCTGAATACGCCAAAGAGCAAGTACCAGAAGGCTTTTCAAGACTTCTGATAAGGGATCTCACCCTCTCAATCTCCTCTTGGTTGAGACTACTCGACTCCTATGATGCTGATTCACCTTGTGGTACTGTAGCCATGTGAGCTTGTCCATTGTTCTGAGGCTAATCCCCTCCTTTTAGTCCCCATTCATGGCTTGAAGGCTTACCATGAAGTTTCCAGCACCTTTCACGTGTATGCCAAGGCTTCTTGCAGTAAGTGCTCCACAATCCATCATGGTTTTGGGCTTTCAATTGACCATTCTTTCCTCCATCAAAGGCTGTCAGTGGCTTATGGTTCAAGTATGACCCCTCTTCTACTTTCTTCTCCTCGGACTAGAGCTACAACCTCATTAAAACATGGGACCTCCAACTTTCCAAGGATTTGTATCTTTACCTGGTCAAATTCTGGATTAAGTCCAACCAGAAAATCATAAACCCTATCTTGCTAAATGAAGTTCTTTAGGACCACTGTTGTAATACCCGAAATACTTTTGGGTAAGAAATATGAGATTTCAAAGGAAATCGATATCAGAATAGCCCAAGAAAATGTCTAAATCGACTAGAGGGAATGCTCGAGGGCTCATATACCTAAGGAAATAGGCATATACCTATTAAGAATCTCAATAAATGATTTTTAGTATTGAGATAAATTGAATCAGGAATGATTTTCGGTACAGCTAAAATACAGCTATGATTCTGGCTGAAAAATCAAATTATCGCAGGAGACTTTCAAGAGATCAACGGAACCCCAAGAAAGTTTATATTTAGTATGTAAAACAACCCTTCAGTGGTTTCAGGAATAAACAAAAGGATTTACGACCAAAATAAAGATTCGAACCTGAGTGCAATTTCTCGAATTTACCCGAGAGAGGTCGAAATGAAGAGTTCAAAGCTTGAGGGACTTAATGGAAGTTATAGAAAATTCAGGGGCTTCATGGAAAGGCCAAAATGTAAATAAGTCAAAATAAAGGGGCAAAAGTGCAATTTTCAAAACTTGAAAGATGCCATGGCAGACCAAGCTTCTGGCTACTCTTTCCATTGCCGAATTCGATGGCAGAAGACCCGAGAATCGATCTTGGCCAACAATCGGCCTTGGCTTGGTCGAAAACGGCCAAATTTTTGGCCGAAAGCAACCACAATTTACCCTCTATAAATCGACTTTTGGGCAACTTTTGGTGCATTTTGGACCGATCTAGGGCACGGGAAGGCCTTAATGGCTTTGGGTGAAGCAAGATCCATCGTTTTAGAGTTCGAATTTGGCTATAAATAGAGGATATAGTGGCCGAGAGTTTTGCAAGATTTGAGCTTCAAATCGACCTCATTTTTTAACAAATTGAGGCACCAAACCATAGGGCTTTTGTTACCCATGAGGTGAGGATCATTTCTGAAAATTTTGAGAAATTTTGGAGTTCATTTGAGGGGTGATCAGAGCTTCGCCGAAAAAATCGAATCTCGCCGGAACCGGACTGATTTTTGCTCAGAGGGAGGTCTTCTGGGTGTTGTTTCAAGCTCAAATTTGCCCAAGATGATCGACTCAATGTAAGCTATTTTCTGGTATAATCTGTTTAATTTTCCGGTGTGCCGGCGCCAAAGAAGACGACCGAAGATAATTTTTCTTATTTTTTAAATGCTGAAAATAAAGAAAAATATAGTAAAAATAGAAATAAGAGGGATAAAATTCTAGAAAAATATCCAGAAATACAGGAAAAATGAATACTTTACTTTTATGAATTTTTATTTTAGAAATTTCATGATAAAATAATTATTTTGAATTTTCGAAAGGAAACTTAATTAGAAAAAAATAGGAAGAGTTTTTGGAAAATTTCCTGAAACTTTATGGAGATTAGAAATGTTATTTTAGGAATTTTCATGAAGAAAAATTGAAGAAATTACTTTATTAGGAATTTTGGAAGAATTTATGGCTATGAAAAATAGAGGAAAAATAAGAAAAAGTCTGGAAAAATTAGATTATTGATTTTCCTTAGAAATGATTGGCTAGGAAGTGATTTGGCCAAGGATCTTGACGATTTACATTATTTTCGAGGTTGACAAGCAAATCGAGACAAGTCGAATTTCTGTTTTAAGATGAGTGATTTTACCCCAAAAATTTATACGTGTTATATTTTGGTTATGTTGAGCATGATAATCATGAAAATGGCTAAGTTATATGTATTATATGAGCATCCTATCATATTTATACATGTATTGTTACATCGATGTATTATGATTTCTGCATGGCACGATATTATTAGCATATTGATATTCGCGTCGGGTCGAGATGTCGCCTTGATAGTGTAGCCGTAAATTCCCTAAGGGCAAATGATGAAACAATGTTAGGATTATCCTGAAAATAGGTCGGGATTCTATCTAGGGTTCTGTGTCAGGCTGGTGGGCTACGGAAGTTACACTAGGGCATATGTTCATTCACGTTATTGCATCATGCATTCATGTAACTGTCATTTTAACCCTCACCCAGAAGATTCATTTTCTAATGTTGGACGTATGTCCCTAGAATATTTCACGTTCCAGGCGAGTCGAGCGGTTAAAAGGGCAAAGGAGTAATCGAGACATGAGCATGATGGAGATTGTGATGGATCCTAAGCTAAGGCTAGGACAAGTTATCCTATTTAATTGATTTACTTTATTTCAGTTATTGTAATGTTATGCTGATTAAGTAATATGTATGAACTCGCGGATGTTATGATTTGTTACTAAGGTTTTTCTTAGATTTCGATCTTATTTTACTGGTAATTATGAATTTCATTTCCTTAATATTAATTTTGGGAATTGTTATTATTATGCGAATGTGTTGAGGATTTTAGTTTGATTCATGTATATAAAAAAAAAAAAAATCCTAGCACATGATATAACGCCCTGAAGAGGCTGGGGTGTTACAACTGTATCTTGAGAACACTCGGTCTTTATCACTCGGTAGTGGTCCAATTCCTGCCATAAGGCTTTCAGTTGATTTGCATATTCTGTGACTGTTTTGTATCCCTGTTTGGCAGCCATAGTTTTCACCTTGACTTTGTACACTTGAGTTGCATCCCTAGCCTTGGATTAGGTTTGTTGCATTGCATCCCATATATCCTTGGCAGTGGCTAAGAACATACATGTATCACTAATTTCAGGAATCATAGAATTCCATAACCATGCCATGATCATGGAGTCCTCTTCATCCCATGCTTCAAACTTGGGATCTGTGGGTTTAGGGCCTGTACCAATAAGATGAGCAATTTTTCCCTTTCCTTTCAGCACAATCCGGATGAGTTGAGACCACTTAAGATAGTTCTTTCCATCTAACCTGTAGGCAGCATGAATACTCTGCAATTCTCCAGGTTGTTGAGATCGGACTTCCTCTTCCGATTGGGCTGTAACAATTGTTGTCCCAAGTGTAGTTTCCCTAACTTCTGGCATCTTCCTCAACTAGCCTCCTATGTGACCAAGGTTGTTTCACAAAAGAACTGGATTTGGTGGCAACGTCAATAATGATCGCTAGCCACAGTAGCAGCACCTCAGCAATCAGAATACCCGAGATCCGACAGCGGCCAAATCGAGCAGAGGCAGCCACGATCTGGAAGGTTGTCGTTGAAAGCGTCGAACAGTGATGGTGAGGATGGCAGCATAAGCGTTGATTGCGACGGTGAAGGCGGACCTCTCGATCTAGGCAGAGATGGTGACGGACTTCTCGATCTAGGCTATTTATGAATTGGCGATGAAGGCCAGTAAGGGCAGAAAGAAATCGCACTAGAGGTGATGGTGAAAAACCCTAGGTGATGAAGGCAATTAGGGCAAGCAAATCCTAGAAAACCTGCTCTGATACCATGTGAAAAATAGAAGAATAATTGTATTTTTTCACACACAATGATACACAAAGGTTAGCTATATATACATAAAATTCTAACAATAAGAGAAAACTATATCAGATCCCATAATTTGTGGAATCTCCTAATAGAATAGGAAACCAACTAAATCAACCTAATTGATCACAAAATCCTTCCTAAAATAGCTAATATAGAATCCTTTCTAAAATGGCTAGCTATACACGATTTTTTTCACAAAAATAATTGGAATTGATTTTCTGGGCAAGAATCTGTCACATACGACAACTTATTCTCTGTTATTTTTAAAATTTTTCCTTAATGCTGTAATTGTTATTTCCTTATTACTGTTATTGCTTATTGTAGTTTGTTGCTTTAATTTTCAGCTGTAATAGTTTGTTACTAGGAGAATATTCTAGGGAGAGCCCACGCCCCACGTGTATGGGCTAGAATAGGACAAAACCAGTTGTTATAACCACTCGTAAGGGAGAATCTGCTATGGCAGTACCCATGCTAGGAGGTATATATATCCCTCCTAGATCTTCCAGGAAGGATTATCGAGAATCCAAAATCTCTTAAGAGAAACTTAATACTTTTTCATAATAACTATGAACACAAACAGCTCTCTTATAGAGAGAAAATACAACAACAAAGGAAACAACAAGAAAGGAAAGATATTCAACAATAAGGAAAAAGGAAAGATATACATAAGATCCTAATTCTAGTTTAGGAATTAATCCTAACCAAATCTCCATTGCCTTAATCTTGGATATCCTCATAATCCAACACTCCCCCTCAAGCTGGAGAGTGTATGTCAATCATTCCCAGCTTGCATACTAAATCCTCGAACCTCTTAGCTGCAAGCCTTTTAGTTAACACATCCGCCACTTGGTCTTTAGATGAAACATAGGGTATTTTGATCAGGCCTACATCTAACTTCTCTTTAATGAAGTGTCAGTCTATTTCAACATGTTTTGTCCTGTCATGTTGAACAGGATTATGGGCAATGCTAATGGCTGATTGGTTATCACAGAACACCTAGATTGGGCCTTGAACCCTGATCTTCAAATCTTCTAGGATGATTCTTAGCCACAACACCTCACATAGGCCAAGAGTCATTGCTCTAAATTCAGCCTTTGCACTTGATCTTGACATAACACTTTGCTTCTTGCTCCTCCATGACACAAGGTTTCCACCGAGAAATACACAAAATCCACTAGTTAATCTTCTGTCAATAAGAGATCCTGCATAGTCTGCATCTATAAACCCCTTAATATCCAACTCTTCTCCTGATTTAAACAAGATCCCCTTACCTGGGGTAGCCTTCACATAGTTTAAGATCTTCCTCACTGCCTGCATATGTTCTTCTGTCAGGTTGTGCATGAACTGGCTCACAAGACTAACACCAAAGGAAATATCAGGTCTAGTGTGAAACAGGTATATCAGACGGCCTACCAGCCTTTAGTATCTACCCTTATCTACTGGTTGACTATTAGGATCAACTCCTAACTTGCTATTAGGCTCTACCAGCACATTAGATCATCTTCCTCCTGATACCCCTGTCTCAGCTAACAAGTCAAGTACATATTTCCTTTGGGAGAGAAATATTCCAGCCTTCGAATAAGCAACTTCAATCCCTAAGAAATACTTGAGGGAACCAAGGTCTTTAATCTCAAATTCCTTGGCTAACTTGTCCTTGAGAATCTTCTATTCCTCTACATCATTCCCTGTGACTATTATGTCGTCTACATATACCAATAGAGCGGTAACCTTCTCGTTCTCTGAATGCTTGAAGAAGAGTGTATGATCACCCCTGCTTTGGTTATATCCCATATCTGTCATGGCCCTGGAAAACCTACCAAACCATGCTCTTGGGGACTGTTTGAGCCCATAGAGTGCCTTCCTTAGTTTGCACACTTGCCCTGCTTCCCCTTCCTGAAATCCAGGGGGCACTTCCATAAAAACTTCTTTGTCCAAATCTCCATGTAGAAATGCATTTTTTACATCCAACTGCTGTAGGTTCCATCCAAAATAAGCTGCTAATGATAAAAGAATTCTCACAGTTTCCATTTTTGCCACAGGGGCAAATGTCTCGAGATAGTCTATGTCATGTGATTGAGTGTAGCCCTTGACGACCAATCTACCTTTGTATCTCTCTAAGGTCCCATCAGCATTGTATTTGATATTGAAAATCCACCAGCAACCAACTGGTGTAACACCCTGTGGTTGAGGCACTAAGTCCTATGTATGATTCTTCTTCAAAGTTTTCATCTCCTCCAACATAGCTTGCCTCCAATTCAGATCTTTTAGAGCCTCCTCAACTGACTTGGGGATTTCAATGGAGTCCAAGGATACTAAGAAGGCCCTGTGATTCTGAGAAAGACAATGATAGGACAAGAAGTTGGTTAATAGGTGTTGAGTGCAACTTCTTTTCCCTTTTCGAATGGCTACAGGTAGGTCTAGGTCATCAGGTTGAACTAAGGGTGAAGATTGAATGGGATTCATACCTTGACTAGGAGATGATGATGGTGCATGCTGGGGCTGCCTACGTTTGAATACATACGGAGATCCCTTATACCTGGCAAAGGGTGACAACTCTTAAGTATATGATTGCCCCTGCTCCTTCTTAGTCATACCTTGATTGAGGGATGATTCATGACTGCTATTTGGAGATTAAGGAGAGATAATAGGATGGCTAGGGGGCTGAGAAGATGTAAGAATAGGTTGAACAGAAGGAAAGAAGATGTCACTATCACATAAAGGGCTATCACTAAAAGGGTGGTCACCTTGAACCAAAGTCTCCCCCTGGGAACCAGCCTGGGATGAGCCAAAAAAAGGTGTAGATTCCACAAACGTGACATCCTTGGAGACATAAAATTTTCGAGTGAGAGAATGATAACACTTGTACCCCTTTTGAGTGGGTGAGTATCCAAGGAAAACACATTTGATTGCTCGAGGATCAAGTTTATCACGGTGTTGTTTGGGAATGTGAACAAAGGATACACAACCAAAGACCCGAAGAGGGGAATGTAAGAACTGATCGGGAAAGGAGGAGGATAGACAGTGTAAAGGACTTTGATTTTGTAGCAACTTGGTAGGGACTCGGTTAATGAGATGGGCTGCTGTAAGGATTGCTTCCCCCCAGAAGGATTTAGGAACATTGCGATGATGAAGAAGAGATCGAGCCACATTAAGAAGATGTCTCATCTTCTTTTCTGCTACCCCATTTTGTTGGGGGGGTATCAACACAAAAAGATTCATGGATTATTCCTTCTTGCTCGAAGTATTGATGGAAGTGATGATTAAAATAATCCCTTGCATTATCAGTTCTTAATCTTTTGATAGGCGAACCAAACTGAGTTGCAATCATTTTACAAAAAGTGGGAAGAACTGAACTAATGGTAGCCTTATCTTTTAATAGAAAAGCCCAAGTCATACGGGTACAATTATCAATGAAAGAGATAAACCAACGAGCGCCAGAACAATTAGGGATTTTAGATGGTCCCCACACATCTGAGTGAATCAAAGTAAATGGTGTAGATGAGATTTTATTGCTAAGAGGATAGGACACACGATGATGCTTAGACAAAACACAAACATCACAATGAAAAAGACTAGGATTTAAAGATACAAACAATGTAGGAAACATGGATTTTAATAGAGTGAAAGGAGGATGACCCAATCGGTAGTGTTGCAGCCATACATCCCTATAATTGGAGGTTGACTGAGATGAGTAGGCAGCAGTTGGAAGCTGTTTCTTTGTAGGATAAGAGTCTTCCCTCATCAGGTAGTATAGCCCATTGCATTCTCTAGCAGCACCAATCATCTTCCCAGTTGTCATGGCCTAAAATTCACACAAATGAGGGGAGAAAATAGCCGGACAAGTCAAATCTTTGGTTAGTTGGGGAATAGAGATAAGATTGGCTGATAAACTAGGTACATGAAGAACATATTTGAGGGAAAAATGAGGGTTTAGAGTGACTGTACCCTGGCCTAAAATTGGAACAGATGTTCCATTGGCTATTGTGATTTGTTTAGAGGTGGAAAGAGAGTGGTAGACATCAAAAACATGGGAATGGGGTGTCGTGATCAGAGGCCCTAGTATCTAAAATCCATACATCCTGTTTATCAGTCTTAAAGGCTGGAAAAATGTTAAATGAAGGCAGTTACCTGAGTAGTCTTTGCGTGCAAGAGAGCATGCACCATCTTGTAGGGTCTTGAGGAACAGCTTCAGCTTAGAGATCTCTTCAGTACTTAAAAAATCTACACCTTGAACAAGCTCACTTTGTGTAGTTAATCCCTCTTCTTCTTGACCCTTGCTGCATACATATGCCTAATTCTTGACTGCCAGATTTTTAAAACTACCCAAATGATTTAATACCACTTCCTTTCCATGGAGCTTGAAACAAGTTTCTCTAGTATGTCTCAGTTTATTGCAGAAGGTGCACCATAGTGTCTCTTTATTTGCAGCCCGAGACTGAAATTCTCCCCTGCCTGCTTTCATCCTTGATCCGCCTCCTCTGTGGGACACCATGGCTGATTTTTCTGAACCAATTTCAGTCACTACAGTAGCCCTTCGATTGGAGATTATGGCTGATCTTTCTGATCCAGCTTCATGAAGCATTGTTGTCCTTCGATTCTCCTCACTTCTAACCATAGAGAAAACCTCATGGAGTGCTAGAAGCTTTTCTCTCCCTAAGATTTGCACCTGGATCTGATCAGACTCTGAATTGAGGCTTGCTAGGAACTCAACCACTCTATCTCTTTCAAATATTTGACTAAGAGTTGCAGTATCAGCACTGCATACCATTTTAATATTCTGATAATGATTTAACTCTAGCCATAAGCCATGCATCTTATTATAGTATTCAGTAACACTCAAGCCCCCTTGTTTAGTGCCACTAATTTTAGTTTTAACCTCAAATATAACATATGCATCATGAATTTTGGAGTAAGTTTGCCGTATGGTTTCCCAAATCTCTCTAGCCGAACCCAAAAACATGTAGTTTTTACTTACCTCAAGTTGCATGGCATTCCAAAGCCATGACATGATTTGAGCATCTTCTACCTCCCAGGCTGGAAGTGCAGGATCTGTTGGTTTTGGAGGAGCCTAAGTCAAATGGCTGTTTTTTCCTTTACCCTTGAGGAATGTTTGTACCAGTTGGGCCCATTGTAAATAGTTCCTACCATCTAATTGGTAAGATTGGTGGATTTCGGATAGCTCTCCAGTCCCTGATCTAGTTCCGGCTTCCATTAATTGAGCCATTGGAGTTGATTCTCCAGTTTCCAGATCTGGAGTCACGCTTGAATGTTCCGACATGGCTGTTCCAGTTGGTGAGGAAGAGGTCGGATGCGATGAAGGTATGTTGAACACTAGGGATGAGTGAGAAAAATGTCGGAGGGCTGATCTGGAGAAGCTAGAAGCGAAAGGGTGGTGCACGCGCTGGCGCGTGGGGTCAGAGACGAACTAGGCGGTGGTGCATGACGGTGCGTGAAGGATCCGACGGCGATGAGTCTCCGATGGTCAACCGGTCTGATAGCGGTGAATTCACTGGCAGTGACGGTGCTGGTGGCCAAACAGTGCGCTGAAGGCACTCTAACAGGTTAAGAGCGAAGGTGAAGAGGAACCCAATGAAGGAGTGGCGGCTAGTGCAATGAAGGCACTAGGGTTTCAGTGTATTAGCCTATTAGACTCTGATACCATGTAAAATCTCTAGGAGAAACTTAATACTTTTTCATAATAACTATGAACACAAATAGCTCTCTTATAGAGAGAAAATACAACAACAAAGGAAAGATACAAGAAAGGAAAGATAATCAACAATAAGGAAAAAGGAAAGATATATATAAGATCTTAATTCTAGTTTAGGAATTAATCCTAACTAAATCTCCATTGCCTTAATCTTGGATATCCTCATAATCCAACAGAGAATTATCATTGAAATTCAATCTCTCTCTCTCTCTCTCTCTCTCTCTCTGTGTGTGTTCTTTCTTCCTTCTGTTTTGCCTAGCTTTTTCTCTCTTCTATTGCTATTCACCGATTTACACTAAGTCAGTAAGATAGCCATTGTCACTAGCAGTGACAAAATCATTTGTCAATTTCTGAACTGCAGGCAGCCAAGTCTTTTTCTAGTAACCTACAAGGATTAAGTGCAATGAAGTTTTTGAGTTGGTGTAGTTTGCAGGAATTCTTACCCACTATGCTATGTATGGGCACATTGCAATTAAATTCAGTGTACACGCATTTTACAGTTTGAACCATGAGTTTTATGTTCATTTATGAACCACAGTGGTAAAAGAATTATGAAAAACATTCCACCATGAATGATTCATTGATCTATGGGACTTATATACAAAAAACTCCTAAAAAATCTGCAAAAAACTTTCCTAATTATTCTCCTATTTTATAGGAATAGATTACAACACTTCAGCTATCTAATTTACAGATTTAGATTAGTAAGAATTTGGATATTTCGAGACTGATTTATCCTTATTTTTTCTTATCTCTTAGTTTGGATTTTTTTCTATTATCTTGATCTGCATTCCCGTGCCATTCATTCTCCCTTATCTTCTTCTAACACTCCCCCTCAAGTTAGTGAATAAATGTCAAATCATTCACATCTTGCCTCTAAGTGATTCAAAACCTTGTTTTTGCATTGCTTTAGTCAAGATATATGCTCATTGATCTTCAGTAAGAACATAAGTGAGTCTTATGTCTCCTCTTTCCATCTCTTACTTGACAAAGTGCCTATCAATTCTGACATGTTTCATCCGATCATGTTGTACCGGATTATTTACAATGCTGATAGCTGATTTGTTGTCAATGTAGAGTAGTTTAGGAGATGATATAGGCATTGATAGATCCTTCATCAATTTTTCTATCCATATTATCTCACAAATCCCTTGAGCAATGGCTTGATACTCAGCTTCTGCACTGCTACGAGATACTGTTTCTTACTTTTCCATATAACTAGATTTCCCCACAACTTGGTACAATACCCTGATGTGGATTTACCATCCTCAATAGAACCTGCCTAATCTAAAGCTGCATAGCCACTAATTCCTCTATCTTGATTTTTCTTGAACATTAACCCCTTTCCAACTATTTCTTTGAGATACCTGAGCATATGGTAAGCTACTTCAAGATGTCTTTTAGTGGGTAAATGCATAAATTGGTTGATAATGCTTACAACATATATAATATCTAGCCTTATGTGAGATAGGTAGATGAACTTGCCTATTAGGTGCTAATATCTTCCTTTGTCAACCTGATATTCTTCTTTCTCTTCTCTATTCTTCCAATTGGGCTTTAGGGTCTTAGTAGATCTAAGGTGTATCTCGTTTTGTGATATGAAAATACCTTCCTTACTTCTAGCCACTTCCAATCCAATGAAGTATTTTTATTCTCCCAATTCTTTTACCTCGAATGTTTCGCTCAGTTGATGCTTTAATTTTTTAATCTCTTAGTTGTTGTCTCCCTAGATGATATCATTCCCATGATGATGATATCATCTATGTAGATTATCAAAATTGTTCTTCTTCCATCATTTTCAATCTTTGTGAAGAGAGTGTGATAAGCCGCCCTTGCTTGTATCCAAGCTAGGGTAGAGTATTACTAAATTTCTTAAACTATGCCCTGGGAGATTGTTTAAGAGCACACAATGATTTCTTTAGCTTCCATATCTTCCCTCTTGTGTCATTTTCATCAAAACCAAGTGGTATTCTCATATAGATTTCTTCTTCTGGCTCACCATTCAAGAAAGTATTTTTGATATCCAATTGATGTAGTCTCCAATCTAGCTTAGCTATTGGAGCAAACATTTCCTCATAGTCCAAGCCCTAAGTTTGAGTAAATCCTCGGGCAACAAGTCTAGACTTGTACCTATCAATACTCCCATCACATTTATACTTTACAGTGAACGCCCACTTGTTGCCTACTATTTTCTTTCCATCTGGTAGCCTCACAACTTCCCAAGTATCATTCTTTTCTAAAGCTTACATTTCTTCCATGACTATTGCCTTCCACTTTTCATCCTATCGTGCATGATAAATGTCTATTGAAATAGCAACACTATCAAGACTGACAGTAAATGATTTGAATTGAGGAGATAATTTTGAGTATCCTAGATAATTTGAAATAAGGTGTTTTGTTCAGGATCTTACCCCTTTCCTTAGTGCATTTGGGATACCTAGATCATCTTCTTTATTACCCCCTTCATCTTCTAGACTATTTAGTGCCTCAGCATCTCTTGCAGCCACATTTTCTGGACTTATTTCCAGATTAGATAATTTGGTTAGTTGAGGATCACGAGGCTTTCTAGAATAAACCATCAATGGTGGTTTATTTTGGACCTAATCATTTTCTTGAATTTTGGTGTTCTCTTTCTTTCCACGTTGATGGCTTAGGGCTGGAAGAATAGAATCTAAACTAGATTCAAGAATAGCATGAGATGTTCAGGATTAAGGACAGGAGCAGGTAATGGAGTAGGAGGTGAAATAGGAGAAGAAAAAACAGGTATAGGCATAAATGGATTCCAGTAATCTTTTGTATTGGAGGTGTTCCCCTGTAAAGAGTTGTCTTGAAAAAATGGTTGATGCTCGATAATGAGACATCACAAGACACAATAAATTTCTAGATAGTGGGATTATAGCATTTATATCCTTTCTGGATAGGAGAGTACCCAACAAAGATGCACTTGAGTGCTTTTGGGTCCAATTTGGATTGAGTAAGCTGGTTTTTGTGAACAAAAATCATACATTCAAAAACCTTAGGAGAGAGGGAATTTAGAACTCTAGTATGATGAGGGAAAGATTTAAGAAGGACCTTTAAGGGAGTTTTAAACTCCAGGATTTTTGAAAGAAGTTTATTAATGAGATAGACTGCAGTAATAATAGCTTCTCCCCAATAGGCATTTGGAACTGGTTGAGTAAACATTAGGGCCCTTGTTGTCTTAAGAAGATGGTGATTCTTTCTTTCAGCTACCCCATTTTGTTAGGGATTATAAAGACATGAGCTTTGGTGAATAATACCATGCTTGTTTAGGTACCAATTGAATTCATTGGAAAAATATTGTCAATCATTATCAAATCTCAATATAAAAATAGATGATTGAAAGACATTTTGAACCATTTGATGAAACCTTTTGAAAACAAGATAGGTTTCAGATTTGTCTTTCAGTAGGAACACCTAGCTAACTCTTGTATGACCATCTATAAATGGGATGAACCATCGAGTGTTAGTTAGATTGGGAGTCCTAGTTGGTCCCCAAATATTGCTATGAATTAAATGAAATGGTTATAGATATGATTTGGATGTGAGTTCTTGGTTTGTTTTGCAAGGATACAATGTTCACAATGGAAATTTTGAATTTTATTGCTAGAAAGAGAAGGATACAAAATCGTAAGATACTCAAAACTAGGATGTCCTAATCGTTGATACCATAACATTATTTTAAATTCTAAAACAGTAGCCAAAGAGGATTGAATAGATGGCCTAAATTCGGTAGAATGATCAAGTCTTGAAATCTGATAAAGTCCTCTCATCTCCTAAGCACTGTCGATCATCTTCTCTGATGATAGGTCCTGAAAAACACAATGAGATTGAAAGAATGTTACTAAACAACCCCTTTCTTTGGTTAATTTACTTCTGATAGCAAGTTGCATTTTAAATCAGGTACATAAAGTACTGATTTTAAGCTTAAACCTGCTATGTAAGCTGTCCCTCTTCCTTGGGCTAAGGAGGTTGTACCATCAGCTATAAAAATAGCAATGCCTTGATCACAAGGTTCATATTTGGATAAAATTTTAAGAGAACTTGTCAAGTGATCTGTTGCTCTTGTGTCTATGATCCAAAAGTTTGTAGAAAACTTTTGAGAGAGTAGAGAGTAATTTGTATTACCTTGTTTTGCCAAGGATACCGCCGGATTAGTATTGTCTACACTTTCAACCTTATTCACTTTAGTTTGGCTTAGTAACTACTATAAAGCCTCCACTTGATCAGTTGTTAAAGTGACATTAGTTGAATTCCCTTTTTCAGCTTCTACCATATATGTAGATTGACCTCCCTTTCACTGATTCCTTGGCTTCCAATTTGTTGATTTTTCATGGATCTTCTAGCAAGTTTCCCTATATGATAGGACTTATTGCAATGGTCACACCACTGTTTATCCTTTTGGACCTCCCCTTTAGTTGTGGTAAGAAATCTTACACGTGAAATATTCAGGGCAGCGTTTTGAGTATATACCTCATTGTTTGAATGTCCTGATGCAGGTAACATCACCTTCTTCCTACTCTCTTCTCGTCTTACTTTAGCAAAAACCTCTCTCATGGATGGGAAGGACTTTGTCCCGAGTAATCTGTCTCTTACCTCATCTAAATCTAAGTTTAGGCCATGTAAGAAGTCAAATACCCTTTCTTTCTCCACCATCTTGTCATATTTTCTTCCATCCAAAGAACACTCCCACGTAATCTTATAGAAAAGGTCCATCTCCTGCCATAATTCAGTTAAAGTATTGTAGTATTCAGTGACTGAATTAGTACCTTGTCTTATGGTTCGATGATTGACCGGATTTGAAAACTTTGGGTTGTGTTTTCAAGGTCTGAGTAGATCTCTTGGACAACTTTCCAAATTTCACTAGATGTCTTGTAGAATAGATAGGTTCTTCCAATCTTGGGTTCCATGGAATTAACCAATCAAGCCATAACAATGGCATTCTCTGCCTCCCATACACCGTAGGTTGCTGACTCGGGGCTTGGCTTTGAAATATCTCCTGTTAGATAGCCTACTTTTCCCTTTCCTCAAACTACCAGCAAAATTGATTGGGACCGCTCTCTGGAGTTGGTTCCATTCAGCTTGTGTAAAGTGATTTGGAGAGAATGGCTATCAAGGACTATTGGAGTAATTGGAACTTGAGTATTCTTCATTGGAAGAGGATTAGTGGTGGAAGTCTCGCTAGCTGACTGATTCTCAGCCATACAGTGAGCTTAGGAGTCCTATATAAAATAGAACACAAGCTATCGAGTGCCACAAGAACGTGGCTCTGATACCATGAAAGAATTGGGTAGAAGAATTATGAAAAACATTTCACCATGAATGATTCATTGATCTATGGGACTTAGATACAAAAAACTCCTAAAAAATCTGCAAAAAATACTTTCCTAATTATTCTCCTATTTTATAGGAGTAGATTACAACATTTTAGCTATCTAATTTACAGATTTAGATTAGCAAGAATTTGGATATTTCGAGACTGATTTATCCTTATTCTTTCTTATCTCTTAGTTTGGATTTTTTCTGTTATCTTGATCTGCATTCCCGTGCCATTCATTCTCCCTTATCTTCTTCCAACATATACAATAATTAATAGCAAATTATGTATATTGTGTATCCCACAGTAATAGTGTTTTGGTATTCAAACACCAGCCAATCCACTCCAACCCTACAACAAGACAGGATAGCTAAAAATCTAGTGTGACAAAGCATTGGCAAACGAACATGGCCTAACTATGAAATTTGAGTACAAAGGTTAACATGAATTCATAAAGTTACCCTCATGTAATTGAACACCAATATACAAGGATAATTGAAGAGCGATAATTGAAAGAGTCCATATAATATTTTATAATAGATTAAAACATGTTTAAATTTTCTAATATTGGTCTTAAACTGGTTGAAACTTCTAAATTTTCACAATCAAGTGCCATATGGAATATTATAAACAAATTTTTAGTTATACTGATACAAACATACCTACCATATGTGTGACAAAATCTCGTAAATAAGTTTAGAAGCTTACCTGATTGTGTTGATATTTTCTCTCTTCACTTGAGAAACCAGGAACAGTTAAATTCCAGTTTTTCTCTGCAGATAATCTTCTTCAGTTAAATTGATACTCCAATTTACTTTGAGTTTGAGAAATAGGAAATGATTTAGCATGTAATGGATAAAGTGCATATCATCAGAATAGTAAAGTCCAATACTCTTACTTCCCAAATATTGATTCACAAGAGATAAATAAACTAGCATTTATACCCAAGGAACATCATTACATAAACACATCAATAACCTCCATTTCATCTAATGTGCACACATCTGCGTGTTGATCATTTCAAAGAGTTTTGGAATTCAGTTTAGCAAAGAGATTTTCTAGTGCTCTAAACATCATAGAATGGGAAGCCTTCACGGACTTCTAGATTTTATGAATGATAAATGCAAACTAAATGGAAATTTTAGAAACTGGGTTTGTTTTTCTTATTTTTTTTAGATAATGAAGCTATGATTTTTAGGGAAAAGAAATTACAAAGACTTTAGATAATTCTATTCCTTGAAATAATGGAGGATATATTCATGGCACAAACTAATAAAGTAAAAAAAAATAAAAATAAATAAAAATCCAGCAGGTCCAATTTACTCATTTTGGATTGTAATGGAACCCTTTCCACCACTTTGGTAGGGAGGGTCCATTCCCCTACTGTGTTAAGTACTTTGGAAAAATTCTCTCTCAAGCATATGCTTCCCATCCCAAAGCATAAGTGTCATGGCCCATGACACCCCGATGCTGAGGGCCAGCCATATGCCATGGGCGTTTCCAGGTTCCTGCAGGTTTACTAACCAAACGGCTGTGAATGCAGGTCTGCTTCTATCTAGATGCCTTGTTAAAAGAGTCACATGCTTGTTAAAAGAGTCGCATGTTAAAAGAGTCACATGCCATGGGCGTTTCCAGGCTGGCCTTGCATGGGCAAGTGGGCGCTACATGTGGGCATGCGCCAGGCCCATGACTATAAGATAATTTTTCCAACACAAAGCATAATCCCACCTAATAGGATTAAAGCTAGTGGTGATGGCAGAGCATTAACTTTGCCCACTTTTTATATCACCTTTTCTACCAAATATTCCACCATTACACTTCAATTTTATGTACACTGTGTAGTAGCAGCCTCAAATGATAGCAAAACTATATTTGAGGAAAAGGAGTAGCCCATAAGCAACAACAACAACAACAACATATCCAGCCGTTATCCCACTATGTGGGGTTGGCTACATGAATTCTAGACTTCTATGTGGGTTACATCCCAACAGATAGTTTGTCTAGAATTCATATTTGGATCCGACTAGGTTTTACGCTGGCTGTCGGCTACCTAACGCAACCCTCCTCCTTTATCCGGACTTGGGACCGGCAGTGGATAATATCCCCTGGCGGAGTAATGATGAAATGAAGTTTGAACACCATCTTCACATGGAGAAATTTCATGAGATGGTGGTGAATGAAGATAATTGATATAGTTGTGTTCCATAACTTAGTTGACATGGTGAAACCAACAAGTACAATATGGAAACACAACATACCAAATATGAACTGTGCAACAATATGATGTTCCTGAATATGATGTGCAACATACCAAATAAGCATTAATGGATTTTCCTGAATATGATGCATCAAACCAAATATCAAAAATTGTTCCAGACAAATATCTGGCCTTAAACATAAGAACATAGATTATGAACTGTGCAACAATACATGTTTTAAACAGCAACATACCAAGCCTGTGTACCACTATATGGGGTCAGCTAAGAATACAAGTTTATAAATTGAAAAAAAAACACATGATAAAAGAAAAAATCCTATGTAACAAGGTAGCATAACTCTCTTTCCCAGATTCCTCAACCAGATCAGTACTTGCAAATCAGTATGTTCTAAGTTTTGAATAGTTGACTTTTCTCATATACAACAACACAAATACACAGATTAATAGACAAGCACAAACCTAGGTGCAGCAACACATCCTTGGCTTCTAGAGTTGAAGAATTGCGATGCTTTGCCAAGCTGCAAGCAAATGTAGTTACCTGCAATGAGTCATACGGGATGGTCATAAAAATGCCACTAAAAATATTTGTTAAAACATGTTATTCTGGCACCACAACTATTTCATTGATATAAAAGAATACTGAGATAAATAGTTTGAGGCAAGCCTCTACTGCAAGACAACAAAACAACATAATGTACATTGTAATAACTTCAACTGGTTAAACTCAGAAAATTCATTCAAAAACTCAATATAATCAGTGAAAGATGCATATGCAGTTCTCCAGGACTTATTGTCCAGATAAGAAATTCCCCAACAATATAAGATACTTGAGGAGGATGGCCACAATAACATCCACTTGAGTTCACACTTTGGATTGATATGCTAAATTCTGACCCAATCAAATTCTGAAGTACTGAATTAAATGCAGGGCTTGTACATTGATTCATCAGTGGTGATATTTAATAGCATCAAATATTCACCAACTTAAATGATTATACAGACTAATGCATCCCCTATACCGTAGGCTGATGAAATTCCAATTAAACAGAGCACAAACCAGATGATGCTCATGTCAACTGAAATCAAGGAAATGGAAAAATAGTAACATGGCATTTTGAGGAATACGGGAACCAAAAGTTTATAAAAATCCTTTTTGAAACAGGAGAAGATTGCTCTCTGAGGAAGTATATACACCATGAGCAGACATTAAAGGGAAGGTGTGGACATTTTGATCTTTGAGGAGATAAGTTCAAAGCAAAAATCTAGAACATTTCTTATCAAGGAAGGAGGCAGAAAAACCGAGGTCCATTTAGTTTTAGAAAACATTTTTTAGTTTTCAACTCCAATTTTATAACTAAAGATGTCCTAACATTTTAAGTTTCAAAAAGTCCTTGCATTCATTTTCAGAAAATAGAGAAAACATCAAAAAGAATGTTTCCTAACTCATGGTATAAAGTTGAAAAATTAGAAAACTGAAAAGAAAAGGGCCTAAATTTTCTAATGGGAGGTTCAGTTATTCAATAGAAAATTGGAGTTGGAAAACAGAAAATGTTTTCTATAACTGAACAGGGCCTAAATTTTCCACGAGATGGCAAATGCTGCATAGAAGGTTTAACCATATTGGGAGTTTAATTCTGAAAGGAGAAGAGGTGTTGCATGAGAATCTAATTTATAATGGTGTTGTTGAGTACTACAGAAGGCTCCACATGTAAGAAGAGGTATTGAGACTTTACTTACTAGGCCTTCAATTCAAATCTATGTTGGAAGTTTAAGTAGCGGAAGACCCTTTGAAGTGGAGGGGCCTCAGGCAGCCATCAACAGTTGTAATGGGAACAAAGTCCCTGGTCCTCCAGATGGGTCATTTTGGCATTCATTTAACATTCTTGGCCTGTTGTAGGTAATGAAGCTACCTTGACCAACTCTCATGAGAATGTGACATTTGAGAAGAGTTCTAATGCCTCTTTCATTGTGCTCATACCAAAGGAGGGTCATCAGAGTTAATAAGATTTTAGACCTATCAGTCCCAGTCAGGTGGATAGTGTCTCCAAATTATTAGAAGTATTGGCCAAAAGGTTGGACAAGGCTTGGTTGTTTCTGAGCCACATAATGCTTTTGTAGAGGGATGGTGGATTTTAAATGTTGTTGATGCAGGACAGCCAAGAAAAGTGCAGAAGATCGAAGAAGAGGAGGAGAAATTGGGGAAAGAACAGGAGTTGAAAAGAATAGAGAGAATGAGAGGAAAAAGAGAGATTTCAAAACAAAATCATCAATTGTGCTCAATATCAATCAAAAGTGTTAATTTCTAATTACATCATAAGCCTATCTATAGACTGAAATCTTAACTAAACGATAATCACTCTAACTACAATTATCTTAATAAAATAAATCAAACATAAAATCTAAGAATCTAAATAAAATAAGATAAAAAAACCAAATATCCTATCATAATTACCTTAGCTATAATTATACTAATAAAACAAATAAAAAGTCATAAAAATCTAAAATCTAAATTCCAAAATTCAAATAAGACCTAAATCCTAATATCAAACACTAAAAATTTAATGATTCTAGTTTCTCATCATTCACCCCTTGCTTGAAAAACTCATCATCAAATTTTGTGTGGTCTTGTGTGGCTGGTGGTCGACCAACACCAAAGATGGCGTTGATGGTTTCAAAAGGTTCTCCATTATGCCAGTGGATTGACGACGGTCAATGGTTCCTGTTACAGTGATATTCATTGGTTTTTCAGGAAAAGCTTCTGATGATGGCAGTGTGAATTCTGCAAAATTCACTGATGATACAAGGGCTATTTCTTGTTTACTGCTACCAATGTGACCAAGGAGTGCATGAATATTACATTGTCTAGAAAGGAGCCTGAAGTAATTTGTAGGCTAGATGTGGAGAAAGTTTAAAATCATGCATGCTAGCCCCTTTTTGCAGTTTGTGATGGAAAGGATGGGGTTTAGGGTTAAGTTTAGGGAGTGAGATCTATGTTGTATGCCTACCATTAACTTCTAAGTATAGGTAAATGGGATTTCAAAAGACTTCTTTGAGATGTCCAGAAGTCTATGCCAAAAGAATTCACTTTTCCCTTTCTTGTTTATCCTGGTTTTGGAGGTTGACAGTCTCAGCTAAAGAAGCTTGAAAACTTGGGAGGGTTGGTTTTAGGAAGAGTACAGATTCATGTCACATTTCCTTTTAGTGGATGGTACCATTCTTTTGTGTAATATAAGAGAATTCTCTCCAATAATTTCTTTAGTTCCTGCTAACTTAGAAAAGAGCTATTTGATTCCAATGGGCCCTGTAATTAGGCACGAGACTTTGGCTTGGGCAGAAAAATTGGGTTCCCATGTACAAGATGTCTCTGTCAATGGCCACTGTGTTAGTAGTTATAAGACTAGAGAAATTACTGGCCAACTTCTTGTGTGGTAGGCTAGAAAACAAATTTAAGCATCATCTAATAAAACGGGATAAGATTTGTAAACCTCTTAATGGAGGTGGTCTTGGAATCGGAATCGGAAAGCTAAGCTTGTTCAACAAAACCCTGCTTGCAAGTGGCTATAGAGATTTGCAAATGAGCCAACAGATAATGAAGAGGGTGGTCAGTTGGTCATGGCAACCATATTCTTGACAATGTTCCAACATTTGCCCCTTTCTAGGAAGAGGGAGGTCAGTTGGTCATGGCAACCAATCAAGGGAGGAACTTCTCCTATACAGATTTTCCATACCGTAATTCATGGAAATTTTGAGTTTTCTTCAAAGGTCAATTGGAGAATAGCACCAGCCAGAGTGGCCATTTTTTTTTTTCTTGGACTAGGACACATGGCTATATCTTTTTATTGATACTCTAAGAAAGGAGAGACATATCTTGGTCAATACGTACTTCAGGAGAAAGAATTTTGGAGAAATGTTGGATCATCTTTTTCTACATCGCCTAGTAGCAAATCAATCATGGTGTCATATCATTGAGTTAGCACTATTTGGTGATGCTAAGGTTTCTCAACCTTCACGGGTAAGAAGTGCAATGACTTTGTCAATCGGTCCACACCCACCCATATTACATCATTCCCATTCGAACACTTGGGTAGAGTCATCATGAAATCCATGACAATACATCCCCATTTCATCTTGGAAATGTTTAATGGTTGTAACTTTCCTGTCTGCCTCTAATGTTTGATCTTGACTCCTTAGCAGGTATCACATTTAGCCACATGTCTGGCCACACTCTTCTTCATCCTTGGCCACCAATACATTTCTTTGAGATCCTTATACATCTTAGTAGCTCCAAGGTGCGCAGTATACTTGGCTCAGTGCACCTCATCCAAAATTAGTTTGCCTCAAGTCCCCAATATTTAGCTACCTATATATCTATTGATTATCCTAGTTGCACACTTGACAAAAGAGGAGCCTCGGGAATGTTTGGGATGTAATCCTTATGAAAGAGTGCTAGAAGGATGTAGCTTAGTAGTGTTGTACATAGTGCTGTTTCTCTTGGTTGTACAGAGTGAGTTTGTTTTGAGTTGTATATAAACCTAATAGTGAATAGAGAATTTAGATCATCTTTTTTCCCTACATATCATTCCCTCTCTCTCTTTCTCTTTCTCTCACTTCTTCACATGGTATCAAAGCCATAGCATGAGAGAAGTTCATAACCTAGGGTCTCTGTGTTACTTGATCTGTTCTGCAGTGAAAGATCAGTCTTGGTTCACTAATCAATCAGAACTTCTGTAATAAGAGGTGGCAATCTGATCTGACCTAGAACTGAGTTGCGATATGATCTAGAACTGGCACAATATGGTCTGCAGATTTGAAATTCACGAGATCTGGTCCGAAGTGGTCAGGTTGCTTCTTCATCTGATCTGTTGATTCTTCTTTAATCTGAGATTTCGCATCAAGATTCTGTCTCAGGTGATTCCCAATCAGTCTATATTCAGTCAATTTTATTGTCTCAGGTATGAGCTATGACTTGATCAAATTCTGGAGTGGGGTGTTCATCTTCTTCTGTAACTGTACCATCATTTTCTGGTATTCCTGACATTACAACTGATAAATTGAAAGGCAAGAATTATCTTTCCTGGTCTGCCTCTCTCTAGAAAATGGTGTAAGTGATCGTCTAACTAAACAGCTATCTGATACAGCTGAATCAGATAGGAATTTATGGGATAGAGTGGATGCACAGTTGGTTACATTCCTGTGGCAGTCAATAGATGCTGATTTAGTCCTTCTATTTTGTGTTAGACCTGTTTTGATATTTGTCTCATGCACAGTAACTGTACATTAATGATATAGTGCATCCATACACTATCATTCAGAGGGGAGATTCAGATGTGGCTACTTATTTGGGTTGAATCCAGTCTGCTATGACAGATTTTAATGCTATGCTCCCTAATACAGCTGATCTTGCTCAGCAGAACAAACATAGAGATAAATTGTTTATGATGCTTACGCTAGCTGATCTTGGGGCTGATATGAAGGGGATTCGTGCTCAGATTTCAAGTAGTCCAGCTGCACCTACTATGGAAGAGGTATTTGTCAGGATTCTTCCTAGCACACAGACCTCTTCTGAGGCTTCAGTTGGAGAGCAGTCTGTTCTTGCTTCTCAAACTCATGGCTCTTCATCTGAGTCAAGTTCTGGTGGTGGTCGTGGTAGAGGTGCTAGACATGGCCCAGAGTGGTAAACTGCCTTCTTGTTATTCCTATCATCACCCTGGTCATTATAAGGAGACTTGTTGCTCTCAATGGTCAGCCTCCTAAGCTCAATGTTGCAGCCCCTAAGAGAACAGAGAAGCAGTCTGTGGTGCCTGATACTTCTACTCATACTGAGAGACCAGCCCCTAATTATACTATTTCCGTTGCCCAGGCTTCTTATTCCTCCACTGTGTCATCTATTGGTCATTCTTGTATACTGTTAGTTGCAGGCAGCTCGGCAGGCATCCTCTCTTGTAGTTTCTGTTGCCCAGGCTTCTTATTCCTCCATTGTGTCATCTATTGGTAACTCTTGTATATGTCTTTCACAATGTTCTAAATGTGGCCTAGGTGGCCGCTGAGGCGTTAGGTGACCTTTGGCCACCGCGATTTCGTGTAAATCGGCACCCCTAGGCATCGGGCTCGATTAATTAGGCCCAAGCGCCGCCTGGGTTGCCCAGACGCATTTGGATTTCCCCTTTCCCTTTTATATCCTCCTGTTGTGGTTTGGGTTCGTCTTTGGTGGACTCGTCGATTTCTCTCTCTCGCTGTCATTGCCTCTGCCAATCGTCTCATTGCTTTCTCTCTCTCATCACTGCCACTACCACCAATCACCCTTCTCAATCATGTTCTCGTTGCCTATCTCCCTGCCGGTTTAGCCACTCCGCCACCAATCATCCCATCGCTTTCTCTCTCTCGTCACCGCTGCCGCCACCAATCATCCTTCTCAACCACGTTCTCGCTACCAGTTCTCCCTCTTCTTGCTCCAGTACGATCCGAGGCCTAGCTTCAATTTTCAGCTCTTTCATCATTTGTTTAGCTTCTTTCATCAAGAAGCTTCGATTTTCAGCTCTTTCTAGGTTTGGAGCTTCTTTCATCATTTTTGCAGCTCTTCTCAAGAAATTTGTGTCTTGACAGGATTCTAGGGTTTGCAGTTAGTTGTTGGATATGTGCACAACTGAACTTGCAATTGGATTTTGCTGGTTGTAAATAATTGAGCATTGTTTGAGATTCTTAAAGGTTTATTCTAGAAGTAGGATCAAATTACATCAAAAATTAAAATAAAAAAAAAAAGTTTTCCTAGGCCCTGCCTAGGTGGCCTAGGCGCTAGGCCCCAATTTAGCGCTTGAGTAGCGCCTAGCGCATTTTAGAACACTGGTCTTTCACATGCCTCTCTTAGTTCTTGGATTCTTGATTCTAATGCTTTAGACATATTTATAAATCTTTTACTTTCTCACTTTGATTCATCTATTTCCCTTCCTCCTATTACTGTGGCTGATGGTTCAAAACCACTCCCACAGGTATAGGCAAGGTTGATCCACTTCTCTCTATTTCTCTTAATTCTATATTAAATATTCCTAGTTGTCCATATAACCTCATTTTTATTAGTCGCCTCACTCAGTCCCTTCATTGACATATATTTTTTTTTATTTTGATTATGTTTTTGTGCAAGATCATGGTGCTAGAAGGATGATTGGCATCGAGTGTGAGTTTGAGGGACTTTACCATCTTGCCTTGCAATCATCTATGGCAAATGCTTGTGCTACTACAATGGTGTCTCCTCTTCAGATTCATTCCCCACTCGGTCATCCTCACCTGCCCACTCTTCAGCAAATGGTTCCTTCTCTGTCATCATTGACTATTCTAGAGTGCAAGTCCTGTCAGCTAGGCGAGCATGTTCATTCTTCTTATTCTAGTTGTGTCTTAATAAATGAGCTTATGCTCCTTTCAATCTTGCACACTCCCATATCTTGGGTCCTGGTAGAGTCAAGCCTAGACAACGTTTCCCTTATTTTTTTACATTCATTGATGGTCATTCTTGTTATATTTGGCTCTACTTAATGAAAGATTGTGCTGAGTTTGCCTTCTTTGTTCACTACTTTTTGTAATGAGATTACTACTTAATTTGGTTGTTCTATTCATATTCTTCAAAGTGATAATGCTAAGGAGTATTGTTCTATGGCTTTTCAAGCTTTTCTCTCACCTTGTTTTACAGATGCTCCACATTTATATCATGGAGATAATGGAGTAATAAATAATCTGATGGATCTCATAGATTATATTATTTTTAAACAAAAAATTTCTCAGGAAGAGAAGAATGATCATTAATAAACTTGTTCAGAAAACAAAACACTGAATTAGTAAGAATACTAGAGCAGGACAGAAAAAAATCTCAAACAAGATTTGAAGAATATATCTGAACCACATGAATTAACAGTTGAACAGATAAGAGCTGAAATAGATCGAGTATTGGTAAGCTATTGCCCCACCAACTAGCTAATCAAATGCAAGCCCCTCCTCGGGCAGATTCCTCCAAATTGCTCGTTCAATGAGTATTCTCAATATTATGACTTGAAGAGGACTCAAACACTGTTTATATATTACACGTAAATATTTAATAAACCAAAAAAAGAATTCTAATACATTTGGGAGGGCTTGAACCTCCACGCTCTTTAGCACGAGATTTTGAGCCTTGCGTGTCTAATAGAATTGATGAAACATCTAGTGAAAGACAAATTGAAAAATCTGAAAGAAAAATTATAGAAATCATCAAAGGTCTCAGAACTAATGATGAAGAAATAAAATAAATTATGTCTCTATTAGAAAAGATAGAAGATAATCAAGACATTAAACTTATTCTAGAAAAGATAGAAAAGTTTAATTTAGGAAAAGATCTTGAAGACATAAATCTCAGGATTAATGGACTCTCTACTCAAGACGACACTGAGAAAATAAAAAAGGAATTAACTTCTTTATTAGATAATAAATAAATAAAACAACAAATGACAGATATCCCAAAAGATATCCAAGAAAAAGTAAATATATTAAGGATTCAATATGAATCAATCCTTAATGGAATTAAAAGAAGTAGTAAATAAGCAAACCCTTAAGATAGATGCAATTTATGCATATATCCAAAAGGATATGCTTAAAGAAGTCTATGATCTTGTATTACAGATACGAGATAAAGTAGATAAAACAGATAGTCCAATACTTGAAAAAAGAATTGGAAAAAAATAACAATAATATTAGAACAAATCTGGAATCGTAGAAAATCTGATACAGATAGAATAATTGAAGAAATTAAAAAATGTGAATGTAATGAAAAACTCATGGAGGTTATCAAGACATTCCAAAAAGATAAGGATCCTAGTTCTAGTCCTTTCTCAATAGGCCTACCACTAGGATTCACCAGAAGGAATGAAGATTCCAAAAATCAATTATACAGACCATTTAGTTGAATGGATGAAGAAGAAATCATTGATTTGGTGAGAAATCATCAAGCACGTGAGATAGAATCATCTCACACTCTATGGGATGACAATGAAACAAAAGATGCTTGGAATTGGAATCCAAAGCAATTTAAAATTTAAAGATGTCTATAACACATGATGGAAAGATTTCAAACAGAAAGAAATTCTGTTTGAAAAAGAATATAATATAGAGTTAAAGGATTTGGAATGTAGAAACTGTCATGAGATTGCTCGAACTCCTCTACTTTGTATGCATCTTCATGTTTCTTTTTAGGATCCATCTATTCTCACTTCTTGTTATCTAATCAACCGTATGGCATCCTTTGTTTTGGATGGATCCATTCCACACACTTTAATTTTTCCTCGTGATCCTATCTATCTTATTCGGCTATTCCCCTTTGCATCTTTGGATCTACCTGTTTTGTCCATCTTCTCTCACTTGGTCATGATAAATTGTCTCCTTGCTCAATTAAATGTATGTTTCTAGGTTACTATCGTATTCAAAAAGGATATAAGTGCTACTCACAGTTGTCAAAAGGCACAAGGTGGAAGGTGAAGTGGCACATGAGGCACACATTTATTCAAAATGCTTATAAAATACTTATACACTATTCTTTTCGATATGGATAAGTAGAATGATGCAAACTCATAAAATCATAAATAACAACTAATATTATTGCCAAAAAACAATTAGTTTCTTCAAAATGCAAAAAAGATTAGAGGAAAGAAAAAATCATAGTTGAACACATTGCAAAAACCAATTATAGGAAAACAATTAGTTCCTTCTAATTGCAAAAGAAATTAGTTTCTTCAAAATGCAAAAGAGATTAGACAAAAGAAAAAAAATTACAGCAAAACACAGCACAAAAAGTTATAGAAAAACAATTAGTTTATTTTAAATTGCAAAAGAAATTAGAAGAGAGAAAAAAATCAATAGATCACACAGTGAAAACATTTATTTCTTAGGGCCTGTTTGAAAACCTTTCCATTTTCAATGTTTCCATTACATTTCTTAGGATTTGTTGCTTAAAGAGAGTCTAGACTGGTGTGTCACTTGAAGAAGTCTTTCTTGTTATGACCCTGAGGGTAGAAGTGTAATAAATAGAGGTTGTAACCGTAGGAAACTAATTGGAGGGGCTGTTGTAACTAGCGGGAATGGCAGTTAGCCATCCAACAGATTGAGTATGCGTCTATTAAGTAGGTTGTTGTAGAAGTGTTATGCTTGGATCAAATAAGAGAAGTACCCTCTTGTCTTTCGTCTATCTTTCTCTGATCTTTCTCTCTCTCTCATTTTCTCTTTCTCCCTTCCTCATTCTATCTGTTTTCTTCCTAACAATTAATTCTTCTTTTTGGAATTCAATCGAATTCCTTCCATTGTCTAGCCCACAATCTAAAGGCTTGACAATTGGTATCAAAGTCGGCGTTCTTGGCAGCCAGCGAAGTGGGTCCATTAGCCGACAACGAAGGGGTAGGTCGTGGCCGGTGGGTTCACCAGGTTGGGAATTGGAAACAAACTATGGGGACGCTTTGACAACAGCGAATGCGACTGGAATTGAAGGTGGTGGCTGACTGTCGATTGGAATTGGTCGTGTAATGGCGGTGCAATTGAAAGCGTATTACATCCCTTGGGTAGAACTCACCCTCAAAAACTAATTGTTAAGGGGAAAGTGTCCAAGAGATTATAAACCCCACACCAAGATCCTAAACTTCCAATACGGGACAAGTCTCATACCTTGCAGTGGACCATAACATACATAACAGTAGTATCAGAGTCAGCCCCATGTCTCCCAGTTGCAATCGCATGGCAACAGAAGTGATGCTGACATTGTAGTGTTCGTCCAAGACTAGCTGTGGCTAGTGCACAACTTGTCGTGGGCGTCGGACTGCGGAGCGTGGTGGTATGTTATGGTCCACTACAAAGTATGGGACTTATCCCACATCAGAACTTTAGGTTCTTGGTGTGGGGTTGATAACCTCTTAGACACCCTCCCCATAACAGCTAGCTTTTGAGGGTGAGTTCTACCCAAATGGTGTAACAAGGCGGTGGGGTAGAAAATTTCAGTAAGAATTACCGATTGGAATTGGGTCACGCAATTGAAGGCAGTGGTGGACTACGGTTAGCGATGGAAAATTTCAGCAAGGATTGGCGATCAAAATTGGGCAGCGAATGACCCCAACCCATGGCAGAGGGCACCCGATTGAAGCAGCTCGAGAGTCGCATGGAGGCTCTGGAATCCAACATGTCACGCACACAGGAGGATATAGCAGCTATTAAGGACACTCTATGTGAGTTGGAGAAGGGCCAAGAAAGGGCGGATGCAGATCACTACAAGCAAAAGATCAACATGTTTAACGTGTTGTCTACCTTGCCACAATTCCGTTTACCGGCAGATTTCCCTCCAAGAACAAGTCATGAACCAATCTTGGACTGAGATGGCATTTTGCCCCGGTTGGACAGTAAGTGGGAAGCGGAAGATAGGCTTGTGTGGGAGCAGGAAAATCAGGTGAGGGGTTCTGCTTCTTCGGTTTCTAGCCATATGCCCATGCCCCGATTGGAAATTCCAATCTTTGAAGGGGTTAAACCAACATGGTGGGTCCGTCGTTGTGAGAGATTTTTCAAATTGTACCAGATCAATGAAGGGCAGAAGGTGACCATGGCAGCAGCATATCTCAATGACACTATCAACGCATGGTATCAAGGTTGGAAGCAAGCTAAGGGTGGAGCAATATCCTGGCTGGAATTTTTAGAAGAATTATATGGCCGGTTTGGTGAGAAAAGCATAGCGAACATGGTGGAAGAATTTAACAAATTGAGACAAATGGGGTCGGTTGAAGACTACTTAAAGAGGTTTGAAGAGTTGAGGGTGTTAATAAGGATTGGCCAACTGAGTTTAACTGAGCCATATTTTGTATATAGCTTTATTAGTGGATTGGAGGACAAGTTGCGATCGATGGCGAAGATGAAGATCCCATCATCAGTTAAACAAGCTGCAAAGAAAGCCAAGCTACAAGAGCTTACATCGGAAGTTATTTGTAATAAGTATGAAGTGAAAACGGAAACTCAGCCTTTGTTGTATCAACCATTGGAAGGGAATCAAGTGCAAGTGAATTCTAAGGTTTATCCCAACCCTGATGCAGCCAAATCAGTTATTATGGATCAGAGACGGAAGCTGGGATTATGCTAAAAGTGTGGCGATAAATTCAGCCCTAGCCACCGATGTCAAAAACAACTCTTTAACATGGAGAGAAGAGAGGACGAAAACAAAGAACCAGCTAGAATTGGGTAAAGAAGGCGGCACAACTACTCTAAACTCTTAGGGACAAGAATTCTTTCATCGGGGGGAGGGGATTTGTTATGACCCAGGGGGTAGAAGTGAAATAAATAGAGGTTGTAATCGTAGGAAACTAACTGGAGGGGTTGTTGTAACTAGTGGGAATGGCAGTTAGCCATCCAACAGATTGAGTACGTGCCTATTAAGCAGGTTGTTGTAGAAGGAAGTGTTATGCTTGGATCGATTAAGAGAAGTACCCTCGTGTCTTTTGTCTATCTTTCTCTCTCTCTCTCTCATTCTCTCTGGTTTTCTCTTTCTCCCTTCCTCATTCTATCTGTTTTCTTCCTAACAATTAATTCTTCTTTCTAGAATTCAATCGAATTCCTTCCATTGTCCATCCCACAAGCTGAGGGCTTGACACTTGTATGGCCTGAAGTAGTCTCCTCAGTATTGGTTTGGTCACTTTAGTTCTATCATATAGTCCTTAGGTATGACTAAAAGTGAACTCATTCGGTTTTCTGTCGCCGTTCTACTAGTGGTGATGATGAGGTTATTAATGGTGATGATGAGGTTGGTATTGGACAGTTGAAGGCTCATATGCACTCTCATTTTAAGACCAAGGATTTGGGCAAGATGAAGTATTTCCTTTGCATTAAGGTAGCTCAAGTTGTCCACGGTGTGTGCATTTCTTACCGAAAGTATGCCTTGGATATCTTGGAGGAGACCAGTATGCTTAATTCCCAACCTATAGATACTCCTTGGAGATGTAGGAGACTAGTTGGGAAGCTTAACTACCTTACCATTAGACAACTAGATCTCTCTTTTACTGTTAGTGTGGTGAGTCAATTTTTGGGCATCCCCTTGTGACAGCCATTGGCATGCCTTAATGCATATCTTGAGGCCCAATAAGAATGCTCTCGGTAAGAGCTTCTTGCTTGAGAACAAGGGACATAAGCAGATTGTTGGCTATAGTGATGCTTATTGGACTAGTTGTCCCATAGATAGACCACAAACACTCTACCTCGGGTTGTTGTGTCTTGGCTGGAGGTAATTTGGTGTCTTAGAAGAATAAGAAGCACATTGTTGTGCCTACATCTAACGCTGAAGTGGAGTATCAGGCCATGGCTTTAGCCACCTACAAGCTGATTTGGCTCCAGCAACTTCTTAAAGAGTTGAGATTTGGAGATTGAATGCCTATGCAGCTTATTTGTGATAATCAAGCAGCCCTCTACATATTGCCTCTAATCTTGTTTTTCATAAGCAAATTAAGCACATAGAGATAGACTATCATTTTGCAAGATAGAAGTTGATTTCTAAAGAAATTAGTACCTCATTTGATGGCTCTAATGACCAACTGGTTGATCTTCTAAGACATTATGGAGTCCATATCTTGACTACATTTGTACCAAGCTAGGCACATATGATATATATGGACTTGCTTGAGGAAAAGTGTTGGATGTAGCTTACTAGTGTAGTACATAGTGTTAATTCTCTCCGTTGTACAGAGTGAGTGAGTGAGTTTGTTTTGAGTTGTACATAAACCTAACAGTGACTAGAGAATTATATTTTTTCCATCCATATCTCCCTCTTTCTCTTTCTCTTTCTCTTTCTCTTTCTTCTTCACAAAGAAAAGAAATAAAAGAGCTTTAGAGGGCATTGAAAACCAATTTGACTTACTAGAAGAAGGGAGAAACTGATAGGATACTGAAAATGGAGAGAAATACAACTGAAAAATTAAGCAAATGAGAAGGAAAGTGGACTTTCGAGAGGTCCACTCTCTCCCAATATCCTCACTAAAATATTCCCCCCTTCTACTCTTTTTTTTCTCTTATTTATAGGAATTTGTTGCCCTCACATGCCCCCCCCCCTCTCTTCCCATTCTACCTCTTAACTGAATTTGTTAGTCTGCACATGCACCAATTGGCCTTCACCTATTTCAATTCCTATTGTCCTTATTGCTGGTAGCAGAATATTATGGGTTGCCTATCAATACTCCCCCCACAAAACTCACCTGTCCTCAAGGTGAAAAACAGGAAACTGCTGTAGGGTTCCCAAGTGGTCCAGGACCCACTTGGGCTTGGAGTATGTGAATCTTGTCTTCAATTCACTGGGCTGTCTCCATGATTTGCGATAGACCCGATGGCCGTAACACCCTAACTTCTGCCCTAATTTTTGGCTTCAACCTGTTAACAAATGTGCCCTCCAGTATGACCACTGAAACTTCTCTCACCAGGGCCACCAAAGTCTTCAAGAAGAGGCGGTATTCCCACATGGAGTCATCCTGCCTGAGGGCCGAAAGCCTCTCCTCCATTGATCCCTCCTGTGAAGATCGAAATCGTTTACTTAGGTGGATCTTCACATCCTCCCAATTTCGAACTCCCTTCTGTCGAGTCTCCCATTGAAACCACGCCCAAGCCCCTGCTTCAAAACACAAAGCAACCGACTCGATTTTCTCCTCCCCGGACAGCTGATTGATAGAGAAATATCTTTCGGGTTGGAAAATCCATTCATCCAGATTTTCCCCTTCAAAATTCGGCATCTCCAGCAACATCTCCAGCCTTCTTCCCCGCACTTTCGGCCACCAATTCCCTCCAATTCCACCCTCGAACTCCCTGCCTATCTTGATTCCAGGTGATCCCTCAGAATTCTGGGTAAATTCCGAAGGTTTATCTCCCTCCTTCGCTTTGCTCTTCCTCTCCCGTTCTTGATCCTCCCACTTCATCCTCAAGTATGTGAACTGGTCCAGCATGATTGCTACATTCCTTTCCATCGATTGCACCTCCCTCTTATGGCGTCAACTTCCTTCTGCATCCCCTCCATCTTCCCCTCTTAACTCCCCAACTTTGTCTGACAAATTCACCATTGGGATCGTTAGCCTGTTTCTCAGAGAATTGAGCCCTTGACTTCTAGAAACATGCTACCCTTCCACCATCATGACTTGCTTGGACGAGGCACCCACCCCCTCATGATGGTGAGAATACATGGGGGGCCATCCATTATCAACCCACTCCATGTGAAATCTCAGAGAAACTGGGCTAAGAATCAAACCAACTTCCCAAATAACATGGACCGTTGATGGTGCCCCAAACATCGGTAAGATGCTCTCCTTGGCTGTCACCGGATCGGTCGTCCACGGCATTTTAAATAGACCGATCGTCGGCTACCCTTCTGCCTCGCTGGAGAACTCTCCAACACCATTGTCGTCGACAGCCACTCTGCCTCGCAACACCCTGTTCTGCTCAACCGCCAATCCCCCTTCAATATGCAACTCGACCGACTTCTCCACCGCGCCTTTCTGCGTGGACCCTAAGCAATTCCTCAGCAGCCCTTTCAACTCTTCCCAGAATCGTCTCCGTTGCTCGCACTGGACACATGAAAGTGCAGCACCCTCCAAACACAGTGCTACTGTGTCCATCTTCTCCTCATCAGCCAAACCATTCACCGCAACTCCCAACTCCTCACCCGCCGCCTTAAGCTGCCCCCAACTCCTCACTCGTCGCCTTCGTTGCTCCCACTGGATCCAAGAAAGAGTAGCTCCTTCGAAGCCGAGAGCAGCAGAGTCTAACTTCTCCGCATCCGGCAACTGCTTCACGAAGACGTATCGCTCGGCCCAAAACACCCAACCGTCTGGGTCGTCTTCTTCAAACACCGGCATCTCCAGGCGTCGGCCCCTTCCGTCCGACCTCCCATAGACATCGTACTCACCGCCAGCTTCCTTGTGCCGATTTCCCAGTTCCAGTGTGGCCTTCTCAGTGAGAGACGACCCCATTGGTAAGTGCTCGTCAAACTGTTTCCCCTTCCTCCCTTTCTCCTGGTCCTCCCCTCTCTCCTCGTTCTCATCCAAGCGAACTGTTCCAGCAAGCTCGCTACCTTCTTCCCCACCGATTGAACCACACCCCTCATGGCGTCAAGTTCCCGTTGCATGCCTTCCACACTATCCCAAATTGATAGGATACTAAAGATGGAGAGAAATACAATTGGAAAATTAAGAAAATGAGAAGGAAAGTGGACTTTCGAGAGGTCCACACTCTCCCAATATCCTCACTAAAATATTCCCCCCTTCTACTCTATTTGGTTCTCTTATTTATAGGAATCTGTTGCCCTCACATGCCCCCCCCCCCTCTCTTTGCTCTTCCCATTCTACCCCTTAACTGAATTTGTTAGTCTACACATGCACCAATTGGCCTTCTCCTATTTCAATTCCTATTATGTCCTTATTGATGGTAGCAGAATATTATGGGCTGCCTATCAGAAACACACATGCGCACACAAAAAGAACCAGTTTCTCTTCAAAAGGGAACACTTCTCATTCCCCTCTTTTTGTGGTTGAAAGAAAGTAACTCTTTCAATCTTTCTTTTGTATCCTATTCTTGTATGAGCTTACTTGTAGATAGATAGAATAGGGATTGAACACTTCTAAATGAGTGTCATATATTTATATTGTGAACACACTCATTGGACACTTCTAAATGCAATCAGACACTAGAACAAATATATTCCATAATTTTTTTCTCTTTCTAATATTGGTCACCCATGTCCAATGAGGGATCTTGCATGTCCATCAATTAAACAAATTAAACCACATTGCAAGTGTAAAAATATAAGTTAAAATCAACTATTAAATAAAAACAATATAGTTTATATTATTAGTACTCACCTAAACATTTTAATTTTAAGAATCTTAAACTCCAAACATATAAAAACTATCCAGAATATGTTTTTAAGACTTCCCAATCATACTTGATCCTATGATGTAGCGTATCAGTTATTTTTTAGTATAGACAATAATAATACCAACACCAAGCCTTAATTCCACAAGGAAGGGCTAGTTATATGGATTCTAGCTTACCAATCATTTCTATCCATCAACCATATCCTCTATATGGTCATTATATTCCTATGTCATGGGTAAGAGTTTTTCACCAAGTTTTCTTTGTTTTCCCTTTACGTCTTTTGCTTCTACAAACTTGTTATCCTATCCATTCTCCCACAAGTGCATTTATTGGTCTTCTTTTCACATATTCAAACCATCTTAAACATATCGTGCAAATCTGTTGTAACATCTTCAACTCAACGACACTTACATTTTGTACATGTTGATACTTAAATCTCCAAATATTCTACAATGTACAACAAGCTGGTTTTGAAACTGTCCAATAAATCTTTCCTTCTATCTTTCAAAGGATTTTTACAATGCATAATATGTTGAAACCACTTCTTCACTTTAACCATCCTAAATTGATTTTGTAGTATCATCCTCCATAATCACCTTACCTTCTTAAATAATCAAATTGAGACATTTGTACTCATATTTTCATGGAATAACTAGATATTCAAGTCCCAAAACATTATCTACTTCTATTTTTACTACATTTCATCTTTTCAACTTTAGAGATACAAAAATTGAATCCCACAGTTTTAGGTGCTCCTCCACAACTTGAGCTTAGAATTCACACTTTCTTTTGTCTCCTCCATTAAGGCAATTTCATTACCGAATAACATACACCAAGGCATCTCTTGGTAGATGTTCTCAGCAAGTCCATCCACCACTAAATCAACAAGGTAAAGAGTCAATGTAGATGATTGATGTAATCCAATTATAACTGGAAAAGCTATAGTATCTCCTCTAGAAATCCTAACATAGGTTTTTCCCTTTTATACATGACTTTAACAAACTGTATATAAGCAATTTGGACACATTTATTCTCTGAAACCCTCCACAAAACTACTAGGATTAGAAGTCATAAAAATAAAGAAAAGAGGAAAGGGAGGATTCCCCTATCTTCAATGCCAGGAGCACATAAGCTTTAAGTTCCTAGAACGAAATACACTCCTCAAAGATCTACCTTCAAAACCCCAATAAACATCCTTATTATCCAAATACAACCAAGTCAAATTTGCCATGTGAATCACTTCAATTCACTGCACTTCAGCAAAGAAACCTAAAATCAAGCTAAAATATGACAGCAGAAATGGCTGTTTAGAAAGGTTAACAGGCTCCAACAACCTCAAACACTGTTAGGATTTCATAAAAAAGAAAAAGGAAAAACTCAACACATTCCTTTCCACCATCCCCCCCTAGCAGAACAAACTGTCATGACCCTGGGGTAATACTGTAATTACTTACCTCTTGTTGCTTCTCCGTTGCTGCTTGCATGGCTTCCTTCCATTCGGCTAAGTCTGCCCACATTTGGCACATGGTATCTTGAGTGTGCATCATTCCGAATTCCATGGACTCCAGCCTGATCTCTAGCTACTTCAATCATGTACCCTCGGCCATGACACCTTGTTCTTCAATCGCACTGAATCCCGCAATTGTACATTCTGTCCTTCCCACCGTGGCGTTGCTATCGCGAGTTTCCCACCACCAGATTGACCAGCTTTGATACCATAGTTGTCAAGCCCTTGAATTAGGGCTGGCAATTCGGTAATTCTGATTGTAAGAACAAGAGAAAGAGAGAGAGAGAGTAGGGAGAGAGAGAAATCGCGAGGGAAGGATTATTATTCATTCATTCAATCAGTAATCCTTCTTTAATGCTGTAGGCCCCTATTACAAAGGACCTCTAGCCCACACAACAAATCTCCTAACCACTTAACAGCCTAGCACTAGCTGTTACAACCAACCTCTTCCCACCTTCTAACCACCCAACCCTTGCAGTAAATCCCCCAACAGTTTACAAGAGGTAAGTAATTACAATATTACCCCAAGGCTGTGACACAAACTAAACTTTTCCAAAGGATGCAACGTTTGAGCACAAACAGTAGCTGAGTAACACCATGTAGATAGATTATGCTCCTGTTATTCTATATTAGGCACTCACCCATGCTCTAGGAGATTTGGTACCTTAACACACACCCTCAGTCCTTGACAACCATGGATATACATCTCTCACCCTATATTTGACAGCCCCTCTCCTAAATGCATCCGACCCTGTTAAACTTCCTATGCCAACATGAACACAAATTGCCTGCCAATTAAATATATGACATAACACTACATATTGAAAGAAGAGCGTCCCCAATGCATGAGAATCCCCACTTTGCCAGGATAGGGAGGGTCATTTCTATATACATTCTTAGCCTTGCTTTGTAGAGAGGTGGTTTCTACAAACGAGAAACCTTATCAATGCTACTAAGGCTCACCTTCAAGCAAACAAAATACTACAACAAAGACAAAATAAAATTAGAAGTATGTAAACATGTATATTGCATGGCATTTTATCTATTGGAATAAATCAGTTAATACACATTGCAAAAGATGGCTATCTTGTAAGTTTGAATATCAAGCGTGCGAGGTGGAGAAAAACAATGCATATTCCAAATAAGCGGAATATCATCAACACGACTCACCGAATCAATGAAATCATCAGCAAGCTCCAAAAGGAGATCTTCAACTTCAGGATCCAGCTTCCCATTTGGATCCACCTGAACACCCAAAACAAGAATTAAACAATCCCTACCTAGCAACTATTTACATAAACGCTAATAAGCCAAAATTTCTCCAAAAAGAAGTCCTAAAATGCCTAGATTTTGTGTCAATTTTGAAAGCTCTTAAAATAACTCTTCATCTTCAAAATAACTGCAAAATCATTCCCTGGGACCAAAGAATTCTGAATTTAAAATCAGGGATTAGAGTTTATTAGTTTGCTCAATAACCTAACATGGTAAAAAGAACTAGGAATTTAAAGATAAAGGGACCTGTGAAACCAAATCCTGAATCTTTCGCTTCCCAAGAAGTTGATTGCTTGCTTCAGTTCCCAGGCTTGAACTCCCCCCTGGTGTAGTCGTTCCAGATCCAGTAGCATCTGGCTGCGATCCTGTCAAACTTAGAGATTTTTGGCCAGCAGGCACTGCCCTCCTTGGAGATTGCTGCAGTTGTTGATTCAAAAGTTGCTGCTGCTGCTGCTGCTGCTGTTGTTGTTGTTGTTGTTGGTGGTGGTGGTGGTGGTGTTGGAGGTGTTGTTGCTGCTGATTGAGTTGTGGATGCACCATCGGCTGCTGCTGCTGTACAAGCTGGGAGAATTGCTGTGGGTTCAATGCCATAGAACTTTGCTGCAACTGAGAGGATGAAGCTAGGTGCTGCTGCAAAAGTAGTTGCTGTTGCCTTTGTTGTTGAAGACGATATGAAGGAGAATTAGGATTAGACATTGCAGGTATTTGCTTCAGCCATTGTTGCTGAGACAAGGGGTTCTGCATCAAAGACGATTGCCCATTCTGTGCCAACCCAGATAATTGAGGGTTCATAAAAGAGGCCCTTGTTAGGCCTTGTCCCTGTAGTTTCTAGAAGAAATCCAAAGTGAAAAGGAAAAGAAAAAAGAATAAAAGGATGGAAATATAAGTCAAGAAAATGGAAACAAAAAAAGACATAAAACAGCCTGCAGCAAAACATGTATAAACACCAAAAATAAGAAAAGAATACTCCATCTCAAATCATTGTTCCTTTTCTTTTCTTTTTTTTCTTTTTTTTTAGGGATGTCCTGAATTTCTTCTCTCTTTCTCCATTTGAAAATTTTGAGCATAGTTTTATTAAATCAGTTCTTTATTTTGAAAAATAAAGATAAAAGAGTTTTTCAAAAATCCTAATTATGTATTTAAGTAATTACTTCAAAATGGCCTCAAAAAGTAAATGTGTGACTTTAATTCCAACCTTGACTTTTGTGCAATGGCTATAAATGCTCCATACCCATTTTTGTCACAGCATATTGACAGTGGTAGGTGATACACCATAATAGATTCAATCAATCCCCCATATTTGAACAAATGTCTTACATGTTAACAAAAGTTTTGATATCTAAAAAACCCTTTATTCAAAAAAGAAAAGCCCACCACCCAAGGTGGTAGCATAGTAAGTGGCACAAGCTGGATCCATCAGCTTGCGAGTCCAAACCTGTGGGTTCAAATGAGGTTGACCCCTTGTTATTGCTTGGATGCTTTCAAATATACAGTTTACAGGTTTAAGTGGGTGGGAGGGGAAGGGACGAATGGTGCAACCAATGATAGTCCCTAATGGTATTAAAGATGGTCTAGGTGCATCAGGGGTCAGGTCACCTTAAAATGAGCCATGATAAGGTTGTTTGAGTCCCCTCATTCCTTTTTTTCCTTGGCACAGAAAAAAAAGGAAGTAACAATGCTTGGCATTTACTGGATCAATGAGTTGATTGTAGTAATATGTTGGATTCCTTCTTTAGATCCAATACTATTGTTAATTGCTCTTTACATAACCTCATTACTATGAAAAGAAAAATACCAACAGCAAAATTATCTTCCTTCATGAAGTTAGGCACCACAAATGATTAGCTACATTGAATACAATATTGCAGAAAAAGGGTTAAGTCTATACTCAAATAATTCCATATCTGAGTAGTGTCAGAACTGAACTTCATGTTTAAACTCAATTATGTTAAAGCATGAATGTTGACCCCAATGGTGGGGTAAAGGCTTGATATGTTGTAGTTGTTGTATGTGAAAGCATGAACACTGAACTATTGAATGAAAAATTGCTAGTAGTGGGGTTTGAAGGTATTATTCTTCAGAAAAATGGACTGGTAATAAGCTACAAAGTTTGCATTGGCAAACCAGCGTACAGAAGAAAAAATATCTAAGCTCTATGTCTCAAAGAGTGTCCTTTCTGAAAAGATGCACAAAGGATATGAATACACACCAGATTGTTCAAATCCAAATTGAGGACATGATCTTAACTCTCCCTTGAATTTAAATCTAGATGTTTAAGTGGAAACGCTTATTTTTTACATGTTCTTTTCCATATATAGTCAGTGGAATTACATAACAAAACCTAATTATTATCTGGTCTGCAGCTTTTCAATTTGCAAGGCTCCATCTGTAGTAGTCTTGTCAAGATCTATGAACAAAAAATTGCTAATACCCTCTTGTACCATGAACTAGCAAGCATATTCCCAAACATGGTACATTTACCTTTCAAATATTCATGTTTTTCATATTTAATCTATTGAAGATAAGATGCATGTGACACGGTTAAAATGATTTGGTCATATGAGAAGAAAACCAATATAAGCTCCTTTGAGGAGAGTGGATGAAATGGAACACGTTATTAGCAAAATAAGTAGAGGAAGACCAAGAAAAATCTGATGAGAGGCTCTTAGATATAACATGAGTTATGAGGGTCTTATAGAAAATATGACCATAGATAAAAATGACCGGCAAACTATAATTCATGTGGCCGACCCCACATAGCAGGATTAAAACTTGGTATGTTGTATTCTCTTAAATGTTTTCTTAGAAGGGAAAGAAATATACAAAATAAATAAAATTATTGTTAGAAGAGTTTTGGCATTAAACTGTACACACACAAAAATGTCATGTTTTGAGAAATATGTTTTTGTATAATCAACTTTTGAAGAAAAAAATAGACTAGATTATGTTATATTCCATCAGGTATCAAATTGTTAAAACACAAAATTTTGAAGTATCTCAAATATTAATAATGAAACTAGATTATGTTACTTCATTGCGTATCTAATTTTTCAAAATAAAAGAGCTTTAAAAGCATCTCGGATTTTAATCATAAAAGCATATTATGCTCCCATTCCCATTCCAAAAAAAAATAGGCAACATAAGTCAAGATGGACATTGTTTCATAAAGTTAATGCCCTAGAAAACTATAAAGGCAATGAGCGTATCTCTGAATTGGTCTTTCAGTTTGCACTCTGAGCATTTGTCCATGGGCACATTTCTATTTTTAGTTATGTTCTAAGACCATGTTTTACCCAACAAAAAGCATATCGGTGCTGAATAGTATTATGATGGCTTATAACACCAAAATGGATTTTACATACTAGGAGGGCACTTAAATAAAATGTAATAAGGCGAGTGGCAGAGTAGTAGAAAGTAAATAAGATAAGGTAGTTAGGCTATTTGTAATTAGCCTTGGGCGGGAAAGACAACTTGTACGTGGGGCATGGGTATAAATTGAAACCCATCCCGTAGCGAGAGGCATCCAAATATTGAATACAACATTTTCTACATTCCTCTCCAACTTTTTGTTCTCTCCCTATCTCTCTTTCTCTTTCTCTTTCTCTTTCTCTTTCTCTTATCTTTCTGATCTCCCTCTCAATCTAATCATTCTTACTTTATGAGGAATTCTCTCGAATCTCCGGTTCTCATTGTCAATTCAAGAGGATCCCCAAATGATCATTGTCAGATCCTTGAGGATCTAACAATTTTGGTATCAGAGTCGTGCTTAGGCCGCGGGAGTTGGAAGTGATCAGCGAAGGCTGAAGGAATGAGAATGAAGAGCTTGGAGACTCAAGTACAAAAGATTGGATCCATGGCAAGCGATCTCCAAAATAGAGTGGATCAGTTAGAATTGGCAACCAACCGGAATCATGAGGCCATTATGACGATTAATCGAAAATTAGAGGCAGCGGTCGCACAGATCCATGATGATTTGGGAGTCCAGCTAAGGGAGCAAATGCAGACGTTCGTGGTGATATTTGCAAGGCAGAACCAGATGAACCTCTCACCTGAGTTTCCCCCAAGGGAGAGAGAGGATCCCATACTACCCGGGCGAATTGAACCGATAGCGCAAGAATAAGGAGTGAATCAGAGGCCGCGAAAAACCTCTGAAGGTGACGAGGAGAGTGCTAAAGGCAGCCCGAGAATCAGGCCGATCATAACCAACCAGGTATGCCCCTGCCACAGTTGGAAATTCTGCTATTCGATGGTCTTAGCCCTTGCTGGTGGAGCAGAAGGTGCGAACAGTCATTTGAATGGTATGGGGTGGCCGAGAGGCAAAAGGTGACTGTGGCAGCAGAGTACCTTGATGAAGCTGGTGACGTATGGTACCAGGGGTGGTCCAAAGTCAGAGAAGAGTGCAAGTGGGAGGAATTCGCAAAGGAGCTGTGTGAGAGGTTTGGGGATCGAGGCTTATCTGATGTGGTGGAGGAGTTTAATAAGCTCAAATAGGTAGGGTCGATACTGGACTACCAACTACAGTTTGAGGAACTCAAAGCCTTAATGCTCAATCACAACCCATACCTAAAGGAGGCTTACTTCGTTTCAAGCTTCCTAAGTGGCTTGAACGAGGAGCTAAGACCAATGGTGAAGGTACTCTACCCTAGGACCCTAAAACATGTTACTAATAGTGCTAGGCTCCATGAGCGAACAGTGGAAGCACTGATGAGAAAATAGAGGATTGTGGTGAAAGGAGTTGCTCAAGGAAATCTGCGTCTCGGGAGGAATTATGATAGGGAGATGGGTAGAGGATCACCGAGGGGAAAGAATTTGGCACTACCGACACCTCTGTTGCACAGAAACTTCTCGGAGGAGCCGTTTTCCCGTTTCCAAAACGTTTCTCATTCCCGTTTCGGACTCTATTTATGCCTATTTTTTTAGAAGAATGTTCGTTTCAGCGTTTGCATTTCGTATCAAAAACATTTCTCGTTTCCGTTTCCGTGCAACATAGGCTAGCACCGACTAACCAACATGGAAGGACCATAGAATAGAGGAGACAAACCAATCTGTGCTTCAAATGCAGGGAGAAGCACTTTCCCAGCCACCAATGTCGGAAGCAACTCCTACTGTTGGAAGGAGAAGAGGAGGAGTTAATAGAGGAAGAAAAGGTATCACCCCTCCAGCAAGGAGAAGAGGAAGAGGGCAAATGAGAGATATCCTTGCATGCCCTGAAAGGCTTAACTAACAGTAAAATCATCAAGGTTGAAGGGAATGTAGATAATAGTAAGCTAATGATCTTTATTGATAGTGGGAACACCCACATTTTTTTGGATGAGAGAACAACCCAAAGATTGAAATGCCCCCTAATTACAACACAACCACTATCAGTGACCGTAGCGAATGGAAATAAAGTCCTAAGTAAATCAGCATGTGTTGGGTTCTACTAGGAGATGCAAGGAAAAGGGTTTGAGGCTAATTTGAGACTTTTAAAATTGGGAGAGTGCGACATGGTGTTAGGCATGGATTGGATGAAGCAAGTCAATCCAATTTGTTTTGATTTTAACAAAATGGAGGTGAAGTTTGAGAAAGAAGGTAAACCGATGACCTCAGCTGGAAGCAAGGAATGAGCAACCTATAAGATGATAACAGGAAGAAGGCTGCAAAAAATGCTCAAACAGAAGCTAAATCAGGTGGCTCAATTATTCTCAGTCCAGGCTGTGGAAAAAGGGGACGATGAATTGGAGGAGGGAGAATTCCTGGTGACGATTAGCACAACTCCTCAAGCTAACCTCGAGGTACATCAAACTGACCTTAATATGTGTCATGACCCAAGGAATAATAGAAGGGCATCATTGTAATAAGGTTGCAATGGTTTGCTAGGATATTTTTACAAGTTGTTGGAGAACATGGGTGTTGTTGGGATGCTGTTAGAAATTAGTTATCTAGCTACTATGCCTATAAAAAGGCCCATTGTAAGAAGAAAAGATATGCATGAATTGATTAATGAAATTCCAATATCTCTCACTACAATTTATCTCTCTTTCCCTCCCTCTCTCCCTCTCTCTCGTTCAACACTATTCCATTCCTTCTCTCCCTAATTCTCTGCAATCTCCCCCTTCATTTCTTCTCTGTTTCTTCCCCAAATTCCTTCCAATTACTTCTAAGACCCTAGCTAAACCCTAGGGTCATGACAAATGGTATCAGAGTCGTACCATCCTCGGCTGTGATTCTGTTGCAACTCTGATTTGAAGGCGAATCCAATTGGGGCCAGCAATGTGCTACTCATTTGGATCGGAAGGTGATTCCGACCAGAGCATTCGTCCTTAAGTGTGAGTTCAGTAGTCATCCGATCCAATTTTAAAGTAAACAAGTCGATTTGAAGTAAAACATACAATTCTCGGCTGAAGGCGAGGAAGAATTCCAGAAACGATTTCATAGGCGCTGTAATTCAAGTAATTATCAAGACGCTATTCAGAATCGATTACGGAAGCCGGTAGTGCTCAGGTGAGTTCGAGCAGTGATCAGCAACTCTCGAAACCTATCAAGGTCGTTGCACGTGGGCGAGACGAGCGCGAGCAAGCAAGCTCTACAATTAGCGACGGTGATTGGTGAGACTAGTAGAAGACCCACGAACGAACAATCAATCGAAGATCCACTAGACTTGAGCCCATCATCGATCAGTACAGAGGAGAGTTCGCAATTGGAGTGGGTCGATAGGCGAGCATACTTGAAGCATCACGAAGATCCACCAGACTTGAGCCCATCATCGATCAGTATAGAGGAAAATTCGCGATTGGTGTGGGAGTCCGCTGAAGGAGGTGACGTGGACATCCAGGTGGGTCGTGACTAGAGTGAGCGACTGGTGCAGGAGTTCCAAGCGATCGCGGTTTGGTCGGGCAAGGAAGTTAGTGTTGCAGTCGAGTTAATTGTAGTAAGTCTGGTGATTGTGCAACGAGTTCCTCACGGTGGTGCAGTAGGTGTCGCGGCCATTTTCAACAGTCGGTGATTGGGCAGAACTAGAGGAAGGACCCGAAGTGAGTCCAGCAGTCTAGGTGAACAGATTGAACACCTCCGATCGGAAATATCGCCCAATCGAGATTGGAAGGAGTTCCACTGACAACGGCTGCTGAACGCAAAGGATCGCAAGAAGCAATCCTAGACACAAGAAGGAATGGATTGAATGGCAAAGTCAATCTATTTGGGAGGTTGTGCTGGAGGCGACTTGCCCAAGTGGTTCTGACAGTGCATTTGGTGACTCTCGATTTGAAATTCAGTAAGTGTTGGTTGGAGCTTGCGGACGAACAAACAAGACTTCTCTGAAGGAAGGTTTGACGATTCATCGAAGTGGAAGGGCAGGTTGATATACTATTGATTTTGCTGAGGCTGTTGCAGATGCTGTTAGTAAGAAGAAGCAAATTATTCCAACGAGTTCGATTGCCGATCATAACCGAAGGGGAGAAGTAACCGTCGGCTTGGAAGTTGCAGTTAGTTTAAACGGAAATTTCAAACAGCAACAAAAGGGAAGTGTGGGGAATTATGATGGAAAGAGTTCCAGTTTCTTAGTCTGTTGTTTTTCCACCCAGTGAGATTTCGACCAAGAGTAGTGCACGCACAAAGACATTGGAGTCCCAGTTGCAGCAGAAGGGTGCTGCATTTTCAGGGGAATGACCTGCTCGTGAGGCCATTGGGAGTAGTGCATACATGGAGCAAATGAGCCCTCAATCGCAGCAGAAGAATACTTCATTTTCAGCTGGAATGGAGCCTCAATGGCAGTCAAAAAAGGCTGCTTCTTCAACTGGCAGCAACAGGGACAAAGAAACAAGAAGTGTAATACATGAAGAGTGCAAGAAATTCGGTCGAATGTTCCACGAGAAGCTGCAAGAATTTGCGATGATACTTATTAAGAAGTATTATTACAACTTTCCGGTAGAATACTGTAATGATTATCACGGAAGTTTTAACAAGGAGGAATTCCTCGTAGTATAGCAGCCAAAGGAGGAGACAAGAGTATGAACGACCGATTCACTGCCTACTCTAGACTTTGGGCAGAAAAAGAAGCATTGTGATGGAGACAACAGTGACCAGAAAGATGGCCGCACTATTGAGAGTAATTTTGGTGGTGAAAAGCATAATCTCAAGGAAAATTATATTGATCGGGTTGATAGGACAGCAGATCAAAAGGAGCCCACGAATCCTTTTGAAGGAGAAGTGCATGTAGAGAAATATCTCGACGAAGATGGGGAAAAAGAAGCTGATGGATTACTTGCATGGAATTAAGAGGAACCAACTGAAAAATCAATCAATATTAAGGAAGTTGTTGCTGGAATCATAGCCAATTTATCAATAGTAACTAAGGATTCAGAACATGAAGGTAGATTGGATGAGGAGATCTGTAAAGATCACACTTTACAAGAGCTAGAAACTGATAAATTGGGGATTGAAATCACAGCAACCCTTAATTCCAATGCTCACCGACAGCATTGGTCTGAACACCTAAGGCAAGTCTACAATTCTTCATCGCTATATTTCCAGGATGTTGATATTTTTGCAACAGAAATTGGCCATGGGTTGAATGGAAACACAGTTGTTGTAACATTTGTATTAGATTAGATTAAATGTATTTTTTGTATTGCTGCATATTTTATTTCCTGTTGTAGTGTTAGATATAACTGCTCTTCTAGAAGGTTTGTTTCTAGAAGGTGGCAGCCGGATATATATATAAGTTTGTTAGTTAGTTTGTTAGGCGGTAGTTAGTTGGTTTTCCCGTCATGTAATCCACTCCCCTATATTCTATAAATAGGGGTCGTGGTTTGTGGTCAATATGCGCCAGAAATCTAGGAGGTCAACTTCTATTTTCTATCTTGTTTTGGGTTTGAATGCGAGAGGTTGGGAGTGGCTGGTATTTAGCTTGTATTCCCTAAGTTTTTCCCTATAGCTTTCAGTGTATATGGGCTTAGGGTTATGTTCTCGTTGTAATCATCCCTTGAGGCTTTCAAGATAGTGGATTTCGGTGGTGCCTAGCAGTCTGGATTTAGGTCTTGGATTTCAAGACCGAACCAGGATAAACTCTTGTTGTTTCGTGTGATTGCGTGGTTTCCTTTTATGTGTTTTGGTTTTCAGTGTGTTCTTGAGTTAGCTAGGATTTGGTTGAGTTGAGAAAATAAGGTGGAAAGCTGTAAAATACTCTAACAACAGTAAATGCAGCTATGGCAGTAGATTCGTTATCCATCCTTGTATTGGAAAGGGAGACCGATTGTGGTCGACCAGCTATTGCAGAAGATGGGGGCATCAAACTTGAACTCAATTAGATTTCTTCAATTGAAGCTCTAGGCCAAAGTATGCTTGGGATGGATCTTGAAAACCTAAGAACGAAGAAGAAGAGGCCTAAAAGATGCATGCAAGCAAGCAATAAGAATGAAACGGATTGAGAAAGCCAATATTGGATGAAAAGCAATGAATAGTTGTTGCAAGTTCTTGGGGATAAGAACTCTCTCAAGAAGAAGGAAATTGTCATGACCCAAGGAATAATAGAAGGGCATCATAGTAATAAGGTTGCAATGGCTTGTTAGGATATTTTTACAAGTTGTTAGAGCACATGGGTGCTGTTAGGATGTTGTTAGAAATTAGTTATCTAACTACTATGCCTATAAAAAGGCCCATTGTAAGAAGAGAAGATATGCATGAATTGATTAATGAAATTTCAATCTCTCTCTCTATAATTTCTCTCTCTTTCCCTCCCTCTCTCCCTCTCTCTCGTTCAGCACTATTCCATTCCTTCTCTCCCTAATTCTCTGCAATTTCCCCCTTCATTTCTTCTCTGTTTCTTCCCCAAATTCCTTCCAATTACTTCTAAGACCCTAGCTAAACCCTAGGATCATGACAATATGCTACTTATTGAGTTTGAAAATCTGTTTGTATAACCATTAACTCTACCCCCAACCAAACCTATTGACCACAAGATCCACCTTAAACCTAACAACGACCCAATTAACGTTCATGCCTGTAGATACCCCCTAACCAGAAAACCGTTATAAAAAATCTGGTTAGAGAGATGCTCCAAAAATCTTTTATTAGGCCTAGCCACAGCCCCCCCCACTATGTTGATAGTATAGAAAAAAGATGAAACATAGCAGTTTTGCATCGACTACTGCCAACTAAATGAAGCCACCATCAAAGACAAATTTACAATCCCTCTTATTGAGGATTTATTAGACGAATTGAGCCATGCCGCCATTTTCACTAAACTTGACCTAAGAGCCGGTTATCATCAAATCCGGATGAATTCCCTTGATATACCTAAGACTGTTTTCCGCACTCATCAAGGCCACTATGAATTTCTTGTAATGTCCATTGGCCTAACCAATGCCTCAGCCACCTTCCAATCCCTTATGAACCAAATTTTTGAACCCCACCTTCGAGACTTCATACTCGTATTATTTGACGACATTTTGGTGTATAACCTCACCTTTGACATTCACTTAAAACACCTAAGGATTACATTCGAGATTTTAAAACTCAATAGGCTGTATATCAAGAGGTCAAAATATGCCTTTGCACAAACTCAAGTAGAATATTTAGGGCATATAATATCTAGACAAGGAGTGAGCACCGACCCCAACAAGGTGGCAGCCATGACCGATTGGCTAAGGCCTACATCACTTAAGGCCTTGAGAGGATTCCTAGTGCTGACGAGCTACTACAAGAGGTTTGTGAAGGGATATGGAACCATCAGTAAACTGCTGACTGATTTGCTTAAAAATGACAGTTTTATATGGGGTCTAGAGGCACATAATGCTTTTGAGTTGTTGAAGAAAAAAATGAGCAAAGCTCCAGTGTTAGGTATACCAGATTTTGACAAAACTTTTGTAGTTGAAACAGATGAGAGTGGGCGGGAATAGGGGTTGTCCTGATGCAAAAAGGGAGACCCCTTGCCTTTATAAACCAAGCCTTGGCTCCAAGGCATGCAGGCCTAGGTATCTATGAAAAAGAATTGTTGGCAGTGCTATTTGCAATGGATAAGTGGTGGCATTACTTGGAGGGTAGAAGGTTCATCATAAAGACCGACCACGAGAGCCTAAAATACTTGCTACAACAGAAGCTCCACACCCATTTACAAAAGAAGGGGATGACCAAGCTTATAGGCTTGGACTATGTAATTCAGTACAAAAAAGGTAAGGAGAATGTGGCAGCAGATGTCCTATCTAGATGTATAGAGGAAGGGATGGTAGCCTCTATTACAACTGTGATACCCACTTGGTGCCAAGAAATAGAAAAGAGTTATGAGGAAGATGAGCGGGTAAAAAGTCTCTGGGAGCAACTGACTATAGACCTCGGGAGTAAAGAGGGGTACACCTATGAAAATGGGGTGATCAGGTGCAAAGGGAGACTTGTAATATGGGGTAATGAAGAATTGAAGAGAAAATTTCTCCAGGCCTATCATAAGGTGAAACAACTGTTTTATTAGCCTAAGCTCAAGGAAGAAGTGATGCAATATGTGCTAGCTTGTGAAGTGTGTAAAAGGTGCAAACATGAGACTGTAGCTTACCCAGGGCTACTGCAACCTCTCCCTATCCCAAGCCAAGCATGGGAGAGTGTGTCAATGGATTTTGTAGAGGGTTTACAAAAATCAGAAGGAAAGAACTGCATCTTTGTTATGGTAGACTGATTCATGAAGTTTGGCCACTTCTTAAGCCTCACACTCACCCCTACACCGCCCATGAAGTGGCCCGAATTCTACTAAATCAGGTGGTGAAGATGCATGGAGTCCCTACAACAATTGTCTCAGATAAGGACAAAATATTCACCAGCCCTATGTGGCAGGCCCTGTGGAAGGCCTTGGGATCGAAGTTGAACCTCTCCACTGCCTATCATCCTCAGACAAATGGGCAAACGAAAAGGGTCAACCAATGCTTGGAAACTTACCTTTGTATATGTTTTGAGAACCCAAAAAACTGGCACAAATGGCTCTCAGTAGCACAGTGGTGGTACAATTCCAACAACCACAGTGCTATCAGGAGGTCCCCACAGTAGTTTGGCTACAAGCCACCACTACTACTAGCCCTCCCAGGACCCACAAGCGTAGCAGCAGTAGACGAGCACTTGCAACAGCGACAACAAGTCCTACAACAGCTCAAGAAAAACCTAGCTATGGTCCAGAACCGTATGAAACAACTAGCAGATAAGGGAAGAAGGGAGAGAGAATTCGAGGCAGGGGAGAATGTGTACTTGAAGCTGAGAGGTCCTCACCTCAGATCCTTGACTACAAGCCCCATTTCTAAACTAAGCCCGAGCTACTTCAGCCCCTTCTCAATTGTAGCCAAGATTGGCAAGGTGGCCTATAAACTACAGCTACCGGAGGAAACACAGATACATCTTGTCTTCCATGTGTCCTTGTTAAATAAGGCAGTGGGAGAGCAGTAGGTGAGTCCCCAACTACCTTCAAAATTGTAGGAAGCCCTTGGCACTCCAGAACCAGCAGTCGTCATAGGTAGGCAGATGATCTACGGCCACAGTGCGCCCATTGTGCAAGTGTTAGTGAGGTGGTCCAACAGACATGGGGATGACTGCACCCGAGAGTACTTATTAATTTGCTTAACCAGTTTCCGCGAGCAACCAGTTTGCTGACCTTGCCTCAAGAGAAGGGTATTGTTACATACTAGGAGGGCACTTAAGTAAAATGTAATAAGGCACGTGACAGAGTAGTAGAAAGTAAATAACATAAGGTAGTTAGGCTATTTGTAATTAGCCTTAGGCGGGAAAGACAACTTGTACACAGGGCATGGGTATAAATTGAACCCCATCCCACAGCGAAAGGCATACAACAACAACATATCCAGCCGTTATCTCACTATGTGGGGTTGGCTACATGAATTCTAGACTTCTATGTGGGTTACATCCCAACAGATAGTTTGTCTAGAATTCATATTTGGATCCGACTAGGTTTTACGCTGGCTGTCGGCTACCTAACGCAACCCTCCTCCTTTATCCGGGCTTGGGACCGGCAGTGGATAATATCCCCTGGCGGAGTAATGATGAAATGAAGTTTGAACACCATCTTCACATGGAGAAATTTCATGAGATGGTGGTGAAAGGCATCCAGATATTAAATACAACATTTTCTACATCCTTCTCCAACTTTTTGCTCTCTCTCTCTCTCTCTCTCTCTCATCTTTCTAATCTCCCTCTCAATATAATCGTTCTTACTTTTCGCGAAATTCTCTCAAATCTCCGGTTCTCGTTGTCAATTCGAGAGGATCTCCAAATTGATCATTGCCAAATCCTTGAGGATCTGACATGGGAACAAAGATCAGCTCATACAATAGAACTAGAATTTTAATAGTTACCATTATGGGGGTTGTGGAAGAGATTGTGTCAACATAGTTGTTGTTGTTGCTAGACAATACATTTGTGTAATCTCTTATGTTTGTTATTAGTTGATTGTACTATTAGTTTGTGCTTGTAGATGTAGAGGATCAAATTTATTTAAATGTTGTTGTATACGATGTAGGAGAGGCAGTTAAGGCCAGTATATAAACTAGCCTCTCAGTTCTATTTTATTATTGAGGTTGATTTCATTCAATTAAATCTTCAGTGAGTTCTCTTTTATTCTCGCTTTTATTCCTTCTATTTCATGGTATCAGAGCCACGACTAGCGTCCATGGCTTCTCAAGATTCAACCTCATCTTCTTCTTCCTTGTCCTCTGCCTCTTTGTCCGATTTTTCTTTCGTTGCTAAGACCTTTAGTTTCATTCCTACAAAACTAGATTCGAGCAACTACTTGTATTAGAAGGCACAAGTCCTAGCCACAATTAGGGCTTTTGATCTGTTATCGTTTACCAACAAAACAGATGTTCCACTGAAATTTATTACTTCTGAAAATGACGAGTCGAGTGTCAATTAAGAATTCCTCAATTGGATCAGATCTGATCAGCTCTTGTTAGGGTGGTTGTTTTCGACAATAGACAAGGAGGTTCTTGGTCAAGTAATACACTATAAGTCTGCAACTGAGGTATGGACTATTCTTGAAAGTCTTTATTCTCGACAAACAGTTGCTAGATCTTTTCAATTAAAGCAGCAACTTAGATCTATTAAGAAACATGATATGTCAGTGAATGATTATATATTGACGATCAAAACTATAAATCATGCTCTAGCAGCAATGGGAGAATCTTTAAATAATAAGGATCTGTTAATGATCGTTTTGCATGGATTAGATAAGGATTATGATCCTATTTGTCATGAACCTAGGGTTCATAACAAGGTTGGAATTGGCAATCGGAAGGATTCGATTGAATAGGACTGAAACAGAAGGATTCAAGAGGGAAATGGGGCAAAAATGGAGGAGAAATTAGAGAGAATTGAGGGAGAGCACTAGAGAGAAATGAGAGGGAGATTTGAGAGAATTCTTAGAGAGAGAATGAGAGTTTTATTAATCAATTCAAGCATATCCTCCTCTCCTCTTACAATTGCCTTTTTATAGGTATAACTAGATGCTTAACTAATTTCTAACAATATCCTAATACCACCCATGTGTTTCTAACAACTTGTAAAATATCTCTAACTAACTATTATACCCTATTACAATAATGCCCATTTATTGCTCCTAAGGTCATGACAATTCCCCCCGCCTTAAAAGGTTTCTTGTCCCCAAGAAACTTATTACAACCGAGCTATTGTTTCTTCATCCAATGCTCACTTTCTCTATCTATTTAATTCTTCTTTCTTTCTTTCTCATTCTAGGCTTCTTCTTCTTCGTTCTTAGGTTTACAAGATCAATTCCAAGCATAAATTGGCCCAGGATTTCAGTAGGGAAAACTTCATCGAGTTCAAACCCAATACAACCACCCCTAGTAATAGATATCCAATCAAGCTTGGTCTCCCATCTATGGACATGATCAGCCACTTCTGGATTGACATAGCTAGTATTTGAACCTTGGAGTCCAATGGAAGGACTATCCATGTTCACGACTTCTGTTAGTTCTTCATTACCGTCCAATACAAGTAAGGACGGCAGATCCACAGCCATAGTTGCTGTTGTTGTATCTCCATTCAACCCACAGCCATGTTCTGCTGCAGAAATATCAACAGCAGCCTCAAAATGCAGCAATGGAGGTTTGTATTCTTTCCTTGAATACTCATACCAAGGTTGTTTGTGAGCATTAACATTAGGAGCTGCTGCAACTTCAATTCCAGCCAACGATTTCTCAATGATTGACACCTGGCCAAGTGTCTCAGCACTAGTAAGAATGCTTGAGAGGCTGTTAATTGATTGAGTGTCATCCTCCAATTCTCTTTCCTCACTCTCTTCTTCCACCTCCTCTTTTTCCTCTTCTCCTTCTTCCTTAAAGTTTGATTGATCTTGTTGCAGAATCCAAAAAACATCAGCATCGAGAACTTCTTTTCCAAAGGAATCAGTGTGTTCCTTTAATTCTCCTTTTGCCTTTACTGCCCTATCAATCTGTTCATTACAGATTCCCTTTGGATAATACCATTCACCTTTAATATCACTTCTGATGTTGCACTTCTTCTCCGACTGCTCCATTTTAGGAATTCTTCTTCATTAAAACTCCCACGATAATCTTCGAAGAATTTAGTCGGAAAGCTATAATAATACTTCTTAGTTAGTATCATTACAAACTCTTGCAGTTGCTCATGTAACATATGGCCGAAATCCTTGCTCGTATCATGTATTACACTTCTTGTTTCCTTGTCAACTTGGATGATCCCCTTCTCTTGTTCCCTGTTGTTTCCAGCTGAAATTGCAGCCTTCTTCTGCTGCCATTGAGGCTCCAATTGCCTCATGCGTGCACTGTTTTCCATGGCTAATTTTTCAAAAATCGTATACTTCGAAGTCTAAGTAGCAAGAGTTCGGATCTGTTAGATCAATTGTTGTCTGAAATTTCTAATAAGACCAACGGCAACTTCCAACCCGAGAACTGTTTCTCACCTTCGGTTATGATTGGTCTCAATTTCAACAACCAAGACCACCTGAACTCATTGGAATGTTGTGCTTCGGCTTGCTGATCCACACTGCCTAGCCTCGAAAAATAGCCACAATCAACCTACTTCACAACAGTCACCCAAGACAAGCAATCACCTCACCACCGTTAGCGATCTTCAATTCTCCAGCAAACTGAATGGCTAGGTAACGAATCCGATTCCGCCTTCAAGCTCGTCTGTTGCAAAGTCTCCTACACTCGCCTCGCCTTCTTGATCAACTACAACAACTCGAAAAACAACAGCAAATCACCATGTTGTTCCACCTTCAAGTTGACAACCTAATCTGAAGCGATTCATGCTTCCACCTTCATAGTCGCTCCGATTTCAATCCCAAACCTGTTGTGCCACTCTGATTTTGACTTCAAATTCAACTCGGTATGACCGTCGGCCTCTCCTAGCTTGTGTTGTCTTCAACTCCGTTGAGTCCTGATTCCAACACCCAATCACCATCCAACACTCCAAGTCAGCCAATTGTCCGCCTATGATCGCAATTGTCGTTGATCATCAATCGTTCAAGAATCTGGACTTGCCTCAATCACACACCCTAACAATCTGGATCTTATGCACTGATAACAAAACTTCCAGATCTTTAGCCGAAAATCATCGAAACCACTTACTGGAATTAATTGGAATTATCGAAACTTTGGAATTCACTTGAATCGAAGTCACAATCACGGCTCTACTTCTCCTTCCTTGTTCGACTGCAACAACGCTTCATGTTTTGATTGCAAATTTGAACGCGGACTGCCGAAAATTAGCCTAGCTCACCTGGATCTACTTCGCCTAACAACCAGCGTATACTCGCTTGGAACACAGGGATTGAATTCACTATACCTACTCCTGAAGTCGCCCCCCTAGATCGCCAACTGCTCTAAGGTCGCCTTCTTGAACTGCCTAAATGTAATATCAGCAGAATTGACGGTCGAAAATCTGCTAGCCCGCCTCGCCTTTGAGTTTAGGATAAGAATTGCCAAAGTCACAACCTAGAATTGATTGAAATCACAGCCTAGGATTGACTGCTCCGATACCATTTGTCATGAATCTATGGTTCATAACAAGGTTGGAATTGGCAATCGGAAGGATCTGATTGAATAGGACTAAAACAGAAGGATTCTAGAGGGAAATGGGGCAAAAATGGGGGAGAAATTAGAGAGAATTGAGGGACAGCAATAGAAAGAAATCAGAGGGAGAATTGAGAGAATTCTTAGAGAGAATGAGAGTTTCATTAATCAATTCAAGCATATCCTCCTCTCCTCTTACAATTGCCTTTTTATGGGCATAGCAATATCCTAACAGCACCAATATACTTCTAACAACTTGTAAAATATCCCTAACTAATTATTATACCCTATTATAATAATGCCCCCTTTATTGCTCCTAAAGTCATGACACTGTTATCAGCCTAATTACATATCAAATGGATGATATAAACCTAGAAGGTGCAATACCTACTTTTGATGCATGAACAATGGTTGGCTACGAAAAATGTGTATAATATGTCCTCTATTTATAATTTTGATATTGTTGCCATGAATGTCAATTATGCCTTGCAAGAAGTTAGAGGTAGCAATGGCAACACTGGTCGAGGAGGTTTTGATGGTAGGAGTGGCTTCAATTCCCGAGGGAATGGTTTTAGAGGAAATAGAGGCAAAGGTCGATCTCATGGTAAACAAGTTTATTGTCAACTGTGTGGGAAACCTGGACATCTTGCTAATAAATGCTTCCATAGGTTTGACATAAACTTTCAAAGGAATTCTTTTGGTAGAGGTGGAAATGATTCTCAATCCTAGGCTTTGATGGCTTCTCATGAGGCTAATGGAGCTTTCTTGACAGACTTAAGGTTTGCACCAAGGACTCATTACGGTCTTTCCACCCAACCTTTGGACAATCAGTCACAACTTTCTTCTTCTTCATCTTATCAGCCTGGTGATACCTCCTGGTGTGTAGACTCTGGCACTACAAGCCATATCACTTCCAGCCTAAATAACCTCTCTCTTCATACTCCCTGCAGTGGCAGTGATAAAGTGGCAGTAGGCAATGGTAAGATGCTTCCTATTGCTAATGTTGGCCTCAGTAAAATGCTTACACAAACTGATCCTACCTTGGTGATTTCTTTACCTGGAGTCCTTCATGTTCCGAATATGACAAAGAACTTGATTAGTGTTTCTAAACTCACTCATGATCATAATGTTGTTGTTGAATTTCACTCTAATTTTTGCTTGATTAAGGACAAGGATTCGGGCAAAGTGCTACTCCAAGGAACTCTTAGGAATGGCCTCTATCAGTTGGCTCCAGCATTTGTCTATGCTGCATCACCAGCTGTTTCTGTCCCTTCTGCAGCTGTTTCTTCAAGGAAAAAACTATCACCATTACTTTTGAGACCCTAAAGCAATAAAAATTGAACCAACAAAATAATGCATGATGGAAGTTTGTTCTCAAATTCAAATCACCCCTCCATGTGGTTTGAAGAAATATGGGGCTGTAGAGCAAAAGGACAGGAAGACAAAACAATCTTCTCCATAGTAGGAACTTGAACTTACAACACTAGCCTAACGCACCCATTTTTCTGCTATATATAAAAGTGCCCAATTTCCAAATGAGAAATTGATACCATACAAGGCAAGGGAAGAAAAAAGTAAAAAGGACAAAGAAATGGACTTAAAACCTGAGCTGACGTGAGTGGATTTTGTTGTGACAATTGCTGTCTCATTTGCCCCTGGTTCATCCGTTGGGCATATGGAAGGGACCCATTTGCTCTAATTTGGGAGCTCAAGTTGAGAGGTCCCATTATTCCCATTGTTTGCATTCCCTGGAGTGCTTGCCCGGCCGAATTAACTGTGTGGAACTGGGATCCTTGCATTAACCCAGTCTTCTGCCTAGGCTGCATGAAACACCTCACTTGTCAAGGTGCAGAAAACAATCATTGAACACGCTTAAAAAATCAATCAAAAAATGAGTGCTCCAAGCTTACGACCAACAAATATCTTCCAAACAAAATTAAGTTGAAAGTTTTTCCTTTTCTCCTTTCTATTTTTTAAGTAAAAAAGCAGCATGTTAGTGCATTCTAGTGCAGTTATAACCTTGTCAAACAGAGAGAATCAAAGCTATCACTTGAAAACACACACCAATTAGAAATTGAGTAAAATTGCCACTGGACCAAATCAAGTCACAAGTTTCTCCTCTTTCTCTCCTTTGTTTCTTAAATTAAAAATGGCAGTACAATAGCGCAGACAGAGCTAGCTTCTCACTTGCCAAACAGAGAGACAAAGCACCGCTAATGTGGAAAAGCATGCTTGAAATTGGGCAAACTGCCACCGGGGTGGTAGCCCTGTGGTACTGAAGCATTTTTTCCCGGGAGGTCTTGCTTTTGAGTCTTGCGAGCAGCTTTCCTCGATCATTTAGGGCATGGTGGTCCCGCCATTACCCTTTGGGTTTAAGGGGTGAAAAGCCTTAACATGCTGTCACTGAAGCCCAGCATAGACACAGTCAGTTTCCTTGATGGCACCTGGTTTACCTAAACCAGCCCCGCCAAGCCTAACCTCAAGGATTGAGCTAGGGGTTAGGCTGATGCTCCTGAACACAGGTGCCCCCCATACTCCAGACTTTACCCCTTTTTAGTCAGCAAAAAAAAAAAAAAAAAGAGAAATTGACTAATCCAACTCAACAACAATTTGCCATCAAAACCAAATAGGTCACAAGCTTTTCCCGTTTTCTCTCTTTTAGTGCTAAAATGGAAAAGTTCAACATTGCATACCGATGCTAACAACTGCGGTTGCAAACTAAACTGGGCAGCAGCTGCCGTGGACGCTGCAGCTTGGGCGGGCAACATAGGCAGTTGGCCAGTCTGCCCCAACAATGCCGACCTCGCCAGATTGCCGCTTCCCATCTGTTGTTGCTGCTGATTTTGCTGCTGTTGCTGAGCAAGTCCGCCACCAACGAAGTTCATCTGCCCATAAATTCCCGCCTGCTGCTGCCGCCCCGCCGCAGCCGCCGCCACGCCGTACTGCTGCTGCATCTGATTCATCCTCGGCATCGACGGCGTCCTTTGCAAGCTCTGCTGCATCTGGAAATTCGACGCCGCCATAAAATTGCTCTGCTGTTGCTGCAGCATTTGCTGCTGCTGCTGCTGCTGTAACGAAACTGTAGACGGCGTGATCTGCGGTTGCTGAGAAGGGGTTAAGGGGATTTGGGGCGACGAGATTTGGGGAATGTCAATCGATGGGGACTGGGAGATGTTGGACGGTGAGGGCATGGCTAGGTTTTGAGACATTGATTCGATCGCGTTGGATTGTTGAATTGGCTTCGGCGACGACGACGACGAGTTCTCCGCCATTCTTCTCTGCTTTGCTTGGCAACTGAGAAAACTGAAAAGGGTTTCGGTGAATTGTTTTTCCCTAAATCATTAGTCTCAGACCAAGCCAACAGAGACAAGACACCTGAGAGAGACAAGACACGTGTCTATATATATCGAGCAACTGAGATATTTTTATTACATGCGGCCGGATCACACTTCCTATCGTTGCAACCGGGATCCGTCCAATGGCTATTGCCCATACCCAAATGGATCAGGATTCCGCTTTCAAAGAGTGCATTATATATATATATATATATATATATATATATTTTGTTGCGTTCGTATGATATTCATGATATGGGTGTGTGTGATTTTATTTTTTTAAACTAAAAATTTAAAAAATATCACTATAGTTAATTGCGAATAAACCAAGATGAGTCAAATCTAAAATCAGTGAGTTTATAAACTTAAGGTTGGAACTCGAGACTTAAAACTTGACTCAAGCTCAACTTAAATTAGACTCGTTAGAAGAGTAATGAATTAAGTTTTGTTTTGTCATAATTTATTTAATTTAATAATATTATTATAATAATTTTAAATATATTCAATTTAATTGTGTTATTATAATAATTTAAAGTTTTATAATTTTATATTAAATAATGTATTTATAACATTTTAAATAACTATATTAATGTATATATATAATTAGTTTGTCCACGAACTATTCATAATCTTTTGATTGAGCATGATTACAAGTTTCTCTAGTCAAGTTTATTAGTATTCACGAGATTCTAATCGAACAAGTTCAAAAATTTTAATAACCTAAACTTTACTAAAATCAATCTTACTCATTTACAAATCAAGAATCAAAGTTAAACTCAATTTCACCTCATTTATTTTAACAAATTAGTTTTGTCAAATTGAATATCGAATCGCTCATAAATGGCTCGCCCTATTTGTGATCTTAGATTTAATATAATTTATCTCTTAATCCCTTTTTTTGTTCGGATCAAATACACACTCATCCACACTTTATTACGTAGAATATAATTTTTAAGTATAGATGATAAGCTTAGACTTGGTGTTGGTGATGAATTTAACAAAGTATTATAAATTTATGAACCAAAATTACTTAACGTTTAATCACATGAATTTTCAAATATAATTGGCAACTGTATTATACCTATAGTTTAAAAAGAAATATAATATATAAAATAAAATAAATAAATATTTCATACTCCGAACACAACAAAAGTAAATAGAAAAAAACTAATAAGGCACAAAAAATTAAACCTCCACAACACAGAAAAATCCACACTTAACACCTAAAGAACTCTATTAAATGCAATTTGGAGGGAGGCAGCAAATGTGAACCAAAACCAACTTCTAAAGAAATTAAAAAAACTTGATAATAAAAAACCGATTTCAAATCGCTTTCTAAAATAGATGCGTCAACTGGGACTCCATACACTCCTACTCGTGAAAATACTTATTGTTGTGCTCACGTAATAAGAAATAAACTAATTTTTAAAGTACTAAACGATGAGTTACTTGTTACATATCCTTGCTTTTTTCATCTATCAAAAACTCAGGAGACACTTGGATTCCATTCTTACAAGGCCAAGCAAATTTGGCTTTTTTCAAAAGAAAAAAAAAACAGAAAAGACCAGATCTTCCTCTCTTACGAACAACAAAAGAATAGGTTATTCAAAATCCCGACCAAAAATAGAGACTAAGGGTTAAAAGGATAATTTTCTGCTCATAAAAAAAATACTATGGATGCTTATAATTATAATTAGGATAAAATCCATAAATCAGGCAGATTATTGTTGCCTACAAGGCAAATGGTCTATTTTACCCTTTTTTTTTAGCATTTTTAAACTTAACAAAATATTAACCTGGCAGATAATATTAACTACCCTTTGTGGCAATTTTATTGTTAAAATATTTTTTTTATTAACTAAACGCACATAATAATGCTAAAAATATTTTTTAAAGAATTAAACCAAACATTAAATTATTTTTTTCTTAAAAATATTCTCATGAAACTTTTTTTTTTAAAAAAAGTGAGGAACCACTAAATTTGTGTCATCAAAAAAAAAATTCCATAACAATTTAGAATAATGCAATAGGTATGCCGTCGGCTATGCCCTTAGCTATCGAAACAATTTAAAAATAATTTTTACATTTTTTTTTGGATTTTGCAAGCCCAAGAAAGGTACTTGCCCGCCCAAAGCCATTTTCTCCATCTTCTCTCCCCTTGCTACTCGCCCAAACCTAAAGCCATCTTCTCCATCTTTTTCCTCACACTCTCTCTCTCTTGCATTATATGTTTCTTAAACCCATCTCTAGTCGAACCGTCGTCGCCCCCCACCGCCTCTCGAACCGCCATTACCCCCTGCTAGTCGGTCGCAATGTCCTGCCCCCACCCGTCCTCACCCCTCCCTCCGCCACGAGCAACCGCTCGCACCCACCACACGACGGTTTGGATGGCCACCCATCATTGCTCGCACCGCACCACGGTTGTGCCCCCACCACCGTCGCCCCCAATAGGTTACCCCCCCACTCCCCCCTCCCAACCCCTTCGCTTGCTCGCGCCCCCACCCGCTAGCACTTCTACCATCGTCCACCCCCAACCAGCGAGTCGCACATACATTTTTTATTTTTTGTTTGCTTTAATTTTTGTATTTGCTTCTGTTGATTTTTTTTTTTTTGAGTTAATGTGAAAATAAAAAATAAAGAATATGATTTATTTTGAGTTACAAAAGATATAATTTATTTAATTGTATGAGGAGTTTGAGGTTTAAATTTATGAAATATCAAGTTCATATGATGTGATTAGGGAACAAAATTTATTAGCTAGTGAATGTAATCAGAAAAAAATTAAAGACGATGTTAAAAGAAAATGAAAATGTCTAAATATTATTTTGTGTGAGAGGATTGGAGTTTAGACTTTGTTTGTAAAATATATATATATATATATATATATCATCAATTTGTCAAAATTATCCAAGAAATAACATCTAGCCATTTACATACATAATCTTGTTCCAAGGTGAAATCGCTCACCCCAGGCACCCCCCATCCCCGGCCTGACAGGACGTGAGGGGTTTAACCATGGTGACCCAGCCGGACACAGTGACTAGACCGTGCTCACCGTGTACAAGGAGTCCCCCCTTACTTTGGAGAGAAGTTTACCCCCACACTGTCGCTTGCGAGACTCGATTCCTGATCCTTGTTCCAAAATTTACCATAGAAGGCACTTTGTGTCTCCCTTCTTGACCAACTGGGCTGCCCATGTGGGCATTTACATACATAATCTTAGTCTATTCTAAAGTTACATCTTTGAAAAGACGTAAAATTTTGAGATTTAAGTACTTCATTAATAATTCAATTTCAAATTTAATAATTAATTTAATTATTTAAAAATCAATTAGGAGATCGAGTTATGCCTTCTTTTTTACAAGTAAAGCAAGTTCTAAAACAATACTTTATATTAAGGACTTAACCTTAAATCGAGAGAAGCTAATCAAAGGGATGACTATTAGACAAATTGAATAGTGATTAAATTATTTTATTGTGAAATTAAAAATTTAGAAAAATCAATGTCTATATTTCTTTCATAGCTTGTTACGGTAACAAAACTAATTTATAAAATAATTGTATATTTCTGTCAAATTGGTTTATTCAATTTAAAACAAAAAATATAAATAACTAAAAAATCAAAACTTAATTTGAAAAATAACTAAATAATTAATAAATTACTTTTATTCTCTTAATCTAATTCAAATCCAACTTCTGCAGTCACATACCCATTCATCTGCCACTAATTAGCATCTCATTCATTGTCAACAACTTGAAAAATAAATTTGCTTAACTTTTTTCTGAAATGCAAAATCGTCCAAGTTCCATCTCTCGCATAACCTAAGAGAAGAAAAAACAACTTATTGAAATAGCTGAATAATTTATTAATTTAAAGGCTAAATATTACGGGTGGGGGCAAGGCGCTACGAGCAGGGTGGGGGTGACCTGTTAAGGGCTACGGCGGCAGGGGAGCGGGAGGCTACGGAAGTGGGGGAGCAGGAGGGGCGACGATGGGTAGAGGCGATGCGCTGCGAGCGGTTGGCAGGAAGGGCGATGGCATTCCCAAAGGCGGTGTGGGGGGAGGGGGTGACGGCCGCCTGTGGCCGGTGGTGGGGGCGATCGGGCGAGGCGGTGCTCGCGACAGGGGGGTGATGAATAACAAGCGTTGCTCGCGATAGGGGGAAGGGGGCGACAACAATGCTCGTAACGATCGTGGGGTGAAGAGGGCGACAGTTTGAGAGAGAGGTGGGTTTAAAAGAGAGAGTGAAAATGGGCGTGAGAGAAAGAGACTGAATGAGTGAGGATGAAGATGGAGAAGATGGCTTTGGGTTTGGGCGGGTAGCAGGGAGAGAGAAGATGACTTTGGATGAACGAGTACATTTTTTAGCTCTTGCAAAATCCAAAAAATAATGTAAAAATTATTTTTAAATTATTTCGATAGCTGAGGGCGTAGCCCACGGCATACCTCTAGCATTACTCTAACATTTTAAATACATAAAATGAGTTCAATCAGAACTTTTATAAAAATTATTTTTGTTAAAATTCGTGTTTAGCATGTATTATTTTACGCATCAGAGACCCCAAATAATTCAACTCCCATTCAAAATCAAAATTGTGGTAAAATAACATAAAATTAAAATTTTAAGTGATAAAATCGTAAAATCAGAATATACAATTGCATAAAATCAAGATATAAAATTGTAAAATAAAATTATTATTTTTATTAATATTAAATTATAATTTATGAGAATTTACAACATATGAACTAATATTTGAAATTTTAATTATGGATGGATGAATAATGATAAATGATGAATTTAATATTTAAAAATTTTATATTATTTAGTATTTTTAAAATTGATAGATAAAATAATTTTAAAATAGATAAATGCATTTCATTTATAATAAAAAATAATAAAGTTATTAAATAATATTAATTTATTTTTTATAAAATTATGTTATTATAAATATATATTGACAAAAATTAAAAAATATTTTTAAATATCTCTAAAATCTTATAATTTCACAATCCAATTTTATGAACAATTTTTCGATCTCATTTAAAATCCTGATTTTAACTATCTTAATAAAAACATTAACATATTTCTACAGAAATGATTCTTACTTTAAATTCTCAAAACTTTTATCACTCCATCTCGGCAAGGGCAGAGAATCTTCCTAAACAAACATCTCAAATGCTTCCAAGTACATTAACAATATGGAAGGGTCTAGAAAACATCAACATAATCAAACCTGCAGACTCCATTGCCTTTAGATTTTTGTCATTTGTGTTTCCATAATCTCAGCCCTTCAGCCTTTCCCACATATTTTATCTGGTGAGTATGCTGAAATTATCAACTCTCAAGAAACAATCAGAGCCCGAAAATTAGAAAACTTGGCAGCCTTTTTTCCCGTGAGTTGGAAAGGGAGATGGTGAAATATTATGCAGGAACTGTTGAGAAAGTACAAATGGATTGCTGCCTCCACCACTGACTGCCCCTAACCTGCCAAAGAGATACAATGGATAGAACTACAAGAGCAAAATACATGCAGAAAGCAGATTTAGAAAATGAAGAAGAAATTTCAGAGGCAAGAAGATGTAGCTGAATAAGTTATAAAATGTGACTTTAAGAGAAGACAGGAAGAGGATTGGAAAATGCTACAGAGGCACTAAAGGAGGAGGATGCGAGTAGACAGAAGATAGGGAGAACATAGGAAATCAATTAGTTCTTCTAAACTCTTGTGAAAAGATAGTAGGAAATTGAGTGACTTCTGATGGGGATCGACAGAAGGGAAAAGGAAATGTCATATGAAGGCCTCAGGATTATATGTATGGTCCAAAGAGGTGGGGTTGGTTTGAAGAATGGAGTATATTAATAAAAGAAATATTCAGTCCTTTTTTATTGCTTTCATTATTCTATGTTCATGCGCTTGCATAGCTTTCATATATAATTAATTAAAGCAATATGGGAAGTTGCAATTCTTAAAAATTTCAGTATTGGTGCATGAAATATTATACAAAGATCATACTACATTAAAATGTCGGAAAGAAATTGAAGGTATGCCTAAGAGGCGAGCATCAAAATGGAATCCTTATAATGAAAGTAGAAGCTATTGACATGAATGATATATCAGACACCTGCAAATCCAGTCACAATAGATGCTACATGAAAAGTGCAGATAAATGCGAGCAGTGAAGCATGCACTGCAGCTTCTTTGAATTTTTCAATGAGATTTAACATGTGCAACTCCATGTAGAACATATATTGAATGGTCAATTTTTCTCATATACGACAACACAAATATACTGAGATGAAGAGACATGCACAAACCTAGCAAAAATAGAAGAATTGTGATCTTTACCAAGCTGCATGCAAATGTTTGCCTGCAATGAGGCACACAGGATGATTATAAAAATGCTACCAAAATGCTTGATAAAACATGTTATCTTGGCACCAAAACGATTTGATTGATATAAAAGAATACTGAGATAGACAATTAAAAGCAAGCTTCTTACTGCAAGCCAACAAAAGAACATAAATGTGCATTTACAACAACATCAACAAGTTCATCATCATTAACTACACCTTATCCTAACTAAGGGTTGGTGGCATCACATTCATAATGTCAATTGACTTCTAAAAGTTATATTGACAATACAAATCTATGCAAAAGAACAATGTGGCAAAATTTTATGACATATGCCCTTCATAATGCAACCTTCTAGCAAGAGAATGATGAGATAAAATTCCAAAATTATCTTCATATGGAAGTTTCATGAGATGGAAGCAAACAAAGATAATTGGTGAAAATTCATTCAAAAACCTCAATGCAATTAGGAAAAGATGTATATGCAGTTCTCCAGCACTTATTGTCCAGATAACAAATTCCCCAACAACATGAGAAGATTGAGGCATGGCCACAATTATATCCATTTGAGTTCACAAATCAGATTGATATACTCAATTCCAATCCATCAAATTCTGAAGTGCTAAATAAAACCAGGGCTTGTACATTGGTTTATCAATAGCCATCTTACCCACAAATATCAGAGAATGGTTATGCACCTAAGGCAAGTGATAAAAATCTTTTTTTTCCCCCTTTTTTTGAACAAATAAGACAATGTTGCAGCTATTCCTACATCTGGTCTCAAAAACTATAAAGCACATCTTCACATTAACCATCCTACATTTATTATGTACACGTATCATAGGATCCTCAACTCAGTTACACTTATATTTTTTACATGTTGGTACTTAACTCTCTAGATATTCTATGTTATACAATATAGTGGTTTTATAGCTATGTGATATGTTGGAGAGTCCTAGTGTTGGAAGACTCCTAGCAGCTAAAGAAGTTATCAGAAAAGAAGAAATCACAGCCGATAAGCAGCAAGAAGAAATTCAAATCTGATGAAGATAAAGATCAAGAGTAGCTGAAAATAAAACCCATAAAATCAGGATATAAAATAGGAAAAGATAGCATTTATCTTGTTTAAATTGTTCTCTATAGTCGGTCAGTCCTAATCTCCTAATTAGTAGGATTAGATAGCATATAACTTTGTATAAAGTAGAACTACAATTGGTGAATGTGATTTAATCGAGATCTTTCTTTCATCTCTCGATCCAAGTTTCAGGTTCCTAGTTAGGAGCCTGTTGTGTTCATGGTATCAGAGCTCGGTTTGTCATAACCAAGACTCTCAACATGGCTGGTTTTAATCCAGCAATCCCAGATCCTACGATAGAAGAATCCTCTCGTAGCTCAGTTCCCCGACCACAGGTTACACCGGCAACCATAACTCCCACCAATATCCTCACCATGGAGAGCCAGACGTTGCAGATTACATAGCACAAGCTAAACGGAAGGAACTTCAGAGAATGGTTCCAATCCGTGACCTTGGTAATCAAAGGCAAAGGGAAGTTCGGCTATCTTACCGGAGCAGTCCCAACCCCTCCAGAAGAATCAACCGATTACCAGCGATGGGAAGTAGAAAACTCCATTCTCATGGCATGGCTGATCAATTCGATGGAATCAAAGATAGGCCGAACCTATTTGTTTTACAAGACCGCAAAAGAAGTATGAGATGCAGTCCAAGAATTATACTCTGATCTTGAAAACACAGCCCAGTGTTTTGAGATCAGAGCGGCTATTAGGACTACAAAACAGGGTGGTCTTGGGGTCACCAAATATTACAACAATCTCGCAGAACTTTGGCAAGAGATGGACTTATTCTATGATCCAAAGTGGGAGTGCTCGAGTGATAGTCAAAAGTACAACAAAATGTTGGAGAAGGAGCGAGTATTCGATTTCCTCCAAGGCTTGAATCCGGAATTGGATGAAGTAAGAGGTCGACTACTCGGCATCAAACCATTACCTACTATCAGGGAAGTTTTCTCGGAAGTCAGAAGAGAGGAAAGCAGGAGACGAGTCATGCTGACTAAACCAGAAACAAATACTGGTTCTGCTCTTGCTGCATCCAAGAAGGAAGAAGTCTCTAAGGCAAAACAATGGTGTGAACATTGTAACAAGCCTTATCATACGAAGCAAACATGCTAGAAGCTTCATGGAAAGCCACCCAACTGGCAACCAAGGGGCAAGAAGGAGAGGGAACGACCAGCATATGCAGCTGCTAGTATTCAGAATACAACAATAGCACAAACAACAGAAAAAGGTATGGGATTAAAGCTTACAGCTGAGCAGGTGGAGTTCTTACAAAATCTGCTAAATGGCACTCATATTTCAAAAGAATCAGATGGAGGTACAGCTAATACATCAATAACACAGAGGTAATTCAGTGATCTCTTTAACTGCTAGAAGAATGAGTGAGTGTTATTGGGTGGTAGATACCGGAGCATCCGATCATATGACCGGATCTACTACCATATTCGAAAGTTTTCAGGAAAAGGAGAAGGAACTAACAGTTTTAATGGCAAATGGAACCGTATCCTCGGTTAAGGGAAGAGGAAGTGTGTGTGTGGCTGGTTTAACTCTTGATTCAGTCTTGTTTGTGCCAAATTTAAAATGCAGTCTGCTATCAGTGAGTAAACTCACTAAGGATTTGGATTGCATTGTAATTTTCTTCCCTTCACATTGTATTTTTCAGGATCGGTCCACGGGGAAGATGATTGGCAGTGCTGAGGAAAAGGATGATCTCTATTGGATGATGGACAACAAGTCTTCTCCTAGTCAGTTAGCTTCTAGTTTTACTCATCCCAGTTTTTCCCTTTCAGTTAGCTTGAATTCTGAAATTTTGTTATAGCATAGACGCCTTGATCATCCTAGTTTTCAATATTTGAAACACCTATATCCTGATTTATTCATCAATAAAAACGATTTGGTGCTCAATTGTGATCATTGTGTTCTAGCCAAACAAACTCATGGCTCTCATCTACCAAAACCATACACTCCCTCAAAACCATTTTACTTGATCCATAGTGACATTTGGGGACCAGCTAGGGTTCCAAACTTGAATAGTGCTAGATGGTTTGTGACATTTATAGATGACCACACAAGAGTATGTTGGGTATACCTAATGAAAGAGAAATCTGAGGTTTGCACAATTTTTCAGAACTTTCACAAGCTGATTTTAAACTTATTTCAGTCCTCAATTTGTATTCTTAGGACTGATAATGACCGAGAATATTTTTCATATCCTTTCACTCAATATCTCACCACAAATGGAATCTTACATCAAAGCACATGTCCATATACACCTCAACAAAACGGAGTCGCCGAACGAAAGAATCGTCATTTGCTTGAAGTAGCTAGAGCCCTAATGTTTACTAGTTCAACTCCAAACAAATATTGGGGTGAAGCTGTCTTAACAGCCTCTTACTTGATCAATAGGCTGCCTACCAAAGTTTTGAAATATCAAACTCCATTGCAAAACCTTGTGTCCATCTTTCCTCATATCAGGATATTCAACACTCTTCCTCCAAAAGTCTTCAGATGTGTGGCATATGTCTATCAAACAAACCCTAATCGCCACAAACTAGAACCCAAAGCATTCAAGTGCATATTCATCGGGTACTCACCCACACAAAAGGGTTACAAATGTTATTGTCCTACATCACAAAAATTCTTTGTATCTTGTGATGTAACATTTGATGAAACAAAATTTTATCACTCAAATCAGTCACAAACCAGGGAAAACCATTGGGATCCCACTGTTCTAATACCGATCACTCTACCTATTTCCCCCTTTGTTCCTAGTAAAGAACAAGTTCAACCAGATGCTGTTGGTTGCTCTCAGCCAGACATCAGCAGCCTTGATAACCTTGAATTATTGCCTACCTCAAGTCCTAAAACAGTTCATCCACCAACAGAACTAGTAGAGACTGATATGGAGGGAGACTTGAGTCCTAAGAACCCAATTAAGGTATATTCAAGAAGGCAGAAACTACCAGATCCTCAAATCAACCAATCATTGGAACCAAGGACAGATCCACAAAGTGAAGAAAATAGCAATTTGAATCTGCCAATTGCAATCAGAAAAGGAGTCAGGTCTTGTGCAAAACATCCAATATCAAATCATCTATCTTATTCCAAGTTGTCTCCCCAGTTTAAAGCTTTCACTACAACCATGAATGGAATGACTATCCCAAGCAGTATACATGAAGCATTGAGAGACCCGAACTGGAAAGAAGCTGTGATGGAAGAGATGAAGGCATTGGAGAGCAATCAAACTTGGGAGCTGGTTGATACACCAAAAACCAAGAAGATTGTAGGCTGCAAATGGGTATTTACTATCAAATACAAATCAGATGGAAGTATAGACCGATAAAAAGCAAGATTAGTTGCCCAAGGGTACTCTCAAACCCATGGGATAGATTATGAAGAAACTTTTGCTCCGGTGGCGAAACTAAATTCCATTAGGGTGCTTCTATCTATTGCTGTAAATTTAGACTGGGAGTTGCTCCAATTTGATATCAAGAATGCATTCCTAAATGGTGAGTTGGAAGAGGAAGTATATATGAAGATTCCACCCAGGTTTGAGGGTCAAGGAGCAGTTGGAAAGGTATGCAAGTTATATAAATCTCTTTATGGTTTAAAACAATCCCCTAGAGCATGGTTTAAGAAATTCAGCTCAACTTTGAAACAATTTGGCTATAAGCAAGGCGAGGCTGACCATACCTTATTTGTTAAAGCTGGAAATGGAAAAAGATGCATCTTAATAGTCTATGTTGATGATATTATCATTACAGGGGATGATATTGATGAAATGGCTGCTTTAAAACAGAAACTAAAAGAAGAGTTTGAGGTGAAAGACTTGGGAAAAATGAAATATTTTCTGGGAATGGAAGTAGCAAGAAGCAAAGAAGGTATGATGATATCCCAAAGGAAGTATACGATTGATCTCCTAAATGAGACAGGAATGATTGGATGCAAACCAAGACATACTCCTCTGGAAAGAAATTGGAAATATGAAAAAATGGATGGTGATCCACTAGTTGATAAGGGAAAATATCAACGATTAGTTGGAAAATTGATTTACCTTTCCTTGACACGACCAGATATAGCCTATTTAGTGAACATTGTAAGTCAATTCATGCATGCTCCCACTCAACAACATTTGACGGCTATTTATCACATTTTGAGATATCTAAAAGGCACACCGGGAAAAGGGTTGATGTTCCAAAAGAGTAATGAAAGGAATGCTGAAGGTTTCTCTGATGCAGATTGGGCAGGATCAGTTGTTGACAGTCGGTCTACATCAGGCTTTTATACAAAATTATGGGAAAATCTAGTTACATGGAGAAGTAAGAAGCAAACAGTTGTGGCAAGAAGTAGCGCGGAAGCAGAATTTAGAGTAGTTGCCCAAGGGATTTGTGAACTAATTTGGATAGTGAGACTAATGGAGGATCTACAAATGCCTCTAATCAAACCAACAAGGTTATATTGTGATAGTCAATCTGCATAAGTATTGTCAATAACCCAGTGCAACATGATAGAATGAAACATGTTCGAATTGATCGAAGTTTCATCCAACGAGAAATTGAAGAAGGAGATATAAGGTTAGTCTATATTCCCACAGCAGACCAAGTGGCAGACGTTCTCACCAAGTCCATGGCAAGACCGGGGTTCGAGACTCTCATTAACAAGCTAGGAATAAGAGATATCTATTCCTAGGCTTGAGATGGGGTGTTGGAGAGTCCTAGTGTTGGAAGACTCCTAGCAGCTAAAGAAGTTATCAGAAAAGAAGAAATCACAGCCGATAAGCAGCAAGAAGAAATCCAAATCTGATGAAGATAAAGATCAAGAGTAGCTGAAAATAAAACCCATAAAATCAGGATATAAAATAGGAAAAGATAGCATTTATCTTGTTTAAATTGTTCTCTATAGTCGGTCAGTCCTAATCTCCTAATTAGTAGGATTAGATAGCATATAACTTTGTATAAAGTAGAACTACAATTGGTGAATGTGATTTAATCGAGATCTTTCTTTCATCTCTCGATCCAAGTTTTAGGTTCCTAGTTAGGAGCTTGTTGTGTTCATGATAAAACTTCCCTTAAGGGATTTTAGAATGCATGAAATGTTTAAAAAAAAAACAAAAAACAAAAACTTGAGCTTAGAATTCACACTATCATTTGTCCCATCCATTAAGTCAATTTGAAATGCAAATGACATATACCAAGGCATCTCTTTTTAGATGTGCTTAATGAGTCTATCAATCAATAAATCAAAGAGGTAAAAGTGTCAATGCAAATGACCAATATAATCCAATTATAATTGGAAAGTCCAATTATCTCCTCCACAAATCCTAACAAAACTTTTTTCTATATGATAAAGTCTTCAATAAATTGTATACAAGCAATTCGAATGTGACTTCCTAGACCAAGACACACTCCTCAAAGGTCTACCTTTCAAAACCTCAAAGATCATCCTTATCATCCAAGTAGAACCAAGTCAAATGTGCCACAGGAATCACTTGAATTCACTATACTTCAGCAAAGGAACCTACAATCAAACTAAAATATGAAAGCAGAAAAGGTCATTTAGAAGGGTTAACATATTCCAACAAAATCAAAGACAATGGGAGGGTTTCAAATAAAAAAATCCACACATCCCTTTCCACTATCCCCATTGCACTATCTCAGCACAAACAAGATAGTAATATCATGTAGATTATGCTTCCTGTATGCGATGTTGGGCCATTATCCTCCTCTAGGAGATTTGGTGCCATAATGCATCCTCAGCCCTTGACACCCATGGTGTATACATCCCTTACCTAATGTTTGGCACCCCTTTTCCCAAATACATCTGACCCTATTAAACTTTCTAAAACAAGAACACAAATTGGATGTCAATTAATGGGCCGCTTGGGAGCGAGTTGAGTTGAGTTTGCTCCCAAATGCAGTAAGTTGTGTGTTTGGTAAAATCACAACTCTCTCGACTTAACCCAACTGAGGTGAGTTTGGGGGACCAAACTCAACCTCATGAATTTGGTGAGGTTGAGCTTACCAAACACTTTTTTATAATTCAACCCACCTCACCTCAATCCCAAATGGGCCCTAAATATATGCAATAAAAAAATATTGAAAAAAATAAGAGCATCTCATTGCACAATGGTCCCCACTTTGCTGGGATTGGGGACCATCATTTCTGTATGCATCCTTAGCCTTGCATTTTACAGAGGTCGCTTCCACAATTCCAATCCGTGACCTTCCAGTAACAAAAGAGCAACCTTATCATTGCTGCCAACTACCAAGATTCGCTTCAATCAAATAGAATATTAAAACAAAAACAAAAACAAAATAAGATTACAAGTATGTAAACATGGTGTCTTACATTACATGGCATTTTATCTATCAGCAAAAAAATCAGTTCATATAGAATGCAAGTTTGAGTATCAAGCAATCAACTCAACTTCTTGGGAGCAGAAAGATTCAGGATTTGGTTTTACAGGTCCCCTCATATTCAAGTTCCTTATTCACTTCACCATGTTAGGTTATCAAGGAAACCAATAAACCCTAATCCCTTATTTTAATTTAGGATCTTTCAGTCCTAATGAATGGTTTCAAGTTATTTTGAAAATGGTGAGTTATTTTAAGAACATTCAGAATTGAAACAAAACCTAGGCATCTAGAAAATTTTCCAAGAAATTTTGGGTCATTAGAGTTTATGTAAAATAATTGCTAGGCTGGGATTGTTTAATTCTTGCTTTAGGTGTGTAGGTGGATCCAAATGGAAAGTTGGATCCCGAAGTTGAAGATCTCCTTTTGGAGTTTGCTGATGACTTCCTTGATTTGACAAGTACTATTCATGATATTCCACTTATTTGGAATATGCACCATATTTCCCTACACATGTATCATGTGATCACAAGTTTAAATATCAAACACATGCAAAGCCAGAAAAAGACAATGCATATTGCAAATGAGCGAAATATCATCAACAGGACACACCAAATCAACGAATTCATCAGCAAGCTCCAAAAGGATATCTTCAACTTTGGGATCCAGCTTTCCATTTGGATCCATCTAAACACCCAAAGCAGGAATTAAACAATTGCAACCTAGCAATTATTTTATATAAACTTAATAACCCAAAAATTCTCCAAAAAATTCTAGACATGTAGATTTTGTGTCAATTTTGAATGTTCTTAAAATCATTCATGATCTTCAAAATAACTGTGAAATCATTCCCTAGGACCAAAAGATTCCAAATTAAAATCAAGGATTAGAGTTTATTGGTTTACCTGACAACCTAACACACTGTGCGGCTGCTGCATCTGATTCATCCTCGACATCAATGGCGTCCTCTACATGATCTGTTGCATCTGGAAGTTCGATGCTGCCATCAAATTGCCGTGCTGTTGATGAGATAGGGTTAAGGCGATTTGAGGAGACCACATTCGGGAGCAGGGGCGGAACTACATATGTGGAACTATATATGTTTGAGGGTGAAAGACTCGTGTCCGTGAAGAGAGACCCACGATCTGCTTATTACGAGGTAGGACAACACTTCCAATCATAACGCTCGTGGAAAATTCATCGGTCGACTGCTGAGTTTGTTCAAACCCTAGTCCCTGCTCTGAGAGCTCTTCTTGCCTGCTTGGCTTCAACTTCAATTCATCTTTCCCTACTCAGATTCACGGTCGAAAAGAATAACTAGATTTGAAATGGAATGTTCGGTGCTTTCAAGGGTTGAAGAAATTGACGGGGTTTGATTGAAGGGTTTCGGTCAAATGCGAGCTCAAGTTCAAAAACTCTATTTTGAGCCCTAACTCCCCCCTTTGAAAGGCAGGGGGGTTGGTTGCTTGAACTATGCTTGGATAACGGCACAATCCATATTTTTGTACTCTATTTTTATATATTTTTTTCATATAATTATTTAAATTTATACTATCATATATATTTTTAAATCAATTTAAGTCTTCTACTTTAACATTTTTTATATGTTAACTTAAATTTTTTATTATTTTAATTATATCTTTAAACTTATATATTAAAATTAATTTAATTCAAATATTTTGACATAAACAAAATGTGACTTTTATTTTGTCATCTCACCTTTTTTTATACATAAAAATGAATGAGTTAAATTTATTGAGAAATATAGGTCAAGAGATGTAATCGAAATAATAAAAATTTTAAGTTTTCGTACAAAAAAATGTCAAAGTATAAAAGATTAAATTAACTCAAAAATTAAGTTAAAAAATGTAGTCGAAATAAAAAAAAAATTGAGTGACCACACAAGAAAAACGTGAAAAGTATAAGTATAAAAAAGTCAAATAGCCTAATATATCCTAAACTTATAGTCAATTTTTAATTTTATTCAGTTTTGATACTTATTTCAATTTAATCATCAAACTTTTACTTTTATTTCAATTTTATCCTCGATCTAGCAAACGTGTATCTCAACGTACGTGGCAACTGATGTGGCGTGCTGACGTGAACGAAAAAATTGTACAAGATTTGGGTTGGAACTATAGGTAAATTAGGTTGCGCACGAGTCAAATCTAGGCTAGATATTGGTGTGCTTGGAATGGTTGCTTCAATGGTAGACAGAGGCAGAGATGGATGGTGACAAAGAAGCTAGAAGCAATGTCAATGGTGAAAGAGATCGATAATGATGGCGAGTAAGTTGATTGGTGCCCGTGCCCGTGAACAGGAGGAGAATGTCAATCGGTGGCAACGGATCTAGGTGTTATTGACAATGGTGATGAAGAAGACAACTAGAGCACGGTGATCGACGTAGATGAAAGGTTGATTTGTGGTCATCGAATGTTTGCAGAGGCCCACTCAATCGAAGGTAACAAATCCCCCCGTCATTGATTCATCTATTCCAAACCCATCTCTTTGTTGAACTGGCTCGTTGGAAAAAAATGGTCGTCGTAGAACCATCGCCCCCACCAGCACTTCACCCATCTCTCTATTCATCCACTAGATGGTCGTCTTCGAGTGCCTCTCCAATCTATTATCTGTCATTGAGGCCTCTCTCTTCGTAACCCCTTGTTATTTCTGGTCTATTTTTTCTTCTGTTCGACCAATTGACGACGTCCTCGCCAATCGTGTCGTCCTCGTTGATTGGTTGCCTCTATTCTCGTTGACTGCTCGCTGTCCCTCACCGTCGATCACCTGAAGATCCCACCCCTTGGTCAGCCATTGAAGCAACAATCCAAGTTTTCAGCCATTGATTTTTGATTTTGTGTGTGTATTTAATTATTGATTTTGTATATATATATATATATATATGATTATTTTGTATATTTGATTATTAATTTTACTAAAACAACATCATTTTGCTAGTGTGTCAATTATTTGATACACCAGCAAACTACCTCAATCACCTATTTTTATTAGCACGCTACATCAATTGCCATGCAAGTTAAGGCACACATCTCTCCAATTGAAAATAAAATTGAAATAAAAGTAAAATTTTGATGCTTAAAGTTGAGGTCAAATTTGAATAAAATTAAAAATTGATTCAAAGTTGAAGTCGGCTGGCATAAAAAATATGGATTTGGTCTTGGCAAATAAAATCCATCAATATTTAATCTCAACCATACTGTTCCTAATTTACTTATTAAAGTGGGTTAGGTCTTACTCCAATTCTCAAAATATTACGTAAGCATGTAATGTAATATTTTGTTTGCCTACAAAATATGGTAAATTTTATATAATATTTAGAGATTTATTTTAAAAACGCAGGCATCTGTGTATTTTAAAAAATATTATTTAACTTTTTTAAGTTTATTTAACATTCATCTTTTTTTTTTATTATTGTTAAATTATCAATGTTATTTTTTTTATATTCCCAAAATAACCACCCCCCTCCCCCAACCACTGTTGCTTCTACTTGACGATATTGTCATAACCATTGGCTGCTGCCACCATGGTTGTAGGGACCCACTAGTTTACGAAACTCATATTATTAATAATAGTGCACATTTCTTTTAAGAAATCAAATCTTCAAATTCCATTGATTTAATTTTGTAGATAAATTAAAACTCTTATTTTTCGATTTCAATTTATCAAAAACTAACATAACCTGAAAAATGAAGCAATCTACCACAAAATCAACAATAATGAAACCATAATTAACAAATTGGAGTGACATGGGGTTGAAGCTTTAACCATAGACAATGGTGGCAAATTCCATAGCCAACACCGGTCATGGCTAAGAAAGAAGATTATGGGTTACATTATTGTAAAGAAGGAAAATATGGATAAAATAGTTGTTGAGAACTTATAATCTCGCACGAAGCCAAAACACTTTCTGTTAGTAGCAAACAAATCTAACCACAAGTAATAGCAATATAAAACAAGAACAGAAAGTATAAACTTCCCTTTAAATACAAACGAAAGGTTATTGCTTTATTCAAGGCTCAGATCTGTTTATCGTCACCTACAGCGAACCAACGAGAAGCTCTCCCAAATCCGAAATCCAATCGGCCCAGCTCGGTACCAGCACACAGCAAGAAGATCACACAGAGATGGTTTACATAAAGACCAAACGAGATCAGCTAAGTTTCTCTTAGTTTCCACACACTCGACCCATCGAAAACACACAGGTTTTATAGCCATCAAAGATAAAACCGAAACCAGCAAAAAATCCGTCAAAGGAGGATAAAGGAACCAGGGTTTCGGAGAGGATAAGAATGGCGAGATAGGAGGAGAAGATAAGCTAGGGTTTGGACGGAGTCGCAAACGGCCAGACAAGGAGAAAAAATAGGTCACAAAGATCAGAGACACATTTTATATACCTGGGAGTGAATGGCCGAGCTGGGCCGATTTTGTGTGGGCCTGAGCTGCTGGGCCGAAAAGCCCTGCCTCCTCAAAGGCCCTTTGGGCGCCTCTCTAAATTGGTGGCCTGCAAATTGGGATATCCACACAACAGTGGCCCTCATGAAAATATCATCACAGCCTTGGGAGTTTGGTATCACAAGCAACAAATCTCCACCTTGATACCAAACATCAAGCAAAACGGAACCCACCGAGAATGCACAAAAAACATGCATAATGCACTAAGCAAAAGCAAATTAAATAGCACACAGCAACATGATAGCAAGTAGCACACAGCAACTAAGCAAAAGCAAATTAAATAGCACACAGCAACATGATAGCAAGTAGCACACAACAACATGATAGCAATTAGCACACAGCAATATGATAGCAAGTAGCACACAGCAATAGCACATAGCATATCAGCACTTATACAGAAACTGATTATGTTATTTTACCAATATTTAAGAGAGATAAACAGCTCTTAAATTTTGCTAAAGTGAGAACCTTAGTACCCATATCTGAGGGGTTATAATCAGTCATAATTTTCTCCAAATTAATAGTATTTTGAGACACAATGTCACGTATAAAATGGAGTCTGATATCTATGTGTTTAGTGCGTTCATGAAACATGGGATTTTTGCACAAATGAATAGCTGACTGGCTATCCGAATAAACTACTACATTACTCTTTAAAACACCCAGTTCTGTGAGTAAACCTTTAAGCCATAAGGATTCTTTAATTGCTTCAGTTGCAGCTATATATTCTGATTCAGTGGTGGATAGTGCAACAATATGCTGAATTTGAGATTTTCAACTAACACAGGATTTACTTAATGTAAACACATAAGAGGAAGTTGATTTTCTGTTATCTCTATCACCAGCATAATCAGAATCTGTGAATCCTTCTAATTTAACTTCTTCATTTGTGCTTTTATACACTAGACCTATATCACAAGTTCCCTTCAGATATCTTAATAACCACTTTAATGCTTCCCAATGCTTAGGACCTGGGTTTGACATAAACCTGCTAAGTGTGCTAACTACATGAGCTAGGTCAGGTCTAGTACACACCATTAAGTACATAATTGACCCTATGACATTAGAGTATGGCACTTTACTCATATACTCTTTTTCTTCTTCATTAGCAGGTGATTGATCTCTAGATAAAATAAAGTGGCTTGCTAAGGGTAAAGAGACTGGTTTACACTCATGCATGCCAAATTTCTTTAAAATTTTTTCGATATAAAATGATTGATGCAAAAACAAAACAGAAATAGACCTGTTTCTTTTGATTTCCATGCCTAAAATTTTCTTAGCATGTCCTAGGTCTTTCATTTCAAATTCTTTGCTTAAAGTTGTTTTGATTTCATTAATCATTTTTATATCTGGACCTATTAAAAGCATATCATCAACATATAGCAGCAAGAACACACAGTAATTGTCATGATGTTGAAGATAAAGACAGCAATCAAAAGCACTTCTTTTAAAACCAATGGAATGTACAAAATTATCAAAACGTTTGTACCATTGTCTGGGAGACTGTTTTAATCCATATAAAGATTTTTTCAGATAACACACAAAATTAGGATTATTTTTATCTTCAAACCCCTTAGGTTGAGTCATGTATATGTTTTCTTCTAGATCACCATGCAAAAAAGCTGTTTTGACATCCAATTGCTCAAGTTCCCAATTAAAATAAGCAACCAATGCTAACATAACCCTTATTGTGGTATACTTAACAACTGGAGAAAAAATTTCATGGTAATCTACTCCTTCTTTTTGTGTGAAACCCTTGGCTACCAACCTAGCCTTAAACTTTACTGGTTCAGCCCCACTTGCCCCTTCTTTTACTTTGAAAACCCATTTACAACCCACTAAGGATTTGTCTTTAGGCCTAGGGACTAATTCCCATGTTTGATTTTTATGAAGTGAATTCATTTCTTCTTTCATTGCACCAATCCATTCTTTAGCATTTTCACTTTTAATGGCTTCTTCATAAGTATTTGGCTCTTTATCTACTAAATCTTGATAGCTAGCATACCCAATGCTAAAATCAGTTTCCAATCTTTTAGGGAGTCTTTGTGGCCTTCTTTCCCTATCTCTTGCTAATTGATAGTCATTTAGGGAATCTGAAATTTCTGTTTCTTCTTCTAGATTACTCTCATTTTCATTAATCTGATTTTGTGCATTACTCTCCACCTCATTTGGGGTATTATGGATAAAAGTACTAACTTTCTCCACCTTACTTCTAGTGTTTTCTAGCTTGTTTTCATTTTCTAAATTTGAGTCTTCCTTAAGGCATGGCATTTCTGATTCATTAAAGGTGACATCCCTACTGATTATGACCTTTGCACCCTTTTGGCTTCTATCCCATAACCTATATCCCTTTACTCCTTCGGGATACCCTAGAAAGACACACTTTCTAGCTCTAGGTTCTAATTTGCCCTCATTTTGATGTATAAAGGCAACACAACCAAAGGTTTTTAAAACAGAATAATCTGCACACTTTCCATACCATTTCTCATAGGGTGTATCACCACCTAAAGCCGCTGAAGGTGTCAAATTAGTTAAATAACAAGCAGTCACTATAGCTTCTCCCCAAAATGATTTTGGCACACCTGACCCTACCATCATGCACCTAACTTTATCTAACAAAGTCCTATTCATTCTTTCGGCCACTCCATTTTGTTGTGGAGTGTAGGGTACAGTCCTATGCCTAGTTATGCCACTTTCAGCACATAAGTTTTCAAAATCAGAATTACAGAACTCTAGGCCATTATCGGTTCTTAAATATTTCAGTTTTCTCCCTGTTTGATTTTCAAATTGTATTTTCCATCTTTTAAATTTTGAAAAAGTATCTGATTTTTCTTTTAAAAGATATACCCATACACGCCTAGAGTAGTCATCTATTATAGATAGGAAATATCTATTTCCACCAAAGGTAGGATTAGATCCTGGTCCCCACAAATCTGCATGAACATACTCTAGGATTCTAGATGTTTTATGATTGCTAGAGGAGAAAGAGAGTCTATGGTGTTTACCTAGGACACAAAAGTCACAAAATGGCAGGTCTGACACTTGATCCTTGCCAAAAACACCCTTATCACTCAGATATTTGAGACCCTTTAAGCTAATGTGTACTAACCTATTGTGCCATTTTTGTGTGTGATCCATGTTAAGGGAGGCAACAGTGGGAGTTTTATTACTTAACACTTGTACATTAGTTAAATAAATTCCATTCCTCCTTACAGCTTTAAAAGCCCTAAGTGCACCCTTAAACATTTGGATCATACCATTTTTAATCTCACCTGTGAACCCCAATTTTTCTAGTTCCCCAACAGAAATTAGATTTCTACTCATTTGAGGGATATATCTAACTCCAGTTAATACTAGCACATAGCCATTTTCAAATTTAACAGTTATATCTCCTACACCAGCTACTTTGTATGCCACATTATCACAAGTAACAACATGCCCATTATCAGAATCATGTAAATGTGCAAACCAGTGTTTTCGAGATGTAACATGAAAAGAAGCACCAGAGTCTACAATCCACTCATGCAAATAGGAGTTCACAGACAAATTAATTTCAGGTGAATCAGAATTTACTAACATATAAACCTCACCAGACTCACCTTCAGAAGACACTACATTAGCCTCATTATTTTCCTTTTCCTTTTGTTTATTCTTTTCTATATAACAATCTTTTATATAGTGCCCAGGCTTTCCACAACCATAACATTTTCTTCCTTTCATTTTTCCTTGAGACTTAGACCTACTTCTACCCTTTTGCTTGCCATTCTTCTCATTCTTCTCAGAATTCCTAAACTGTGATCTACCCCTACCTCTTACCATATGAACTTCACCATTTCTTTTCTCATTTTTTAGTTCCATTTCTTTACTTCTAAGAGAATCAATAACAATTTCAGGTGACAAAGTATCTCTACCATATTTTATTGCACTTTTAACTTCTCTATAAGTTTCAGGTATGGAATTCAATAAAATAACGGCTTTGTACTCTTCAGACACTGTTTCACCACAATTTGTTATATCTTGAACCAATTTATTGAAAACATCTAGATTTTCATCTAAGTCCTTAGAGAATTCAATTTTGAAACTAAAAAATCGTTCAAGTAAGTAGAGTTTATTAGGAGTAGACTTCACAAGATATAGAGACTCAAGCTTTTCCCACAATTCTTTAGTTGTGTTTAATTTCCCTACCTTTCTTAAAACAAAATCTGAGAGATGTAAAATTATGGAAGTGTAAGCTAACTCATCCATTTCCTTTTGTTCTTCAGTTATATCAGAAATTTCAATTTCTTTTCCTTCTGTAGATGTACTAGGTTTAGCAAAACCAATTATAGCTTTTGAAACTTTCTGTTGTACTAAAATGCCTCTCATTTTTTGTTGCCATATTGAAAAATCACCTTTACCATTAAAAACACCTAGTTCAAAATGTTGTGTTGCCATTAGATGCACATGCACAGAGCAATAAACAAATAATGCAACAGATTGATTTTTCAGAATGCAATCAACAACTGAACAGTCAGGAAATAGCAATTTACTCAATTCCAAAATCAGCAAGTTCACAAAGAAATCACAATTCCAAAATCAGCAAGTTCACAAAGAAAATCAGCAAAGTAGATAATCCTATATCTAGCAGCACGTAATGGTTACCACCACAGGGTAACCCCCAATCCTAATGACCACCCCCACACGATGGTCTGCTACTTGCTGAAACAAAATTAGGGTTAGAAGAGTCTTACCAAACTGACCGGATTAACCGTCAGTAAATTAAGAGAAACAAACCACTGAGGTTGGGCTGATAGTCAAAAAAACCTCGCACGGTCGTTGGTGCTGCCACGCACCATTGCCTGGGCTGCACGCGCCGTCGGCCGCCGGTTGGCCCGAGCTACACAAGCCGGTCGCTGAGACTCACCTCAACGTCGAGAAGCCGACGAAGGGTCTCACGCGCCTTAGAACAACCGGAGTGAGGAGATCGAGTAGGATTTTCGAATCGGGTTAGGGTTTTGAAAAACCTTCCCCAGATTCGAACGCAACCAAGAGATCGATGATCTCTTAGTCTCCAAACTCGGCTCTGATACCAGTTTGTTGAGAACTTATAATCTCGCACGAAGCCAAAACACTTTCTATTAGTAGCGAACAAATCTAACCACAAGTAATAGCAATATAAAACAAGAACAGAAAGTATAAACTTCCCTTTAAATACAAACGAAAGGTTATTGCTTTATTCAAGGCTCAGATCTGTTTATCGTCACCTACAGCGAACCAACGAGAAGCTCTCCCAAATCCGAAATCCAATCGGCCCAGCTCGGTACCAGCACACAGCAAGAAGATCACACAGAGATGGTTTACATAAAGACCAAACGAGATCAGCTAAGTTTCTCTTAGTTTCCACACACTCGACCCATCGAAAACACACAGGTTTTATAGCCATCAAAGATAAAACCGAAACCAGCAAAAAATCCGTCAAAGGAGGATAAAGGAACCAGGGTTTCGAAGAGGATAAGAATGGCGAGATAGGAGGAGAAGATAAGCTAGGGTTTGGACGGAGTCGCAAACGGCCAGACAAGGAGAAAAAATAGGTCACAAAGATCAGAGACACATGCTTTATATACCTAGGAGTGAATGGCCGAGCTGGGCCGATTTTGTGTGGGCCTGAGCTGCTGGGCCGAAAAGCCCTGCCTCCTCAAAGGCCCTTTGGGCGCCTCTCTAAATTGGTGGCCTGCAAATTGGGATATCCACACAACAGTGGCCCTCATGAAAATATCATCACAGCCTTGGGAGTTTGGTATCACAAGCAACAATAGTATATTCATGTCATCTGTTAAAAGTAAAAGATGCGTGTGACATTTTTCAAAACACAGATAATTGATACTTTTTTAGCATATCTCAATGGTGCTTTGTGAAATTTACCCATCTAAAATTGGGGGATTCAACACAATTTCTATAAGCAACCAGAAATCATTAGAAGAGAAGAAAGAGACAGTTAATGGCTTTAATTTCTGAAGCAATATTTACATGAGACCTGATAGGAACCAAAGTTTTAACAAACAGAGTGACTTCCAGTTACAGGTAACAAGATATAATTATCTATATATGGTACAAGAAGAAGAAGAAGAAGGTCCAATAAGCAATAGCTGTATGCTACAAAACTAACTTGTAACCATTAAGTACGCTTTCAAGAAGCATGATGATGATGATGATGATGCTGCATACCCCGAAAGGGCTCGGGCTCGTGGCAAACTGCGATTATGTGCCCAAAGTTGGATGCAATCTACAATAAGGCAGTGGACATTGGATTGGCAAAGAAGTGCTCTCGCCAAATCAACTTTGATCTTCTGAAGTTGCTCCCAAGAAGGCGACCCAGGATCGCCGGGGGCTCCCCGGATGTATACTGATGCATCTTCCGCACACTGATATGATTGTCCAAAATCATCAATTTTAACAAAGTTCTGCATCCCTGGAGGAAACATCAATTCAGTAATTAGCACTCATTCACATTGTTCAAAGAAGAAGAAGAAGAAGATAGGAAACCATTAACATACATACAACTAAGCATGATCTGAAATGTAGAACACCCCTATAGAAATAGAATAATACGAAAACAGTGTCAGATGATTATGACAGATCGAAACATTTTGATACCATGTAAAGTTATGTGAAATGGAGGAATACTAGACATCTAATTACGATAATCTTAATTTGTAGCCATACTAAGGAAACGTAACATAATGCATGGGTACTAAACAGCTATACCCTTAATACCTATTTTAACGTAGTCAATGCAAGTAATCTGTTTATAGAGAGCCTACATGTCATAAACAACAGGTAGGAGGGACTAAACCAACAAGTCTTGGAACCAAGAATTTTCAAGTTTACTCCTGTTGACTACCCTTAATCAGAAAAAAATAACAACATACCTGAGGATTCAATGCATTCATCCTGTTGATGATATCATCCTGCAACAAGGAGAAGATACATTAAAATTCAGAACCAACATTGAAAACATTACACATTTAGGTGAAAACTAATTCTCTAAAGCATTAGTTCACAGCAATAAAATGTCTGTCTAAAAAGTGTCCTACAGTCAAGAAAAAAATGTCCGTGCTACTAACTTCTATTGATTTTTTCCCAAATTTTTGATTGATAGGTTTCAAAATACACTAAGGTAGGCTATGAACAAAAGAAATGAATTATACCTGTCCACCCTGAACAACATGGAGGCCCACTCCTAAAAATATTGAAACACAAACTAAGAGATACATTAAAAGAACAAGATAAAGCAGAGAATCTGACCCTAAAACTTAAGCATCCACGAATTTATCAATAACTAGCAACCAGGATTAGAAGGAAAGTTCTGGCTACACCAGAGTCAACTTCATATATACCATGAGCAATATGCAACCACTCTTACAACTTTGAAAAGAATAACTTACTCGTTTTAAATATTTAAGAGAACTTTTACAGAGCTACTGGAAGAATTCTATTTGGCATTAATTCTAGCACCATCAATACCTAAAAAGTAGTGTACTTCTTAAAATTCAAAACAATTTGCCCATATCAAATTGACTGTAACAGATTTGTCAATACCAGAAGATAACAGAAATAGCTAGAAGTTCTGACAAAATCTATAAATTCTTAAAAAATAATGTGTTATTCTCTTTTACCTCATAGTAACTGAAAGAAGGGAAACCAACCATATTGCATTAATACCTAAAAATTCTATATTGAGAAGTATTTACCTCCAACATTCCAGGATTTTGCATCAAAATACCAAGAATGCGGCGGACAAGTCCCTTGTAAACAATATTGTTGATTGTACCATCCCCATTTACCCACGGCAATACTGGTGTACACATGTCTAAATCACTAGAATGGAATTCAAAAGTTGCACTCTTGTGATCACATCCCAGTGATATCAGATTTGCCTGCTCGTGTTCAACTCTTTTGTTTCCTTGGAATTCACAAGAGGGTTCAGGAACCTCTTCAGGACGATTTAGAATGGTGATCTTGTGCACTTCCTCAGCATTCATGCTCAAGTCATTTGGGGTTGTAGCACCAACATCTTCATGATTGTCCGACCCATGATTCAAGTGCCTATCATTACTTTTGAAATTTGTACATGATTTCACCTCCAGATCATGATTATGAGGGGTGATTGAGGTCAAGAAATACTTTGAACGGTATAAGGAATCAACAACATGGACAGAGTTATAAGCATTGACCTGTATTAAAAGCACAAATAGATTAAAATCATGTCCAGATGCTTAACGCATCATATTCTCAAAATTCATTAAATAAATAACGATCCATATCAGTTTAATACAAGTATTAAACTGATATGGTCAACATCATTTCCTAGATTAGTCAAGTCATATGGTCCAATCTACCAAAAGTTTCACCAGCTGGGCTAAAAATGTTTTCTTGCGAACTAATTTGTCTTCAGCATAACAAGACAACCTATACATTTGACTTCAGAACACCCTTCTACATGGGCACTGAATGAGGTAAACTACTAACCCACGTGCAGTGTAGCACAGTATCACAAACCATAATGACAGGCTATAGATCTAGATATTCACCAGGAAAAAAAAAATCCTTCACAATTATTTAAAAGAAAGGTATTAACCAACCTTTAAAGCCCTCCCAAAAGCTTCAAGTACATCAACAATAAGTTCTGGCATATGTTCCCCTGAAAACAAACACCAACACATAATCAACATGATGAACTCGTGATACCGAGAAGAAATTACCCAGTGTTGAAAGGAAACACACAGCGCTGAGGCACACGCAGAATGTCAAACTTTGCATACCTTGTGGGTTCATGACCTGGGAGACTTCCTCCATGCTCAAACCTTGGTCTCCTGCTTTCTGAATGGCTAAGTAAACATCTCTAAAAAGCTCAGGACAAAAGGGACTGGCCTGTTGTTCGTGACTAGGCAAAGATATCAAATTTTCAGCATAGCTTGCCATAGTTTCCCACTCTGACTTATTGGTAACAGTTGTCAGAATGCTGCTCCCCTCATTATGGGCTTGCTTGATATGGCAATATGAAAATGTAGCACCGTCAACATTTATACTTGAAGATGTGTTGACTTTATCATTTTTGCTAAAAGTAGGTGTGCCATTATGGATATCTCCATCTTTGAACAAATCTATAGCATCAAGCATTGAAAGTGTGGTACGAGTTACACATAACCTAATACCAGGAAAGCCTTTTTCTCGGCGAGAAATAATTTCACCTTCTCCTGCCACTGAAAGTTTCATCTTTTTGACCATATCAGGACTGCATGCCTGGCAATAATCAGATTTGCGTTTCAATGATCTAGAGTCCTCAACCTCTCCCACACCCTCATCTGGCAAGTATGCTGAAATTATCAACTCCCCAGAAAAAATTAGAGCACACAAACAGAAAATGTCTCCACATTGCAAATCTGCAGTGAGATCAATCCCCTCTTCGATGAGATCTTTTTCTTTTTCTTGGAGCCAACTAGCAAACTTGGCAGCCTTTTTTCCTGTGTTAATTGGAAATGGAGATGATGAAATATTATGCAGGAACTGTTGAGAAAGTGCAAACGGATTGCCTCCACTGCCCCCAACCTGCCAAAGATACAGAGTATAAACTTACAAGAGCAACAAACATGCAAAAGCACTTACATAAATAAAAAAAAAAAAAGAGGCTTATTTGAACATTTATTAAAACAAGTATGTAAGGGGTAACTGGGGCCTTGTTTACATCCCTAGTAGCAACCCTTTTCTGTTCTTTCTGGACTGTAATTGGTACAATTTTTTGTTTCTTCAATTGAATCTCAATTGGTGAAAAAATGTGATTTCATACTCATACATGGGAAGAATGATTTCAACTGGGATATATGTCCTTGAAACCCTAGCTATAATAATAAGTCATATTTATAAAATGCAATCACATAATGAACATTAGTCAAATTACATAATGTATGATTACAACTTGGATATTGTTAGTTTATTGATTTTATTTTATTATTTTTTTTTTCGAGGCAAATACATGATGTATGAACCACATAATTCTAAATAAAGCAATCAAATTACATGATCTATTAGAACTGAGAAAGGTGAAAACTAAAAGGTAAACAGAAATATAAATTTTATTTTCTGCATACACATTTCTCTATTCAAATTTTGAGAATTCAGGTAGTCCAAAGAGCCAAATGCACACCCCATCAGAAATCCAGCTGTAAATCCCAGAATTCAAGGAGAAAGTTTACCATAATTCTCTTCTCTCTAAGGTAGTTAAAGGCAGCAAAAAGATCATGCTCAGAATAACGCCTTAATGTTTTTGTAAGCATAGTCAGCACCTCTAGAGCTGTTGAGGTGCTCAGGAAAACAAGCTTAAATAGCTCTGCAGCATTGGAAATAGCTAAGGATTCGTGTGCCCCTCTACCAATACTGATTCCTCCTTTCAAAAGCTTAATATACTTTGGAGGAAGGTGATGACAACTCAATCTCTTAGGATGACCATTATTCCCACCACCATGGTTGTGAATTTCCTCATTAGGTGTGAGAGAGGTTAGTTCAGTTTCCAAGGGAGCCTGCACATAGAAAGGATAAACAAAATGTAAAAGTTAAAATATAAATAGCTGGCTGGATTCCAATAAATGCTAGAATGCATGATTGATGCATCAGCATGTAACTACAGCCACGCTATAGACAGACACTGCCATCAATCGAGCAGGATTATAACCATTATCAGACAGACACCTTCAAGTGTATGGTCTACCATAATCAATAACATATAGTGAAGGTAAAGAGGTTTATCCTATAAATAAAACCATGAGAGAGAGAGAGAGAGAGAGGGATTTTGCTAAAGAAATCTAGAAATTTCCAAAAATCATCCCTCATATAAAACAAAATGAACAAATCAGTCAAAGTTAATGCTTTAACTGTTCTTCACCAAGCAATAAGGTTGTGAATCAAAGCTCCTGCACCCAAGTTGTAAGGAAAATAAACAATTGAATCTATGGTTCAACTGTAAAAGAAATTGCAACTTACATGTCTTTTAGCACCTATTCTCAGATCTGACTGTCGCTCCACAACAGAACCATCTCTTCTAGAAGAATCTAACTTAGACATCCTTTTGTATTGGAGAACTTCCTCAAGGGCAATCCTTACATTTTTGTCATCAAAATTATCCCAATTTCCCTCAAAGCCCAACTCCTCATTACGTTCAACATTATCAGGTGTCCTGTGGCAATCTTTCCTAAGAAATGAATCCCGAACTATGATGCTGCAGCCAGTACTATTTGATGATCTACTTCCCAGTTTATCCAAGTGTTTCACATATCGCTCTCCAAGCACGTTACAGAGTCTCATTACAGCTTTTCTAAACTTCAAATCACTGTTCAGCAATGCCATTCTTCTTTTGCAGGCATCAGGAGGTGCTGGAAGATCTGGAAGTGAAGACCAATCTGTACGGTGAAAGTTTGCACCAAGAGCAGCACGGTGTCTTACATATTCTATCACCAGTTGCCTGAGGGAAAAATTAATTTATGTGAAAAATGGAGCTAAAAGCATTGTACAAAGAATGCAGATATTAAGTAACAGAGGTTGAACCATATAAAAGAAAAAAAAAAACACAAAAAGTGAAGTAATCATGCAAGAAAGGAATGGTAAATTTAATGCTCTTTTGGTCTTCCCACATCTCCAACCAAAAGATAATATAATAATAAAAAAAGGAGTCAATTAAAACAAACTAAAAACAAAAGTAAGAAATAGGACAAGAACAGGTTAAGAACTGGCATGGGAAAAGAACCGTCAAACCATTATTGTACATGAAATATCCTACAGAACAAGATAAAGGACACCTCATCTCTATCCCTACTAATGTTATCACTTCTTACAAGAGTAAATTACTCACCAAAAAAAAAAGTATGCTCAACTTTTACCCTTTTTTTCAATTTTGGACCGAAGATTTAATTTTATCAATAGTAGCATCCACTTTAATCTTGTTCTTAGTTTGGACCGAACTTTCAATTTTATCAATAATAGCATCAAATTTTGATTTTGTCTCAATTTTGGGACTGCCATTTTCTCCTGATAATAGAAACTATTAGATGTTGACATGGAATGCAAAGTTAGATTAGTTGACTGCCACCTCAGATTAAAAATGCTGATGTGGCTAAATAAATACTAAATGCATATAAATACATTTTTAACACAAAATATAAACAAAATAAATATGTAAACTATATATAAATTAAAAAAATACACGGGTGGCATCATCCTACTGGCAGAAACCCCCATCACCAATGGGATGGCCAGCCAGCTGCCGCTGGTGTATTATTTTTAATTTATACACGTTTAGTTTATATTTTTCATTAAAAATATATTTATTTAGGCCACATAAGTAATTTTAATCTAACATGGCAGCCAAGCTAATCTAACTTTACATGCCAGATCAGGATTTAATAGTTTTTATTAATGCAAGAAAAAGACAGTCCAAAATTGAACCAAAATTAAAGTTGCTATTGTTGATAAAGTTAAAATTTTGGGCCATAATTGAAACAAAATTAAAATTGGATGTTACTATTGATAAAACTAAACATTTGGTCCAAAATTCAAATAATGGTAAAAGTTGGGTATTTTTTTGGTAATATACCCCTTCTCATAAATTGTTATTCCTGTCTAATCATGGAAATCATAATTTCCTTCTGTTTACCTTTCTGCCTTTTCTGTCCATGAAAACTTTCTTTTACATGTTGGCTTCATTCCTGAAAGGGCATACTCATGAATAAAAGAGTGATGCTCTGATTCTCCATTTGGCTCTGGCTCCTGTATTGGCTCCATGGGAACTTCATCTTGACATGTATCTACATGACTGTCCTGCTCCCCTGAACAAGTTACAAAGGAACTTTGTTCTTCTGTAAACTGACTATCAATACTAGATAACCCATGGATCCTCGTACCACTAGAGTGCTCATCTATAGTGCCAACTTTTGCATGCTTTGATGATCTTCCCTCAGAAGATTGTTTTCTTTTCCGCAAAGATGAAACACGTCTCTTGTTTACTGGCTGAAACTCCTCCCCATCAACATTTAGGGATCCCTGAAACTTTGAAAGTCGCTGTTGTCGCTTATCATAATAGACACGAAGTACCTGCAAGTGGCATTTTCTTTCTTAAAAAATCTAATGGAGAAAATGTTAGTCAAACAACTGATATGCAGATGATTCTACTAAGCAGAGTGCTATGGTGAAATAATGTAATAGAGTTGCAACTTCATCTTACAAGGGCTTAATCATAGCAATTTAGATTATCACAGAAAATGACGAAAATAGTTGGTTTTATAAACCAAATGCGCACACGGTTACTAATTTATAAAGATCTCAACTTGCAAAAGGGAAAAAGATGTATAAAAAGAAACTAAGAGTAAAATACAAAAACTACAGGGGTACAAGAAAGATGCCAAGACACAAACGAAAATATTTCACATTTATGAATTCTATCAATACTTTAGCTCAAAGGGGACAGATATTTTACAGATTTATTCTTTATGACAGTCCTTTCAAATTTATTGTTCCTCTTGACTTCAATCTAAAGTTGACTCTTGAAGGTAAAGGACATTAAAAATATAAATAGTGTGTCTTCATTATAAAGCAAGAGAAATCCATTGGTATCATAGGCTAGCCCTTTTAAAGGGTTTTATATCTTGATAACTGACTGTCCAAATCAACCCATCTGGATGACCTTAAACATCTTGATTTATTGAAGCCAAATCACCTACTCCATATGAAAAGAAATATTAAAAGCAAGGGAAGTTTGCTACTGTTTGTATTTGAACCATCAGTGGGTTCTAAAGCATCTAAACCTATAAATAAAACTGATACAAAATCCAGTTTCAACATGGAAAGTTAAAGGGAAAATATTGTCATGGCATGATGCCTTGGGAGATGTCCAACCATCAATTGATCAACAAAAAAGAAAATCTCATTGTCATTTAGTGACGTCGATCAAATTATTTAAAGAAAAGTACACACACATTATTTATCCATCCTAACCCAATGACCCAAGATCCACTTTGGGTTAACCAGACCTGACAAGAGTTCATGTTTGTTTGTGTTTCAAACCCTTGAGTTTCTGGATTAATAGAGAACTTCTCAAGGGTTTTAGAGAACTACAGAAAGACCTACAATTTTTAAGGAATATCTAGAAAAATCCCTATAGTTGGGAAAATTACAGAAAATACTCAAAAACTCCAAAAATTATAGAAAACCCAAAGATATATTTCAGAGAATTTAATGACATGAAACTGTTCTATGATTGCTCTGGTTAAGGATATTTGTGGATTATTTCTGCATCAAAATCAGGTGTGTGGTTATTTCTATGATAGAATATGTTTTGAAAAATATTCCTATGCATGATTGAAAAGTGTTTTGACATGATGTAAATGTTCTCAATTTTGTTACTTTACATATATGTATGATCTGATGATTGGAAACATGAAAAGTTTTACTAGTGGTGTGACCATGTTAGCGTATGCTTATAAAATGTTATGGGACCATTGGAGATATTCTGGAAATGGCATTGGGTCTCCTTGTACATTGGTACTCCAGGAAAGGTACTGGATCACCTTGTAGCATTAGTAGTCTCCAAGAAAGGTATTGGGTCCTGTTGTGCTTCGAGGGATCTAGGGCTATACTGCCCATTGAGATCAGTGTTTTAAAAAAAAAGGCTTTAAGCGCAAAGCATACAGCATGTTTAGAGCTTTTTTATGTGAAGCTCAGTGACTTTAGCTGAGCGTGATTATACCGTGCAAAACTTGTGCCTTTACTTGAGCTTCGAAGAGCTACAAAATGTGCTTTTAATATAAATGGTTGGATTTTTTTAATTTTTGTTATGGTGTGGCTGCTTGTATGGAATCCTTATCCAAAAAAACTGTTATCTTAAAAATACCTGATAAAATCAGATATAGTTAAAAAAAGAAAAAAAAAAAGAGACTGCAGATTCTCAAAAAAGCCTAGACTTCTGATGGGAGATGAAGAGATGAAGGGTTCGGCCTTTTTCAGCTTTTCGATGAAGAGTTCAACATATTGAAAAGAGTTCAACATATTCAATGCACACTTGTAAACAGGTATGAAAAATAAGTGAGAAATGCTATCTCATCTTTTGTGAGATTTTCAGCCTTCATTCTTATTTAGTTTTCATTTTAATGGTTGCTTTTTAAATGGTTTAAATTTTGTAGGCTTATATAATCAATACTCTTTATTTCATTTATGCACGCTTCACTTCGCTTGAGTGTGCACTTCATGCTTAAGCTTCATAGGCCTTTTGTGCTTAAGTGTTCTTAGCACTTTTGAAAATATTGATTGAGATATATTGTGATGATGAATTGATTATGGATTATCATGGTTCCCTTGGTTAATTGGTATTGTTAGAATTATTAGTATATATTATAATTATTATATGTGAGTGTTTTATTTTGTAATTAGATTAAGCTCATAGATTTAAGGCCCATTATACTTATTATAAATAACAAGTTAAGAGAGACTAGTCTCTTAAGTTTTTTCTTATAATTATTTTCTCATATAGTATCAGAGCCACCGATGAGAAAAAAACCCTAGCCGTCGCTGTGTATTTTTTTTTCCAGCGACCAAAACCCTACTCGTCAAACCCAAACATCATTGCCCAATACTAGAACCTCATTGTCCGACCACCATTGGATCACACCGCCACCACCATTGCGATCGCCGCCCCTAGATCGGCCAACTGCCGTAGGCTTGCTGCCACCAGACCACCCACGAGCAGTCGTCGCTTGCTGCCATCGGACCACCCACGCGCAGTCGTCGCTTGCTGCCTCCGTCTCCAAGCACCGGCGCGTGACAACATGTCCACCGGCCAACTTTTTCCGACTTCTCTAGATCTGATCGTCGGCGACCCCTCAAGCCACTCCTGGTGTCGAAACCCTCGCCATGTCTGATTTCAGTGACGTCGTTTTTGCCAGTGCTATTCTCGCTCCAGCACCTGTTACCACCAGGAAAGACTCCCGTTGGTTGTCATTGGGTATTCACTCCCAAAGTGGGTCCTGATGGCCAGGTAGAACATCGTAAGGCCCGCTTGGTTGCCAAAGGCTTTATACAGATCTATGGGCTAGATTACAGCAATATTTTCTCTCTTGTTGCGAAAATGGCTTCTGTTCGCCTCTTTCTCTCTCTGGCTACTACGTATCATTGGTCACTCTATCAGCTTGATATTAAAAATGCTTTTCTTCATGGTGATTTGCAAAAAAATGCATATATGGAGCAAGCACCTAGTTTTGTTGCTCAGGGAGAGTCCAATGTAATCTGCAAACTCAAGAAGTCTCTCTATGATTTGAAACGATCTCCACGAGCGTGGTTTGACAAGTTCAGCACTGTGGTTCAAGCCTTTGGTCTCACTCGAAGTGAGGCTGATCATTTGGTTTTCTATCGCCATTCTTCTTCCTTATGTATCTACCTTGTTGTTTATGTAAAGAGTGATCGGGTTGGAATACAAAAACTAAAGGAACATCTCCATCAGCACTTTCAGACGAAAGACCAGGCTGACTTCGGTATTTCTTGGGTATTGAAGTTGTTTAATCAGGAGATGGTATCTCAATTTCTCAGATGAAGTATGCACTTGACATCTTAGAAGAAACTGGTATGGTGAATTGCAAACCAATTGACACCCCAATGGATCCGAACATCTGACTCTTGCCGAGACAGGGGGAGCTTTATTTAAACCCTGGAAGGTATAGGAGACTGGTAGGCAAATTGAACTATCTCACAATCACTCGTCCTGACATTGTTTTTGCTGTGAGTGTAGTTAGTTAGTTCCTTAGTTCTCCATGTGATTCTCACTGGGATACTGTTATTCGAATTCTGAGATATATCAAAAGAGCGTCAGGTAAAAGACTACTCTATGAGGATAAGGGACACGTAGATATTTGTTGTCATGCAGATGCAGATTGAGCAAGATCTCCTTCTGATTGTCGATCAACTTCTGGGTATTATGTTCTTGTTGGAGAAAATCTAGTTTCTTGGAAAAGTAAGAAACATAATGTAATAGCTAGATTTAATGCAGAGGCAGAGTATCGGGCTATGGCTAATGCAACTTGTGAGCTCATCTGGCTTAAGCAACTTCTGCAGGAACTCAAGTTTTGTGAAGTGTCTCCTATGAAGCTTATTTGTGATAATTAGGCTGCTTTACACATTGCTTCCAATCCAATGTTCCATGAGTGGACTAAGCATATTGAAATCGACTGTCACTTTGTTAGAAAAAAGCTGGTTGAATGTGTTATTGTTATAGAGTTTGTTAACTCCAATAATAAACTTGAAGATGTCTTCACTTAGTCTCTAAAGGGTGCTCGAGTGGAATATATTTGTAACAAGCTTGGTGCATATGATATCTATGCTCCAGCTTGAGGAGGAGTGTTAGAATTATTAATATATATTATAATTATTATATGTGTGAGTTTTATTTTGTAATTTGATTAAACCCATAGGTTTAAGACTCATTATACTAATTATAAACTACAAGCTAAGAGAGGCTAGTCTCTTAAGTTTTTTCTCATAATTATTTTCTCACGAGTATTTTATACACCATGGAAATTTGATAGCTACACCATGTGATACGATTTGATTATTTTGTTCATACATGTTAATATATCGAGAATATTTGAGAATATTTGGAATTGAAATATATTTTTATTGCACATTTATGAAATCCATTATTTTTTATATTGATCTATTATATGGGGTAACCCTCACTGGGCTTTAAGCTGACCCCTCACCCTAACATTTTTCAGGCGAGTAACATTAGTAGGATTAGACTTGGACTTGAATTGGGGGACATGGGTGGACTCAGTTTATGGATATTTTATTTTCTGTTATTTCAGTCATGTAAACTTAAGGATATTACATACTATTGTTTTAGTTCATTTCTTTTGTAGACTTTGGATGATTTCAATAGTATTAAGATGGATGAATTTTAGGCTTGTAAAACAAACGTTTGTCTTTGCCATACTTCTTAGTTATCGAATGACCAGACAGGTTGTGGACAGCAGAAAGTTTGGCAAAGAAGAGTGCTCTATTCATCGATGGTTATCATTCTAGCAATTGAAGAAGAAGAAGGCAGAAGAGATTGTTCCTGTGATTGGAGAAGGAAGGAAGGCGAGAGATTGCTCCGATTTTCAGGTGAAACAATGCCAAAACATTGCATTTTACCAATACAATATGATAATAGCCAGTGATCAGCCCAGTCTGGTTCTTCTGGTTACTGGTCCAACCACAGGTTCTCTCATGAACCAGCCAATTCTTACTCTGCCCAACTTAATCAATGAAGACCGGCTGGTGGCCCAGTTGCCAACTGAATCAGTCAAACCAGTCTGGTCCTAAAAACACTAGAATTTACTAAAAATGAAAGGAATTTTCTTGTGATAGAATTTTATTGTTTAAGAACTTGTGCTTTGTCATGAGCCAAGGAATAATAGAAGGGTATTATTGTAATAGGGTAGAATAGTTTGTTAGGGATATTTTAGCAAGTGGTTAGAAGCACATGGGAGCATGTGCTAGGCTGTTAGAAGGCAAATATGCCTATAAAAGATTGTTGTAATGGTTTGTTTCATTATCCAAGAAATTAATGAATTGAAATATATTTTTCTCCTCTTCCAAATTCTCTCCCCTTTCTTGATCTTCATCTCCCTATTTTTTCTGTTCTCTAATCTCCCTAACACTTCTTCTAATCTCTCCCTCATTCTTCCCATTTCCTACTTAATTCCCTTCCGTTCTTGACTTAACTGAATCGGATTCTTCCGATTCCCAAACTGATCCTAGGTTAAGCCCTAGGATCATGACAATTGGTATCAGAGCCGTCGTTCTTCGGCTGTGGTTTGTGCAATTTTGGTAGTCGATTCTCGGCGGAATTGATTGAGCAGAGGAGCTGGTCGTTTCTGGAAGCTAATCGTAGAGCGGAGAATTTCAAAAGTGAAGCAAGCCAGCGATTAACGAAAGCTGGAGTTGGAGTTGCGAGCTGGTTTAAAAGTTGCGCATCTTGTCCAATGAATTCAAATAGCAGTGTCGGGAGTGAGTTAGGTTGTTGGTCCATAGCGATCAGTTGCAGTGAGTGCCACTGGAAGGAGGTTTAGGCGATAATCACAATTCGTAGTTGAAAAGACGAGGCAGGGGCGACGCAGACGAGGAAGGTGTCACGACCATTATCAAACACAACCAGTGTGTAGGCAGTATCAGAGGAAGGATTCAAGGGGAGTCCACCAGTCCAGCGAACTTTCTTGGCCGTGACGGAATCTGGGATTTCGGTTATTGCAGACGTGGTTCAGGGAGGCGACCACAAGGCATTCTGTGATCCAAAAGCAGATCGAAGTGGGTGAGCATCTCTCAAATTAAATTTCGAAGGAGAGTTAGTGTCCTCCAGCCGTGGTCGGTGATTGGGTGAGAAGGATTCGGCCGGAGAAGATTGTTGAATCTGCAGCAATCGCGAGCAGAGTCGATTCTGGCTAGCGACAGCAGAGACGGTGGTGTTGGCCGGTAGCTGCATGGCTGTGGTTTCAATTTGAGAAGACTAGAAGGCGATCATGGCTGTTGCTCCTTAGCAGCGGATCTAGGCCACTGTCCAGCTTCCGAGTCCTCTTATTGCCGCTGAAGTCTGTGGGGGTCTCGGCTAAGAAGTCCAGCAACTTCAGTATCCAATCCCAGCAAAACTCGTAGCAGTTGGGCGTGGAGTTTTGAAGGCAGTCCTAAGTCGGTGATCCTCAGCCATTGAGTTGCGGAAGCATGACAGAGTAGCTTTGTCTAGGGTGCAGTCCGATCGATTATTGGCTGTATTTGGAATCTGATAGCAACTTCGAGGATGTACAGAGCTCCTGTTTATTGGCCTTCGGCTTGTCCGGCTCGTGAGATTTCTGCCATGACGGACAGTGCACAAATGAGACCAATGGAGTCTCAATTGCAGCAAAAGGAAGCCGCATTTCCAATGGGCTATCCTGCTCGTGAGACCAGAGGAAGTAGCGCGCACACGTTATGTTTGGAACCTCAACTGCAGGAAAAGAATGCTGCGTTTTCATTCAACAGAAGTCATGAGGAGTTTGGGTCGAATCAGGGGGCACGGGAACAATCATTAGACCCTTGTGGTAGCAAAACGTGCGAGGAATTTGGTTGTATGATACAAGAGCAGTTGCAGCAGTTTGCAAGAATACTGGCCAAGAAGTATCACTATAGTTTTCCCGCTAAATTCTTTGAGAAACCAAGAAGAAACGTTTCCGATGGCCAGCCAGAAAGTTCCCACCAGAAGATGATTGATTCAAACAAGCAAGGATTGAATTTTTGTAACAGAAGATTATTGGAGAAAGAAGCTATGGAGAGCAAGCTTCTGAAATATTCTGGTGAGCAAAAAGAAGAAGGTGTTGCTGGAGTGGAGGAGAAAAATGCTAAGAGTGAGCTCCGGGAATATTCCGAGGAACAGAAAGAAGATGTCGCTGAATTATCGACAGGGGCAGATGGTTTGTTTGTTGGAAAACCTCCATATGAGGACATTGAGGGTCTGGATTTCTTGGTATTGGAGCAGCCGGAATTGACAATTTCGAGTGGTCACGTTGAAAGGAAGACGATTATTGAGCTACATTCACATCTTCGAGTAGAAATTAAGTCAACTAATGATCCATTCAAGATTGAATCCACCTTTCCTCTGCCTCTTTCAAATTTCTTTCAGGTGAGGGACTTGCTTAGGGACAAACATCTTCTGCAGCTTGGGTCTCCTATTTCATCAAGCACTCACAGATTTAAACTTGAAATCATTGAGGCCAATCAGGTTGCTTCTAATGCAGCTCTAAGCCAAATTATGTTTGGGATGGACCTTGCAAACTTAAGAACAAAGAAGAAGAGGCCTAGGAGGAGAAAGAAGGAAAGAGGAATGAAGCAAATAGAAAAGGTTGGAATTGGATGAAGAAAGAACAGCTCAATGATAATAAGTTTCTTGGGAACAAGAAACATTTTAAGGCGGAGGGAATTGTCATGAGCCAAGGAATAATAGAAGGGTATTATTGTAATAGGGTAGAATAGTTTGTTAGGAATATTTTAGCAAGTGGTTAGAAGCACATGGGAGCATGTGCTAGGCTGTTAGAAGGCAAATATGCCTATAAAAGATTGTTGTAATGGTTTGTTTCATTATCCAAGAAATTAATGAATTGAAATATATTTTTCTCCTCTTCCAAATTCTCTCCCCTTTCTTGATCTTCATCTCCCTATTTTTTCTGTTCTCTAATCTCCCTAACACTTCTTCTAATCTCTCCCTCATTCTTCCCATTTCCTCCTTAATTCCCTTCCGTTCTTGACTTAACTGAATCGGATTCTTCCGATTCCCAAACTGATCCTAGGTTAAGCCCTAGGATCATGACATGCTTATTGTTTGTCATGATTCCATCATGGTATATGTTGTCTATTCACAACATTTCGACTCATTAGAGTTATATATATATATATATATATATATATTTGCCAGATCACGGTTAAGCTGTGGAACTGACGTATTAGACAGTTTAACTTCAGTTCAATTCAGCTTAGCTTAGTTAGTTCAATTTGTAGGCCCCATGTTAGTTCTTATGGGCATTAGTTATTTTTGATGATATTCTTAGTAGTTTACTCCGGTTATGACATGCCCTCTATGTACCTTTTAATTAAACCATTATTACTTGTCGAAGGAATGCCAATTTCTGATAATCCCGTTACTACCAAACCATAGATAAAGAAATGCTTGGTTTTTCCTTTTTGTGGCAGCATCAGGTTAGTGGGGAATACATGTAAATCCCCAAGTAACCAATGATTCCATATAAGTACCATATAAAGTTAAATAAAGCATTCTGGCTCAATGTAAACCAGTTTTCTGGACATACTCAGCATTCATATCTCATGTTCTGCTTAGTCCCTCTACTTAGGTAAAAAAGAAACCTAAAGTTCACATTTCAGTTTTTCTTATGGGCTTGGCAACAACTTTCATTGGCATCAGTTATCCAAGAGTCGATTAAAATTGCAAATATTTTATGGTGACCAAATGATCACCCTTCAAACCAACTCTCCCAAGACAACCCACAGATATTGAGCCTATCCAATTAAGCAGAATCTAATATGGTAGGTAAACTCCAGGAGCTAATAACCTGACTGCTGCCATGGATCATGTGAAAATAATTACTGCAACAGATACTAATACCTGTTGAAAGGCTAATTTGGTTTCACAAAACAGAAATATGTAGCAACTAACCTGCTCTAATGTCAAATTAAGATCCTTTGCAATCTTCTCGCAATCTTTAAAAGAAAATTTCTTATTTGGGTCATCACTGAAAACACGCTTGAGAAGCTCAGCACGCTGTTCTGCTGTCATAACCCGGACTGAGGCCCATGATCGGGAAAGAAATACCTGAGCAAAGAATTTCCAGAGTTTTCAACCTTAAAGCAAAAGTAAAAAAATATCAAGGGACAAGAGGGGAAAGTAACTGACAACTAATTATTTCAAACATATACGGTCCTATAACACCACCATACAACAGAATTTATAGCCTTATCATTTCATTCCATGCATGGTCTAATTTAAGGTGTTTTAGAGCTACCAACTACACAAGGTCAAGGCCACACATGCACCAACAGAATAATGTTATGAGATATGCCTGCCAGTAACAAAATAAATAGGAAGCCCAAATAAGAAGTAACTCACTACACCTCATGAACTGCAGAACCAGGGAATGCATGTAAAGCAGCTCTCGAATCGGCAGCAGCATAACTATACTCTAAGGTATTCCAGTATTCATCAACAGCATTCCTGCTTGTAAGAATAAAATCATGTCTAATTTGAGGGCGAAGATCAAAAGGGATGACACCAGAAGATGGCACAATTATTGCGATAGGTTCCTCAACATAAGGTCTAAGTTCCAGTGCATATGCGAGAGTAGCATGTGAAACATTGATTATATCTTCTGAATGTCCATCTCTTACAAGCCGAATCAACTGCCATAGAATACCCAACTAATCAGGAACATATAATACTGATACATAAAATAATAACACAGGCAACTATGTATAACATTCACGCAGAAAAGTGAGAAGCCTACTCCAAAAATGGGAACACACCCATGCAAAATAAGTACATTGACACACATTTTTATATAAGAAAGATGGAAAAAACAGAAATTTGTAGAATAACACAAATCCATTAGTGTAAGTCTGTGTCTATATATAAGCAAGATGGACAGGACTAGGTTTCCTTGAGAAAACAAGCTGTCTGCAGAAGACAATCAAGAGTTCTAGAGAAGAAAATATTAAACCAGAAAAACAAGTATGAAAATATACCTCCTCTGTTTTTTCTTAATTAATCTGGCATCCTGTTTATGTGAATGATAATGAATGCATAACCAAAACCTTATAGTAAACATAAAATAAATAATAAAAATTAAATAAAGCCTCGGCCTTTTTTTAAAGAAATAGGAAGTATGCCTCAATTTGTTAATTATCCTACTATCACGACCCAATCCCACATCAATAGTCTGTTAGAGAGGTTTTGCATATATTATTTGGTCCTAAGAACCCATAAGTAACCTTCAACTAGCACTTTTAGGTGAGGACTTGTGGCATTACAAAGTGGTATCAGAACCAACCTAGGACCACTACCGTGTGAGTGTCGATTAGGAAATGGTTACGAGACTGATTTAGATCAGATTCAGGTATGGATTTCTAACCTTAGTTGCTCCCTTAATTAGTCATGCAACTCCAAATCCTTTTAGGTGATACACATGACAATGAAAAAATTGATCAACCATAGAGAGTGGGTATGCTGAGAGAATTAACTACAACTATAAATATCTATAGCTCTACAACTATAAATATCTATAGCTGTCAATAAATCTTACACCTTTAGACGGCGTAAAATGTCAATAATGCATGACAACCTTCCAGTTGCTCGGGTATCCATCAGATGTTTGTATTCCTGTTCAGAAAGATTAGAAAGACACAAACCGCTCCTACATTTCTCAATCATATCTTCAAATTTTTTAGTAGACCCTACAACTTGCAAGAACAGCTCAAGTGGCATGGCCTTAATAGCTGCATCAAGTGAAAAAAGTTTGCAAGTGCTGTGAGGATTCTTCAGGTCATATCCATGTTTACCGGATGATAAAGCACCGTCCCAACCAGCAGAACTACTGAGATGGCTCCACAGATGGATATGGAGTAGCTTTGTACGAACCATCTTTGCCAATACAAATCCATTAGCACGCATGGCCTCTGACTTTTCAGCTTGGACATCTAATTTTTCACTTTTAAAGATTCTCTGAACACCATCCAGGACAGGAACTGATTCACATTTCTTCAATCGAGATGAACCTTCAGCACGGACTTCAAAGTCAAAAGACCTTAGTCTCTCATGAATTTGGCCTAATAATTCAGGGGATACGTCAATAGATGGTTGCAGAACCACCTCTGTTGTACGATTGCGGCCACAGTTTGAAACAACAGGGACACTAACCCGAATGCATTTACAATATCCTTCCTGCTGAAGTTTATTCAGAGTACGGTCTAGTGTCTTTCTGTCCATCGTTGTCTGCTTGTCCTTCCCCAGTCTCTCAAGCTCCCTACGTAACTCAGCTCTTACAATAAACTTTTCCTCCTTCTCAAAGAGAAACAAAAAACATATGAGAGGTTATGTGATCACAATATTAGAGAAAAGAGAGAGAGTGGATAATGAGTAAACCTGTAATCTTTGAAGGACCCACTGCTCCCTTTGGGCGCTAGCTGCAGTCAAATTGAGGCAGGGATAAATTGGATATGATCGTTGTTTAGGGGGGATTGACAAGGGAAGGGATGAAGTTTCAAGCGCAGCAACATTTGTTACACCTGCTGTACTCACAGTACAAAGTTCTGCACAAGAAACAACAGCGATTAGCTTGCACGTCCTTTTCTTTTATAAAGATTTGCGTTCTTTGTAGAAAGCATGGAAACATTGAACTCACCACGTCCAGCAGAACCACAAGAAAGTTCTGGTTCAACTAAATTCTCTTCAGATGTACCAATGTCTCTAACTTCAGCTTTAGAAGTCCAAAGATCTGACTCCGGAATGGCTTGAGCCAACTCCCCTGCAGATGGATTAGAAGCAGCATCTCCTTTCAAGACAATTTCTTGATTACCAAAAACACTATTGGGTGTGGCAGGACTTAAATTTCTAGATGTCCAAACTCGATAAGCCACGCCTTTGTTATGGCTTTCTGCCTGAATATGCATCCCGAACCTGGAGAACATATTAAGAAGGCGGGTATAATATCGTTTGTTGTTAATCCCAAGCCTCTTGCAGACCTATTCATGATGTTACAAACATTCACATAAATTATACAAGCAATGGCATTGCAAGATGAAGGCATCTACAAGAAAAAAGTATAAGGAAACAAAATCACTTTAAAAGAAGATATACACACTATAAACGTCATCTACCTAGGGGGCATTTCCAGTGCACAAGGCTCCCACTTTACGAGGCTTGAAGAGAGTCATCCTTATACACAGTCTTACCCTTGCCTTTGCAAAGAGACTACTTCCACAACTCATCCCAACTAAAATGAATTTTTTATAAATAAATTTGATTAATCTAAAGCACCTGAATGAGAATGACCAGGACCAAGAAAAAAAAAAAAAAACAAGAAAGAGTACCACTTGAATGACCAAGCAAAAGAAAACAAAGAAAAGAAAGAACCTGAATGGGTGTAAGAATGCACACAGAAAGTGCATAGAAAAGACTAAAGTCCATCACCAGATCTTGGTTCTAGTATAAGCATAAGAAAAGTCTAAACAATACCCCATGAGCCAAAAATGATAAAGAATGTAATGAAGACAATTTAAACCTAGCTAATGCTATCTTCTAGTCATCAAAGAGGACTGAATCCTTCCTCTCTAAGAGCCAAAATTGTACGATGCAAAAACAACTATGATCAACAGTTACAATTGAATTCTAGAACATTCTGCAAAATGACTAAGATATTATGTAAGGTGTAGAATCATCCAGAATCCATAGAGTGTTTCAGAAAAAAAGCACCCTTCAAAGGACTAAAAAATTCCTGAAGCTTCTACAAGCAAAAAAAAATCGGCCATAAATCTCAAGCATTCAAATATAAGACTACAAACAAATGCACACACCTCAGTGATCATTATGCCTTTTGATCCTTCAGCATCCACCATATCATAGATTTGATGTTCAATGGGAAGCTCCACAAGCTGATCAGTGATTTCACCTCTCTTTCCCAATTTCACCAGTTGTTCTGTGTCAAGATCATCATCTCCCCGTCCAACCATTTTAGGCTCAAAATGCTTTGGAGAAAAGCTTTTCAGCAAATGCAAACAGCTGACCTCCTTCAAAAAGTACAATAATATCAAGCAATGAACCAAATGAAGATTTCCAAATTCATTAAGCTGACAACAAGATATGCATGCATCAAACTTAAATAGCTAAATATATGTATCATTCAAGGCCACAAGCTCCAAATCATCAATAAAAGCATAGATATGACCCAACCGGAGGAATTGAAACCTTTTTACCTAAGGGGTTATTTGGCATCAACTTTATATATATACACACACACATTTACTCTTTTGCTTACAAAAAAAGTTAAAGATGTTTGGTTACTAGCATTTCTTTTTTGCTTAAAGGACGTTTTGGGCAAAAAGGCACAAAAATATTTATAAAAAAATGCTCTTCTTAACTCTTTTTTTCACAATAATGAAAAAAATAATTATATATCTACATTTCTATATAATATCTGTCTTATCAATTTCTAAATCATAAATAACAACATAACAAACCTTATCTTATCATTTACCAAACCATTTTAATATAAAAGGTTAGCTTCTTTAAGCTGTTCCTAAAGTAAAGCATAGTTATTGTCAATAAACAATTTTGATTTACCTTCCCGCTCACTTTTGCACAAAACTCCTCAACCACACGAGCATCTTTTAGCCGGTTCAAAATCTAAGAAACACAATTTGCATTTATAAATCAATAAGAAATTGATAGCAAAAGTGAACTCACAGTTAACAATTAAAAAGAAAAATATAAACTTACATTTCTCCAAGCCCGATGCCCACTAGTTCGCCTGTAACCAAGGTCTCGCTTAATGTCTGACACAACAAGAATCTTCAAAAGGAAAATATATATATATATATATATATATCATAAACCGTGATTAGCGTGATTGTACATAAATAACCAGATGGACCTATAAAAATAAGAGTTACCTTTCCATTAGCTAGTTCAAGTTTATCACAAATGGCTTTCAATGCTGGCAGAAAATCTTTGACATGCACATCCTCTTTAACAAATTCATCAGAAACACTATCACAATTTGCAGCATCTAAATCCACATTCTCATTGTCCAACAATGGTTTGTCCCTTTTAGTGATTTCAAGTCTTTGTTGACACCCCAAATGCTTGGCATAACGATATAGGTGAAGCATGTTTGTATTCACAATTGAGCTACTTTTTGTCTCCCCTTCATTGCTAGCTTCTTTGGTCCTCACAATTGTTGATTGCTTGACAATAAGCCCTCGGGACTCAAGATTCCTCAGCACATAGAAAATGTTGTTGCCTTTCATGCCAAATTCCTTGGCAAGTTCACTTTGGGTAATACCATTCGTTCTGCATAAAGCCAACATAGTGACGGATAATATATTACTTGGTTCATCAGTTTCTCAAACGAGGACATTCACTGATCTCAAATACATAGCTTGGATTCATGCGAGTAGAAGATTGCCATGGCTCACAGAAAAAGGATACGCTAATTCATGTAACAGACCCTTTCTACTGATAAAGTGAAAATACAATAAATCTATATATATTTCAAATTTTCAATAGTTAAGAGTATGGTTATCGAGCATGAATTAGGAAGAAAAGAGGAAACAAACTAGAACAAAAACAACCACAGCAACAACTCATCCATGTCTAAATCGTTACACTTGATTCCAGCTCAGTTATTACAACTCTCGCAAAAAGAAAATACAATTTCATTCTCTAATGCCTGACTTAATCAAAACATATAGAAGGTACAATAAGCAATATTACCCCCGATAAAAACATAAACAAAAACAGTAGAGGGAGGTAGTCAGCTATATACTGGAATGTACACAGGGATCCTTCCATTCACTATTAGTCTAATGAACATTGAAGCAACTGAAACCACCAAAAAAAATATTCATTCTTCCCTATTAGTTGCATATTTGAAGTCCTTCTCATTCACCGCAGTTCGTCGTCAACCCAATTAATTAGCACACAAACCTGGCAATGGCGAGCCGCTCGAGGACGCGGCGCTGGGGCTGGGAAATCCCCGCGTCGGAGGCCTTGATGTCGTAAATGCCGACGAAGCTGTTGCGGAGGTGCTCGGCGGCGAGGATCTTCAAGCCGAGCCTCTCCGCCTCCTCCAGCGACTGGAGTTTGGGGTCGCTAGAGTCATAAGAAACGCCCTTGGCTTCAAACAGAAGCGCCGGATTGCTGAGGAGGTTGGTCCAGACGGCGCTCTTCACGGCGGCACAAGGGTGGAGACCGTAGGAGGCGAGGGAGGGGCTGAGTTTAGGCCAGAGCGCTTCCAGGGCCAGCCCGTTGCCGCCCTGCGAACAGACCTCTTCGAGCGCAGCGTAGACGACGGAGTCCATTGCCGAGCACAAGCATGAGTGAGTTGCAGTTGGTAGTTGAAATCTGGTTTTCGCGCGGCCACGGAGAGGATTCTGAATTGATCGAAGCGCAGATTTGGCTGATCGATCGATCGATCACTGAATTTGAATTGGCGTAGGTTTAGGGTTCGAGTCTCCCTATTGGCACAACAATGATAATACCAAACTGAGTCGCGTCAGCGTCAACACTGAAATCCGTGAAATTTGGTACTTTGGTAAATAATGGATAATTATCAGGGCTTTTTTCTTCTCAGACAAAAGTATTTTTATGTCGAATAAATTTACAAAATCATGGAATGGCTGCGACTTTATTAGTTTGGCTTTATTTTTTTAATTAATTATCAATTTTATTTTTTAAATTAATTAACATTGAATTAAAATCAATCTATTTTTTTAAAAATTGCACACATCAGTTATCAGTTACCAGTTAGAGTGAATTAGAATCAATGGAACAGTCTATTAAAATTGTTAAGGGATTGAATTATTAGATCGATCTTATTTATTCAATGTCATTTGGTCAGATATATATTTTTTATTCTGGTACTTTTATATTTTTTGTATAATTATTTAAATTTTTTGTTATTTTAATTACACCATTTGATTATATATTTTGAAATTAATTACACACATCAATTAGTGTGTGCAACATGTACACACTAAAATGATCAAATTACTCCTCAAACGACCACCATCTTTCACTACACATATAACAATAAAATAGGTGTAAGCCGACAACTATAGCAGAGATACAAAGACTATTGTTGGTCTGAAAGCAAAAGGACGAAGCCATTGACAATGGTAAAAGACTAATATGCAAAAGTATCGACAATAGTAGAAGACAAAAATATGTCAATTGTGGTGTTTTTAGTGTTTAATGAACCCAACATTACTAGGATTTGGGATCAATTGAATAAGTAAAAGTGTTTTCCCCCTAACGATTTGTTAGAATTCAACAACAAACACTATTGTTTTCTTTTTTTTTTATTTGTTTAGAATAAACAAGAATGAAGAAAATTGAGTAAATGATTAATACGAATCTCTTAATAGTACGAAAAATTTGTATAGTTTTTTAAAATGAATAATGTCATTCTTAAAAGGTGATTAATTAATGTAATATATTATAATTATAATCATCAAGTTAGGACATTAGATTTATAATTATCATTATATAATTAGTGCATAAAAGTAATCTCAAACTTAGATCCCAATTAACTAGCAACCACCTTGATTGAAATATCCAACATACCATAATTTCATTTACACTCAATTGATATTCCATCCCGCATCATAGACTTTACAAGTCTAACTAAAAAATAAACAAAAAATTATTTTTGTCTTTAATGCTTATGATTCTAATAAGAAATTTTAGTGATACTAATGTATATTTATTGCATTACTTTTTACTTATGTAATACTTTTATTGATTGATAGAATTTTTCAAAACACTAGATACTTATAAACCAACTTAAAAGGATGTTTACAGATTCTTCTTATTATTAAGGGGGTTTTTTGTTAATGAGATTAAGGTGCATTTAATATATTAACAATACTCTATTATTAATATAATATCTCAAAAATACAAAATAATTGGCTAAATCTATATTTTCACAAATGCGTTTTTACATTTTTTTTGTCTACTTAAAATATTTATTATTTTAATTATACCTATAAATCTATATTTTTGAATCAATTTAATTTATATATTTTAATATTTTTTTCGTATATCAACTCAAATTTTTCATTATTTCAATTACATCTATAAATATGTATTTTTGAGTCAACTTAACTCTTATATTTTTATATTAATAAAGTATGATGTATAATTTATCATATTTTTTTTTTATATGCACATGAGAGTATAGGATTTAATTTAAAAATGTAGATTTAGGGTTGTACTTACAATAATGAAAATTTGAATTATATAAAAAAATTAAAATATAAAAATTAAATTAACTTAAAAATTATATTTAAGGATATAATTAAAATAAATAAAATTTAAATAACTACAAAAAAAAATATGAAAATATTAAAGGCAAAATTATAGATTTCGCCGAAAATAATTTGTTGGGACGATCGGAATGGAAGGGGAATCCCGCAGTTGAAGTAAACGAGGAGAGAGAAACAAACGCAAAACAAGAGGGGCCCCTCCTTCTGTACTGTCAAAATCTCTACAGATACATACATACATACGCTGGCCTCTCTCTCTCTCTCTTTCTCTCTCTCTCTCTCGAGATTCATCATCAATCTGTTCATGATTTCAGGGCCTCTGCTCGGTCCCAGACAGGCGGAGATTTGATTCCACCACCCGGCTTTCTCCCCGTACTATTTCCTGGAAAATCCAATTCTGTTTCTCCCCCAAACATGCCTCGCATGAAGCTCAAGGTAAGCCCAGGGAAAATGCCGAGAAAATGCTAGATTCTCTCTCTCTCTCTCTCTCTCTCTCTTGCTGTTGCTGTTGATGGGTATGTACGTTTTCTTTTCTCGTTTGGAAAATTGGCCTTCCTGCGAACTCCCTTGCGCTTACTTTACTGGGTTTACTTGTCCACATCTCTGAATTTATTTTTCTAATGTAGACTGCATTTGTTTGTCCCCTTTGAGAACTAGATCTCTCTCTCTCTCTATCTCTCTAACCCATTGGATTTTCTTTCATTATTTTTTTCCATTTTGCAGGGACAATTTTATACGGGTCAGTGTTCAGACCCTTTGGATCCTTTTCTTTGTTTCTTGTGTAAGACTTTTCTTCTGAGTGGGCTTCTCTAAGTATTGAGACTCAACATTCTCAGACAGGCCTTTGGCTTAGATTTTGCGGAACACAGAGGAAAGAAAAGGTTCCCTTTTATGGTAAAAGGAGCCGCCTGCTCTTTATGTATGTCATGGAAGAACATTCTTTCTCTACTACTTAGAAATGCTGCTTTTTCCTTGCCCCAAAACTCATTTTTGATTCTATAGCCTGTCATGCTGCATTTGATTTTCAATCAAGCACAATTTTTATGGGTATTTTCTAGATTTGTAATCTTTGTGTGTTGGATAGCCAACAATTAGACAATTGACGGGGTAGAATTCATGTAACCGAACCCATATGATCGGACTAGAACTTGGATATGTTGTTGTTCTTCTTGTTGTATTATTTGTGTTGGGTTGCTTATAAGGCATATGTTCTGTTCTTGATGCAGAATTGTTGTGAACTTAAATGAACAAGAGTGTGATTGAAATGGAAGGTGACATATATCCAGGCACTGGCAATGGTATCCAAGTAGATGGCAAGGTGTTGCAGACCTTTCAGAAGGGCTTTGTGCAGGTTCAGAACATTCTGGACCAGAACAGGCTGCTGATCAATGAGATTAACCAGAACCATGAGTCCAAGATCCCTGACAATCTATCCCGAAATGTTGGTCTAATTAGAGAGCTTAACAACAACATTAGAAGGGTGGTTGATCTTTACGCAGGCCTATCCAGCTCTGTTGCCAAATCCAGGGAAGATTCCTCTGAAGGGGACTCAGGCAAGAGTGGTCAGAAGAGAATAAGGTCTGGTTAATCAATCAAGCCAAGGCTGGCCTTCGATGACCATATCACACTTTGAACTGGTGTAAGTTTATCGCCTGCTGCCATTTTCGATTCAATGATTGGCTATTTCTTCATGGCATTTGATCTAGAAATAAGAATTCAGTGTAGCCACCATTGTAGCTCTGTGTAACCTGTCAAAACCCATCAGAATCAAGCATGCCTCGTTGTTTATATGAATTCTCTGCTGAATTGTGTGCCAAATTTTGAGCACTGTTTTTGCTTTTTCAGGCCATGAACTATTGATCTGCTCGCTAGTAATCCACAGATGGATTTCTTTAGTCCTTTCAGTTCTTAAATCTGATTTTTGGGTCATAGTTAATTGTCTTGCATTATGCATCTCTGATGAAGTTCCCTTTGGTTGCTCTGCTTTTGATGGCAACTTTTCAACCACCCACTTTATTCTTTTCCCATGTTTGTCTAAAGATATTCCTTCATCTGTCTGTTATGGCCTGAAGGGAATAGTTGGTATATACTTTTATTTTTTATACCTTTCTTGAACCCTCAAACAGCCACTTCCATTCACTCTTCAGTTCCTCCTCTTCTTGAATTGTTAGCATTCAATCTCACATCCATAGATTATTAAGCACTTAGTAGATATACTCAGCTCTATAAACATTGGATCTTTGACCAATGATTGTTCCCAAAAAATATCTTGTAGAAACTAATTGTGTTCATCGCTAGTTATTAAGAATATATTAGATATATTAGTTGAATCCATAAATTCAATAATCAATTTTAATTAGGGATTTGGACAAAGACCCATGGTTTTACAATGACTCTTCGACCAATGATTGTTTCGAGCATAATTGTGATCTCTTTGAACATTATCTCGTAGACAAATCCATTAAGGAAAAAAAAAAAGAAAAGAAAAGCTAGGAAAGCTCTTTGTGGTGAGAGGGACGGGGGTGAAGAGGTATCATTAAAACGAAGGTGAAGGGCCCAGTGCTTTTAGGGTTGGAAACTGGACTTTCGAGATGATTAGCCTTTTTTCTCTAATCGTCAATACAATCAAGTCTCTCTCTCTCTCTCTCTCTGATATCACTAGTTTATTGAATAATGGGCCTGCAATGGTGGTCCCAAAGACTTTGGGTTTCTATGGAGCTGGGTGGGATGCCATTTCCATGATTGCTGTAAATGGCTAGCTTTCAGATTATGCCACAAGTGCTTGCTGGTGATATGGGCATGATTGCAGCCATGGGGCAACGACAATGGAAAGTTTTCTCGACCAACAGCAGGTCAGAAGTTACTTTGTGAAAAACATTTTTTAAAAAATCGCATTTGAAACAACATCATTAACTCTCTTATCCTTAAACATATGGATTATGCAATGTTTGATCACCTAAATAACCCGTTAAGACACCAAACTTGAACCTTAAGTCTCCACTCAAAAGATATTATTAATAAAATTACGACCTTAAATGATACAAACGTACCCTTTTACTACTAACTAAACACCACAACAAATATTTTAAAGGGTTTATCTCTAAGAACAAAAGTATTTTTTTAGCTTATCTCCGTACACGCCCCAACAAGCTATAATGTTTGCTTAATTGAATCTTAAACTTTGTTAATGATCCAGTGGGCTTCAGTTCAGTGTTTAATTATTCAGTCAAATGGGGCAATCAGTCCGCAAGTGGAGACTTGTTTTAAAGTGGGGGCATTTATGTAATTCTGGGGAAAACAAAGGGCATTTGGCAGAGAGGAGGAGGAGGCATGCGATGTCCATGCCACAGCCCCACCACTAAAGAATATCGTACTTGTCCATACCTTGTATTGTTTCTTTCTCTGTTTCCTTCTTCGTGTCTCTTTGCTTCCTTAATTTACTTGCAATCTCTATGCAAGAAACCATGTATTTCTCTTGCTTTGCTTCTCATCAGGCAACCATTCTATTCACTTTGGCCAAATTCATATATTTGCCTCTTTTCACTTTTTTTTCTATTCACTTAAACTTTTTATTATTTCAATTATATCATTAAATTTATATTTTCGAATCAATTTAATTCTTATACATTATTATTTTTTTTATATAATAGTTCAAAATTTTCGTTATTCAATTATATTCTTATACCTGAATTTTTGAGTCAATTTAATTCATGTACTTTGACCTATAAAAAAAAATTAACTCATCTCACTTTATCTTTCTTTTTACACATCAAAGTTTAGGAATTAAATTAATTCAAAAATATAAATATATGAGTATAATTTAAATAATTAAAAAATTAAATTACCATATAAAAAAATTAAAGTAACTCAAAAATACAGATATAATAATATAATTAAAATAATAAAAAATTTAAATAGTCACACAAAAAAAATGTAAAAATACAAGAGACAAAGTAGGAATTTGGCCATTCAAATTTGCCTTTTATGGTATTTTACAACACACTTTTATTAGGGATGAATATTATTCTATAATAACCGAATCAATAAATTTCAGTTAGTTCAATTCTATTTAATTTTAAATTTTTAAAATTTTGGTTTTTGATTTTTTGTTTGGTCTCCAAGTTTATAATTCGGTTTTCAACCAAAAATAATGAAATAATTGAAATTCGTAATTATTTCCAAAAGATACCATTAAATTTTTTATTATCTACAAAACAAAAGCTTAGCTAAACAAAGTTAAATGTCTGAAAGGGTTATTACCTATAAAAAGACTTCCCATAAGTTTGCATTGTATGACATACTTCAACTGACAATGTTACTTAAAAGAGAACAAGAGAATGTAACTGAACTTGGCATTGCATAAGGTGAGAGAACTTTACAGTTTTGTTCATTCAAAAACTGTAACTTTTTTAATCAGTGGTTTATCTTTTTTAGGGTAGGTTTATTGAAAGATCGATCACGCTAAATTTTTATATTTCTAGATAGGTGTAATTTTCTTTGGCCAAACTCATATTTTTGCCCCCTTTATTTTTACTTTTTTTTTGCATGGCCACCTAAATTTTTTATTATTTTAATTATATCTCTAAATTTCAAGTCAATTTACCCTATATATTTTGATATTTTTTTGTGTGACAAACGTGCAGGAGTATAATCTAAAAACAAGAAAAAGATCAGGTTGTCACATGAAAAAAAAAATTAAAATACAAGAATTAAATTGACTCAAAAATCAAGATACAATGGTGTAATCAAAATAATGAAAAATTCATGTGATCACATGAAAAAAACGTAAAAGTATAAAGACAAAAATAAATTTCATCATTTTCTTTTGGTTATTTGTCCCCCAGTCCCGGCAAGTGGAATAAATAGTCTACATTTTTTTCCCAATAACTGGCACAAATATTGTACATAATTTTGTTTGATCCTAGAACTTGCTATTTCACTTACACAAATTAGTTAAAGCAGAGGCTCTGCCTTCTCCATCAATGTTTCCAGACACTCCTTCCAGTCTGAAACCTTATCTTCACCATTGACAACCTGATTATGAAGCAAAGAGGAAATGTCCAAAGTTCAACCATGGAACATGTAACAGAAGCAGAATAATATCAAGCACATCAAAGGGTGCAAGAAAACATTATATTATGCTCTTTATGTCCATTGAAATGGGTAAGTAGAGGATGCAGTCTAAACCTTTTCTACTTATCATGTTTGTGATGATTTCAGATTCTTACATCATTTCATCTTACTTATATGTACTTCTCCAATCCTAAAAAATTAATTTGCACCTTCAAATGTTTATTTGAAAAAAAAAAATGAAAAAGCAGAATGTTACAAGTAAACATAAGTCGTCCAAACAATGCTGAGGTACAAATTGTTGCTAGCTTACATTCATACATATAAAAGAATCTATAAACCACCATGTTCAAATAAAATTGCAAAGTAGGCAGGATGATATGCCGACCATATGCTGGGAATCAGAATCTTGCTTAGCAAATAAAAAAATAAAGTTTTCAGAATCAAGTAAGACATCAAAGGGTTCTGAAGGTTCCAGCTCATAGTTCATTGGTTCATCCCATGTTATAAAATTAAATATAATTTGTGCATTCACAAGCTTAATTCCTTTTAGTAAGGCATAACAACAATACACATGAGAGAATGATTGGCTTTAAAAGAATATAAACCAACACATGTTCTCTAAAAAAACAACAGATGCATGGATGAAATTTGGATTTTTGGAGAAATCTTCATAATGCATATTTGAACCAACCTCAAATACTAGTCCTCTTTGTGGGACCGCATAAAGTGCTTCCACACATATGATTGCAGCATCCTCCTTGCTAAGTCTTCCCCGTGCTGCACTACCCTGCATGAAGAATGTGAAACCAATTTCTGGTTGTTATGTCTACAAGGACATGAGCAGCCTCAAATAAATATTGAATCCATAAACTCCTTGTGCGCATGAAAACAAGCAACTCAACTAGGCTACCATAAGGAGCTTTTTATTAAGCATGAAAATCATAACCACCAAATCATTCTATTAAAGCATTCAAAAAGATGCAATGCAGCATCTGTAACTACTTGGCAATAATACATCTGAATTTTAGAAGCAAGTCAACATGGAAAAAACAGTTTCTTTCTTTAGCATTAAAATATACAATACTGGATTTGTTCTTACATGCAAGTTTTGGATTTCAGGGAAACCAAATAAGATCCAATTTTAAATGCAATTTGGTGATGGTTCCATTTATTTCCATTCAATCTTTCTCTACTGAATACATAAAATTGAAGTAGTTCCTAAAAGTAAATGATTCATTACCATGTGGTTCCAACACCTTTAATAAATAACGATTGGAAATCAAATAAAAGCTAAGTAGCTTCACAAGTTAATACCTGCTCAGCCTGTTGTTTGTATAATGTTGTCTTCATTTGTATATGGATTAATATCAATTGGCAGGAAAGATGAAATTAACTTAATTACCAAACAGAATTCAGCCAATTATTTTTTGAGTGAGTTAGTAACCGCAAGAGAAACAAGTGCAGAAGGAATTTCCTTTCCACTTTGTCTTGTGTATTTTTTTCTTCTTCCTAAGCAATGCAAGAAAAAGAGATTCCACAATTTGTACCATTGTAACCTTTAATACCGTCATAATTGATTAAGCATGAGTCAAAATCTTTTGCAGCAGTCTGTTAAGAGAGGAAAATATGTACGGCAAATGGTACCTCTTCAAAACTGAAACCTAGCGTCCTGCCTGGGCTATTCTGCAACAATCCTGCTCGGATGATGGTATAAGGAACTCCCAAAGCCATTACAATTGATTCATCTTCCTCTGCCAGTTTTCTTGCTGTGCTATTCATAAGAGCTTGAATCCCACCGGTACCTCTATAAACAGACAACTGCAATCTTATTAAACCATCATATCAAACAGACATCATTTGAAGTGTGGCTACACATGCTTAAGGGAGGAGAAAGTACCTGGGATAATAGGATCACATGTTGTATTCCTTTCAGGCTCCTGACTTGAGACAAGAATCCTTCCTACAGAAAAAAAAAAAACATGGTTTTTGATGTTTAGCGACACCAACATCCATTCATAGGAGTGCCTCGAGAGAGAGATAGCTTTTATTTTCTTTACATACAAGTTGACATATCAATGATAGGTCAGTTCTCTCGACAAAATCAGAGAAAGAAACATGATTAAGCATTGCAATTCAGCAGTCCCATGCTTCATAAATTTTATAAATGAGGAGATACAAGAGAATGTATCTAAGATGCCAAGTACAAATAAGAACAAAATTGTCCCATGCATAAAAGTAGGTATTTTTTTTATGTTTGAGAACCAGTTAATATAATTTTATGCTTTTCAAAAGGAACCTCAATTGACAAAGAGAAATCACATGAGTACACACAGTGTTCAAGAAAATATTTCATCTGTTAACTGCGACCACCACATCTGATGATTTTACAACCATGCAAACAGGAAATGAAACAATGCTAAAAGGGCTAAAGATGAAAAAGAAGGATAACAAGGCTAAATCCCAGTGGCATAAGAGTAAGAGGGAGAAAATGGATGCATTCAGATTTATTATGCAACTGACAAGAGTCAATGGGCAAATATGATAAAAGACTTGAGCCCGAGGTAAGCATACATTTGGGCATATTATTGCACGAACACCTCTTAGAGCCTCCTTCTGGAATGATGTGTCCTTTGTATCTCCAGTCATTGGCTTCCAGGGCAATAAAAAAGACATGTAACAATCAAATATTGACATCAATGCAGAAATAAAAAGGCACAACTATAAACAACTAGCACCAAAGGCAAATCATGTTAAATTAATTTCAAGAATATCATCATACCTACCTCAACATAAGTTCCAAAGGCTTCAACAGCAGCACGTTTATCCTTCACCAATGCCTTAACCCTAATTCGTTTGACAATTAATGATAGTATTACCATCTGCAAAAGTTAGAGATAGCCAAACTCAACTTCGGATTCAGTAAATAAGATATTATATGGTAATCCTTTTCAATTTCATTTTGTTTTTAATTGCACTATCAGCATCATCAAACCTTAATCCCGCTAGGTGGGGTTGGTTGTTTAACTGTATAGTATTCCCAAAAAAAAATAACAAAGGAGAAACAACATAACATCATTGGTTCATGAGTACAGATATTTCATCATTTTGTTGGCCACCCAATACTTCAGCAAGAAATCGGGAATTTGTGGCACAACACACCTGGCCGATCTCATTGTCTCCATCAGTTACTAGAATTCCATCTCTAACTTCATCTTCTTCTGTCTCTCAAAACAGGGAAGACATTTACTGTAAGGCCAGAAACCCATATGTAGGTATAATAGCCCCTTCCAAAAAAATTCTTTATATAACAATACCTGAAGACTCATCTTCTTCCGAAATGGATCCATCTTTGGGGAGGAGATCAGGTGCTCCATACCATTTCCTTAACTTTGGGCCCCCTACAAATGAAACCATTGAAGACCAACAAATTGAGGGTCACGTTAGGTTCATCAACAAATTAAAGACATAACTTGTTAGGTAGATTAATTCAATGTAAGATGGTTTGGTAGTATCCTTTAGTGCTTCTTTTTAATCAACAAGCAAGGAGTAACAGAAACATTTTTGGACTTCACAGATACTAGTTTACCATTCAGGTACAAATTGAACCATGCAATTATGAGTACAATTTTAATTTCCAGGAAAAATCCTGCATACATATCACAGTAAGCTCATCCACATGCTTATGTTTTATTATTTCCTACTGTAACTTTACTCTTTCCAGCCATTCTCCTGTTGGATGACCAATAGCATGGTGAAAACATGCTAAAAGATATTCCATTAACCAATTGGTATTAAATGGTTGAAGAACAGTTACAAGAGCTCTTTGGACACGCGTGTGTCCCTGATCCAACCAATTCTATGGAAAATATCAAACTTCACATCTCTATTGCTTGAGAGTCAGTGATTATTGATAAAGTAATTGAAGGGAGGCCATTCTAGGCATCCCTTTTTAGACTCTAAGTAAGCTACAATAGTTCAATTCAATGGATATAGGGGAAGAGCATTTTCTGTGCACTCATACTCTGGTGTTCTCTGTAATCTGGGTAAGTTCTCCCTAAAAGGCTACTTGGAAATGGAGGGCCCTTTCAATAATGGTCTTTCTTTCAATCATTTGTGCAGTGGGCACATAATCATGAGCCACTTCTATATGTGTGAAATACACACACATGTATTTTAGGGAAGCTATGGATATGCATAGGGAAGCTATGGATATGCATCGGTAACCAATGAAAAAGAGGATGTAAACTCTATCTTAGGCAAGCAAATATAATAACAGGAAAATATACAGAAATTTAATTGGAAACTCAAAAACCATAGACAATACACTATAGGATCAAGTATGTCCTGTAAAACTCACATACAAAGTGAAACAATTTACAAGCCTTTCCCAATTGTTAGAACCCACAATCAAATCTAAAATCTCTCTTGCTCCCTAGAACCCTGAAAAACATCAAATCTGCATTGGTTAAACCTAGTTACAGCCTTGCTAGAACACACAAGACAATGGAAGATCCTTTGTAAAATGAAGAACAAATTTTGAAATTTTCAAACTTGAAACTCTCGCAAAATCTCTCTTATTCGTCTTCAGAGTTTATGAAAATCTTGAAACTAAAAGTTTTCAATAATATATCTGTAATATATGTCTCCAAAATCTCTAACAACGAAGGTCGTGGCCATATAATTATAGTCAAATAAGAACTATAACCCATTGGATTTTTAAAAACACAATTCATTCCTGAGTAAAGGAAAATTGGAATTAATTCCTTGTGACTTGAATTTTGGACAAATTGGGTCAGTGCAATGAAACCAGGTGCAACTTTAGTTTTTGCTCTCAATACATTATAATTTGAAATTCATGAACATGAAGTTGTAGCCCTTTCTGTCTTCTCTATAATGATGAAACAATTAGCACGATCAAATATGAAAAGAAAAAAAGTTATTGCCAAAATATAGAGTATGCCAATCTTTTTTTTAATTTTCTTCCATTGCATATCAAAAATGAACTCCGCCTGGGAATGTTATCCACTGCCGGTCCCAAGCCCGGATAAAGGAGGAGGGTTGTGTTAGGTAGCCGACAGCCAACGTAAAACTTAGTCGGATCCAAAACATGAACTCTAGACAAATTATGAAAAAACGTTTGGGCGTGGGCGTAACCCTTCATAGCGACGCGCTACACTGCCCCCGTGTAGTGACAAGTGAGCTAGGGCCACTGCATCGGCGCCCGAATGTAGTGATAAATGAGCAAGAGTTCCCGCATTTGCTTGGACGGATGTGGGTAAAGAAGTTAGTCCAAAATCAAAATCAACATCAAAACCAAAATCAAAATCAAAATCAAAATCAGAACCAAAATCAAAATAAAAAACAAAATCAAATTCAAAGTCAAGGCCAAAAACAAAATCAAATCCAAAGTCAAGGACAAAAACAAAATCATAGATTAAGGATTGGGTCATGGAACATAGGAACATTAACAGGCAAAACTATGGAAGTGGTGGATGTGATGATTAGGAGAAAAATTAATATTATGTGCCTTCAAGAGACGAGATGGGTAGGGAAAAAAGCAAAAACTTTATCAGAAACTGGATATAAACTATGGTACACAGGAACTGATCGAGCGAAAGATGGAGTAGGGATTATTATGGATAAAAGCTTAATAGATGAGGTAGTGGATGTAAAGAGAATAGGGGATAAGATTATTATGGTGAAGATTAGTCTAGGAAGAATAACTATGAATATCTTTAGTACATATGCACCACAAGCGGGGTTAGGTGATGAGATAAAAGCAAAATTCTGGGAGGACCTAGAGGGACTTATACAAATGATACCAAGAGGAGAGAAAGTGATTATAGGAGGTGACTTAAATGGGCACGTGGGTAGAAACGAAAACGGATATAGAGAGGTACATGGAGGGTATGGATTCGGGGAAATTAATAATGAGGGTAAATCTATCCTAGATTTTGCTATGGCATATGAGCTCATTATAACCAATACGAGGTTCAAAAAACGGGACGAACACTTAATCACATATAAAAATATCAGCTCAAGCACCCAAATAGATTACTTCCTCATGAGACAAGAGGATCGGTTATGTTGTAGGGATTGTAAGGTAATACCAGGAGAGTGTTTGACTACTCAACATAGACTTCTAGTACTTGACGTCCAAGTAAGAAATTGGAAGAGAAAAAACCATATAAAACAAAATCCAAGAATCAGGTGGTGGAATTTAAAAGGGGAGAAACAACTAATCTTCAAAGAAAAATTAAGGGGTAAAAGGGAATGGAATGGAGAAAGACAAACAAACCAAATGTGGAAAGAAATGGCTAATGCTCTGAGAAGCACGGCAAAGGTAGTCCTTGGAGAGATAAATGATAGAGCCCCTAACCTTAAGGAGTCTTGGTGGTGGAATGAAGATGTACAATTGAAAATTAAAAATAAGAAAACTTGCTATAAGGCGGTATATCAATGCAACAATGAAGAAAATCAAAAAAATTATAAAGAAACAAAAAAGGCAGCAAAAAGAGCTGTTAGTGAAGCAAGGTCAAAAGCATATGAGAATCTATATAAACGACTTGATACAAAAGATGGAGAAAGGGATATATATAAATTAGCTAAAGCAAGAGAAAGAAAAACACGGGATTTAAATCAAGTGAAATGCATAAAAGATGACAATCAAAATGTTTTAGTAAATGAGGGAGCGATTAAGGAGAGATGGAAGGAGTATTTCACAAAATTATTCAATGATGGTGGTGACACAAGAGTTAGGTTGGGACATCTTAGTAACTCCGAAGGGAATGTGAGCTACACATTCTATCGACGCATAAGTTCAAATGAAATAAGGCAAGCTTTAAAAAAGATGAAAAATCATAAGGCAGTGGGACCAGATAATATACCAATAGAAGCATGGAAATGCATGGGAGAAGAGGGCATCTCCTGGCTAACGCAACTATTTAACGCGATCCTTAAATCAAAAAAGATGCCAGATGAGTGGAGGAAGAGTACTTTGGTTCCTATATACAAGAACAAAGGAGATGTTCAAAACTGTGAAAATTATAGAGGAATTAAGTTAATGAGTCATACCATGAAGCTCTGGGAGAGAGTAATAGAGCAGAGACTTAGAAAAGAAACAAATGTGTCAGAAAATCAGTTTGGTTTCATGCCTGGCAGGTCAACAATGGAAGCTATATATTTACTGAGGCGCCTAATGGAAAGGTATCGGGATCATCAGAAGGACCTACATATGGTGTTTATAGATCTAGAAAAGGCCTATGATAGGGTTCCTAGAGAAGTATTATGGAGGGTTTTAGAGAAGAAAGGAGTCAAAATAGCCTATATACAAGCCCTTAAGGACATGTATCATGGTGTAGAGACAAGGGTCAGAACATGCGGAGGGGATACTGAACCATTTACAACTACAATAGGACTGCATCAAGGTTCTGCACTAAGTCCATACTTATTTGCCTTAGTAATGGATGAACTCACTAAAGATATTCAGACAGATGTGCCATGGTGTATGCTATTTGCAGACGACATAGTGTTGGTGGATGAAACAAAAGAAGGAGTGAACACTAAACTTGAGTTGTGGAGAAACAATTTAGAATCTAAGGGATTTAAATTAAGTAGAAAGAAAACAGAATATATGGAATGCAAATTTAGTAAAAATGCAAGAGTGGATGATGTTATAATAAAATTAGAAGACCAAATCTTACAAAGAAAAGACCATTTTCGATATTTGGGATCAGTGATTCAAAAAGATGGAGAAATTCACGAGGATGTCGCACATAGAATTAAGGCAGGTTGGCTAAAATGGAGAAATGCATCGGGAGTGTTATGTGATGGTAAAATCCCATTAAAATTGAAAGGAAAATTTTATAGGAGAGCTATAAGACCAGTTTTGCTGTATGGCTCAGAATGTTGGGCAGTCAAATACCAGCATGAGCAAAAGACGAGTGTAGCGGAGATGAGGATGTTAAGATGGATGTGCGGACATACAAGAAATGATAAAATTAGAAATGAAGTTATTCGTAATAAGGTAGGAGTAGTGCCAATCAAGGAGAAGATGAGAGAGACTAGACTAAGATGGTTTGGTCATGTGAGAAGGAGATTAAGAGACGCTCCTGTGAGGAGAGTTGATGAAATGAAACAATTAGTCACAAAAAGAGGTAGAGGTAGACCCAAGAAGACTTTGGGAGAGACATTAAAGTTCGATATGAAGTATATGAATCTAAATGAAGATATGACAAACGATAGAAATACATGGAAGTCTAGAATTCATGTAGCCGACCCCACATAGTGGGATAAAGGCTGGATATGTTGTTGTTGTTGTTGTTGTTGTTGTTGTTGTTGTTGCATACCAAAAATGATTCCACCATCCAGTATTCTTGAAAACTTATACCGCTCCAATTTTGAAGTTTCATATTTTCGTTCTGAACTTCAATTATATTTCATTATTCTATGATTACCTATTGTGTGACAGTTTCAATAATTGAATTCTGTTCAAGAATTTACCAACACAAAATACCCTTGACAGTGTGTGAGCACAGTATGCAATCTGTTGGCCAACGTCTACCTTATTGCATTGTGGCTAAGAAGGTTTCAAATATTTAGGGGCTGTTCAATTGTGGCAAACTGTCTTAGTTTTTCCAGAAAATTACTCCACAGGAAACAGAAAATTAGAAACTTGTTCAAATGCAAAAGTTTTTCAAATGGAAAATGGAGATTTGGAAAACGCGGTTTTCCAAATTTGAACTAAACTTAGAAAACTACTAAAATGAGTTCTCTAAGTTTTCCTTTGTTAATTTGGAGATTTGAATAATGCAATTTTCCAAAAAAAATTCACAAATAATTTTCATCTCATTCTCTAACACAAGTTACATAAAAAAAAATAAAACATCTCTCTTTTTTTAACATATATTTAATTTTCTAGGGTGGAAATTAGTTTCTGTATTTTTAACATTTGAATGCATTTTCCAAATTTTCTATAGAAAATGAAAACTAGAAATTTTATAAAAAAAAATTACAGACAGAAAACTGGAAATCATTTTCAACAACTAAACAACCCCTTAGAGACTTCGTTGCCCATTTTAAGGGACTTGCAGGGTGATGCCAGCTATTGCTTTCAATTATGTTTCACGGGCAGGGAGTTATCTAATTAAAAGGCAAAGTGGAAGCTTCTCTGTTCGCCACCTTCTTATAAACTGAAGAGCATTCCACTCATTCCTTGATGGTTACACTTACATTCTCCTTTTTTGTAATCTCTCCTTTTCTAGAGTTTTTGATGAGCTATATTTAACTATATACTTTTTTTTTTTTAATAACATACCTATAGGCCTTTATGGCAAGCTATAATTCATTTGTTTTAGCCAACCAGCCTGGTAGAATTAAGGCTAAAGGCTTGATATGTTGTTGTTGTTCTTTATAATCAAGGACCTTTTACTTTCTCATTGGAATTGGACAATCCTATGCAAACATAATTTGTTACAAAACACGCAGTCAAAATGAAATTAGTTCTTTTATTCTTTACATGCATTGGTTGAGGAGGAAAGAAACCTATTATTCATATACTTATTACAAATATGTCCGTCATCATGGTTCTATTTTCATTTTCAGCACAAAATTTCTGAGCATCCAACTGAACAGATTTGTGGGCATAATTTCGAAATACAAAGCTACGGCACCAATTAAGCATGCAGATAACAAATCCGAGGGTTCATAGAGGTAATTAAATGGAGAAAGTATGAAAGGATCACCTTCAATGTAATCAAGAATTTGGTCCATGAATCCAGGCTTGTTCTTGGATGAGAAACAGACCTCTGAGGCCTTTCTAACATTGAAGATAATTGATGAGAGACTGCCAGCGCCAGGTGAGTTGCGGCACGAAAACGCAGGGCAAGTGTAGGGAGAAAGGCCTGAAAAGAGAGAAGTAGCCGCCATTGACGGACGCTGATTTTCTCGCTCTTCGTTGGAGAGAGGATAACGCTGATGCAGAGGAAAGGGGTAGGATGCCATTGGAAGGAATTTTTTAAAATATTATTAATTTTAAAATAATTTAATAAAAATATTATATTTTTTAAATAAATAAATAAAATAATCAAAAATAAAAAACGAAAACGGATGTAATACGAAATAAAAATAAAAATATATTTAAAAAAAATAAAAAAATAAATGTGGGGAAAAGCCTAAATAAATAAAATATAAATGCATTTTTAGTTTTTATAAATATAATTTTTAATATAAAAATAATTATTTAATTTAAAAATAAACATAAATTTTATAATGCATTAAAATAAATTTTGAAAGACAAATTATATAAAAAGTGATGTGGCACTACCTAAAATTACAAGAATACCCTTACGTGCTAGTGGTCTCGCTCGCCACATGGATTGCCTGAGAGACTGACACGTGGACGTGGCAAGTCAACAATCTGATGCAGAGTCTGAAATATCCGGGCCAGACCGCGAGAGCCGTTCTATCTTGATCAAGGTCATCGGGAGTCGTGTCTACCCATCTCGGGTACCTCAAAGCAGGCCCACCTTTAAAAAACAGAGGTCCTTATTCGGTATAAAAAGCTCTCTAACTCTTACATTTATCACTACCTGCATTTACTCTACTAATTTGAGCGTCGGAGTCCACTTTGGGGGATCTGAGCCCTGTCACTCCATTGTTTTGCAGGTTCTATCCCCGAGGTCTGACATCACTTAGTCCAAGGTTCTATTCCCGAGATCCATTTGCAGATGTGGCACATGGTGGTCAGTCCAAAAAACCATCATCATTTGGCGCCCACCGTGGGGCTGACGTCCATACTCGCCAGCCTCTTCTTTCCCTACCTCGCGCTTCGAATTTTCACTCCTCACCTTGGACCTCAGTCTTTCCACAAGTGTCAACGACTTTCGCTCATCGCCATAACTAACTACATGGCTTCCTGAAAAAATGTAACTCGTAGCCAGACTGGTACCAATCTAGAGGCCTTGACACAAGGGAAGAATCCACCACCTCCAGCTAATCTAATGCCAGAAGACCGACTCACCAGGCTAGAAAATTAGGTCCAACAGTTAACTGAGTTGTTGACTGGCTATCTACACCAGATTGAACAGCATCGTCCGCATATGCCCTCTCAGCAGGAGGAACACCAGTCACCTCCTCCTACTCGGGAGCCTCATCAATCCCGTCAGTCGGGCCAGGAAATCCATCTCTCTGAGGCAACAGGATTTACTTCTTCCCTCTCACGAGAATGATGGACTTCATAGGAGAGGCAGTTACGTTTTCTGGAAAGGCAAGTCTAGGAACTCAAGAAGGGGAAGGAAGAGCTGCGCCATTTCGGTTCTAACCAACCCCTCAGTAAGAGCATTATGGCAGAGGTTCTTCCGGAGAAGTTTCGTATCCCATCCATCAAGCTCTATGACGGAAATACAAACCCTTCTGATCATGTAGAGTTTTTCTCCTCTCATATGCTAGTGCAATCGGGGTCAGACGCGATGTGGTGTCGGGCCTTTTCGGCCACTTTGGGAAGCCATACTCAGACTTGGTACTCTTGCCTTCCCCATCGTTCCATCAATAGCTGGGGAGAGCTAAATACCTATTTCCCAGCCCATTACGCTCCCTTGAAGAGCCACCAGAAGTCTTTTATGGCTTTGGTTAATATCAAGCAAAACAAAGGTGATCTCTAAGGGATTTTATGGCCAGGTTTAATGAGGAAGCCTTGAGCATCGATAAGTTCGATCAACAAATTGCAATGGTGGCCCTCCAGAATGGTTTGGGGGTTGGGTCATTCGCTCAATCCTTGGCCAAGACCCTGCCTTGTACCTTCACAGAAATCCTTACCCGTGCAAACAAGTACACAAACGCTGAAGAAATAATAAGGGTCAAGAGGGATGAGCAGCCTGATAGGACGGGTCAAAAGCCCTAAGCCGTCCCCAAGATGAAGGTGGACTAATGGTCAGTAGAAAATCAACACTCTCATTCGTGTAGGAGTGGCAAAAATCCAATGGTTAAGTGCCTTAGGCCGTCCACAAGCCGAATGTGGACTAATGGTCTAAATAAACTCAACACCCACCTCCACGAGGAAGTGGCTAAAATCCAAGCCCTAAGAGCCCTAGGCCGTCCCCAAGACGAAGGTGGACTAATGGCCGGAAGAAACTCAACACCCTCCTTGACGAGGGAGTGGCTAAAATCCAAGAGTCAAGAGCCCTAGGCCGTCCCCAAGTCAAATGTGGACTAATGGTCAGAAGAAACTCAACACCCTCCTCGGCGAAGGAGTGGCGAAAATCCAAAGGTCAAGAGCCCTAACCCGTCCCTAAGTCGAAGGTGGACTAATGGCCGGAAGAAACTCAACACCCTCCTCCGCAAGGAAGTGGCTAAGATCCAAGGATCACGAGCCCTAGGCCGTCCTCAAAGGTGGACTAATGGTCAAGGAAAAACTCTACCCTAACACCCTCATCTGCAAAGGAATGACTAAAATCCAAGAGTCACGAGTCCTAGGCCATCCACAAGGCGAATGTGGACTAATGGCCGGAAAAAATTTAGAGCCCCAGGCCGTCCACAAGTCAAAAGTGGACTAATGGCCAGAAAAAAGTCAGAGTCTAACACCTTCCTTGGGGAGTGGCGAAAATCCAAGAGTCAAGTGCCTTAGGCTGTCCACAAGCCAAATGTGGACTAATGGCCGAAAAAAATTTAGAGCCCAACACCCTCCTTCGCATGGGAGTGGCAAAAATCCAAGGGTCAAGTGCCCTAGATCATCCACAAGCTGAAGGTGGACTAATGGCCAAGGAAAAATTCTAGCCCAACACCCTCCTCCGCGAGGGAGTGGCTAAAATCTAAAGGTTAAGTGCCCTAAGCAGTCCACAAGCCGAAGGTAGACTAATGGCAAAAAAAAATTCAGATCCCAACATCCTCATTCGCATAGGAGTGACGACAATCCAATGGTCAAGTGCCCTAGGCTGTCCACAAGCTGAAGATGGACTAATGGCCGAAATAAACTCATCACCCTCCTTCGCGTAGGAGTGGAAAATATCCAAGGGTCAAGTGCCCAAGACCGTCCACAAACCGAAGGTAGACTAATGGGTAGAAAAAATTCAGAACCCAACACCTTTCTTCACTTGGGAATGGAAAAAATTCAAGGGTTAAGTGCCCTAGGTCGTCCACAAGCCGAATGTGGACTAATGGCTGGAAAAAATTTAGAGCCCAACACCCTTCTTCGCGTGGGAATGGCGACAATCTAATGGCCAAGTGCCCTAGGTCGTCCACAAGCTGAAGATGGACTAATTGCTGGAAAAAACTCAACACCCTCCTTCGTTTAGGAGTGGAAAAAATCTAATGGTCAAGTGCCCTAAACCGTCCACAAGGCGAAAGTGGACTAATAGCTGGAAAAAATTTAGAGCCCAACACCCTCCTTCGCGTGGAAGTGGAAAAAATTCAATGGTCAAGTGCCCTAGGCCGTCCACAAGTCAAAAGTAGACTAATGATAGGAAAAAATTCAGAGTCCAACACTTTCCTTCACGTGGGAGTGGCAAAAATCCAAGTGTCAAGTGCTCTAGGCCGTCCACAAGCTGAATGTGGACTAATGGCTGAAAAAAATTCAGAGTCCAACACTCTCTTCTGCGTGGGAGTGACTAAAATCCAAAGGTTAAGACCCTAATGGATCCTAGCTTGATCAGGGAAAATCCCAGGCTGACTGGCCAAACCAAGGGATCCTAGCTTGACCAGAGGATATCCCAGCCTAATCAGCCAAACCAATGGATCCCAGCCCGACCAAGGGAAATCCCAACCTGACCAGAGGATATCTCAATCTGATCAGCCAGACCAAGAGATCCCAGCCTGATCAGGGGAAATCCCAATCTGACCAGAAGATATCCTAGCCTGACCAGGGGAAATCCCAATCTGACCAGATGATATGCCAGCCTAACTAGCCAGACTAGAGAATCCTAACCTAACCAGCCCTGTTACTCCATTATTGTAACATCCCGACAGTTGGAGGTAGATAATAATAAATGATTCCGGTATTTAAAGTTATTATTGATTATGTGAGATTTAAGAGAAAATAATAATTTGTATTGGTTCGAGGAAATAAAAAGATATTGGATAAAAAAAATGCAATTATTAATCTGGGGTGTAAAGATTGGCAAAATAAAATATTTAGTGAATATTATAGATTATACTTAAAGAAAAAAAAACTTTTGGAAGGCAATTGGGTGCAATTTGGTGGGTGCAGCTGTGTAATGCTGTGTGCGTGTGTGTACGTATATGTATATATATATATATGTGATATGTGACATACAAATATAGTGTAATCCATCTGGTAAGAGGAGTAACTAACATATAATAATATATTGAATTCACAAAGATTAGATAAGTTGTTGTTCCAACGTATCTTAGCCATGTTTCAAGAGAATTTTTAACAGGTTTTAGAAGTTGAAGGAAGTGAAGAAGTTGCTGGAAATTTCCAGCAACTAGGAGGCGCCAAATGGTGTCGTTTAGGTGCCCAAGTAAGCATCCAAGAAGTTGCATCAGCGGACAACTCCCAGCAACTCCGAATTTCACCACTTTTCCCTGAAAAATTAGCTAAATAAATAAGATAATATTGTTTGACTTTGGGTTGAAATTGTGGCTGAAAATGGGCCAAGTAATTGGGGCCATGTGGAGCTAATTATGATGGTTTAAGAGAGTTGAAAATTGGGAAACTTGGAAAAGAGGGAAGCTAAGTGGCAGGCACATTAAAAGTATAAATAGGAGACAAGAATTTGGGGTGCAAACAGAGAAAATTGAAGGAGCAAATTAGAGAAGAAGTAGCACGAGCAGCCGTCATGAATGGGAGAAAAATCAAGAGAATATTGAAGGAAAATTGTGTAATAAAAGTTCAAAGAAGTCAGGTAAGTGGAATAAATTATTAGGTGTTTTGTGCATTTAATTGTGAATTTCTCACGGTTATATTTAATTAATTTGAGTCGTAGATTCATTATTTACTATAAAGTGTATTATTTCGCAGTGGGAGTACGAAAATGGCAAAGATTGATCATTTAGAGGCAAGCTCATAACCCTCTCCTCTTATTCTTTATTTCCCGTGAAAGTCTTCGTGATTTTTCATATTTTAAACCCTTTTTCACCATGACTCGGTTCCACGCATTAATAATGCAAATCCGCGTGGCCACTATCTTATGTCGTATATGTTAATAATGGGTCTATTGGTGATTAAATAAGCTAAATAAATGATTCCTTGATGTCGCTTCCTATGTCCGTCACAGAGTTTTGTATCGCCCCGCTTTTTCTTGGGAATGATGTCGAACCTGATGGGCTAGATTCTTAGAAAGGTCAGTATGGATTATGGGTTTATGTTAAAGGGGTTTAATGAGAAAAATGAGTGGTTCATTAACATGAGAAGAGATGAGAACGTGAATGGCATAATGGTGTCTATGTTGTTTTGGATAAAGTGTGAAAAATGATTAGCTTAAGTGACTGAGTTTAATGTTATCTATGTGTGTCTTAAGGGTATAGGGTACAAAGCCACTGACTGTCGACCATGGGTCGTGGCAGTGGATGGCTGGATGTATGGGCGTCAGTCATCAACTGTTACGATAAGTGCTAGACGGGCCAGAATAGCTAATACTGTCAGATTCCCGCCTTGGCTTGTACATATCATGATGTGTGAGTTGTATAGGGCTTGGGTTGCATTCACTTGGGAAAACATGCTTTGTGTGTGATAGGATGTGTAAGCATTTGCATGACCCGGTTGATCCAAGAGCCAATTTGGGTACCCTAGGCGAACATGTGTATTTAGAGCATGTCGCATGTGTGTATTCCTATGTGGGCGTAGCATGGCCTGATGCTTGGTTTATGGGGGTCTTGCCATCACGTTTATGCTACAGAAGTCGTTGCATTTCTTATGCATTACATTGCATTGCATGGTTCAATAGTTACTGTTATTCTAGGCTGGAATACTATGCCAGTCTGGGTGTCGGGAGTACCGACTAGGGAGAGCTTCGGCTCGGCTTAGAGATTAGCTTGAGGAAGGCTCGAGGGAAGACTAAGATCGTGGAAGGATATGATAATATGATGGATGACATGAAGAACATAAAAGGGTATGATGGGTATCAGGAAAAACATGCAATGAGTATAAGGAAAAGCCGACTGATGTCAGGAAAATGCGAGTATTTATGGATAATGATATGATAGCCTATGTTAGGCTGCAACAGGTTTGTATGCAAGACTTGGGTGCCAATGTGTGGCTTATGCGGGCCCTAAGGACCTTTATGTGCAGTTAACCTTATGTTATGCATTTAGAAGTAAGCCACATATGGATTATGACATGGTGAGGTTACATTGGCATGAATTGCATGGAATATTGAGGAAGAGTCCTATCCGTAACTAGCCTTTCTTTTACGAGCTTGCTGAGTCTCGCGACTCACGTTTGCTTTCCATCATTCCAGGTAAGAGAAACGTCTGTGATAGAAGGTACGCTTAGCGGGGTTTGGGTCTAGACTGACGAGTCATAATAATAAGTGCAGAGCTCTCTCGAGACTAGATCTTGGGTGTCATTGTGCCTATGTTAAGGTTAATATTTTATATTGTTTTGGTGATGTATGTGTATTATGTAAGCCCAGGTGGGCTCACGTTGTAAATGCTTATGTAAAATGACTAGATGCTATGAGATTTTTAAAAAAATATGGTTTTGATAAAGGGGGTGTCTGAATTTTTAGTTTGTGTTATTGTTCTATATCACTCAAGTAATGACCTTCTCACGAATTCTCTATGCTAACGGGGGCTCCAAGAGGCGAGCCGTTACAATTGTCTTACGGGTTACATCCCCACAAACAGTGCTAAGCATAACCAAGTCCAAAGTGCAGCCTACAAATCCGAGGCCAGGAATACCCAAGTCTGAAACTTCCACTCCCGAGGTCCATTTGTCGAGGTGGTCTGTGGTGGCTTGTCTCACAGATCATCATCATCATTTATCGAGCTAAAAATACTCTTATGCACCTTGTGAAAAATCTATAGTCAAATAATATCAGAAATTAAGCTACTTCTCGACCTAACATGATTCTCAGCTCAGCTCAAGGAGTGGGTGACTGCACTCTCACCCTGCAATTAAAACACAATAAAAATTTTATATATTTTTTTCTTTATTTAGGTTAAAGGTTTATACTTGTCAGTGTACGAGTACAGTTGTAGTCTAAATTTAAATTTGTATTTTTTGGATGAGTCTAGATCGTTCACTGAGAGATTTATTTATGGCAAAAGAAAAAGAATATCACATACACACACATTTGGATGAATTGGCAACATGATTTTTTATGGATTTTCAAATAACACATGATAGGAAATAAAGTAAGACAAAAGTTAAAATTAACACTGAATGTGATAATATAGAATTAGATAACACTTGAGTTAAGATAATTTCAGTACCAACCCGCTGATCCCCAATTTGTAGCGAAAAAGATTAGCAACATTAATAGAATTTCATATATGAGGATTTGTTATTAAATGTAATTAGAGATGGTGATAATTATAGTTTAAGCAATCCCCGTACATGATATGTGGGATTATAATTTAAGCAACTACCATAAATTTAATTACAATTAATACACAAAATAATTAAATTAATCATCTGGGTTTGGGTATGATAGCGTTTCCAGTTCTAGTAACTCTCATACGTAGTATGAAAGCTCTAAGTTAGGCTTACGCTCCAATCCAAACCTAATGATTTCTCAATTAATAATGCACACTCATATTGAAATTTAAATTAATATCATTCATTTAAAGTGCAACTTTATTTGGGAATCATTGGCATTAGACACTGTCCTTGGCTTAACCCAAGATTGAGTTTAGCTACTCATCTTCATTTGTAAATTAATTGATAAGAATTTAAATGACGTAATTTAAATTACAGTAATTTAAATGATAAGAATTAAAATAGCATAAATTAACCAGCCATTCAGGCGGTGAATAATAAAATGACAATAATTAAAATTACATAAATTTAAAGGCATAAATTAACCAGCCATTTAGGCGGTAAATAATAAAGTAAAAATAAATAACATGAGAATTCAAGAGAATAAAGAAAGAAAGTAAGATTACAAGAGAAAATAAGAGAGAACAAAAATAATTTTCAAATAGAAAGTTTAAGAAAACAACTAAATTTTGATTCAAAAATAATAATTACCATTTTACAAGTGCGACCAAGTGAGCTATTTATAGCCCACAAGATGCAATACAAACCATACAATTTCATTTATACAACTAGACATAATTATATCTAATAGACACTCACACACTTAAAGTTAAATGGAGTTTAGATATAACACACACCTAAAGTTAAATGGATTTTAGCTAAAAAACACACATAATAAAGCACTCATAAAACAAATATTTAAAAAAAAAAATCTACAATTGGGTTTTTGATCTTCATTAGGATTTAAAAAAAATACTTGGGCCTTCTTCAAATGATGTCTTCCATGGGTTGCTCGAGTTGGGCCTTAAACATATGTTGGGCCTTGGACCTTCAATTTAACGGTTTATGTGTTGGGTCATTAATTCTTCATGGGGTAGGTTTGAATTCTTCATTCTTCAATCCAATTTGAGTATTCAAACCCACATTCTTCATGCCTGCAAGCAAACAATTGAGTGTTATTAATAGATTATATTATATATATATATTACATGCACTCATGTATTGATGTATATGTATTATATATATTTATATATGTATTATTATTATTATTTTTAAATTTTACTTTAGAACTTCATTTCATTCATTTTTCAATTTAAACTTGCATATAACCATAAAATATGTATTAATATATAATTTAAACCAATTTTAATATCAAAAAAAGGGTGTAATTATAACATAATTTTTTTTACAAAATTAACCATTAATCAGTGGGGGACAAATGATGTGGCACTACCTAAAATTTCAAGAATACACTTACGCGCTAGTGGTCTCGCTCACCACGTGGATTGCCCAAAAGACTAACACGTGGCAAGTCAACAATCTAGTGCGGAGTATGAAAGATCCGGATCGGACTACGAGACTCGTTCCATCTTGATCGGGGTCCTCGGGAGTTGTGCCCACCCATATCGGGTACCTCAAAGCGGGTCCACCTATAAAAAACAGAGATCCTCATCAAGTAAAAAAAGTTGTTCAACTCTTACATTTATCACTACCTATATTTACTCTACTAATTTGAGTGTCAGAGTCCACCCTGCGAGATCCGAGCCCTGCCACTCCATTGTCTTGCAGGTTTTATCCCTGAAGTCCGACATCACCAAGTCCGAGGTTCTATTCCCAAAATCCATTTACAGAAGTGGCACGTGGTGGTCTATCTCAAAAACCATCATAAAAAAGTTACAAATTTTGAGTTAAAAGATGTAAAAAACTTGTCTTTAGAAATAGAAAAAATTAAGAGAATGTTCTTTTTAGTGTTTCAGTTTTTTTATTTGAATTTGAATTTTTTTTAGTTTTATTTTTTAAAATTGTTGAAAACGTATTTTTTTTCTATATCATTTTACATGCTTTGAAAATTTTGAGCGTATTCTTGATAAAAACAATCAAAATGACTTTTTATTATTTTGAATTTTTTTTACAAATAAAAATTATTTTTGAAAATATATTTTTAAAATATGAAAATAAATATATTTTCACTATTTTTAAAAATTAAAAATGAGTTGAAAATAATAAAAATAATAGGGTCTGACCTTTTCATGGATGGAAACTAGTTTTCAAATCAGAAAAGAGCTTTTGATATTTTATTAATACTAGTGTTCACTCGTGCCATGCACGGGAGGTGTAATCACAATAAATTTAAAAATTAAATCTTTATTAATATTGAAAATTTTATATATTAGTCTTGAAAATGCAATATCTTAAATTTTAATTAGTATCGGAAAACTATGCACTAGTGTTGCATTAAATTAAAGGTAGTGATTGATTAATTATTAAAGTAAAACCATTTATTATATTATATATTTATTTATAAATTATAAATATAAAATTATCTATATATTAATATTTAATTTTTAATTAATCAATATAAAAGTGATCTTTTGGCTTAATCTTGTGTAATTTCTTGGTGTGTATCCATTCCTGCAGATTAAAAATTAACTATGTGCATATATATATATTCAACTACTTAATTGTGTCAACAACAAACTATTTACTAACTAAATATTTAATATACACATAATAATGTATTGAAAAACCCATTATTAGCATTGAAAAACTCGTGTATTGAAAAAATCATTATTAATTTTACAATAATTATTAATTACTGTTACTTTTAGTAATTAATGCAAGTTTTGTGGGGGAGAATTCTTATACAGACTATTCTACTTTTATATAAAATAATCTCAGAATATTTTTGAAATTGTAGAAAGAGCCAATAAATATATATATATATTTGCATTTTTAGAGTTTTGAAAATGCCAAAATAACGCCCCCAAAATGTTTTAGTACATCATAGAACAAACAACTATACATTCCACTTTAAAAGCAAGGTTTTATTGTGAAATTCGGGTCACTATAATTCACTATTATTAGTTTGATATTTAGTTAAATTTTGATAAGTCATCTAGTGTATTCTTTCCAACTAGGATCTATGCTCATAAAATTTTGTAGTTATTTTAAACTAATTACTCTTGGTAACAAGTTTTCATTAAGAGAATATATTAATGCAGATAGCAAATTCAACATTGCCGAATTTGATCTAAGTATAAATGTTAATTAAAGGCAATACACTATTTTGAATTCAATGAAACTTGCTAGTGGAATAAGTGAATTCTTTTGAAACTTATTGTTGTTGTCAATATATAACAATGAATTTAGTTGTCATAAAAAGTCGTCGTTGAATTGCCTAAATAAACAAAAATAAAAGGGCAATCAGAGGGCCCAGGTAGATCTCCGCGTAAACACTCTGATGCTTAAGTCAGACACTAAATATGATAAAATAAATTATATTAAAACTATTATTAGAGATATTATACATTTTCAATAATGAGTGTTTGCTTATTTATGGATAAATATCAAGTGATTTAAAGTATAATAGAATTATGATTATTTCAAATAACGTTTTTCTCAATTAATCATAGTATGGCTGACACTATAATTGTTATAGATGATATACATCTTTTATATATTATGTTTATTTTAATTAATCATAGTTTAACTGAGACTAAGATTGTTATAAATGACATTTATTTCAATATTCTCAAATTATTTTAGAATTATAATTCTTTATGGATAATTAATTATCTTCCCAAATAAATGTTCAGTTATTGGAGTTATTGCACATTTGTGTGGGATCCCGATGCATATGAAAAATTCACGCATTTTAGTTCAAAAAGATATTTTAGACTCGTAGAATTTTAATGAGTCTTTGCTTATGACATAACATTTGCTATCTATAATGGTGAATTATATTTGTGTGAATTATGAAAGAGAACCCTAAATTGAATAGGTGGTTGATTTGTAATAATTTATTAAATTATTTGAAAAATGTAATATCTTGTTAAATTATTTTAAAAATTAATAGTATTTTCAAAACAAGTCAGCTTGCCATAACATTTAAATATATATATACGTATATATTTTAGATTTGTTTAGATGAATACATCTTAGAATTATTAATAAATATTGTATATACAATAATATATTAATAATTAAGGGGAGTGACCTTCAAGCCTTGTGACCACCAAACCAATATTTTTAAAAAGAAAAAAGTTGTCCCAAAGGCATAGGTTAATTGGCAAAAAAAAAATCGTTGGGGTGTTACTCTTTAAACTCTCAGATTCGGTGTTCGATCCCTTATTAGGGGAGAAAGCTTAGTAGTCATGAAAATTGAAAAATTATCAGATTGCCCTCACGTTAGCAGAGATAGGCCAGGGATAGAAATTAGTTGTTGGATTCCTTGATTTACATCTCCTGCTGGAATCGTGGGGCCGAGCAACAAGGGGCACTCGTGATAGTGCATAAAAAAAAATAAAAAATAAAAAAATAGTAACTTGTATAAAAGTTATTGTGTATTTGGAGAGTAATGGCGTCGCCTACTTATAGAAATTGAATATAAGAGAGTATTTACATATTTTGACATTATTTGTTTTGACTTTTAAAATATTAATTTTAAACATTAGTTGGCATGTTTTAATTAATATCACATTTAGGAGGTCTTCGAGAAATTTATATAAGTCCATGGTCTCATCTTTTATCTTTTGGCCTTATTTATTCTCGAGTCTAATATTTTTATAAATAAGTTAGTGATTCAAAACACATCAAATATATTATTAAAATGATAAATATTTATATACCTTTAAATAATATAATATTGACTTTATATTACATGCATAACAAAATAAAAAGAATAATTTTATTTTATCCCAAGTAATTTCATAGATTAACATAATTTTTTTTAAAAATAATATGGTTTTCATGAATATTGTCCAACCAAAATAGATATTTTTTGTGGTGATGAAATTAGTTACTGTAATATATTGTATTTGTTATTAATAATTTTATTTATTTAATATAATTATAATATAAACGTTAACCGAATTAACTCAAATCTACTAATCGATTAAATTGAATAAAAGAATAAAATCGAACCGAATCAATTGACTAATAAAAAAAACTGAACTAAGAGATAATTGAAAATTTTTGAATATAAATTATATAAATTGAGCCAAACTAATTAAATTAAATAAATACAAAAAATTTTAAAATAATGGATAGAAAAATACAAAATAAAAAAATGATATTATTTTATAAATATAAAAATAATATTATTCTAAAATTAAATCGTTTCAGTTAATTTAACAATTCTAACCAAAAAAATTGAACAGAAAATTATATTTTTTTTAAAAAGTAATTGAATTAAATTTAACTGATATAAGAAAAAAATAAAACTAAATTAATAAATTATATCGATTCAATTTGATTAATTCGGTCAAATTGAATTTTTACTAACCCCTAACTAAGAATAAAATACATTGCTCATAATTACGACAGGATTATAAGTGTTATAGTAATTATAATTATAATTATAATGTATTTGTTCCCGATATTTGCGGCCGTCCCTAATTGTTCAAGGCCAAATAAGATTTACGAGCCTATCACATTATAAAATGCCACATTTTTCTGGTTAGGGTTTCGAAAGCCGATTATCCTCGGCACGATCTTCAGTCCGTGCTTCTATTCCTCACACCTCAGTCGTCCGTAATCTCACGGTCTACAGCCACCGTAATCGGCGGCTTGAGACCTCGGTGATTTACCTCCGGAAAATACAATTCAAATCATCAAGGTGCTGAAATGTTCATTTTCCATTCTTGTTCTAGGGATTAGACTGTAGATCTGAGTTGAGCATATTTTTCATTTATTTTCATATTTTTCGTCTTGAGATCTGCTCCTTAGCAGATGATCCCTGGCTTATTATATTTTTTCTGTGAATTTTATTTTAAATATCTGCTCCCACGCACTTGATTATTTTCTCTTTTTCTTTATACGCATGTTCTGTTTTTGCAGTTTTTTTTTTAACCAAAACTCGAACTTGAGTGGTTTTGTTTTCCTGTTTAGGAAATTAATTCTGCAATCACCTTTATATAAAATATTTCATTTTCTGATTTGCCTCTGAAATTGCCAAAGTAGGTTTAAAGGTTATGCTCCCTTAACTAACATGTAAGTTTGTGGTTAGATTTTCATTTTTAGTTTCCTTTTACGTAGCTTTTCTTCTATTGGCGCTAGAGCAGTAGTGTAATTAAAACATGAAATAGATGCAGTCTTTGTTTGGTGAGTGCGGCCTTAATTGAAAGATCCATATTAATTTTCGATAAAAATTTGGTTGTTTGTTTCTAATTCTAACACGAGAGGAATGCTTTTCTTATTTTTCAATTGCATTAGTCCAAGATGTTTTGTTCAATTTGGTGAAATGGAAAACTTGAAATTGGTTTCTAGTGGGAGGTGATGCCATTGTTATTATTATTTTTTTTTGTTACAGCTACTCGATTTGATATTGACGAATAAAGGTATTGTTGAAGATTGTCTCGATTTAGTGATCGGTTAATATGCAGTGTTTTGTATGCGGTTATGGGTTAGTTGATAGGAGGGAGTCTCTTTTGTAATATTAGTTATTAGTGGAGGGCAAATCCGGAAATATCATAACCGGCCCTAGGAAATATCACCCTTTGTTCTATAAATAGGGCAAGGGGCTGAGGGAGAGAAAAACTGCATATACTCTTTCTGTTTTCACGAGAGCCTAGAGAGTGAGAAAGCTGTGAGTTAGAATAGTGTTGTTCATTCTTGGGAAGACTTGTATCGTGGGAGAGAGAAAGAGGGAAAGACCTGTTGTTATCCATCAATAAAGAAGGTTGCTCGGTGGTGGTTTCAAGGCTGGATGTAGTGCCATTCACATGGCATGAACTAAGATAAAATTCTGTCTTTTCATGTGGTTTGAATGTTTTATTTCCTGTTCTGTTTATGCTTTGATTTCTGTTCTTTTATTGACTGTTAGTGTTGTGGTGTGTTGGCCGGTGGTTTAGAGTGATTGTGAGGGGTGTGTGATCAGTTTTTTGAGAGGATTAAAGCCTGCCAGTGCTCCCAATTTATAACAGGTATGAAATACAAATGTAATACTATTTTGGAATACAAGAACAAACTCTAATCCCTTTAGGTGGGTTTGGCTATTTTGGAGCTGGTAATTGAAAATCTGATACTGAGAGTATGTTTGGAACTAAGATTTGTGAAAGGAAAGGAAAAGGAAAAGGAAAAGGTAACAAATGTTTCTTACGTGAGCATAAAAATTATGTACATAAACTATTTTATTTTTCCTTTAAATTCTTCTGTTGAAAAATCATAGCTCAAATGGAAGAGTAATGCTATATCTAGGAGAGAGATGGGGTAGAGAACGGATTGGTACATAATGGAACGGAACGTAAAGGTAAAGGAAGTAATGCAAAGCTTGTTACCTTCCCAGTGTTTGGGAAGAATGAAACGTAGATGAGCGTAATATAACTTTATTGTGTTTGGATAGAGAATGGAAAGGGATGGAACAGTTAAAAATAAAATAAATTTACAATTATATCTCTTCACTTTCAAAATAAATAAACACATACACAAATAACAAGGGTAAGATAGTAAAAATAATAGGCATATTTCCTTCCCCCTCCTTATGCCCCAAATCAGTAAGCAAAATAGGGGTATGGAAGGAGATGGGAGGGTATCACGTACCCTCCCCTTCTTTCCCCTTCCATTATGAAACCTCCATCCAAGCAAGGGAAATAATCTCCCTTCCCCTCCCGTCCCATCCTCCCCCCCCACACCCCACATACCCCCCATCCAAACATAGGCTAAAGGCTTGAGTTAATGATGGATGTTAATTTAAATGGAAGTTTATTGAATATTGATTAAAGGTTTTCGGATTGCCTTTGGGCATTTGATGGGAATTTGTTTCTAAATTCTAGGAAAGCATACAATCTAACGAAATGTTTCCTAGTAATGTTATGCATGCTAAAGTGGTTTACAAAGTATTCAAGAATTTAAGCAAGTTCACCTTTCTCTTAGCAAGGATTTCTATGTTGTACTTTGGCAAAAGCCTTGGCGTGATGCAGTTGCCTTTGGGTGCTTGTGTTGGTTATTTTACTTAAGTACCAAATATATTGTGTGCATTTTTTTTTTTTTGCAATAATGTAGATATATTATAAATTTACACTTGGTTGAGGTAGTTAGAATTATGGATGCTATTTTCTACTTAGATTAGAATCCAATAAAATAGGTGCGCGAAGTTGTGAAGCATATTCCGTGAATTTCTGGAGGAGAGATAGAGCTGGATTAACTCTTGGTTTTTAGTGTTTGGTGGGTGTCGTGCATGTGGCTGAAGGGCAATCAGAAATATTTGCAAAAGGGGTTTAGCGTTCTGATTTTGTGAGCTGTTGTTGCAGCAACTGGTTGAATATAGTATATATATATATTGAGTATTGATATCGTTGTTATTAATATTTTGACTATTTGTTATTAGTTAACTTTATTATTTATTATTATTTTTATTATATATGATACTAATATTTTGTTATTATTAGTGTAGAAATCAGTGAAACCAAGCAGGAGAAATTCTCAATCTAAAACCGTATATTAATCCATAGAATACATGCCCTATTAATAGAGAAGAGAATACACTTATAGGAGAATCTAAGAAAGGAAAAAGAAATATTCTACATAACATACAAGGAAACTATATATACAACAATGATTTAGGAAACATAATCACATCCTAACAGTTGGAAAGAATTCACCATATCTGTTTGTGGATCTCGATATCTTCCAACACTCCCCCTCAAGTTGGTGAATGAATATATATGCCATTCCCAACTTGCTTATAAGTGCTTCAAACCTCTTAATAGGCGCGCCTTTTGTTAATACGTTTGCAATCTGATTTGCTGAAGTGACAAAGGGTATGCAAACTTCCTTGGATTCCAATTTTTCTTTAATAAAGTGACAATCAATCTTCACGTGTTTGGTCCTGTCATGTTGCACAGGATTGTGTGCAATGCTGGTAGCAGACTGATTGTTGCAACACAACTTCATAGATCCATTACAAGATATCCTTAGATCTTCCAGCACTATCTTTAGCCATAATAGCTCACATAGACCTCCATCGCTCTAAACTCAGCCTCTGCACTGGACTGGGCCACCACATTCTGTTTTTTGCTTCTCCAAGACATTGAGTTACCCCCCCCCAAACGGCACAATATCTTGTAGTTGACCTCTTATCCACTAATGAGCCCCCATAGTTAGCATCCGTATATTCTACCATATCCATTTCCTTTCTTGGTCTGAACAAAAGGCCTTTTCCAGGAGTTGCTTTAAGGTAGCATAGGATTCTTCTCATTGCTTGCATATGCTCCTCAGTGGGATTATGCATGAATTGACTCACCAAGCTGACTGCAAATGCGATGTCAGGCCTGGTGTGAGATAAGTAAATCAGTCGTCCCACTAATTGCTGATAGCTTTCTTTCTCCATAGTCGGGCTATCAGAATTTCCCAATTTTAGATTAGGCTCTACAAAAGTGCCTGTTGTCTGACCACCAAGCATCTTTGTTTCCTCCAGTAGATCTATGTTATATTTCCTTTGAGAAAGAAAAATACCATCTTTAGAGTAGGCCACTTCTATCCCTAAAAAATACTTAAGCTTACCCAGATCTTTGATATCAAATTCGCGAGCTAGATCTTTCTTTAGTTGTTATTGCTCCTCAATGTCATTTCCTGTAACAATGATATCATCCACATATACCAACAAACCAGTCAAACTATCTTTCTGTGAGTGCTTGATGTTCTCCCCTACTTTGCCTGTATCCCATAGATTTCATAGCCTTCAAAAATCTGTCAAACCAAGCCCTTGGAGACCTGTTTCAGTCCATAAAGAGCTTTCTTCAACTTGCAAACCTGTCCTGCAACACCCTTATTAAACCTTAGGGGTGGTTCCATAAAGACTTCCTCTTCTAGATTACTATTTAGGAAAGCATTTTTAATACCCAATTGCATCAATTGCCAACCATAACAACTGGATAAGGATAGAAGGATTCTTACAATATTCATTTTTGTCACTGGTGCAAAAGTCTCCAAATAATCAATGCCATAGGTTTGAGTATATCCTTTGGCTACTTGTTATGTCATTTGTACTAAATTAGAAGGTTTAATGTAATCATATAGTTTTTGTAAAGCTGCAAGTGTATGTTTTTTCTGTTGTAGAGATAGAATAATAACACTTCTAGAAGGTATGTTTCTAGAAGGATAACTGACCGAATAATTTAGTTAGTTCTTCTCGGTGCCAGTCAGTTCTATTACTGCTTTGTAACTCACGACCCTATAGCTTATAAATAGGAATCATGGGATGGGGAGGGAGAACAATCAGTGCGTGTGCTTCATTCTGAAGTAGGATTATCTTTCGGTTTCTATCTTGTGTATTGGGATTGAGTGAGAGATCAAGAGTAAGGCTGGGGATAGTTTTGTAATCTTTGAATTTTGCTAGCTTTCAGGATATATGGGTTGGGTAGAGTTCAAGTGCTCTTTGTAATCATCCTAAAGGTGTTTCAAGATAGTGGATTGAGAGGTGCAACAAGAGTCTGGACGTAGGTTTTATTTTGAGACCAAATCAGGATAAATCTTCATGTGTTCTTACTGTTTTCTTTCCTTCTTGATTGTGTTATCTTTATTGTTTGTGTTCTCGAGTGTGGGAGTGCCTAGGGTGAGCTATTTGAGTTGAGAGAATCTGTGGGAGTGTTGTGTTCATCTCTAACACTACCAATCTTGCTTTATATCTTTCCAAAGTGCCATCAGCATTATATTTAACATTGAATACCCACCTACAGGCCACAGGTCGCACCCCTTTTGGTTTGGCCACCAAGTCCCATGTATGATTTTTCTCTAGGGCCCTCATTTTTTCTTGCATAGCATATACCCAATTCTGATCTTTTAATGCCTCGTCCAAAGTCAGGAATGGCTATAGAGTCAAGGGAAGAGATGAAACATTTATGCTTAGGAGACAAGCAATGATAGGAAATGCAGTTGGCTATAGGATCTTTAGTGCAACTTCTAACTTCCTTTCTAATGGCAATAGGTAGGTCTAAGTCAATGTGATCAGTAGTAGGTGAAGGTTCAATTGACTAAGAGAATTCTATACCTGATTGTGGAAAGGAAGTTGGTTCTTGCTGAGCACATTGAGTAGGCTGATTCCTTCTTTTATATACGTAAGGTGACCATCTGAACCTTGCAGGAGAATCCAGAATTGATGGAGGTATCTCTTGAGATGTTACCTTTGTCGGAGCTAAGACTAAGTCAAGATGAATAGGGGAGGAACAAGTAGGAAGAGAGGAATCAGTGGCAGTGGGTAGGGAATCAGAGGTAACATCAGATTGAGTGCGAGATGGGGATGGCTGAAAAAATTGATTCCAACATGGGCAAGACCTGGTCATCACCTAGACTCTCCTCCTGGTGACCAGAAGCAAAAGGACGAAAGAAAGCTTGGTTTTCAACAAATGTGACATCCTTAGAGATAATCATTTTCCAAGTAGAATGATAGTAGCATTTGTATCCATTTTGAGTGGAAGAATATCCCAAGAAAACACAACGAAGGGCTCGAGGATCAAATTTGTTGTGGTGTTGCTTAGAGACATGCACAAAGGCTACACACCCAACGACTAAGGGCAACAGGTGAATGGAGAGTAAGATGTGGAAAATGAGTGGTGAGACAGTGAAAAGGACTAACATTGCCGATTACTTGAGAGGGGAGCCGATTAATCAAGTGAGTAGCAATAAGCGTGGCCTCACCCCTAAAATTTTTAAGAACAAAACTCTGATGCAAAAGAGCTCAAGTCACATTGAGAAGATGCCTCATCTTTCTCTCAGCAACCCCATTTTGTTGAGGGGTGTCAACACAAGAGGATTTATGGAGAATGCCTTTTTGTTGAAAAAAATTATTTAGAGTTTGATTAAAATAATTTCGAGCATTGTCCGTTCTGAATTTTTGAATGGAGACTCGAAATTGGGTAAGGATTATCATATAAAAAGATTGCAAGACACTGCTAAGGGCTGATTTTTCCTTTAATAAGTAGACCCGAGTCATGCAAGGGCAATCATCGATGAAAGACATAAACCATTTAGCCCCCGAACAATTGGCAGTTTTTGAGGGTCCCCATACATCAGAATGCACAAATGAAAAAGGAAACAGGGATAATTTGTGACTAATAACATAGGGAACTCTATGATGTTTGGATATTTCACATAGATCACAATGAAAATCGCAACATTAAGACCGTTAAAGAGTTTAGGAAACATAGATTTCAATAAAGGAAAAGGAGGATGCCCAAGTCGAAGATGATGAAGCCATACATCCTCTTTGTTGGAATTGAATTGAGATACATGGGAGAGAATTAGTTGTTCTCCTACAGAGAAATCATAGGGCGGTTGCTGCTGCAAGAAGTACATCCTCTTGTGTGCCCTAGGAACACCAATCGCCCTCCTTGTTGTCAAGTCCTAAAACACACAGCCATGGGGTGAAAAGATCACACGATAATTTAGGTCTTAGGTTAATTTATAGACTGAAAGAAGATTGGTAGAAAGGCTAGGAATATAAAGAACTTGCTGCACTTTGAAATTGTGGGTAAGACTTACTTTACCATGTCCAACAATAGGAATAAGGTGGCCATTGGTTATTGTAATATTTCTAGAACTGTTCGAGGGTTCATATGTCTCAAAAAAATGTAGGTTAGGAGTCATATGATCAGTTGCTCCAAAATCCAAGATCCATAACTCATTCCTAGGTATTTTGGAGGCAAGCATGAATCTCCTTGAAGAGTTTGCAAGAAAGACTGCAACTTATTGATTTCCTTGCTAATGTTCTCAAGTTTCAGTCTTCCTGAAGCAATGGAGTCCATAACCTCCTCTCTTCCATCAATATCTTCTCCTTCGTTAGTGGTTAGGTAGGCTCTCATGGGTTGTTTGGATTGCAACTTATTGGTCTCCTTGGATCGACCTCCCGTCTTGTTCAAGACTGCTTCTTTTCCATGCAATTGAAAGCATGTCTCACGTGTGTGTCTAGGTTTCTTGCAAAATGAACACCACAAGTTGCCCCTACCTTGTTTCACTGAAGACTCCTCCTTGCTGTGGGATGATTTAGGCCATGCCCCCTGCATTCTGTTAGAAATCATAGTAGAACCCTCCATATGATTATCACTAAGCATGGCAATCCTTCTATGTTCTTCACTCCAGAATATGAAGTAGGTCTCATTTAGGATGGCAGTTTGTCTCGACTGAGGATTTGTGCTCTAACTCAATCAAAATCAGTGTTGAGCCCAGCCAAAAATTCTACTATTCTATCCCTTTCAAGTATAGAGGTTATAATGATAGTGTTTTTACTACACACTAGCTTAATGTTTTGGTAGTGATCTAACTCAACCCAAAAACCATTCATCTTGTTATAGTATTCCGTCACACTCATAGCCCTTTGTCTTGTGCTACGAATTTTGGTCTTGATCTCATAAACAACAGATGTATCTTGCATCTTAGAGTATGTCATTTTTACTGTCACCCATATATCCCTAGTCGTGGATAAAAACATGTAATTTTTTGTCATGTAACCGATAGGTAGATACGAATCAATATGTAAATAAGGTAGAACATGGGGCAATAGAATAAATTGTAGAAAGTTGGCCGTTACAGCACATGGGCTGTATGATGTGTAACCAAATTGTGGCGCCAAGGCAGGGCAGTATATAACCAGCCTTAGCGTCCAGAGAAGGGATCTTTTGAAAACTGAATTGAATTCTGTGTTTCCCTCTCCAATTCTCTCTTCTCTCTCTCTCGCTTCTCTATTCTCTCTCTCGTTCTATCTCCTTACTTCCTTTCTCTTCCAAATTACTTGAGTTTCCTGCACAAGTTCGCTGAATTGCGAGGAAGCACACCTTGTCAGATTCTTCATCTGACAATTTGGTATCAGAGCATTATCTTGGGCGCTGAAGATGGCGGACGGGACTCGGATGAAACAGATGGAATCGCAGCTCCATCTAGTGTCGACTACTATGGGAGAGATGCAGAATCGGATGGAGGCCCTGGAGAATTCGGTAGAACGATGAATCGATGGAGTGATGCAAGTTTGGCGGGAGGAAAGTAGGACGCAAGCAACTAGGTTGGAGGATCAAATGAGGGAACAAGGTTAGGCCCTACGAGATCAGATGCAACAATTTGTTCTGATGCTCACTCGCCAAACTCAGGTACGTCTTTCACCTGAGTTTCCTCCAAGGGATAGATCTGAGCCAATTTTGCATGACCACGGGGGAAATTCCCGATCGGAGGGATCGACGGAATTAGAGATTGAACCCCCAGGCAGAGAGGAGAATGGGGGAATTAGACGACCAGGCCATGGAGTCGGATCACACCAGATCGGATTCCCTATGCCTAAGATGGGGATACCGCTCTTTGATAGCCAGAACCCACGGTGGTGTGTGAGACGCTGTGGCAGGGTATTTAGCTTGCATAATGTAGCTGATGCTCAGAGGGTGACGTTAGCTGCTGCGTATCTCAATGATGAAGGGGATGCATGGTTTCAGGGGTGGATCGGAGTGAAGGAGGAGTGCTCGTGGGACGAATTTGTGGCCGGACTGTGTGAGAGATTTGGGGAGAAAGGGATGCTGGACGTGGTCGAAGAGTTTAACAAATTGAAACAAGGAGGTTCGGTGCAGGCTTACCAGCAGAGGTTTGAAGAGCTGAAGGCCCTCATGTTGCTGTCAAATCCCACACTGACGGAAGGTTACTTTGTATCGAGTTTCATTAGCGGCTTGAACGAAGAAGTTCGCCCCACGGTTAAGATGTTCTAGCTCAAGACGGTCCAGCAAGCAGTTGAATGTGCTAAGTTGCAGGAGTTAACAGTGGAGGCCCTGGTAAAAAAACAAAAGAATGTAGCTAGAGTTTGGTAGACCACACCTGTACCATCCAATAACAAAGGATGGGGAAGGAGTGGAGGACAGGTAGGAACCGGTAGCAGGGGATTGGCGGCTCTACCCGCACCAATCCAATCATCTCAAGGACAGTTGGTTGAGCAGAGGAGGTTAGCTGGTTTATGCTTCAGGTGTGGGGACAAGTACACACCTGGCCATCAATGCAGAAGGCAATTACTGTTGTTAGAAGGTGAAGAAGACGGAGGAGTAGTGGAAGAGGAGGATAGCCACATTGTGGAAGAGGTTGAGGATGAGGAGAAGGTCGAGATCTCCCTACATGCACTAAGGGGTGTTGTGACTAACAAGATTATCAAAGTGGAAGGCAAAGCAAGAGATAGTCGCTTGATGATCCTAATTGATAGTGGAAGCACGCACAGCTTCTTGGACGAGGGAATAGCCAGGACATTGAAATATAAACTGTCGGGGACTCAACCCCTATCGGTGACTGTAGCTAACGGTCAAAAGGTTTTGTGTAAATCAGCTTGTGTAGGATTTTGTTGGCAGATGCAGGGGGAAGATTTTGAAGCTGACCTCCGTTTGCTTAAGCTGGGGGGATGTGATATGGTATTAGGTGTAGATTGGATGAGAGAGGTGAGCCCCATTTGTTTCGACTTTAACAAGATGGAGGTCACATTCGAGAAGGGGGGAAAGAGAATGACCCTGACTGGTGGCATGGAAACTGGAGCATGTAAAATGATTTCAGGAAGAAGGCTGCAAAAGCTGTTCAAAAGCAAATGGACACAAGTAGCTCAGTTATTTTCAGTACAGACTATGGAAATGGAGGGATGTCCAGATGATGACGAGCACTACGAGCTGGATCTAGTTACTGCGACGGCCACTCCTTGGGAGGTAACTCAATCCGATTCTCTTAACTTACTCTTAGAAGAATTTGTGGATTTGTTTGAGGAACCTAAGTCGCTACCACCTCCACGACCAATAGATCATACCATTAACCTCAAACCCAATACTGAAGCCATTAACATCCGTTCATATAGATACCCCCCAAAACAGAAAGCGGAAATCGAACGCATGATTAAAGACATGCTCCGTTCGTCCGTAATACAGCCTAGTTCCAGCCCTTATGCCTCATCTTTGCTGTTAGTAAAGAAGAAAGATGGGAGTTGGCGATTCTGTATTGATTATCGCCAACTCAATTCACAAACCATAAAGAACAAATTTCCAATACCAATCATTGAAGATCTATTAGACGAACTGCAGGGCGCCAACATCTTTTCCAAACTCGACCTAAGGTCGGGGTATCACCAAATCCGGATGCACCCCAAAGATATCCACAAAACAGCCTTCCGAACCCATCAAGGCCACTATGAATTCTTGGTTATGCCCTTTGGTTTAACCAATGCTCCAGCCACATTTCAATCCCTTATGAACCAGATTTTCGAACCCTACATCCGCCAATTTATCTTGGTCTTTTTTGATGATATTTTGGTTTACAGTTAGCTAGGGCCGCTGCATCGGCGCCCGGATGTAGTGATAAATGAGCAAGGGTTCCCGCATTTGCTTGGACGGATGTGGGTAAAGAAGTTAGTCCAAAATCAAAATCAACATCAAAACCAAAATCAAAATCAAAATCAAAATCAGAACCAAAATCAAAATCAAAATAAAAAACAAAATCAAATTCAAATTCAAAGCCAAGGCCAAAAACAAAATCAAATCCAAAGTCAAGGACAAAAACAAAATCATAGATTAAGGATTGGGTCATGGAACATAGGAACATTAACAGGCAAAGCTATGGAAGTGGTGGATGTGATGATTAGGAGAAAAATTAATATTATGTGCCTTCAAGAGACGAGATGGGTTGGGAAAAAAGCAAAAACTTTATCAGAAGCTGGATATAAACTATGGTACACAGGAACTGATCGAGCGAAAAATGGAGTAGGGATTATTATGGATAAAAGCTTAATAGATGAGGTAGTGGATGTAAAGAGAATAGGGGATAGGATTATTATGGTGAAGATTAGTCTAGGAAGAATAACTATGAATATCTTTAGTACATATGCACCACAAGCGGGGTTAGGTGATGAGATAAAAGCAAAATTCTGGGAGGACCTAGAGGGACTTATACAAATGATACCAAGAGGAGAGAAAGTGATTATAGGAGGTGACTTAAATGGACACGTGGGTAGAGACGGAAACGGATATAGAGAGGTACATGGAGGGTATGGATTCGGGGAAATTAATAATGAGGGTAAATCTATCCTAGATTTTGCTATGGCATATGGGCTCATTATAACCAATACGAGGTTCAAAAAACGGGACGAACACTTAATTACATATAAAAATATCAGCTCAAGCACCCAAATAGATTACTTCCTCATGAGACAAGAGGATCGGTTATGTTGTAGGGATTGTAAGGTAATACCGGGAGAGTGTTTGACTACTCAACATAGACTTCTAGTACTTGACGTCCAAGTAAGAAATTGGAAGAGAAAAAACCATATAAAACAAAATCCAAGAATCAGGTGGTGGAATTTAAAAGGGGAGAAACAACTAATCTTCAAAGAAAAATTAAGGGATAGAAGGGAATGGAATGGAGAAAGACAAACAAACCAAATGTGGAAAGAAATGGCTAATGCTCTGAGAAGCACGGCAAAGGTAGTCCTTGGAGAGACAAATGGTAGAGCCCCTAACCTTAAGGAGTCTTGGTGGTGGAATGAAGATGTACAATTGAAAATTAAAAATAAGAAAACTTGCTATAAAGCGGTATATCAATGCAATAATGAAGAAAATCAAAAAAATTATAAAGAAGCAAAAAAGGCAGCAAAAAGAGCTGTTAGTGAAGCAAGGTCAAAAGCATATGAGAATCTATATAAACGACTTGATACAAAAGATGGAGAAAGGGATATATATAAATTAGCTAAAGCAAGAGAAAGAAAAACACGGGATTTAAATCAAGTGAAATGCATAAAAGATGACAATCAAAATGTTTTAGTAAATGAGAGAGCGATTAAGGAGAGATGGAAGGAGTATTTCACAAAATTATTTAATGATGGTGGTGACACAAGAGTTAGGTTGGGACATCTTAGTAACTCCGAAGGGAATGTGAGCTACGCATTCTATCGACGCATAAGTTCAAATGAAATAAGGCAAGCTTTAAAAAAAATGAAAAATCATAAGGCAGTGGGACCAGATAATATACCAATAGAAGCATGGAAATGCATGGGAGAAGAGGGCATCTCCTGGCTAACGCAACTATTTAACGCGATCCTTAAATCAAAAAAGATGCCAGATGAGTGGAGGAAGAGTACTTTGGTTCCTATATACAAGAACAAAGGAGATGTTCAAAACTGTGAAAATTATAGAGGAATTAAGTTAATGAGTCATACCATGAAACTCTGGGAGAGAGTAATAGAGCAGAGACTTAGAAAAGAAACAAATGTGTCAGAAAATCAGTTTGGTTTCATGCCTGGTAGGTCAACAATGGAAGCTATATATTTACTGAGGCGCCTAATGGAAAGGTATCGGGATCATCAGAAGGACCTACATATGGTGTTTATAGATCTAGAAAAGGCCTATGATAGGGTCCCTAGAGAAGTATTATGGAGGGTTTTAGAGAAGAAAGGAGTCAAAATAGCCTATATACAAGCCCTTAAGGACATGTATCATGGTGTAGAGACAAGGGTCAGAACATGCGGAGGGGATACTGAACCATTTACAACTACAATAGGACTGCATCAAGGTTCTGCACTAAGTCCATACTTATTTGCCTTAGTAATGGATGAACTCACTAAAGATATTCAGACAGATGTGCCATGGTGTATGCTATTTGCAGACGACATAGTGTTGGTGGATGAAACAAAAGGAGTGAACACTAAGCTTGAGTTGTGGAGAAACAATTTAGAATCTAAGGGATTTAAATTAAGTAGAAAGAAAACAGAATATATGGAATGCAAATTTAGTAAAAATGCAAGAGTGGATGATGTTATAATAAAATTAGAAGACCAAATCTTACAAAGAAAAGACCATTTTCGATATTTGGGATCAGTGATTCAAAAAGATGGAGAAATTCACGAGGATGTCGCACATAGAATTAAGGCAGGTTGACTAAAATGGAGAAATGCATCGGGAGTGTTATGTGATGGTAAAATCCCATTAAAATTGAAAGGAAAATTTTATAGGAGAGCTATAAGACCAGTTTTGCTGTATGGCTCAGAATGTTGGGCAGTCAAATACCAGCATGAGCAAAAGACGAGTGTAGCGGAGATGAGAATGTTAAGATGGATGTGCGGACATACAAGAAAGGATAAAATTAGAAATGAAGTTATTCGTAATAAGGTAGGAGTAGTGCCAATCGAGGAGAAGATGAGAGAAACTAGACTAAGATGGTTTGGTCATGTGAGAAGGAGACTAAGAGACGCTCCTGTGAGGAGAGTTGATGAAATGGAACAATTAGTCACAAAAAGAGGTAGAGGTAGACCTAAGAAGACTTTGGGAGAGACATTAAAGTTCGATATGAAGTATATGGATCTAAATGAAGATATGACAAACGATAGAAATACATGGAAGTCTAGAATTCATGTAGCCGACCCCACATAGTGGGATAAAGGCTGGATATGTTGTTGTTGTTGTTGTATTTTGGTTTACAGTTCTTCCTTTAACCAACACTTAGAGCACTTATGGCTTACTCTACAAATCCTCCGATTCAATAAGCTTTATGTTAAGAAATCGAAGTGTGCCTTTGCACACTCCCAAGTGGAGTACCTTGGCCACATTATTTCAGGGCGGGAGTTAGCACCGATCCACGAAAGGTGGCAGCAATGGCAGCTTGGCCTCGGCCAGTTAACGTGAAAGCATTACGTGGGTTCCTAGGCCTAACAGGGTACTATCGTCGGTTTGTTAAAGACTACGGCATCATAAGCAAGCCATTGACAGAGTTGCTTAAAAAAGAGGGGTTCTGTTGGAATGAAAGGGCGGAGGAAGCTTTTAAGGGTTTGAAAAAGGCCATGGGTTCGGTACCCACACTCGGGTTGCCCGATTTCAATCAACCTTTCATATTGGAGACCGATGCGAGTGATGGAGGGGTGGGGGCAGTTTTGGTGCAAGGAGGAAGGCCGCTGGCTTTCATCAGTCAAGCCCTAGCGCCCAAGCATTTGGGCTTAAGTGTCTACGATAAGGAACTTCTGGCTGTTCTCATTGCGGTTGAAAAATGGTGCCATTACTTGGAGGGAGGCTCGTTCGTTATCAAAACGGACCACGAAAGCCTTGAGTTTCTTCTACAGCAAAAATTGCATACACACCTTCAGCGGAAGGGCATGTCGAAGTTAATGGGCTTGGATTATAGCATACAGTATCGGAAGGGCAAGGAGAACAAAGCAGCGGATGCTCTGTCTCGTTGTGTGGAAGAAGGAGCATCTGCGGCAATCACCGCAATCACCCCTGATTGGCTTCGAGAGGTTGCGTCCAGCTACGACAAAGGAGAATGGGTCCAAGAATTATTGGAACAGCTCATTCTGACACCAAATAGCAAGCCAGGCTATGTGTTGAAAAATGGGGTGTTACGGTACAAAGATCGAATCATCATTGGGGAGGACCAGGCTCTACGTCGCAAGATCCTGGAAACTTTGCATGACTCTCCGGTGGGGGGTCATTCGGGAATCCAAAACACCTACAGCAAAGTTAAGCAACTCTTCTTCTGGCCAGGGTTACGGAAAGATGTTATGGAGTATGTCAAAAGCTGTGACACTTGTAACCGATGCAAGCATGAGAATATACACCCTCCCGGATTACTGCAGCCACTCCCCATTCCCGCGCAAGCATGGACCCACATCAGCATGGATTTTGTCGAAGGCTTGCCGAAGTCCGAAGGCAAGGATTGTGTGCTAGTCGTGGTGGATCGGATGACGAAATATGCTCACTTCTTAGGATTGGCACATCCCTTCACCGCCCAAGAGGTGGCACGAGTCTTCTTGGATCACGTTGGCAAGCTACATGGGCTGCCTCAAGTGATTGTCTCCGACAGAGACAAAATCTTCACCAGTATCCTTTGGAAAGAATTGATGAAGTCTCTCGATACCCAGCTGCACATGTCATCCTCGTATCACCCCGAGACGGATGGCCAAACCGAACGGACCAACCAGTGCCTCGAGACTTACCTCAGGTGCGTCAGTTTAATGCACTCGACGGGGTGGCACAAATGGCTTTCACTCGCACAATGGTGGTATAACACCACCCCCCACTCTTCTCTGAAAATGACGCCCTTTGAAGCGCTCTATGGCTACAAGCCCCCCCTCTTACCCCTGCGGGGCAGCCACAGTCAAGTGGCTGCCGTGGACGATTACTTACTTCAACGGCAACAGTTGCTACAAACCTTACGTGAGGAGTTGGCTACTGCCCAAAATCGCATCAAACAATATGCAAACCGAAAGCGTAGTGAACGAGAATTCAGTATGGGAGACAAGGTGTACCTCAAGCTACGACATGCCCAGTTGAAGACCTTAGCGCCTAAGGCCATCTCGAAGCTTAGTCCCAAATTTTATGGTCCTTTTGAAGTGATTGGCAAAATCGGACAAGTGGCGTACAAACTACACCTACCAGAAGGGTCGCACATACACCCGGTGTTTCACGTATCACTCCTCAAACCCTCTCCGGGCGATCAACAGGCCAGTTCTACATTACCTTGCTTCAACTCTCGCACCTGGATGCCGAACCGGTAGCCATCGTCGATCGCCGCGTCGTCTATAAACAACAGGCCCCTATCACCGAAGTGCTAGTTCGCTGGTCCAATTTACACCCAGAAAACAACACATGGGAATATCTTCCCAATCTGCTGCAACAATTTCCTAAGGTCGCTGGTCTCCTATGAATTACTTGAGGCCAAGTAATGTTTCTAGCGGGCGGGATTGTCATGTAACCGATAGGTAGATACGAATCAATATGTAAATAAGGTAGAACATGGGGCAATAGAATAAATTGTAGAAAGTTGGCCGTTACAACACATGGGCTGTATGATGTGTAACCAAATTGTGGCGCCAAGGCAGGGCAGTATATAACCAGCCTTAGCGTCCAGAGAAGGGATCTTTTGAAAACTGAATTGAATTCTGTGTTTTCCTCTCCAATTCTCTCTTCTCTCTCTCTCGCTTCTCTATTCTCTCTCTCGTTCTATCTCCTTACTTCCTTTCTCTTCCAAATTACTTGAGTTTCCTGCGCAAGTTCGCTGAATTGCGAGGAAGCACACCTTGTCAGATTCTTCATCTGACATTTTTATTTACCTCGGGCTACATTGATCCCCACAACCATGACATCAACATGGAATCTTCAATGTCCCAGGTTGTAAACAGAGGATCTGATGACTTGGGAGCTGTTCCAATAAGGTGAGAGATCTTCCCCCTTCCCTTCAAAAAGGTCCTCCCTAGTTGAGACCATTGGAGGTAATTGCTACCATCCAATCAGTATGATGGATGCATGATGGGTAACTCGCTAGGAGATGCGCCTCCAATTGTAGGTACAGTCGGTACCGTCTCCTTCACTGGCGTGGAAGATGTAGCCTCTGTGATTTCCGACATTCTCGAAATAATCGAGAAGAAGTGGAAGGCAAACAAAAGGAATGACGGTTGGAAGGACACAATAAAGAACATGTAATGAAGGTCGAGGGAAATACAAAAAACAATTTCAGAATTTCCTTAGGTTTTGCTTTGATACCATGTAGAAATCAATGAAACCGAGCAAGAGAAATTCTCAATCTAAAATCGTATATTAATCCATAGAATACATGCCCTATTAATAGAGAAGAGAATACACATATAGGAAAGTCTAAGAAAGGAAAAAGAAATATTCTACATAACATACAAGGAAACTATATATACAATAATGATTTAGGAAACATAATCACATCCTAACAATTGGAAAGAATCCACCATATCTGTAATGACAGCTTGTGGATCTCGATATCTTCCATCAATTAGTATTATCATGTTATTGATTATTAGTCAATTTTGAAATTATAATATCATAGTATAATAAATTATTGAGTAAATTACACCTGATAAACAACAACAACAACATATCCAGCCGTTATCCCACTATGTGGGGTTGGCTACATGAATTCTAGACTTCTATGTGGGTTACATCCCAACAGATAGTTTGTCTAGAATTCATATTTAGATCCGACTAGGTTTTACGCTGGTTGTCGGCTACCTAACGCAACCCTCCTCCTTTATCCGGGCTTGGGACCGGCAGTGGATAATATCCCCTGGCGGAGTAATGATGAAATGAAGTTTAAACACCATCTTCACATGGAGAAATTTCATGAGATGGTGGTAAATGAAGATAATTGATATAGTTGTGTTCCATAACTTAGTTGGCATGGTGAAACCAATAAGTACAATATGGAAACACAAATTACAAGGTCTAATGTTTTGAAAATTACACGGATTTCCCATCTGTTAAATGAACTTTCAGAAACCCATGTATGTATAAAACATTTGGAGGACCCATGTAACCTTTCTCTTAGTGCAGGTGTAATCTGATATAATTTTTAAACATTAGGGGTAGTCAGTGTAATTTCTGAAATGTGAGTGGTATTCTATATTTACACCAATTACCAAATCTCAGGGACGCAAGGTGTACTTTACCTTAAATTATTTATCATTAATCAAAATTTCTATTTACTGATAATGTTGATGTTTTTATATTATGATATTACTTTTAGTCCTTTTTGAATTCATGTTTTTACTATTTATGTTGGTATTAATATAATATAATAGGTATTGATTTTGGTTGAGTTGGAATCTCATGTTTTTTATTTGAAAAATAAGGGGAAAACGCTCACTATTTTTCGTGAACAAAATAATGGAAAATAGTCTAGAGATGTTTTCTAGTAATCAGTATAAATTTGGAAGACTGGAAAACTGGGTTTCTGTTGTCTATTTGGAACATTTTCTCATTTGAATGCATTCTTCTGTCGGAAAGACGAGCATTGTTTCCCATAACTGAGTGGGATGAAATTTGTTAATTTTTGGGAGCCATATAGCAAATAGTTAGTGATTAAGCATATATGATAAACTGCTTTCTTACTTCAGAATTTATATTTGCTGAAGATATGTTGTGGCTGTTTTATACCTTCATTTCCTTTACACTTGAAGTATCGTGGATATGCATGGTTTCTGGATTCTGATCTTATTTTAAACCATGCAGGTTGATGGGGGTGAAAGATTAGTGATTGCGCTAGATGATGAGGAAGTAATGGAGGTTGAGGATTTACTGCAAGATGAAAATATAGAAATGCATCCTCTTGTAGACACTGGACAGAATGATGGAGTTGCTTCTAGTGAGATTCAGTTCAAAGTGTTATTGTCTGATTTTACTTTCCATATATCTCAAGATTGTTACAATACTTTCTCAGATTTGTGTAGTAGTTTGTGTGAGAATTTATAGAGAGAGAGAGAGATGGTTTGAAGAATGTCTCTATGTTATTACAAACTAAGAGACGCGCCTCACACACACACACATATATATAACTATCATGACATAAGCTATGACATCATGTCACCTCATGATATAAGCCATGACGTCATGCTAACTATCTCTATATACAACTCAACACTCCCCTTCAAGTTGGAGTATAAATATCATATGCGCCAAGCTTGTTATAAATATATTATACCCGATGACCCTTTAGAGAGTTGGTGAAGACATCTGCAAGTTGATCATTGGAGTTAACAAACTCTATAACAATATCACCTTAAACCAACTTTTTTCTAATAAAATGATAGTTGATTTCAATATGTTTGGTCCGTTCATAGAACACTGAATTGGAAGCAATGTGCAAGACAACCTGATTATCACAAATAAGTTTCATAAGAGATACTTCACAAAACTTTAGATCTTGCAAGAGCTGCTTAAGCCAGACTAGCTCACAAGTTGCATTACCCATCGTTCGATACTCTGCCTCTACACTTGATCTAGATACTACATTTTGTTTATTACTTTTCCAAGAAATTAGATTTCCTTCCATAAGAACACAATACCTAGATGTTGACCTACTATTAGAAGGAGATTCTACTCAATTTGCATATGCATAACAAATATTTGTGTCCCTTATCCTCCTAGAGTAGCCCCTTACTTAGTGTTCTTTTGATGTATCTTAGAATCCGGATAACAACATTTCAGTGAGAGTAACATAGAGAACTGAGGAACTAACTAACTACACTCACAAGAAAAGCAATGTCAGGGCGAGTAACGGTGAGATAGTTCAGTTTGCCTACCAATCTTCGATACCTTTCAGGATCTGAAAAAGGCTTCCCCTTGTCCTGGTAATAGTTTGATATTCGGGTCCATTGGAGTATCAGCCAGTTTGAAATTCACCATGTCAGTTTCTTCTAAGATGTCAAGGGCATACTTTGTCATGCGGCTAGCAGGATAGAGGGATAGAAAGGTTAATCCTATTTTGTAATTCTTTGGATGAGCCTCGATAGGGGTAGTTATGGCATGCTGAGTTGTAGCATGCCTTCTAGAAGGATTCTCTAACAACCTATAAAGCTGATTGTACTTTAGCCATGCTCCCAATGATTAATGAGAATATTTTATACTTTCTCTCTCTTTTCTGTTATCTCTCTTCCTTCACATTCTCTCTCCCTCTCTTCCCGAGTCACCAGAATTCTCTCAAATTCCACCCTTAGCCATTGTCAGTCCCGGTGATACTGACAACTTTCTCTGAGAAATTGAGATACCATCTCTTAATTGTGCGACCTCAATACTCAAGAAATACCAAAGTCTGTCTAGGTCTTTGGTCTGAAAGTGCTAATGTAGATATTCCTTCAGCTATTGTATGCCAACTTGATCACTCTATGTGATAACAATTTCATCCACATAAACAACAAGGTAGATGCATAAAGAAGAGGAGTATCAGTAGAAAATTGAATAATCAGCTTCACTCCAGGTAAGACCGAAGGCTTGAACGACAATGCTGAACCTTCCAAACCACGTTTGTAGAGATTGTTTTAGACCATAGAAAGATTTTTTGAGTTTGCAGACTACATTAAACTCCCCCTGAGCAACAAAACTAGGTGTTGCTCCATATAAACCTCATCTTGTAGATCACCATGGAAGAATGCATTTTTAATATCCAACTGATAGAGCGGCCAATGATGCATAGCAACCACAAGGAGAAATAAGCGAACAAAAGTCATTTTAGCAACAAAAGAGAAGGTATCACTGTAATCTAGCCCATAGATTTGTGTATAGCCTTTGACAACTAAGCGAGCCTTAAGACGATCCACCTATCCATTGGAGCCCACTTTGGAGTGAACACCCACCAACAATCAACGAGAGTGTTTCCTAGTGGTAGAGGCACCAAATCCCAAGTACCATTTGGGTGTAAGGCTTCAATCTCATCAAATATAGCCTGACGCCAACCTGGATGCGATAGAGCTTCACCTGTAGTTTTAGGAACAAAAATAGAGGAAAGACTCAAAACAAAGGCACTAAAAGCAGGTTATAGACGCTCATAGCACAAAAAAATTATAAAGAGAGTGCATTACGAGTGGACCATGTACCTTTACAGAGAACAACATGAAGGCTAGCTGGCTCAGGATCCGTGGTAGGAGGAACCACTGACGGAGAGTGTGAGTTAGGAGAGTCTTGTTCTGGAGGAATGCTAGCGTTGGTAATAGGTTGAGGACGATGATGATATGTAAGAAGTGGAGGATCCGTGGAGTGTGGACCTAAAGATAGTAGTAGAGGGTTCATAGAAAAGGAGACAGATGGACCCGAAGAGGGCAATGAAAGAGAAGAAAAAGGAATAGGCAATACCTGGTCAAGATTCTGTGAACCGGGCTGAGCAATCGAGAAGAAAGACTGTTGTTCAAAGAAGGTGACAACAGTAGATAGAAGATAGCGGTTCAACTCGGGTGAGTAATACTTGTAGCCTTTCTGCAACCGTGAGTAGCCTAGAAAGATACACTTAAGAGATTTGACAACAAGTTTATCTTATCCAGGTGAAAAAGAATGCTCAAAACAGATACATCCAAATACACGAAAGGGAACAAAATAAAGTGGTTGTGTAGGAAACATAAGAGAATGAGGAATTTGGTCATGTAACACAGAAGATGGCATGTGATTGATCAGATAACAAGCAGTAATAACATCACCCCAAAATTTGGTGGGAAGATTGGCATGCAAAAGTAGTGTTCGGGCAGTTTCAATGAGATGACGATTTTATACTCAACAACACCATTTTGTTGAGGTATGTAAGGACAGGAAGATTGATGTAAGATGCTATTAGCAGTCATGAATGTAGTAAACTGCGGGAGAAAATACTTAGGGGCATTATCACTACGGAAAGCACATATAGAAACTTCAAACTGTGTTTTTATTTTAGCAGTAAATGTTTGAAAGACAGAAAACATTTCGAACCGACTTTTCATGGGAAACAACCAAGTGCAACGAGAAAAGTCATCAATAAAAGTAACAAAATATTAAAAACCTAGAGTAGAGTTGACTCGATTGGGCCCCCATACATCAAAGTGCACAAGGGAAAAGGGAGTTGTAACCCTATTATGGATGCGACTAGGAAAAGAACTACGAGCGTGTTTACCACGCTGACATGACTCACAATTAAAAGTGGATAATGACGACAAACTAGGAACTAACTTCTTTAGTTTGGAGATGCTGGGATTACCAAGACGAGAGTAGAGGAGATTTAAGGGAAGCTGTACTGGTGTAGGCTATTGGCAAACTAGGCACAAAAAGATGATAGTGTTCCTATGACTCACGTCTGACGCCAATCGTCCGCCCTATACCTCGGTCTTGCACACAAACATAAGTAGAGGTAAAGGTCATTGAACAATCTAGTTCTCTAGTAAGCTGACTAACATTAAATTAAAAGGACTACATGTATATAAATGACATAATTTAAAGAGAAAGAGGAGGTAGGCGAGGTTTTTCCTATCCCTTTAATGGACGTTTTGGTGCCATTTGCAAGAGTGATGGTTGGTAAATGTTCAGAAAGTGTAAAGGTAGAGAAAATATCCTTATTACCACACGTGATCGGTGGTGCCAGAGTCTAAAATCCAAGGCCCAATAGAAGGGCTTTGAGTAACACAAGCCATGGGATGACCAGTAGATGGCTAAGACGCTTGGAACCTCAAGAGAGTCTCATAGTTCATAGCTAGTAGGGTTACCATCGGAGGGCCCAATGCTAGACTAGGGGCACTCTGGGCAATATGAGCAGCTTGGGATGTTTGAGATGCAGGAGGGGCAGCTGGTTGACTATGCTTCTTCCAACACTTATCTTTCTCATGCCCTTTCTTTTTGCAGAAGTTGAAGTGAGGGCAAGAGCAGCTACCGAACCGGCCTAGATTACCATCGAAAGTCTGAGACACAAGAGCAGAGGCCTCAACAGGGTACCTGTAGAAGAACCAATAAAAGAAGAACTGCTAGCCATATTGAGTAATCTATTGTATGTATATTTCATAGTAGGGTTAGTGGACCCATTTAAGATCTAATGGCGGACAGACTCGAACTTAGGCTTGAGATCGGATAAAGTAAGGACCATGAACAATTTTTCCCGCTAAGAATCATGAGCGACTTTAGAATCGGAGTATGGAAGAAGAGCTTCAAACTCCTGCATGAGAGAATGCATCTGACCCAGATAAGATTCTATAGAGTGACCCTGCTGGATGTTCTTGATAATGTGGACAACTATGTAGGGACGCTGAATGTCGTTGGTGTAACATTCAGTGGCTTTTGTCCAAACCTCATAACAGGTTTCAAACAGCCGAAAGAGCTGCAAAACAGAGCAATCAATGGAATTCCACAAAATATTACACGACTAAGTGAAGAATTAATTGGAAAAGAGTACTACCGCAGCTTCATTGATTGAATTTATTTATACAAGAATTGGAGATAGGAATCCTACCTATTATACAAGTCTAACTTATCTACAATACATAATTAGTTTAAACTTATAGATAATCTAGAAACTGGAAAATAAAAAAATAAGCTAAAATAAAGGAAAGATATTAGGCCTTATTTTCAGATTTGAGAAGACCGAAATAATAGGAGCATTATCTTGATTTCAACTTGAGGATAAACTTTCTAGATTTTAGCTTAATTATCCACACTCCCCCTCAAGCTTGGGCTGAAAGATGTTGTTCAAACCAAGTTTGGAGCTCATTCCATCAAAGATTCTTCTCGGTAAAGCTTTTGTTAGTATATCAGCAACTTGATTTGTAGTGGGAGTATATACCAGCTGAAACATGTCTTCTTCCAACTTTTCTTTAATAAAATGTCGATCTATTTCAGCATGTTTTGTTCGATCATGATGGACTGGGTTCTTTGCAATGCTGATTGCAGATTGGTTATCACATAGAACTTGAACAGGCTTAGGGATAGCCACTTGAAGTTCTTGAAACAATCTCCTCAACCATATTCCTTCACAAAACCCTTGAGCCATAGCTCGAAATTCAGCCTCCACACTACTTCTTGCGACCACGGACTGTTTTTTGCTACGCCAAGTAACTAAATTCCCCCAAACAAAGGAACAATAGCCAGATGTTGACCTCCTGTCACAAACTGAGCCAGCCCAATCAACATCACTATACACTTCTATTCCTCGATTATTTGTTTTCCGGAACATCAAGCCTTTGCCCGGAGTCAATTTTAGGAACTTTAAGATGCGATAGACAACATTCATATGTACTTCTCTAGGATCATTCATAAATTGGCTAACACAACTTACTGGGAAGCTTATATCAGGCCGTGTGTGGGATAAGTATATTAACTTTCCCACCAATCTTTGATAGCTTCCTTTGTCAACTGGTGCACTTTCCTTGGCAAAATCTAACTTTGGAGTTGGATCCATAGGTGAATCAGCCGGTTTGCAACCCAACATTTCATTTTCTTTTAGAAGGTCTAGAGTATACTTTCTTTGGGATACAAAGATGCCTTCTTTTGATCTTGCAACCTCCATACCCAAGAAGTACCTTAGATTTCCGAGATCCTTGATTTCAAATTCCTTTGCAAGCATACCTTTGAGGTTGTTTATTTCTAGCTGGTTATTTCCTGTCACAATAATATCATCCACATATACTATAAGAATGGATAATTTACCTCCCATAGTATGTTTGATAAACAGAGTGTGATCAGCTTGACTTTGATTATACCCTTGTTGTTTGACTGCCTTTGTAAATCTCTCAAACCAAGCTCTAGGTGATTGTTTGAGTCCGTAGAGAGATCGTTTGAGTTTACATACCTTGTTTCTTGTATGATTGGATTCAAAACCATGAGGAATTTCCATGTTGATTTCTTCTTCTAGAGTTCCATTTAGAAATGCATTCTTCACATCTAGTTGATGAAGAGGCTAATCTAAATTTGCAGCTAGAGACAATAGGATTCGGATGGTATTTAACTTTGTCATAGGAGCAAACGTTTTTTAGTAATCAATACCATATGATTGAGTGAACCCCTTTGCTACAAGTCTAGCTTTGAATCGGTCAATCTGCCCATTTTCCTTATACTTTACTGTAAAAATCCACTTGCAACCGACAGGTTGTTTTCCAGGGGGTAGAGAGGTTATCTCCCATGTTTCATTTTTCTCCAAAGCATTCATTTCATCAAGAACAACTTGTTTCCACTGTGGCTGTTGGAAGGCTTCTGTAATTATATTTGACACCTGCACCTTATTCAAATTTGATAAAAAGACACAAAACTTTGATGATAGATCCTTTTAGGATATATAGTTGTGTATTGGGTGCTGAGTGCAAGATCTTACTCCCTTCCGTAAGGCAATGGGCCAATCAGTCTCATCAGTTGCTGCACTATCCAAACTGTCCCCAAGATTATTTCCACTGTCACTGTCCCTTGGAGAGGAATTGGGGCTAGTTTCTTGGTCAGGTCGATTGCAGGACTGGTGCTCTTTCTCCTGTTGGGACCTCCTCCGAGAGTAGACATGAGAATCTTTGGTGATAGGAGGCTGAGGACTAAGGGAATTTGTAAGAGGATTTGGATGTATGGGTGCAGAAGATTGCAAAGTTTGCTGCTCCATAGGTTGTTGCTGCATAGGACTAGGAAGCTGCATAGGAAGAGTTTCCCAAAACTAATATTCTTGAGAGTTATAGAGATGATTCTCCCCTTGAATATCAGTTTTGGGATAATAAGGTTGATGTTCAAAAAAGGTTACATCCATGGAGTTTAAAATACGTTTATGCTCGGGGAAATAACACTTGTAACCTTTTTGATGAGGAAAATAGCCAATGAAGATACATTTAACGGATTTAGGGTCAAGTTTGTTTCGGAATTGCTGGTGTACATGCACAAAAACAGTACATCCAAAGATTTTAAGAGGGATACAAGATAGCAGCCGAGTGTGAGGATAGAATTTGAAAAGAATTTGACTCGGAGTATGATGATTTAAAGTTCGATAGGGTAATCGGTTAATGAGATAAATGGCTGTGGGAATAGCTTCACCCCAAAAATGTTTAGGGACATTTGTAGAAAATAGCAAAGAACGAGCCACTTCTAAGATATGTCGGTTTTTCCTTTCGGCTACACTGTTTTGTTGGGGTGTATCCACACAAGAACTTTGATGTATAATGTCATTGTTTGAAAGATAGGAACCAAGGATTGAAGAAAAATATTCCTTGGCATTATCGGTTCTAAGGATTTGAATTTTGGTATTAAATTGTCTTTCAACCATAGAATGAAACGATTGAAAAATGGAACCAACTTCTGATTTTTCTTTCATAAGAAATACGCATGTAAGCCAAGTATGGTCATCAATAAATGAAACAAACCAACAGGAACCAATTATGTTTTTAACTCTAGAAGGTCCCCATACATCACTATGGATCATAGAAAAAGGATGTGAAGGAGAATAACTTTGACTAGGATAATTATTTCTCACATGCTTAGAGTATTGACAGATTTCACAATGTATTTGTTGTGAATTTTGATTCCTAAACAATGCTGGAAATAATTTCCTAAGGTAAACAAAGTTTGGATGTCCTAATCTATAATGCCATAACATAATTGCATCATTATGATTGGTGGTGGAATTGGAGAAACAAACTGAAGGAATAACCGAATAGGTGTTGTATTGAACTTGGTTCTCTTCGGAGTTAGTCTTAGCAAGGAAATAGAGCCCCAATCCTTCTTTAGCACTGCCAATCATCTTCCCCGAAGTCCACTGTTGAAATTCACATACATTCTTTGAGAATTTGGCAATACAATCTATATCAGATTAGGATGGATAATAGATTGCAATCTAGATTAGGTACTAAAAGAATCGATTTCAGCACAATATCCTTGGAGATAGTAACAGTTCCAGTTCCCACAACATTTGATAGAGAGCCATCTGCTACCCTAACAGTCCAGTTCTTGTCACATGGCTGGAAATCGGATAACAAACTGATTTGTTCCGTCATGTGATCTGAGGCTCCTGAATCAATTACCCAAATAGTAGATAAATCTCTTTTAGTGACAAACGCATGTAAGAAAGTACCTTTATGGGCTATGGATCCAGATGCTACGGTTGAGGGCTGATTAGGTTGTGTCTTCTCAAACATAGACTTCAGCCACTCCATTTGTTCCTTGCTGAATGGTGTTGGTACTGCAACTGTAGTGGTCTCTTCTATGGACACAAGGTTGCCCTTACTTCTTCTCTCATGAGCTGGCTTCCAATCAGTAGGTTTTCCATGTATCTCCCAACAGGTATCCTTGGTGTGTCTTGCTTTATGGCAGTGATCACACCCTGGTTGGCCTTTCCTTGGTTTGAAATTCTGTGATGAAGTGCCCCTGGTTACTAAAGCCGAGTGTTCTAGATTTGATGTTGTTGGCTTAATCGTGATTTTCAGCCGGCTTTCTTCCCTTCGAACCTCGAAAAAAGCTTCTCGGAGATTAAGGAGTGGTTTTGTACCGAGTATCCTTCCTCTAACACTATCTAGATTCTTATTCAAGCCCATTAAGAACTTATACAGCCTCTTTTGTTCAACAATCTTCTTGTATTTTGTAGAATCTTCTGTGCACTTCCATTCAATGTTATCAAACTTATCTGTTGCAGCCAATATTTATTCAAAGAACTGAAATATTGAGTCACATGTGATTCACCTTGTTTGAGATCATCAAGTAAGCTTTCAATCTCAAATAGTTCAGAGGTGTTTTCAACATGTGAGTAAGCCTCTCTAGCAGCCTCCCAAATCTCTTGGGTTGTATCATATAACAGAAAATTTTCTCCTATATCATTGACCATAGAATTAATGAGCCAAGACATTACCATGTTATTCTCGGCTTGCCAACTCCGATATGTAGAATCTTCCTCTGCTGGTTTGGTTGTCGCCCCGGTCAAGTAATCATCTTTTCCTTTCCCTCGTATAAATATCAAGACGGATTGAGACCATTGTAGGTAATTTTGCCCATTCAATTTATGTCTAGTAATAGTGAACATATGATTGTCAATGGGGACTTGATTGTTGGTGGGTAAAGGGATGATTTCTGATGGCTGAGTACTCTTGCCAGCCATGTTGGTAAGTAGGCGAGAGATGAACTAGAAATCGATGACACGCTTTTGGAAGAAAGAACGGAAGGAGGATTATCAGAAGATTCTTTGGCCAGAGAATGGCTCTGATACCATGAAGAATTAATTGGAAAAGAGTACTACTGCAGCTTCATTGATTGAATTTATTTATACAAGAATTGGAGATAGGAATCCTACCTATTATACAAGTCTAACTTATCTACAATACATAATTAGTTTAAACTTATAGATAATCTAGAAACTGGAAAATTAAAAAATAAGCTAAAATAAAGGGAAGATATTAGGCCTTATTTCCAAATTTGAGAAGACCGAAATAATAGGAGCATTATCTTGATTTCAGCTTGAGGATAAACCTTCTGGATTTTAGCGTAATTATCCACACTAAGCATCAAGTTGTTCCCATCTAGCTTTGATGGCTAGATCGACATCCTATGCCTTTGTGGTGAGATGGTCTAGTTGTCGTTGCCCCTTGAACAACAACTTGACAGAGGCTGCTCATGAGAGATAGTTGGCAGACCCTATCAACTTGTCAAAGGTGATAACAGGGGTCCCTATGTTGGAAAGAGCAAAGGGTTGAGAGGCAGCAGATGTTGAAACGAACTCACCACGTGTAGGAGTGATTTGACTGAGGTCAGACATGTCGAGGACTGCAAATTAGATTTGAAATGGGATGGAAGGAGCAGCAATGGCCTACGACAATGACGGCCAGCGGTGATGAAACCACCCGGATTTGGATGGACTCAGGGAGACGAGTCCAATGGTGGTGATGGCGTTGCAATCATAGCATTAGAAAGAGAGATAGGGGCAGAAATGCCTCAATCAACAAATATGTTTGGCTGCGTGTGGCAGCGACGAGGCTTTGGGACTAGGCCGATCTAAGGCCAACGATCCAATGATGACGGGGAAAAGTGGGTGTGACAGCTGGAAGGTGTGTTCATGCGCCAACGGTTCAAATTTGGCAAATCTGATGGGTGGTGTGTGGCGGCGGGGCTCCAAGATTGGGCCGATATGAGGCCTGCGTGGTGGCACGAGCAGTTGCTGGTCGGAAATTAGGCTGATGGGTGGTGCGTGGTATATGGGCAGATCTGTTGGATGATGTGTGGCAGCGGCGACAGCGATGGGTCTCTGGGATTGGGCCGATCTGATGACGGCGAGCACTATGGTGGTAGTGGTGCTGACAAATGATGGCCGAACAATGGAGATTTGGTGACAGAGGCGGCGAGGAGAGATAGAAGAAGTTTAGGGTTTGGAGACTGCTGGAGGAGCATACATAGTGGACGACTTAAGATTTTCTCATTGGTGGCTTTGATACCATGTGGGAATTTAGAGAGAGAGAGAGAGAGAGATGGTTTGAAGAATGTCTCCATGTTATTACAAACTAAGAGATGGAACACATATATACAACTATCATGACAATCATCATGACATAAGCCATGACATCAGCTAACCATCTCTATATACAACTCAACAGTTTGTTTCCTGTTTTTCCACGCACTCTGCCAGTAAATTTGTTTCTTGCTGAAATCTCCCCTCATTTTGATTTGTTGCTGTTCCTATATTCTGCAAGCCCTTGTCAAACTTTTATTAGCTGTTAAATTTCTTTTCCTTATGTGAAACACCTTGGTCTGTTCTGAACATGTGCAGCGCGTGCAACTTTGTATGTCAATCAATACTTGTTTGCGTACTTATTTTATGCTTATTATCTTTGTTTCTCTTGATTACATCTGTATGTTAATGACAAATATATTCCAGGCCAATTCAAGGATCCTGAAGTTGATATGGAGTCGTCAAATGCACCGATTGATGCAGGAGTTCATTTGGGGAAATTAAATGCTCAATCTGAGGTGTTTATTTGTCTTCCTATGTTTGCCATCATTTCATTCTCCAATAAATTTGTTCCTGGCTTTTTCCTATTTTTCATATCAATTTTTTTTTGTTTGTTATGGTTTGGCATTACCTTTGCTTTCATCAATTTGAACCGTGTTTTCTACTTTATAGTAATTGTTTCTTTATCATGACTGTTGTTGCCACTATTTCTGCTGGTAGTTCTTTTCACCTTTGTTGTTTTAATATATGTCAAGGAAATGATGCTGCAGGTCAAAGTGGAAGCAGTATCTGGTTTGCCTATGGTGTTCATTTGATCATTCTTCTGCTTCTAAAAAAGCGAAGAGATATTATCTGATAGGCATGATTAGTTTGTTGCTATTGACAAGAAGCTCCAATTTAAATTCCCTTGCAGGAAACTGTTTCTTCATCTGCCATTGAATCAAATGACAGCCGCATCAATCAATCTGAAAGCGAAAGTGGTTGGGAGTGCATGAACCCTTTGGATGGACCAATCAAAAGTGGTTCATCGAGTTCTATTGCCTGTACTAGTTGGACTCCTGATTTTTCAAAGTTAGAGGGAGAAATATGCTTGGACAACCTGTCAGTTAGGGAACTTCATGAAACTTTTAAAGCAACATTTGGACGTGAAACTTCTGTCAAGGACAAACAGTGGCTTAAGAGGAGGATTGCCATGGGGTTGACCAACTCATGTGATGTTTCAACTATGACTTTTGTCATAAAAAACAATGAAGTGGTGAAAAAGTGTAAAGAAGAGAGCTTGAAGGGTGTGGATGTTGCCCTTGTTGAGGATGTGGTAGTTGGAGCAGCGAATGAGGACTGGACAAGTTTCCCAGTTGGCTGTAATAGCCAATTAGAAAACGTTCATCGTGTTTCTAGCAAGAGACTGAAAAATCCTATTCTGGAAGATGATCATAGTGGTGAAGATTTGGTTGCCACAAGGGGAGTAAACAAAAGAATTCGGAAGCCAACAAGGCGATATATCGAAGAAAATTCTGAAATAGAATCCGGAGAGTACAGTGGAAAATTAATTTCTTCGGTTAAAACTTCTGCACATGGCCATTCATCTTCACAATCTCATGTCAGGATTATTCGGTCTGGGCAATCAGATGAGAGGCCTCTTGTCACAAGGCTGGATTCTCTGGGAGGTTCAGGTGTTCAGGTTCCATATGTTTGCCGGGTTCGAAGAAGCCGCCCAAGGGAAAACTTTATGGCTCTTATGGTAATGTGAAACCAGCTAGCTGTGCAATATGCACATGGCTTGATTAATTTGTACTCGTGAATTTAGATTTTATGTTTGTGAAATTCAATACATATGTCTTTCTAATAAATTTTTGCTGGGTTATCTAGATAATTGGCCTTCTCACATAATGCATCATTGAAAGAGCTTTTTAGTAGCCTTAAGGGCATGGGTAAATCAAACCTGGGCAGAATGCGAAATGAATAATTCAGGATTTTTGAGCTGGATTTATGATAATTGAAATTTTTAATGTTTTTGCAGGATGTATCTTACTCTGTAAGTGCTAGCCATTGATCTTTTCATGAAAGGATGCATAAATATTGCCAATATGAATATATAAGTTGTTTTTTTCCAAGAAATACCTGTTTAGTATGCCTTGAATTTTGGTTAGTAATGACATCACCACGGAAATATTGATGGCTTACATGTGAGTAATCTTCCAGTGACCACGTGATGTCAGAGAGAATTAGTAGGTAGGCAGACTTAAATCGATCATTTCTGTGGGGAGGTGATGATTGTGGTTTCAAATATTTTATTCTCAATTGGCACATGCAGGCTTGTAGCCATTGGCACGATGGTTGTGGTGATGACTTTAATTGTTTTTTAATGTGGCCTTTTGATAGCTTTTTGTTGTACTCCTGGCCTGTGTCCACTGGTGAACCTGGGGGCCATTGGGCTCCACACCCCTAGTTATGAAATATTTTTGATCCCAGTCAAAATTTGATCATTTATTAGAACATGCATCGGACCTTTTAGAAATTTTCCCTTTCAGATCCCAAAAAATTTACTCTAGGAAAAAGGCATACCCTATGCATGAGGGTTGGGGGAGGATCATTTGTTTACACTGTCTTACACGTGCGTTGAAAAGCGTATGTTCCCACAGGAACTTGTGACCTTCCATTCACAAAGAGGCAACCTTTCTGTTGCTATCAATGCATGCCCTCTAAAATAACTGTACCTCTTGATAATTACCTTGGCCCTTCTAGTTGAAATTATCCAAGTCTGTGATGCTTCTCTGTCAACTGAATTGATACATGCAAATTGAACTCTATCCATGAATGTGTAATGGGCTTGGGATTGTGATTCTAGAAACTCGAGCCCAGTAGCATGGGAGTGGCTTCCAAATTTGTTCAGAAGGCCCTTGGAGCATCATATCCTCAACCAGGTGATGAAATAGGAAACAAAGTCCTCACAGCCAGGCCAATTTCTGGCTGGATCCAAAAGCCTGTGAGTTGAAATTTTGTCTGTCAACTTCCGCATTTCATTTAATCTGCAATTTCGTTGTCTTCACATTTTTTGATGAAATTTCCATGTGTTTTTGGAATGGAGTAACATGGAAGGTTTGTTTAATGGGATTGTTTCAATTATATTTCCTGCAGCAATTTTCCACCTTCTATTGATTTCAGTTTCTGCTTGATACTCCAGCTCATCAGGACTTGGGCCCTCTTGTTTCCAATGAATCATTTTAGATGAAGAAGACCAATTATCCAATAGGGATGAGATGAATTTCATATATAGAACTATTGAGTGCAGCATACTGTTTGGCATTGTAAACTATCCTTATAGATGTGGGCTTGCAAGGATGAAGAGAAAAACTTTCACCTTAGGCAAATAATCTGCGTGTGGAAAACTGAGTTTTCTAGTGTAGTTGGCACATTCCAAAGTGTTAAACTAGAATCGAGGCTAAGAAATGCTCCCCTTCTGTTTCCTTTAATATTTCAATTTTGTAAGGAAATACTAGATAAAATTGCTAGTGTATATGATATCTGACAAACAACAGTAGAAGGCTGGTAGAAGTTGAGTATGATAATGGGTGCGGGTTGGGAGCTTGGTTGGCTCAATGCTACTTTACCTCTAATGGGAAGCCTTCTGGTTGGCTAGTCAATTTATGCCCCAGTAAAAACTTCCAAGACCAATTGGTTTCATGCTTTGTGGGTCAACAATGAAAGCTATGTACTTGCTAAGGCACCTAATGTAAAAATATAGAGATAAGCAAAATGATTTATGTATGATGTTTATAAATTTAGAAAAAGCTTATGAAAAAAGTTCCTGAAAAAAATCTTTTTGAAGGGTCTTGGAGAAGAAACTAGTCTAAACTGCTTCTATACAAGTTAGTAAAGGCATGCATCATAGCAGCAGGAACACGTCGAGGAAATACTCTTTTCCAATTACAACTGAATTACATCAAGGATCAGCAGTAAGCTTTTATCTCTTGGACCATGATTTATGGTCTGAAAGTGATGGGCTGAAACAGTGGTCGGAGGGGTGAAATGCAAGTTAATAATATTTGATCGATGCCTTTGTTATAGGGCTTCTTGAGTTTTTAAGGATTCTTACCCTTATATAAGCAGTTTGACATCTGTCTCATAACTTTAGGATTTCAGCAATCCACATCGTATGTGTTATATCTCAATAAGATATCCTGGTGTCCTGTTTAGTTTAGGTTGAACTACAGCAACTTTACATTTAAGTTCTCTAATATTTATAAAGTCAAATTAAATAATTATCATTAAGGATCATATTTGGATATTCCTCATATTTCTGTACAGGCCTTTTTTTGTCCCTCTGGAATTCAGTTACTAAATTGCCACCTCCATGTCAATGACATTCTTAACAACAACAACAACAACATATCCAGCCTTTATCCCACTATGTGGGGTCGGCTACATGAATTCTAGACTTCCATGTATTTCTATCGTTTGTCATATCTTCATTTAGATCCATATACTTCATATCGAACTTTAATGTCTCTCCCAAAGTCTTCTTGGGTCTACCTCTACCTCTTTTTGTGACTAATTGTTCCATTTCATCAACTCTCCTCACAGGAGCGTCTCTTAGTCTCCTTCTCACATGACCAAACCATCTTAGTCTAGTCTCTCTCATCTTCTCCTCGATTGGCACTACTCCTACCTTATTACGAATAACTTCATTTCTAATTTTATCCTTTCTTGTATGTCCGCACATCCATCTTAACATTCTCATCTCCGCTACACTCGTCTTTTGCTCATGCTGGTATTTGACTGCCCAACATTCTGAGCCATACAGCAAAACTGGTCTTATAGCTCTCCTATAAAATTTTCCTTTCAATTTTAATGGGATTTTACCATCACATAACACTCCCGATGCATTTCTCCATTTTAGCCAACCTGCCTTAATTCTATGTGCGACATCCTCGTGAATTTCTCCATCTTTTTGAATCAACATATCCAGCCGTTATCCCACTATGTGGGGTTGGCTACATGAATTCTAGACTTCTATGTGGGTTACATCCCAACAAATAGTTTGTCTAGAATTCATATTTGGATCCGACTAGGTTTTACGCTGGCTGTCGGCTACCTAACGCAACCCTCCTCCTTTATCCGGGCTTGGGACCGGCAGTGGATAATATCCCCTGGCGGAGTAATGATGAAATGAAGTTTGAACACCATCTTCACATGGAGAAATTTCATGAGATGGTGGTGAATGAAGATAATTGATATAGTTGTGTTCCATAACTTAGTTGACATGGTGAGACCAACAAGTACAATATGGAAACACAACATCTTTGTTTCAGTTGACATTCTTATCTCAAGTTTTTATGTAATTAAGATTATTGATACCTTACTTGTTTCCACCAAGCTTTGTTTCCATAACCAACCTTCTGCATTGGTGATAAAAATCCCAGGGGCTGCAAATATTTATAAATGTTTTGTGAGAATTGTACAGATATCAATTTTTTACTGACATGTATGATGTTTCTAAAAAATGGAATTCTGACTGGAAAGAATTTAGTACTAACATTGTGATATGAATTTCTTAATTGCATATCACAATTTTTTACATCTATGTTGATTTATAGAAATTTGAGTGCTCAAAGGTCAACTGGGGGGGGCATCCATCTAGTCTTTGTTCCTGTATCTAGTACAATAATTTGATTTATCAGACACTATTATCATATTTAATTGTACCTAACATAATCAGGTACAAATGTAATGAACAAAAGAATGTGTGATAGAAGTTCAACCTATGGTTTTCTTAATTGGAGTCAGCTAAATGAATTTTAGTTTTCCAACCATCTTTATCCATGGCCATATCTGCCTTTTCTTTTATGACATGATATTGCACATCTTCTTGACATGATTCTTAGTTTCTTGAAAGTGATTTTTTATCCGAAAGAAATTTTTCCCATGATAGTGTGGGAAATGATTAGCATTGATAGTAATATCTGTATTATACAGGTCAGCCTAAAAAAACAAATAGTATTAGTTAGCTTTCAGATGTTGGGATGCAATTTTTTTTTTTTTTTTGGTCTTTTTCATTTAAGCTTTTGTGAAGTACTATACTTGGGAGTATTTATGAAACATGGGGGAAAATTCGTCTGTAATGGGAGCTTAAATTTTAGTGGAGATATTTATTAAAAGAAAAAGTCTTGGTATGCTGTTTGCATATATATCTTTGTTAAAGGTGGAATTTGAGGAAAGAAAGATACCATTGCTCAATTCTCAATACAGGATTTAGGGCTTGTTTGGTATGAGCTTTTTAGTTGACATCTGCTGTTGGAAGCTAGTAGGAAAATCCAGGTGCTTGGTTAATAAGTAGCTGTTCAAGTGAAAAGCTTAGCCCATTTTTTGGAATGAAAAGCTTAGCCCATTTTTTGGAATTCTAGCAGCACTTGGAAAGAAACTTTTGGCTTCTCAAAAAGCCAAAAGCTCTTTTAGTGAGCAATTTTTGATATTATTGTAGCAAATGCTCTACTGGATTTTCATATGCGAGCTTCTCAAAAACATTTATAAGTTATAAACTTAAGCTCCACATTAAGCCACACCTAACAAACCCTTAAGACCCTGTGCAGCTGGAACTATGTTTACAATCTAGGATTTTTCTTTTAAGAGTTCATAAAAGGGATTGCATGGGGGTGTCATTTGAGTTAAAATATGATAAGAGATTAGTTGAGTTGAGTTCTGTGGAGAAAATTTGTGGTTAGTGACTAAAAAAGATGCCAACATTGAATCTATTGAAACAGTGAAGTTGGATTATTTTAGTATCCTTGCTGTTTGATGTGTTTGTTTTTCATACTATGTTCTGAAATTCTGCATGTTTTTTTATTGGTGGGTTCGAGGTCTCATGAGACTTTAGTGCCATATTTTCATCTATAGTGATGCTTTTATGGTGCTAAGGAGATGTCTATTTCTGACAGCTTGTTACTGAATCAGAGAAAGAAGAACATCTGGAATTTAAAGCATCTTTATTGGAGGAAGATGCTGAGATGAGGCGCATGGATTTACCTGGGGACAATTCAGATGATTGTGCTGTAACTGTGCCAACAGCAAGAGGTCAAATGAGAAGGAAACATCATCGTCCTTGGACACTTTCCGAGGTTGTTAAACTAGTTGAGGGTGTTGCAAGGTATGGTGCTGGTAGATGGTCCGAGATAAAACGCCTTGCCTTTGCATCCCATTCCTACCGAACTTCAGTTGATCTCAAAGTATGTCCTCGTGATAGTGCGATTACATTACGTACCCAGTGAAACCCAGATTCACTTAGAACTTGTGGAATGTAGTTACATGTCTGGCCTCCTTTGTGCTTCTCTGCTCAATAACTAGCTGAGAAGGTTTTGTTTTTGCAGGACAAGTGGAGGAATCTTCTTAGGGCTAGCCTTGCACACTCACCCACCGAAAAAGGGGTGAGTAATTCGCGGATTATGTTGGTCTTTTCATGTCCCCCCCCCCCCCCCCCCTCATTGAAGGGATGCATCTTGCGTCAGTACTAAATTCTACTTCTTGTTAAGAGGAAATAGTTTATGGTCTAAAAGGTCAAGGTTCCTTACATTGAGGATAGGAGGAGGGTCGTATTCATACTAACATTTTCTTTACTTTTTTGCAAATAGGCAGTTTTTACAAGTCGAAGACATGACCTTCCAGTCATAAAAGAGGACCTGTTTATGTTTACTTTGGTTATGTATTTCTTTACATCTAATGTTGTTGGAAACTCCAAATGCAGAACCTGAGGAAACCTGCTTCAGTGCCAATCCCCCCTTCCATTCTTTTACGGGTGAGAGAGCTTGCTGAAATGCAAGAACAGGTCCCCCCTGTCCTCGGCCCCATCAGGTGCACAGCTTCTAGTGGTAGGAATGTACTAGATGACAGCAGGTCAGGTTATTTGTAGATTTGTAAATGAAGTGTGAAGTGAAAGGATCTGTGTGTTTGTTGTAAACACATAATGTTGGCTATAATGTTCATCGTCACTTCCAAACTGCTTTATCATATTGGCATCTTGTAATTTATGTAGCTCCTCCTGTAACAGTATGTACAGAGGTCATCTTTTGTATATAAATAAAACCACAGAACAAAATGTTAAGATGCCATGAAGACCCAATTGGGGGTATAAACGAATGGTTGTAGAAAGTCAAGTCTGCTTTTCAGTTTATTATTTGGAATTTTATGTAAAAAATAACGGGTACTCTTTCCTACCAAAAATAATTTATTTCAAGGAAAATGAAAAACAAAAACATATAATTTGTTTTCTTGCTAGGGTTAAACTTATAATGGTTGGGGGTGGGGGTTCCAATAAATCTTTTTTATTTTTCTGACTTTCTATTAGGTTGTGGTAAATTTCTGTCATTATCTTTATTTTGAGTTAACTATAATAATGTTAATGGATTGAGTCCGATTAAAAGCTAATCCCTTTAAAGAGCTTTTTCTCTATTTGCCTATGTTGAAAGTTAGAGATTGGTGGAAGAACTCATTGATATCTTACACAGAGAGTATGTTGGAAAAAAAATATTATTCTTGTTTTTTTTAATCAACTATATTAAAGTATTTATAACTAAACTTTAGAGACTCACACAATGAATTGTAAAAAAAAATCTCCTAATTAAAATAAGAAAATATCCAACAATATTAGGAAATAAAAAGTTGAGTCAAAATAGGAAAACAAATCTCCTAACTAAAATAAGAAATGACCAAACAATATTAGGAAATTAGAAACTGAATCAACATAGATAAATAAATAATCCTATTTAATTTTGCACTCGTAAATTTGAGTGCTTGGAGATTTATTAGTATCACTTGTAACATCACCCATCGTTTTGAATATGTTTTGTTCTCATAAACAAAGAAAGGATGTCTCGTACTCCCAAAAAGCTTCGGCTAGAGACAAATCAATCCATCGCATGAGAAACTCTTTGTTACCATTTTGAAATCACAAATCCAACACTGCTTAAGGGCAAAAGCGAGGTTTTGTCCCATGTGGCGGAAGTGTAGGTAGCACTACAAGTAATCCCCCATGAAAACATTTAAGATAAGAAACATGAAATATAAGAGGATACATTGCTATCCTTAGGCAATGATAGCTCGTAAGTATTGTTGCCAATGTAATGACGTAACTGAAAAAAGCCCATAGAAACACGGGGACAATTTCTTATTGAAAAGAAAAGTGATCGAAATCTATTTCGAAGGTTTCAACTTCAATGACACCCAATTTTTTACGAAAAACTGTAAATCTCGACAGTGTTAATTTACTTGTTCCTTCATGGCAGCCTGAACTTGTAATAAATCGTTTCTTAAATACTTCAAAATGAAATCTCATTATTGCCAAGCATAATCCATAGCCTTCAACCAAGTTCTGCCAAAATCATAAGAGAGCATTTGGGAAGAAGCTTTCTTGTACACCACCTCAAAAGGCATGGTCTATAAAGTATAATATAATCCCATGTTATAGCAAAATATAGCCCAAGACAACCAATACAACCACTTTCTAGGTTGATCCCCCACAAAGTATCTCAAATACATCTCTATTATATGATTAACCATTTTAGTTTAAGTATTGGATTGAGGATGAGAGGCTAAGCTAAAGTTGAGAGTAGTGTCATCTAATTTAAACAGTTCTTTCCAAAAGGCACTAGTAAAACTGTAAAAGTAATATCACGATTGCTAACAATAGACTCGGGTAAACCATGTCAACACATTGTTAAAAAAAATGCCAGCCGCCAACATCGCCGAATATGGATGGGATAAGGGAATAAAATGAGCATACTTCAAGAAAGAATCCACCACCACAAAAGGTACATTCTTATGTTGAGATTTGAGCAATCCCACAAAGTCATGGAAATGTCAACCCATATCTATTACAACACTAGAAGAGGCTACAACAACTCTGTTGGCTTTAAGTGCTTGGCCTTATTGTGTTGACAAATGACAAAAAATCGAATCACTCTTATACTTGAGATTTCATCTCCTACAAATAAAAGTTTGATTGCACTCGGTGGAGAGTTTTTTGGTATCCCTCACATGTTTAATCATTGAAGATGGAAACAACATTCTGCCTGAGAAATGAGTCGAGATGGAGATACACTCGTTTCTTGAACAAAATCAATTCAATACAAACTTTCGTTATAAGTCAAGCTCCCTATGCTAGATTTTAGTCAACAAACCTTTAATCATTGCTGGTCCATGAATTTCTTCTTGAACTATGTCAAAAATAGTCATTTCAGGCGTAAAAATGGCCATAAGAACCCCTACATCTTAATCCTACAAGACAAGGCATCGACAATGACATTTGGTTTCCTTGCTTAGAATTCAATTGTAAAGTGATGCCAATTAGTGTACTCAACCATCTCTAAAGAGGATAATTTTTTTATTTTTTTTTCCTGTTTCATTAAGAACTTTAAGGTTATAGTGGTCAGATTTTACTAACAATTCAAGAAATTAAGCTTCTTGTAATAAAATATTTTGTTACAATAATTATAAAAATTGTCACAACATATTTGTTCTGACAAAAATGTTTGTCATCATGTTAGTCACAACAAGCTTGTCTTAATAAGTATATTGTGATAAAATTGAATTTTATCACAATATCAACAGTTTTATTGTGACAAAAAATATTTTGTGACTTAAACCAACTTATTATGATAAATTATTTTGTTGTTTTTTTTTTTTGTCACAATACGTACTTTTAGTCACAATAAATCCAAATTTTAGATAAAAATCATATATTTTATCTTGAGAAAATGTATTTTGTGACAAAAGTATTTTGTCACAATTTAAATAATGACAAAACTTATTTGACATAATTTTTAATGTGATAAAATTAATTTTTTAATTATTTAATATTGTGACAAATATTTTTTTGATAAAATAGAAATAGTGACAAAATAAATTTCTCAAAATTATTCAATAGTGACAATATTTTTGTTAATGTCTCAATAATGACAAAAATATTTGTGTCAGTAATTAGCATAGATGACAAACTTTTTTTTTGTAAGAAAATATTAATATTGATGAAATTATTTTTCATAAAATTAAAAAATATGACAAAAATATATTTTTCAAAATTATGAAAGGGTGACAGATATTTTTGTCATATTCTCAATGTTCCAATAGTGACAAAAATATTTTTGTCAATAATTCACACGTGAAGAATTTCTTTAGTAAGAAAATATTAATACTAATGAAATTATTTTGTCATAAAATCGAAAAATATTTTTTCACAATTTAAATAGTGACAAAACTTATTTGACATAATTTTTAATATGATAAAATTAATTTTATCAATTATATAATATTGTGATAAATACTTTTTTGATAAAATAGAAATAGTGACAAAATAAATTTCTCAAAATTATTCAATAGAGACAAAATTTTTGTGTCAATGTCCCAATAGTAACAAAAATATTTTTGTTAGCAATCAGTTCAGGTGACAAATTTTTTTAGTAAGAAAATATTAATATTGATGAAATTATTTTTCATAAAATAAAAAAATGTGACAAAAATGTTTTTGTCAAAATTATAAAAGGGTGAAAAATATTTTTTTCATATTCTCAATGTCCCAATAATGACAAAAATATTTGTGTCAATAATTCATATAAGTGATGAATTTCTTTAGTAAGAAAATATTAATACTAATGAAATTATTTTATCACAAAATAAAAAAATATGACAAAAATATTTTTTTCAAAATTATCAAAGGGTGACAAATATTTTCCCCATATTCTCAATGTTCTAATAGTGAGAAAAATATTTATTTCAGTAATTCGTGAAAGTGATAAATCTTTTTTGTAAGAAAATATTAACATTGATGAAATTGGTTTTTTTTCCAAAATCATAAATAGCAACTAAAATGTTTTCATCAACATTATTAAAGGGTGACAAATATTTTTTTGTCATATTCTCAATGGTGACAAAATTATTTATATCAATAATTATAAAAAGTGATTTTTTTTGTCAAAAAAATGGTAAAAGTGACGAATTTTTTGAAAAATGTGATTTTTTATCAAAATTTGAAAATATAAAATTATTTTTCAATAATCTAATTGTGACAAAAGAAAATTCATTTGTAGTAACTATAATAATAACAAGCAGTGATAAATTTTTTTCTTTATTTAAATTATTTTTAGTGGTAAAAGTCATGTTGATGAAATTATTTTTAAGACAAATCTTATTCATCCTTATATCAAATAAAAAATTAAGAAAAGGTTTGAAATATAATAAAGTTAACAATTCTGAATATAATAAATAAAATCAACAATACAAATAAAAAAAACTTCATATATGAAAAGTCATTATTTCTAAAATAAAAACAATGCTCCAAAAAAATAGTACTTCACTCTTGAAACAAAATAATTAAATAAATTTACTTGGCACAAATCATCCTTGAGCTTCATCTATTTGTTGCTCCATAATTCCTCAACTTGTTCCATAATTTCAATCTACCAAAAGGAAAATTATTAGAATAAATAAAAATTAAATGAATTTGAATTGAATAAAGCACTTAATTAATAATTAAATTATATATTTACTTTCATGAAAAAAAGCAAATGTATTCACTTCAATGATAGGTTTGAAATACTATGGCACACAGAGGGGGCTGAACTGAATAATTTAAAATTTAGTTAGAAAACTCGAAATCTTTTTCAAAAGAAACAAGAATATAATGCAAGTGAGGATTATTGAAATGATTGAAATAATAACTGAAACAAAAAGAATAAGAAATAAATTAATACAAAGATTTATAATTGTTCGTCTTAAACAAAGCCTAATCCACTACCTTAACTCTTCACTAAGGATTTTGAACTTAATCCACTAAAATCTTCTAGTTGAACCCAAGTAGACCCTCTAGTGCAAGAATAAGAAATACAAATCTCCTACCAATAATGGGTAGGCCCTCAAGATTCACAAGTTTGAGAAAAAAAAATACAATAGTGAACAGGAGATAAAATCTAAGAGTAGAATATTTTTAGTTACAATGATCTCTCAAAAATAAAATACAAGACTTAAAAATAAATATACAAAGATAGAGTAAACTCTTGGAGAGATAAAAATTAAAGCACAAATACAATGGAGAAGAGTAAAAATAATTTGTAAGCTCACTTAACTTCTTTTAATATTTAGATCAACTCATTTCCATCAATTAGTCTATACAAGTTTATTAATGACTTGTATTTATAAATATTCCAAGAGTCTTGCCTAAAACTAACCATTTTTTAATCGTTGGAGTTTGAAAAATTAGTCGTTATGACAGTCTTCGAAAAGGGTTAGTCGATGGATTCATAAACAATTTAAGACTTAATCGACAGAAGAGATGATATAATCGACATAATCAATAATAAAACAATGCTTAGTCGGCAAAACAAAAGAGTTAGTTGACATAAACAATTTCTATATTTTGTTAGTCAACAAACTAAATGAGATAGTCGACAGATGCAAGGGTTAGTTGACAGAGCCTAACGCTTAGTCGACAGATGCAAGGATTTAGTTGATATCATTTAATCGGCATATTGCTATATATATTAGTTTGCACACACACATACGCTAGGGAACTTCTAAATAGAGTGGTTTCTTGTTTACACTCAAGGCTTAGGCTTAGTTAGAGACATTGGATCAAAACTTGATTGATTTTTTTTTAAACTCTTTGAAAAATAACTTTTTGAAGCATTTTTAATCAAATAGAAATCATAATAATTCAAATACAAATTTATCACATTATGAAATTAATTTTTATTTAATAATAATTTTTTTAATCAAATAAAAACATAATATTCTAAATGCCATTAACAAATTTATCTCAAGATATTTTGACATTGGATTTAATTTTCATTCAACAAATTTGAACATAATATTTCGAATGTCATCAATAAATTTATAACAAGATTTTTGACATTTAATTGTATGATAAAATTAGTTTTTATTTTGATATTTAATAAATCATATAGAAGAAATTTAGAGCATCAAGTTAATAAAAATTAATAAAATAATTATATCATAAAATACAATTGAATTTCATCATTAAAATCATGTCAAAGACAAAAACATCCATCTATAAAAAACATGCATAGTCTTTTATCTTTGAAAATATTTTGTTTCATTTATCCAATGGTTCAAAACCAATTTAGAAAAATCATTTGGAAGATTTCATCATAATACATGTTTAAGCCAATCTCCATCTATAGAAAATTATACATCATTTGATTTTCATTTTAACAAAACTCTTTAAATTGATTTTTGTTTCCAAATCATATACTTTGATTTAAAATATAAAATCATTTGATATTTTTCATCATCAAAACTAAACATAAGAGTAAAACATCATTCACCACTTTGTTCACACCTTAACTCATCAATCAAAAATTTAAGTTGGTCATAAGATTCTTATAAGCTGCTTATTTTCATTTGTTGGCTTTATATTTGTTCTTTTAATTCACTATTTCGCTTTTCAGATTTAATCTTTATAGTTTCTAAAAGAGTTTATAGTTTCAATTCTCTAGATTTACTTGGTTTCACGCCATAACCAAGTCCATGAATATATCCAGATTTTGGCTTCAAAACCTTTTCAAGAATTTGGCGCCTAGTCTTTTGAGTACCATTCTTCATTACTTTGACCCAAAGAGCATTCATTTGCTCCTATAAAAATAAAAATACAAGTTAATTTAAGCATACAATTTTATATAAATTAGTAGTTAAAATAATATATCATTAAAAATCAATAAAATAAAGTTACCTACATAGTTTTCTTGAGCTTGTGGGTGGATCCAAGTACCATCACTTTTACAATGTGTCTCAAAATAAAACCTTACTTTAATAGGCTGATCAACTTTGTCTTCTTGATTCTCTTCTAAAATCTCTTCCAAATTGTTCTTAATAAGTTCTTATATTTAAAATTGGTAAAAAAAAATTATACATATCAAAATATTTTGAAAAAAATATGAAGTACAAGATAATTTAAATAACTATATTTCAACGTATAACTATTAAACATATTATTTCATACAATGTTGGTAATAAGACTTTGAACTTGATATGTGTGAAACTTGCATCTTCGCTCAATTACTTGTATTTGATGCACTTTGAGCCTATAAATTTATATAATATATAATAATAAGAGGAAGAAAAGTATTATGAACAATTAAATCACAAATTGAAAAAAATTGAAAAAATTATTTATTGTATCTAAATTTATTATAAATAAAATATTGTCTTAAATTTTTCCTCTTCAAAACGAGTACGTAAAACTTTCCAATCATTCAATATCATGTGATCGACAGGATTTTTACGTGCTTTCTATGGGGTAGCAAAGTTTTTGTAATGCATGTGACATTCATGTTTGTAAATCATAAAATACCTAGTCATAATTTTGTCCACTACTTTTTTTGTATGTGGATCACTCAAGTCTATATCAAACTCACTCTACAAATATTTAGTTCAAAATAAGTAATTTCTATATTATAAAATTTAATTAACACATAAAAGTTTTTAAGAAAATAAAAAATTATAAATATATTTCACCTCGATTTTTGAGAAAAATGGCTTCTTAAGAGCAATAGAACTTAATTTTTATATTAAGTTCTTCTTAAGTCATCTATTGTAATATTGTTTATCAACTATCACGATAAAATTTCTAATGTATCCATCTATTAGATCAAACCATATTACAAGATAGAAATAAGAAAAAAAAAGGAGGTATTTTATTTATCCACCCACCCTCCCTTCCTTTATTTACTAATTGAATCTGTTAATCGAAATAAAACTATAATTTGATAGTCATATCATAATTTTGCTCTTTATTATTTTTCATTGTTGGCAACAATTATTAGTATAGTTAGTATCAAAATATAATAGAGAGGGAATGTTTCTGAGGATATAAAATGAGGGGAATAACAAAATTAATAAGGAGAGAATTAAAAAAATTAATAAATTACTCATGCATCCCACTGCTTGCTCACACTTTCTGCTTTCTTAGTACATAATATAAATCATAGTTCATGAACATCCCAATTCCTCAATCTTCTTATAAATAATTAATCTAATTAATCAATTATTTCTTATAATATTATTATAGATATATATATTTTTAACTTTTCAAATAAATTAAAATCCCATTTCTCTAACTTCAACCCAATAATTTATACTCTCATTTTCTTTCATTTTTCAACTTACACACACACACACATCCTTAATTGGACGGACTATCCCATTTCCAAATTGCCATAACTTCCCTCACTTAATTATTTTATTTTATACATATTATTTACTACATAATAAATATTATATTATTATATTAATATTTTACCTATTTAAACACTTAATAGCAGCTTAGTTCCTGAAAACTCTCTAAACTTTTACTCATTTTCTGTTTGAAAATACAATAAATCTAATGTCTTCCTTTACATTCCTCCACGTCACAAATTTCAATGATCACCTCAAATACAGAAATTAATTATTCAAGTTCACAAATCTCTAATAAATAAATCATTTTGAATACAAAATTAAATTATTATTATTTTTCTAAAAATATCAAGTCGCTACATGTGCAACGAGAAAGTTTTAACACCAATATACAAAACAATTGTGTCGCCTCCAGTCTAATGACCAGTAAACACAATTGAAATCAATAACAAATTATTAATCTTCTTATCTATGTGATCTATTATTTACGTCACATTCAGTAGATGTTTAACTACTATTTACCCATATGTGATGCACTATCATTTATCATTAGTATCTCGTACTAATTAAAGGTAGTAGTCCATATGCCAATTCTTAATTGATTAATCATATTTTCCTTCTGAAAAATCTAAGAAGTATCCATTTGTTTGTAGATGATAGGTTAAAAACATGTTCAATTTAGCCCTTAAAGATTTTAATAGTACTTGCCACAGTAAATCAGTCAACACCTTGTCCCTATTAGATACTGTAGTCTTGAGAGTCCCATGAAATTTAACCACTTGATCAAAAAAGATTTTGACCATTTTTTGGATTGTGTATAGGTGTGTAAAAACCAATGTTTTAAAAATCAGATCGGATAGCGAACTGATCTATTAATTGGGTCACGAATCAGTTAATCAGACCGATTGAATCGGAGTGGTCTGACCGGATGATATCATATATGTATAGACATATGCACATACAAGACACCATTGTTATTAAAGATAATTTATATCCTGTAATAAACAATTAACAAAAAATTACAATTAATTATCCTTACAAAATAAATAATCAATAATTAATCATATCTCAATATGAAAGTATTCCTAGGCATTGTTGTTTGACAAATAACATCCAATACGAAATAAAATTAGATATTTAAAAAAATCAAATCAATTAAAAAATTGGGATCAATACGATTCCTGGTTTTGCTCCAGTTCACCGAGTTACCCAAGTTTTGATTGGTCTAAACGAAAGTCAAAAAAATATATATACTCATACCAGATGCCTAACTGATTCCCAATTGAACTAGTCGAACCGTCCAGTCCGATATAGTTTTTAAAATATTGGTAAAAACTCAAATTAAAAAAATATATAATAATAATAATAGTAATAATAATTAAAGATATATACATATATCTATTCTATATTAAAAAAAAAAGGAGGGCAGGTGAACCAGGTCGGATCCTCCTACCAAGAGGGAAGACCGACCCTTTCCAATCGGGGTCGGCCATAAATAACATGGGATAGGGAGGGAGTCGAAAGGTACCCACCAATTTTGTGCTCTCTCTCAATTTTCTCTCAAGAATATCTTTGTAAATCACTAGTTTTGCAAAATTCAACCATCCGATTGTCGATTCGACCACATTTTCACCATAAAGTAGCTCCAATTTACAAGTAGGTAAGTCTTTCAGTTTCATCAGAGTTTTTTTTTTTCTTAGTATATATCAATGATATATATATATGTATGTGCTAATTTGGGTGTTTAGTCGAACGTTTAAACATAGATCTACAAAGATCCGACTGTTGAATTTTTTTGATTTTTGGGTATGTTGGTCGATGGGGGTAAGAATGTCGGGTGCTTGCCTCTAATCGCTGGAAATGGCATGCTCCGGTGGCCGCCGACGAGTGGCAGTTTCCCCTTCATTTTTTGAAAGCTTATTTGCTCGTGCAAGGCCTCTATTTAGAAGTTTGAGGGTCTATGTATGGTTTATTTGGTTGTTTTTTCCTCTTTGTTTTTGCAGATATGTTGGTAGGAGAATGCTTGGTGTTGAAACTCAAAACACGAGTGTTTTAATAAAAACAGTGGCGTTGTAACTGTGAATTCTAGAATTCCCCAAATTTGCCTAACATAATAGCTTTCAACAAAGTGGTAGTGATGATCCCTTAAGTTCTGAGAGGTTCTAGCCTTCTGGTAGTGTCTGTGGTTGAGGCCATTCCATGATGGCTATGATCTTACTTTGGAAGACTTCTACCCACTTTGTAGATACAACATGTTCCAAATATGTCACTTGTAGTTGTGCAAACAAGCATTTGGATTGTTTAAAAAACAATTGGTAAGTGCATAATTTCGTAAAAGCACTCCTTATGTGGACTACATGCTCAACATGAGTTCTACCATAAATCAAAATGTCATCGAAAAATACCAGCACAAATGTATAAAGGTATAGGTAAAATACCTCATTCATTAGGGCTTGAAAAAGGTTGAGGGAGCATTTGTTAAATCGAAAGAGCATCACCAAGAATTCGAGATGGCCATTAGTGTTGAACAAGTTACTTAAATCTCCGTTGATAGTCTGGTGTCAATCCCATTTGTTTCAATTTTGCTAGCTCTTTAAGTTTCATTTTTTGAACTAGGGGACATAATCTGTTATGGTAATTTTCCTTGAATTCAACCCAAGTAAATCTCGAAGCATTATCTTCAAAATTCAAAAACCAAAGTGTGCCTCTCATTCTAGGTGGAAGGCTCATAGGCCAACCTTTTATTCTTTCTGCTATTTGCTGGTGTTGGAATAAGTGCTTAAACCAATTTTGCCAAGGTAATTGAATTATCTCACAAGGAAAATCCAATTTAGTGTAGCTTGACACAAATCCTCCTTTTGAGCTAACTCCCCTAGTAAGTTTTTGTCGTCTTAGCTACTACACATTATTTTTCCCGTCACTCGACATTATTAAATTGACTTTATTAGAGTCTTTGTGGCGCATAAGAGTTTTTTTTTACACTAACATTTATTCTTATTCGACTACTTTAATCACATGATACTTTTTTTGCTTCTACACGTTATTGTCATACTTTTTTATTTTTACATGTTCACTCGTGATTAGATTTAATATTAATCTGTTAATAGAATAAATAAAATATATACACGTATGTATTTATAATTAGTTCATCAAATGGGATGTATGCACGTATGTGCTTATATATAAAAATACAAAGTAAAGTTTAAAAATAGATTTGGACTTATGAAGTCCAAATTTTAGATTAAGAATAAATAAATCTAAATCGGATCATTTGAGCTTTTAGATTTGAATCTAATGGATCTGAACCAGATCTAATCCATCCTCATATTTTTCTTTCAATTACAAAATGGCACATATATATGCTAATACTCGGACCATTTTTCGCCCCTCACTCTGAAAAACCTCCCCAGCCGCCGCTGCCGCCCGCCGCCGCCGCCGGTCTGGATTTGCTGTCAGGTATGTATTCTGTCTCTTTTGTTTGAAGTTTTCCAGTTGTTAGGCGTGATTGGCCGTCTTCTACCGCCGGTCAGAGCGACCTTTTGCCTCCCCTAAACCAGGTCTGCCCAAGAAGCACCATTAACCGCCCTCCCTCCGCTGCCGGCACCACCGCGACCTACCCTCCCCTCTTCCTCCGCTAAAACTCACCGGAGACCACCATCTCTGCGAACGTTAACCGTCCCTCTTCCGCCGCTGGCAGCACCGTGATCCACCCTCCTCTCTTCCTCCGCCAAAAGTCACTAATCCACCAGCTCTCCGTCTCATCCCCATCTTTGGTGTGGATTTGTTATATACTTCAGCGTTATCATCAACAGAGTTGTTATAAATTGGCATGGCTAATGCTAATGAAGGATTCATTTTGTTTAATATACTCTTATGAAACAGAAAACCATGGTTTTGTTGTCATATATAGAAATGAGATTTTTCTAACAATAGAACAAAACTGCTTAAAAAGAAAAATAAATTTTCTTTGATGCTTTCAAAGAAAAACTTTTCTTGCATAAAAACTTGTGCATTGCATGTTCTGATTCCACCATGGTGTATGTTGTGTATTGATCGAGTTTTTGACTCATTCGGTGTTTATATGTATTTGTTTCAGATCAGAGGTTGGCTTTCAAACTGACAAATCAGACTATTTGAGACTTTCAGATAGTTCAGGTATATTTTCTTTGGTAAGCCCCATCTTTGTTTACATGGGCAACTGTTAATTAATTTTATCTTGGGCATTCTTAATGTTTAGCTTCATTATTTACAGGAAACGTTGTTCAGTACATCGAGTGAGATTTATTTTAATGAAGAACATATTTATTTTCTCAGTGTACAGCTTTTATTGATAATTGGAATGATTTTGATGGCATGGCTTTCACAGAGGTTTGTTTGACTTTAGTAAACCACTGGCTCAACTGGTGGCGGGTGCTGGGCACAGGTGCCCTTCTGGGTTGTGACAACTTTAAGTTGGGGGCAATTTTGGGTTGGTCTAACAACAAGCTAACATATAATACTAAATCCCAGATTGGAATGTTGAAAGACTTAGGTGTATAAGTAGGAGCAAGTAGCCCAATTGTTAGCTCCTTAGCTAGCACTTTTAGGTGAGTTCCTATGATTGTTGTTTAAGATACCTAGTTCTCTCTTTAGTGTAACAGTATGGGTAGATATGTGTCGACTACTTGACCTGCATAACCATAAAACACTAATACCCTTGCAAATTGTAAATTTTGTATACTCATTCTTAAACGCAATGCACTTATGTTCTGTTCCAAAACAATACATTTAGCAATATGGAGTGCTGCTTAGTTTTTTCTCATTACTTCCTTAAGTGACGTGAAATATAGAGAGTGGAATTTGGCAAGAAAAGTTTTACGAAACTGGGTCATCATGTGAGTAGAAACTCCCAACTGAAATTGCCTCCTTTGAACAAATTGAAATTCAAGTGTTAAAAAGGAAAGGCCCAAATCCTCAACCTGATTGTGCAAAAATGAAATCCAATTTGGTATTGTTGCGAATTTGAGGCCTGATTCTGGAAGCTGGATATTGAGAGCTTGGACTTTAAATTAAGGCAGTTTCTAACCCATTTTGTAAGGGGCTTCCCCTTTGGTACAACCATGACCCAATTACAATTTGGAATTCTGCTCAAAAGTAGACAAATTGGGCTTCAGTTGGGGTCAACCCAGAGCAACAAAAATCTGACCCATTTCAAGTCAGAATATAATTTAGCCTAATGTTTGGATTTTAATAAACTCCAAATCATTTTTAAAGCGTGGGGAAATTTTTAGGTTAGAATGAACATTTGTATAAGTGCATCAGGTAAATTACAAGAATTAGTAAAGTAGAGATAACAACTTATTAAGTGTTATTTCTAAGAATTACCATGTGGGGGTGGCTAGTGAATTCTCGAAGATGTCTTTCTCCTCTGTAAGACTTTTATAATTTATATGATGCCTAAGAGTCTTCTATCAAGTTTTCCTTTCGACTTTCTCCACGAACATATCAACTATCTTCATTCAAAGATATCTTATTAAACTTTTCCATATGAAGACGGTGTTGGAACTTTATCTCATCATTCCCTTTGCTAGAGAGTAGAGAGTTGTGTCAAGAAGGGAATTTGGCGAAAATTTTTGCCACATTGTTCTTTTGCATAGATTTGTAATATCAATGTGACTTTTAGAATTCAACTAACATTATGAATGCTGAGCCATCTACCCTACTTGGTTAAGATAAGGTGCAGTTGATGATGATGATTTCCCCACCATTTTTAGCTGATCCCGTATAGTTGGATAAAGGCTTAATATGTTGTTTTCCACTATATATTTTGCTTAGTACTTGTTCCATTCAATCTGCTCTTATCACATGACCTCTTATTACTCTTTTCCTCTAATGACCAAAAGAAAAATAACAAAAAATTGAGAAAATAGGATTTGGCACGGAAACTTCAATTCAATTAATTGATTATATTACTTTAATTTCTAGGTTCTTTTAATATGCATGATTTGCATTTAGCATAGCCCAAGGTAGTTTGAAGCAAAAGATGCCATGAATTCACTGTGAGATTATATTTCTTGAGGTGCTAGACTTCCAAAAAAGCATTTGCTAGCAATGTGCTAAATTTCCAGAAAGGTTAATACAAATGTTTAACATGAAAAATATAATTATAATGTATATAAGACTTCTAAAATACACTTTCAAATACAATGTTTTTTTTTCTTTAACTAATGTTCAAACAAATAATTTGAAATCTTGCAAAAAAGTTGGTAATGTTCAAACATCTTTGGGACCTAGCAAAAAATTAGATTTACAGGTTAGATCTTTTTTCCCGATTGCACTTAATGAAATAGTTTTAGAAGCCATTTGTTGTAGACTTATAGCATTAGTAACAATACCAAAATAATATAAAAATGTAGTATATTATAAATCAAATAAACAATGAACAACAATTAAACTAAGTATGTACTATGATAACCATCAATAACCCAATCAGATTACCAAATAAAGTAGCACAATAAAATTTTAAAGGGAAGAAATATAGAGAATTGGTATCAACTGCATCACTAACGCTAAGCCATAAATAGCAGATCAAAGGAAGAATAAGGGAGAGGGATAGCTATAGGAGGGAGTGCCTAATAATCGATGACCATACCAGATAATAGCAACAATCTGGGGGTTTAACCATGTGTTGTCACGTGCTATGGGTTCATGGGGGAGTGAGTTCACTTGCCAGAACCCCTTGCTGCATGAGTACTGTGGCTAACCTTCAGTGACTTCTTTGACTTGCCTTCTTGTGATCTATGCCATGATGACCTTTCCAGCTACAAAAGAAGTGAGTAGAGGGAAGGAATTGACAATGCAACTTACTATGGCCACGAGAATAATACAACTACTTAGCAATGGTCTCTTTCCACCATCCCATTTGCTTCTATTTTCTTCTTTGTTTTTGGCTTGTAAGTGCCTATTTGCCTGGCTCTTTCGATTTTTAGGGCCAATTCTTCTTAATCCTTTTTTATACCTACTTGAGTGCCTTCGACACTTGTTGCCTCATTGGAGGCCCATCTAGATGTTGCTTGATTTAAGCCGCCTTGCCTATAGGTAGATGAGGCACTTCCATGGAGCCTTGAGGCACTCGAGCCCCTAGGTGAGCAAGGTGCTTGCCTTTGACTACACTAGCATAGCCAATTTATTGGGTGTAGTCATTGTGGGTAGATAATTTATATTAGGACATGTTTTTAATTATTTTATCACCTATTGTCATGCATGAATAAATATTTTTGGTTATGATGGCATAAATTGGAATTTTCAATGCTAATAAAGAAAAAAAATATTTCTTTTCGTAAAACTTTTTTTTTGGGGGGTAACTGCGCTTATGTGCAAAATTGTTTGTGTCCTTAAATTGTGAGAATTAGAACATTGTGACAAGTCCTTATTATTCCTTCTACTATTCTCATTGACTAAGCGATATTGCTATGGATTTGGTTGCATGGAGTCTCGAGGCGCTTGAGCGCCTAGATGAGCAAGGTGCTCGTGTTTGACTACACTCGCATAGCCAATTAATTGGGTACAGTTATCATGTGTAGATAATTTATTTTATGACACGATTTTAATTATTTTATAACCTATTGTCATTAATGAATAAATATTTTTGGTTATGATTGCATAGATTGGAAATTTCAAGGCTAATGAAGGAAAAATATATTCTCTCTCATAAACCTTTTTTAACTTCTCAATTCCATCATAGTATCTGTCACCTATTCATCGAGTATCGTTTGTATGTTATATAAATTTTTTCCCCTTCAGATTACGGTTTGGCCACAAAACCAAAACACCAGATCATTTGAGCAGTTCAGTTCAATTTATTCCAGTTTAGTCATTTTGGCTTGGTAGGCCCCACGTTTGTTTTTGTGTGCATTAGCTATTTCCTTGTTTTAATATTCTTAGTAGTTTGCTCTGTTTATTTGTAGCCAGGGTTATATAGACATTGATTTAGTTTGTTGTCATGGAATTGAATTTGTGGTGGCTTAGTTATTGGTTATTAATTGTAATTGTCATGGGTAAGTACAAACCTTAATGGGACATGGCTAGTTACGGGCCTCCTTTTGGGTTGTGACAGAAATAATGAGGAATAGCTATTTTGCATTTTGCCATGGCATGGATTAAAATCAAGTTAAATAACTTACAACTACCCAAATAAACTTTTTTTTTTAAAGAAGAAATGATCACTTATACTGTAAGGAACTAAAGATTACAAATCTATACAAAGAGAATACTTAACCATTTTGCATGGGCCTGTTCCTGACATTTGCTTAAAAAAATAGACTAGTTGGGACTTAGGATGATAAAAAACTACTGAAGTCTGAGAATGAAATGATAGTTATTTTCAAGAAAAAAAAGTATGTGAAAAAATGATTCAATTGTGGTCAATGATGCTACTCACATTATGAAATGAGATAGCTACTACTATTTGAATATAACGAAAAACTATTTTAGAAGAGTCAAAGGAAAAAACCCCAAACTAAAAGAAGTTATTGCAGCAGATAGTGGAGGTATAAGAAAAAAATAAAACCAAAAGAACTTGCTATAAGAGTTTGCGTATATGCCATAATTAAAGAAACATGATGTATATTTTGGCTAAGAAGGAAGTAAACAAGGCAGTTAGTGAAGTGAACTAAGGTTAGACATTTTATGAACATTTATATAAATGCCTTGACACAAAAAGACGAAAACTAGCTAAAATAGGAGAAGGAGAATAAGATATCAAAGCCAAGTGAACGGCATAAATAATGAAAATCAACAGTTGCTTGATAGATGGAAGGAGTGCTTTCCAAAATTATTTAATGAATGTGAAGAAATAAATGTTACATTGGAACGTCTTAATGATTCTAAAGAAGATGAGAAATATTTGTTCTATAGATGCATTTGTTTGAATGAAGTGAAGCAAGTTATGAAAAAGATAAAGGATGGTAAAACAGTTGGACCAAATACTATCTCGATAAAAGCATAGAAATGCATGAACGGAAAACATTAATTTTATAATTTTTTTTATCAGCTTGTCTTGTTAAATTTAAGAACTTTATTTTCCTTCAGCCCTTCACTAGCATCTCAATTGATCTTTCTCAAGTAGTCAACCTTTTGGGTTTTATATTTTTTTAACTGTTTGTATCATATATTTGTGTACTTATTTGATTTCTTTTTTGAGGTTATAATTCAGCATATCTACTTTTTGCTCATCCTCTATGACATAAGTTGATGTTGGTAAAACTAATCTCTCTTTTTTACTTAGCAGGTAATTGAAAGGAAGAATGGGGATCATAGAAAAGATTAAGGAAATTGAAGCTGAGATGGCACGGACCCAGAAAAATAAAGCAACAGGTCTTTTTGTGATACGTAATTAGTTATGTGGTAGAACTTTTTCCCTCCCATCCCACATCACCTTCTTTGTGCATGATGCTACACAACCAGGGTGAAAGTGGGTTAAAGCAATGCAACTCTTTGTTCTCTTTTTTGTCTCTTGAGAATGAAGTTTCTAGAACTTAGTAGCTGCTAATGCTTCATAATTGTTAATTAATAGTTTACTGGAGATTCAACCAAGCTTTTACTGCAAGTCTAGTTGGATTGAGAGACTGAATGGAAGTGTAACTTATAAAGGGTTGCTAAGGGAATGGGAGGAAAGTGAAGGCATACGTTCTTCCTCTTGTTTGGTTAGGTAAGTGAATGGAAGGAAACCTCCCTTCCATTTTATTTTGCAAAAAAAGAGGGAAACTCAAGTGAACAGTTTAAATAGGTAAATGCTATATTAGATTATATGGTTATCTTCTAAAAAATAAAGGACATACTTGATATTTATAAGCATAATATTAAATAAAATTATGTGGTTATCTAGTAAACGATAAGGGATATACTCTATATTTATAAAATATTAAATATCAAACACTTTACTTTCTTTTCATTCCCGAAACAGAGATAGAAGAGATAAAGAGAAAGAGAGAGAATGAATGGAGGGAAAAACTAAGATCTCTCAACTTTATTCAGTTCTGTTCAGGTATATATATATATCTGTTAGGTACAAGTGTGTATAGCAAACAAGCTATCTACAATATACAAGCAAACTAGCTCTATAATGTACAACACTAATTGCATTCTCAACACTCTCCCTCGAGCAGGCACATACATGTCTAATGTGCCTAGCTTGGTACAAATGCATTTAATCCTTGGACCACAAAGTGCTTTAGTGAACAGGTCAGCCAGCTGGTCGATAGTGACTGCAAAACCAGTGGTAATCTCACCAGAAACCAGTTTTTCATACTCAAAATGATGGTCTACTTCAATGTGTTTTGTCCCCTCATGGACAACTGGATTAGAGGCAATATGAGGAGCAGCCTAATTATCACACTGAGTTGCATAGACACTGAATCTCCAAACTGCAGCACCTTTAGAAGCTGTTTAACCAAACCAGCTCACTTGTAGCTAGTGCCATAGCCCAATATTCTGCCTCTGCACTAGGCTAGCCACAGCATGCTGTTTCTTATCCTTCCAAGAAATCAAATTGCCTCCAATCATTACACAATAACTTGAGGTAGAGCGTCCGTCAAAAGGACAATCAGCTCAATCAGCATTAGCATAACCTGTAACTTGCGTATGACCATTTTCCTGAAATAACAAACCTTTACAAGGTAAACTCTTGATATACCACAAGATGTGCACCAAAGCATGCCAATGACTCACAAGGTGAGTCCGAAAGCTGGCTAACCACACTAACAGCAAAAGCAAGGTTAGGTCTGGTGGCTGTAAGATAATTCAGCTTCCCAACCAATCTTCTATACGTCCATGGATCAGCAATAGGCTCTCCCTGACCAGGAACCAGCTTTGTATTTGGATCAATAGGCCTAGAATCCATCATACCTGTCTCCTCTAAGATATCAAGAGCATACTTCCGCTGGGATATACAAATACCATGGTCAGATTGAGCAACTTCAATAACCAAGAAATACTGCAGCCTATCCAGATCTTTAGTATGTAAATGGGACTGATGACGAACCTTTAATTGAAAAATCCCCTGCCCATCATCCCCTGCCATCAAACCCTAGCTTAGATCACAGCAGGTTCAGTCTTCAGATTACAGAAGGACCTCATGAGCTAGGGAACAAGATGATGTTCTGACCAGTACCTGATGTGAAACCCACTGGATGTTGCAATCAGGATGAAAGATCTGGAATTGTGATTAAGAATCCGAATCACAATCAAGATCTGGGTATAAGAAGTTGATTGATGCAGAGAATCGACTCCAATTCAATTCTTTAGGGCTCTGATGCCATGAAAAAGAGATAGAAGAGGCAGAGAGAAAGAGAGAAAATGAATGGAGGGAAAAACTCAGATCTTTCAATTTCAACTGTATTCAGTTAGGTTCAGGTATATATATACCTGCTAGGTACAAGTATGTACAGCACACAAACTATCTACAACATACAAGCTAACTCCATTATGTACAATATTAACTGCATTCTCAACAGTTCCCTCTCAAAATTGAAGGGGGGAGGGTGGAACAGAGGGGAAGAAAAAGGCTTAAATACTTATATGTTGCACCTTTCCTCGTTCCTCCATTCACCTATCTCTCCCCATTTGAAAAAGCTTAATATTTTTTACTGTTTCTTTTGAAATCCTTAACCTCCTTTCCAAATATTTCAATCCACATGGGTTTTCCCTTGAGGCTGCATTGATCTGCCTTTTATCCAATGCATGTTTTCTTTGTGTTGTTTTTTTCTTGAAGTTATTGAGACATTCTATATATCCATTTCACTTGCTATGCATTCTCTCTTTCCAAAACGTAACTACCTAGAACATTTTTTTTATTGGCACTACAAGAAGATTCATTTATTTATTTTAACATATATGCAGAGTATCATCTTGGTCAGCTTAAGGCAAAGATAGCAAAACTAAGGACACAATTATTGGAGCCTCCAAAAGTATGCAAGTTCTTTTGATCTGTTGTTGTTCATGCAAATCTGGAGATTTTAGTTGCTAGTTGGTGGAACTTATGATTATGTTTTAATTGATATGTATGTAATTTTTTCCCTCTATGAATTACCCAGGGTTCTAGTGGAGCTGGAGAGGGTTTTGAAGTTACAAAATATGGACATGGACGTGTTGCATTAATAGGATTTCCAAGGTTTGCCGTATGAGTCACCTGGATGTGCCTGTGTTCTTCCCTAACAAAAAACAAGTGGCCTACCTTTTACTTACATAAAAAATCTAGGAGACTAATCTTTACCAATGGACTAGCTGCCAGAAGAGGAAATTTGAGGGTTATTAAATATTACTAGCTTTTCTCCAGAGTCTGTTTGCTGTTCTGGATGCCTCAAGCTATCTAGTGCTATATGTCTGTGCTCTAAAACCAAGGCAACTATTTTTCCTTCCAAAATGTGCGTTTTAGATAAAGTATACCTATTTCTTAACTGCAGTTGCCTTGGATTAAAAATAAACTGAACATCATCAACCAACAGTATATCCATTTGTGCTTCCTAACTTGCTCCCTAGTTGTCCCCTTTCCCCCTACCATACATGCTGGCACAATGATAGTAGGCATTGCATCCACTTTACCGTGGAAGATTAACTAGATAACAATTTCTATTTATCTACAGTGTGGGGAAGTCAACTCTTCTGACACTCTTGACGGGAACACATTCTGAAGCTGCATCCTATGAGTTCACAACTCTTACCTGTATTCCTGGGATTATTCATTATAATGATACTAAAATTCAATTGCTTGATCTTCCTGGAATTATTGAAGGTGCTTCTGAAGGCAAGGGGCGTGGTAGGCAGGTAAGTGCTTAATTTCTTCTTTCCCAATTGCAATATCATGTTGTTGCATGGTCTTTATCAGTCTTTTAATATTGTATCCATACAAAATGACGTTTAATCAAATTTGAGAATGGGATATGTATGATCTGGATTCAAGAATATGTATAACAATTATAAATAAGAAAATTTCTCTTTTAATTTTTTGATTTTGCTCATACAGACATCAATGTCATAATTACATGAGGCCTGATGAGCCTTTTTATTTATTTATTTATTTTTCAGGTTATTGCTGTTGCAAAATCATCAGATCTTGTGCTGATGGTTCTTGATGCCTCCAAGGCAAGCATCTACTTCTGCTTGTATGTTTGCTACTATTGCTTTAGTTCAAACAATTTGGAATTTGGACAATAGAATTTCACCAAAACTCTTTTTGACAGTTGTTAGGTGTTCCACATTAATATTTCACTTTCATTGTATCAAATCAGAAAGTGATAAATTACAACCATGAAATTTAAATAGCATGTATTTCTCTGCATTTCATGTACAATGCCCGGTTAACCTAAACAAGTCACCTTTTTGTTTATATGAGCATCATACTTGACATGACAGGATAGCAGGTATTCTTTGTTTTTCTCTCAGTGATGGAGGCTGTAGTTGATGGTGACTTTTAGGATGTTCAGCATAGGCGCCTAATTTCCAATTGGGTTACCCATAAAATTATGCTGCTACTCATACATGTCCATGAACCACAAGTACACCCTGCAGAACCATAGTTGGACTAGGGCACCACCTTTGTTTCTGAAGCTATTTAGTATTTTAAGGTTGGAAGCAGTATAGACATGCTTGAGGGGAGGCATGGAATGGGAAAGGCTTGAATAACAGAGGAAGTTAGGTTCTTGATTTCCATACTGATTTTTAGTGTTATCAATGACATTATTCCCATCTTGTGAGTTGAGAAACCGTGCTGCCTTTTCTTCTAGTTTGATTTCTCTGTTGTACAATTGATAGAACAAAATGTTGCTTGAAAGCCATTTAGAGCATGTGGTTGCTGGCTATCTTGGTTTTTCATCCGGCCAAAAAGAAGAAACCTACGCTTGGGTTAAACTTAAAGATGGAAGTCTTTTCATTCCGAACTGGTATTTTTTATGTACTTAGCTACAGCATTTTATAACAGTTCTATAAGGGACTGCTTGAACTATGCGTCTGCTATTTACAGGAAAAAAAAAAAAAAAAAACTACGCCTTTGCATTTTACTACATATCAGTCCCTCTCCCTCTTTACAGTTATTCCACTTCCCTCTAAATATTTCATTACTACAACGATAAGGCGTTTTACTTGTTCCACTATATTTTAAATCCTCAAAATATGGTTATTGAAACCTAATAGAGATAGCTATCTCTGGGGCTGTGCCATCATCAACTTGGGACCCAAGTTTTCTGGCTTCATTGAAGGGCCATAAATTCCAAAGAACAGTTGTGTTCCTTGCACAGGTATATGAATTTCATTTGAAATCAGTTCCCAATATAGGGTTTGTTTCTCCTAAACAAAATTCATCAATACCCTCGATTAATGTGAGAGAATCTGAGAAGAGACAAAGAGATTTGAGTGCAACTCTGGACACCCTTTTTTCCATGAGCAACATAAAATCTCGGTGCTTTCTGGTGATGGTGCTTTGATGAACAGGCCACTCCCTTAACATCTTTTCTCCCTGGAAAATAGACCAAATCGGTATAATAAGCAATAGACAATCATGTGTGTATGCATTTATATATATCTAGAGAGAAAGAGGAACCTATGATGAGATCTGGAATAAAAAGGAATAGGCAGAGCATATGTTTGAAAAGCTGAGACAATCAATCAGCTATAAGAGGATGGTATGAGTTTTACATAATTAACCTTCATTATATTTATAAATGTTTTGTACTACAATTTCGGAGGATGGTATGAGTTTTACATTTCACTTAAAGGTGTCCTAACATCCAAATAGTTGCATCTATACAATTTTTATGACTATTTGTATATATGTTCATAAATGTTTTGAAATGTTCAAATTTTCTTGAAGTGAATAATCTTTTTTTGGGTTACATGTTTGTAGATTGGGCATTATCAATGTTCCAAATATGATAGTTTGCTTTTGCTTGGTACTTGGTAGATTATAGTATTTGCATTTTGTAAGATTATCATTGTCTTGCATACTTACTTTTCTTAATTTGATTATAAATGTGTTGAATTCTTCAGAGTGAGGGGCATCGACAAATATTGACTAAGGAGCTGGAATCTGTGGGCCTGCGTTTAAACAAGAGGCCACCTCAAGTAATTTATCACATTATTGCATGCAAAATGTTTCATTTAGTTTTCTGTCAAGAGTATTTTATGTAATTCCAAAGAGTTCTGTTAGCTGTAACTATTAAACAATACCCATGCCAAGTTCCTGCTATGAGAGTAGTTTATCTCCTTTGCTTCTCTTTTTTATTAATGGGTTGGGCCTCTCACAACTTCAGGCTTATATTTGCGTTGCTTGTGATATGTTTCTTTGAAGTTTGAATTTTGTTTATTAAACATCTCTCTCTGTGTATATATGTATGTGTTTCTAAGATAATCAAAAGGGATCCTAAATAAAAAGGTTAACCATCTCATTCCTTGAGCTTTATCATCTTTAATGGATAAAAATTACACAATGAACTGCTATTTACTTTTGGCAGGTAATTTTGAATAGTGCAGGGCACAGCATTGAGTTTCATTTGAAATTACTGGTTTGGTTATAATTATTCACATTATTGCCCCTGTGGACATTTGCCAAAACCTAAACAACTTTAACCTCTACACATTGGTCATCTTGTACTGGAATGCTGGCTCATGAAAGGCATACTGTTCACATGCACACACACATTTACATTTCTATGGTTCTTGAGTTTTTATCTTGCTTATGATAGCTAAACAACCCCGTAAGATTATTCATACTAAGGTTGTAGGGGCTCCTATTGAAGATAGGATGCTTGAGATATGATTAAGAAGGCATGATTATGTTAAGGTTGTAGTGGCTGTCAAGAAAGATGTGGGAAAGTAGGTTTTCTCTCAATCTTATTCCCCTTTGATGGGTGGAACAAAAATATATACAAACTTCCTTCCTGAATTAGGAAGTTCCTAATAAGAAAGCTTCCAAATATGGTTTTTGTAGAATTCTTAGAGAAATATGCCTCTTAAGTAATGAATAGGGAAGCCCGTATATTCCACACTCAATAAATGATACAAGCCACTTCTTTAAATACACAAGCTACCTAAAAACTAGGAATTTAAAATACAAAAACAACATTTAAAATACAAACAAACAACAATAGATTAAGGAGAGAATTTTTCTCCTAAATCTTAGGAATAGATGTAGATTTATCTCCTTAATAATTTGATGCATATCTCCTTATCTCATACTCCAAAAACATGACCATGCACGCAAGCACACATGATCAATCCAATCTCACGATGCTCAACAGTTTTGGAAACTTATACAATTTTAGAATACAACAACTAATGGAAAGATACAGCAATAATCTAATCTAGAAGATACGTTCTCTGTTTAGGAAACATATAATACTAATACCAATCAATCGCTGATTTGATCTTGTCTGAGAATAATGACAAGATTTGGTCCTTCATTGTTGACACTCCCCCTCAAGATTGGGAGTGGATATTGTGCATCCCAATATTGCTTACCATCCTATAAAACACGATTGCAGGAAGTCCCTTAGTTAGTACACTTGCTAGTTGATCACTTGAAGAGACATAAGGAGTACAAATCAAGCCACTGTCCAATTTCTCCTTTATAAAATGTCTGTCCACTTTAACATGCTTTGTTCGATCATGTTGAACTGGATTGTGGGCAATGCTAATTGCTAATTTGTTATTACAATATAGTTTCATAGGTGTCGTCCACTTAATCTTGAGATCATCTAACTATTTTCAGCCACAATAGTTCACACATCCCTAGGGTCATGGACCTAAATTCAGTCTCTGCATTTGACCGAGCAACCACATTCTATTTTTTGCTTCGCCATGTCACCAAATTACCTCCTAACAAGGTACAATGGCCCGATGTTGACCTCTTATCTACCATGGATCCTGTATAGTCAACATCCGTGTAAGCCTCAAGGGTCATGGTTTCTCCTTTCTTGAATAAAATACTGTTGTTATTTAGGACTATCAATCAAAGATCAAACTTGAAGAGAATTCCACTCGAATTCTTGCACACTCATAGAATCTTAGAAACCAATTAAGAAAACAGACAAAACAGAAATGGAAATGAAAATATAGAAAGATAAAAACAAACCAACACAAAGACAGTAGTTATCTTGGTTCGAAATGCCTTTGGCAAACTTACATCCAGCAGTCAACACCCACACAGAGCAACCTTTTATTAGCATGAAAACGATCAGTACATCAAGCCTCTAAACCCTCATCTATATCCCCGAGTACATACACACATTCTCCCAAGAATACACAAGATTAAACTCAGCCTTTCTCTTCTCAAGAATGAAAACCCAGTACTCGATCATAGACAATATTAGAAGCTCTCTCAGAATGAATCCTGACTGCATCCCCTGCCCTTTTATTTATAGAAAGGGCGGACATCCCGATATAACTAATTACTATTGGGATATTACAATTATGCCCTCTAATTTACTAAGTAATTACACTTGGTATTTTAGCCCTAATTGTTCTAAACTTCTAGTCGATAATTCTTCAACACTTTACTGATCTTCTACCGCATAAACTCTAGGCAAACTCAACAAATACTTTTCCTGGGTGTTCCCTTCAAGTAGTGTAGGATCCTATACACTACCCTTAGATGTGCCTCTCTTGGATTGTGCATAAATTGGCTAACTATTCCAACTACATAGGCTATGTCTGGCCGAGTATGAGCCAAATAAATTAACTTCCCTGCCTTTGGTAGGACCCTTTGTCAACCATATCATCTTCCAAGGCCTCTCCTAGCTTGTGATTTGGTTCAATAGGAGTTTTAGTTGCCTTGCAGCCAAGCAGTCCAGTGTCATTGAAGAGATCTATTATATACTTATGCTGTGAGATGAAAATTCCCTCTTTTGAATGAGCCACTTCTATCCCCAAAAAATATTTCAATCTTCCCAAATCCTTAATTTCAAACTCCCTGTCCAAACATTCCTTTAGCTTATGCATGCCTTCCTCATCATTTCCGGTGACAACAATGTCATCAACATGCACTATAAGAACTATCACTCCCCTTGTAGCTGAGTGATTAATGAATAAGGTATGATCCCTTTGGCTCTGCCTATATCCCATACTAAGCATCACACTCGTGAACCGACCAAACCAGGCCCTTGGGGACTGTTTTGGTCCCTACAAGGCCTTTCTCAGTTTGCATACTACCTTTCCTTGTGTTGTTGGGCCATATCCTGATGGTATCTCTATGTAAACCTCTTCCTCTAGATCCCCATGCAAAAATGCATTCTTCATATCAAATTGTTGTAATGGTCAGCCTAGGTTAGCAGCCAAAGATAGGAGAACCCTAACTGTGTTCAACTTTGCAACCGGTGCAAAAGTATCTAGGTAGTTTACCCCATACATTTGAGTATATCCCTTGGCCACCAACCTCGCCCCTACAGGCAATAGGCCAATCAATATCACTTTTGGAAATATCAAGTGTGGGTTAAGTAGATTCAACAGGGCTATCACGAGGTATTAAAGGATTAGCAAAGAAATTACTTGGTGATTGTTTAGAAAAGTTGGTTGAATTGTTAGTGTTGTCTGTAGTGGGATCAGGGCTAGCCGTGGATGACGAAGCTTGCATAGGAGTAGGTTCTAGCCTTGTCCTTCTTGAATGTACTTGTAGTGGTCTAGGAGTCTTTGGAGTAGGCTCTTCTGATGTCATACCTAGTGAATCCTTCAGAATAGAGGAGGATGATAGGTCAGGACCAAGGAGAATAGGAGAGTGATCCCTATTAGACAAAGATAGGTTCTGTTTTTGTGCATTAGAGTGTTTAAAATAGGAATCATTCTCTGAAAAAGTTACATCTGTTGAGACTAAGTGCTTATTTGAAGGAAAATGATAGCACCAATACCCCTTTTGAGTAGGAGAGCATCCAATGAACACGTACTTTAGTGCAGGAGGGTCTAATTTCCCTCTATTGATTGTAGGGATATGAACATAGGTGTCATAACGCTAGAGCAATAAAATGGCATTATTGTAATAGAGTTGCAATAGTTTGTTAGGAGATATTTTGCAAGTTGTTAGGAGCACATGGGTACTGTTAGGAATCAGTTAACAGTTAGCTAGGCCTATGGCTACTTGTAAGAGGTTGGATAGGATATGTGAAATGAAACTAAATTTCATTTCCTTCTAATTTCTCTATCCTTCTCTCGTTTCTTCTCTAATTCCTCTCTCTTTCTGCTGATTTCTCCCCGTCCAATTCTTCAATTCTGATTTCTCCCCTACTTCCTATCACAACCCTAGCTAACCCTAGGAATGTGACAATTGGTATTAGAGTAGTACCATCTTCGGTTGTGTTCCTGTTGCGGCTCCGATTTGAAGGCGAATCCGATTAGGGCTCGGCGGTGTGCTGCTCACTTGGATCGGAAGGTGATTTTGACTAGAGCCAACGGTCTTGCAGTTAAACAGAGATGGGTCGACTGGCGAGCATGTTGGAGAAGCGGACGATCGTCATTCGTGATAAGCAGAAGGTGGGGTGACACGAATGGACGTCATTTGTGAGAAGCGACAGTCTGTCGGAGAGTTAAGCAGACCACTAGGCGTCCGCGATTGTAGCGGACGTTTCGAAGGGGCGTGAGTCCGTCGGAGGGTGAGCTAGGAGCAAAGCAACATCCGATTGATTTTTAGGAAGTGCGACTGAGAAAGCGGATTCATAATAGTTGATCGTTGGCAACTGTAGTGGACTTTGGTAACTCAAGCAGGAGAATTTAAAGGAAGTACGCGATTGAGGCATTAGGTCTTGAGGTGACCCCATTGGTCCAGTGGTCGGTGATTGGGTAGCGATTACACTGGCAATCTTGAATTCACTTTGAGCAAGAGGAGATAGCGAGAAGGAAGGCATGCATGTGAACAAGGCAACCAATCAATCTTGGCTGTTGCGATTCAGAAGGCGAAACAAAACCTGTGATCTCAAATGGGGTTCCATATCTGGTCGTTGCATGCACAGTCGGAATGAAAGGCAAACTAGACAAGAGTGCGATTTAGCAAGGCGAATTCTGGTAACTATTGGTGCATACTTGGAAGCGAAGCGGGAGGTTGATTCTCGGTCGAGAATTCCAGTTCCAGTAGCAGATCCATTTAGCCTCAACTGTGGTTTCAATTCGATTTAGGGGAAGTAGTATCGAATACGGTTGATTTCTGGAAATTGATTTTGATGCCTGGGGTGATAGACGGTTGTCGTAGCACTGAGGCTTGGAGTTCGGGAGGTAGACTTTGTTGGCAAGCTAGCTAGGCGAATTCTGATCCATTTAGGCTATTGTCGGTCCACATGGTTAATTTCCAAGTGAGAGAGCAACCCTCGGTTTGGACGTTTGAATTTGGGAGGCGAAACAGGTTGGAAAGAGCTTCGGTTTCTTGGCCTGTGTTTTGTTCCGTCCGTGCAAGTTCTACCAAGATAGGTAGTGCGAGCATGAGGCCATGGGAGCCTCAATTGCAGTAGAAGAATGCTACATTTCTAGTTGGATTCAACAGAAATCATGAGGAGTTTAGCCAGAATCATGGGACATGGAAAAAGAAAATTGATAATCAGTTCAGTTAAAGGTGCAAGGAAATGAGCAGTGGGATACATGGAACATGCGAGGAATTTGGTCGTATGTTACATGAACAGTTGTAGGAGTTTGCGATGATACTGATTAAGAAGTATCACTACTGCTTTCTCGCTGAGTTCTTTGATGATTATTATGGAAGTTGTAACCGAAAGGAATTCCTTAAAATGGAGCAGTCGAAGAAGAAGTTAAGATGGCAAGAAATTGATTCACTGTTGAACTCTGAGCATGTACAGAAGGAGTATTTTAATTTTGGCAAAATTATCTAGAAGGATGACTGCAATATCAAAGATTATATTGGTGGTGAATGACATTATCCAAAGGGAATCGGTAACAATCAGATGGATAGGGCAGCAGATGCAAAGGGACCATCGGATAAACAACAACAACATATTCAGCCTTTATCCCACTATGTGGGGTTGGTTACATAAATTCTAGACTTCTATGTATTTCTGTCTTTTGTCATATCTTCATTTAGACCCACACACTTCATATCAAACTTTAATGTCTCTCCCAAAGTCTTCTTGGGTCTGCCTCTATCTTTTTTTTTGACTAATGGTTCCATTTCATCAACTCTCCTCACAGAAGTGTCTCCTGGTCTTCTTCTCACGTGACTAAACCATCTTAGTCTAGTCTCTCTCATCTTCTCCTCGATTGACACTACTCTTACCTTATTACGAATAAGCTAATTTCTAATTTTATCTTTTCTTGTATGACCGCACATCCATATTAACATTCTCATTTTCGCTACGCTTGTCTTTTGCTCATGTTGGTATTTGACTGCCCAACATTCTGAGCCATACAACAAAATTGGTCTTATAACCGTCCTATAGAATTTTCCTTTCAGTTTTAATGGAATTTTACCATCACATAACACTCCCGATGCATTTCTCCATTTTAGCCAACCTGCCTTAATTATATGCATGACATCCTCGTGAATTTCTTCATCTTTTTTAATCACTGATCCCAAATATCGAAAATGGTCTTTTCTTTGTATGATTTGGTCTTTCAATTTTATTATAACATCCTTCACTATTGCATTCTTACTAAATTTACATTCTATATATTTTGTTTGCCTTCTACTTAATTTAAATCCCTTAGATTCTAAATTATTTCTCCACAACTCAAGCTTAGTGTTCACTCCCTCTTTTGTTTCATCTACGAGCACTATGTCATCTGCAAATATCATACACCATGGCACCTTTGTCTGAATGCGTTTAGTGAGTTCATTCATTACTAAAGCAAATAAGTATGGACTTAGTGTAGAATCTTGATGCAGTCCTATTGTAATTTTAAACGAATTAGTATCTCATCTGTATATTCTGACCCTTATTTTTGCACCATGATATATGTCCTTAAGGGCTTGTATATAGGCTATTCGGACTCATTTCTTCTCTAAAACCCTCTATAATACTTCTTTAGGGACTTTATCATAGCATTCTTACTAAATTTACATTCTATATATTTTGTTTGCCTTCTACTTAATTTAAATTCCTTAGATTCTAAATTATTTCTCCACAACTCAAGCTTAGTGTTCACTCCCTCTTTTGTTTCATCTACGAGCACTATGTCATCTGCAAATATCATACACCATAGCACCTTTGTCTGAATGCGTTTAGTGAGTTCATTCATTACTAAAGCAAATTAGTATGGACTTAGTGTAGAATCTTGATGCAGTCCTATTGTAATTTTAAACGAATTAGTATCTCATCTGTATATTCTGACCCTTGTTTTTGCACCATGATATATGTCCTTAAGGGCTTGTATATAGGCTATTCGGACTCATTTCTTCTCTAAAACCCTCTACAATACTTCTTTAGGGACTTTATCATAAGTCTTTTCTAGATCTATAAACACCATACGCAGGTCCTTCTGATGATCTCGATACCTTTCCATTACGCACCTCATTAGGTATATAGCTTCCATTGTTGACCTACTAGGCATGAAACCAAATTGATTTTTCAAGACGTCTGTTCTATTACTCTCTCCCAGAGTTTCATGGTATGACTCATTAATTTAATTCATTTGTAATTTTCACAGTTTTGAACATCTCCTTTGTTCTTGTATATAAGAACCAAAGTACTTTTCCTCCACTCATCTGGCATCTTTTTTGATTTAAGGATTGCGTTAAATAATTTTGTTAGGCAGGAGATGCCCTCTTCTCCCATGCATTTTCATACTTCTATTGGTATATTATCCTGTTCCACCGCCTTATGATTTTTCATCTTTTTTAATACTTGTTTTATTTCTTTTGAACTTGTGCGTCGATAAAATGTATAGCTCACGTTCCTTTCGAATTTACTAAGATGTCCCAACCTAACTCTTTTGTCCCCACCATCATTGAATAATTTTGTGAAATACTCATTTCATCTCTCCTTAATCGCTCTTTCATTCACTAATACATTTTGGTTTTCATCTTTTATGCATTTCACTTAGTTTAGATCCCTTGTTTTTCTTTCTCTTGCTTTAGGTAATTTATATATATCCCTTTTTCCATCTTTTGTATCAAGTCGTTTATATAGATTCTCATATGCTCTTGACTTTGCTTCACTAACAACTCTTTTTACTGCTTTTTTCGCTTCTTTATAATTTTTTTTGTTTTCTTTATTGCTGCATTGATATACAATCTTATAACAAGTTTTCTTATTTCTAATTTTCAATTGTACCTCTTCATTCAACTACCAAGACTTCTTAAGGTTTGGTGCTCTTATCATTTATCTCTCCAAGGACTGCCTTTGCTGTGCTTCTTAGGGCAGTAGCCATTTCCCTCCACATTTGCTTTGCTTGTCCTTCTCTATTTCATTCCCTTCTACCCCTTAATTTTTCTTTGAAGATTAATTGTTTCTCCCCTTTTAAATCCCACCACCTAATTCTTAGATTTTGTTTTATGTGATTTTTTCTCTTCCAATTTCCTACTTGGACGTTAAGTACCAAAAGTCTATGTTGAGTAGTCAAACACTCCCTCGGTATCACTTTACAATCCCTATAACATAATCGATCCTCTTGTCTCATGAAGAAGTAATCTATTTAGGTGCTTGATATGACATTTTTATATGCGATTAAGTGTTTGTCTCATTTTTTGAACATAGTATTGGTTATGATGAGCCCATATGCCATATCAAAATCTAGAATAGACTTACCCTCATTATTAATTTCCCTGAATCCATACCCTCCATGTACCTCTCTATAGCCGTTTCCGTTTCTACCCATGTGACCTTTTAAGTCACCTCCTATAATCACTCTTTCCTCTTGGTATCATTTGTATGAGTCCCTCTAGGTCTTCCCAGAATTTTGCTTTTATCTCCTCACCTAACCCCACTTGTGGTGCATATGTACTAAAGATATTCATAGTCATTCTTCCTAGACCAACCTTTACCATAATAATGCTATCCCCTATTCTCTTTACATCTACTACCTCATCTATTAAGTTTTTATCCATAATAATCCCCACTCCATTTTTTGTTCAATCATTTCCTGTGTACCATATTTTATATCCAGTTTCTGATAAAGTTTTTGCTTTTTTTCCTACCCATCTAATCTCTTGAAGGCACATAATATTAATCTTTTTCCTAATCATCACTTCTACCACTTTCATAGCTTTGCTTGTTAATGTTCCTATGTTCCAATCCTTAATCTATTATTTTGATTTTGGCTTTGACTTTGAATTTGATTTTGTACTAGCTTCTTTACCCGCATCCATCCAAGCAAATGTTAGGACCCTTACTCATTTGTCACTACATCCGGGCGCCGATGCAACGGCCCTAGCTCACTTGACACTACACGTGGGTAGTGTAGTGCATCGCTATGAATGGTTACGCCCCAATGATTTTTCATAGTTTGTCTAGATTTCACGTTTTGGATCCGACTAGGTTTTATGTTGGCTGTTGGCTACCCAACACAACCCTTCTCCTTTATCCGAGTTTGGGATCGGTAGTGGATAACCTCCCTAGTCGGAGTTGCAAAGGGACCATTGGATATTTTTGAAAAAGAAGTTCATGTAGAGGAAAATTCCAACAAACACAAAGAAAAATGAGTTGCTAAATTCATTTCATGTATTTAGAGTGACCCAACAAATATTAGGGTTGGAGTCTTTCCTCAAGATCAGAATTTGAGGAACAATCAGATTTGGAACGAAATATTGACTTGTTGGATAAGTCGGATATAAAGTAGGTTGGAGTTGGAGTTGAGAATGGCAATGCCTGTGACATTTATCCTAGGTGGGGTCAAAATTGGATGGTCCACATGCAGTTGAAGGCATTTATCAAGGACATGGACCAAAATGGTGACAAAATATTAAAAGAAACTAGTGTCATAGTTAGCTAATCTTCTGGAAGTGCACCAGCCTACATTAAAGAGACTGTGGTGGGGAAAGTTGGTAAGGATAACAACCGACAAATTTCAGCTATTTACTTTGACCAACAGAGAGTGACTGATTTTGGCTGGTTCTAGTCAAGGTGTACATGAGAACTACTGCAAATTTGCTATGCATACAGAGAATTTTCAAATCTTATCCATCCAAGCTGCGGAAGAGAAGGAAAAAGGCAGATGGGAAGCTGTGGAGGTTTGTTATTTCTTGGGGACAAGAAATGTTTTAAGGCAAAAGGAATGGTCATGACTTTAGGAGCAATAGAAGGGCATTATTGTAATAGGGTTGCAATAGTTTGCTAGGAGATATTTTACAAGTTGTTAGGAGCACATAGGTGCTCTAAGGAATCAGTTAGCAACTAGCTAGGCCTATATAAAGGCTACTTGTAAGAGGTTGGATAAGATATGTGAAATGAAACTGAATTTCCTTTTCTTCTAATTTCTCTACCCCTCTCTTGTTTCTTCTCTAATTCCTCTCTCTTTCTTCTGATTTCTCCCCCTCCAATTTTGATTTCTCCCCTAATTCCTATCACAACCATAGCTAACCCTAGGAATGTGACAATAGGCTACACACCCAAATACCTTGGGGTTCCAACAACCAGTCACATGAAAATCAATGAAGTGTTTGATTATCAATTGAATTGAACTATGAGACCCAAGAGTTTTTTAGGGCAATTTATTGATAAGAAAGGTGGCTGTTAGAGCTTCTTCCCCTCAATAATGTTTAGGAATATTATGATGGAACAAGATAGCTCTAATAACAACTAGGAGGCGACTATTCTTTCTCTCGGCCACTCCATTTTGTTGAAGAGTGTAAGGGCAAGAAGACTCATGAATGATACCATTTTGTTGGAAGAAAACAGAGAGAGATTGGTTGAAAAAATCTCTAGCATTATCTGACCTAAATCGTTTTATTCCAACCCCAAATTGATTCCTGATCATGTTGTAGAATATAGGAAACACATTATTGACTTTAGACTTTGTTTTCAACAAATATAACCACACTACCTTTGTACAATCATCTACAAAAATAACAAACCACCTTGCCCCAGAAATATTGAGAACATTTGATGGACCCCAAACATCACTATGTATTAGAGTAAAAGAAAACTCAGTTCTTTTATTAGATAGAGGAAAAAACATCCTTTTGTGTTTTGTAAACTGACACACAACACAATGAAAATTTTTAATGTCTAGATCTTTAAATAATTCAGGAAACATCACCCTAAGAGTTAGGAAAGATGGATGACCAAGCCGGTAATGGTGTAACTACAATAAGTCTTTGTTGGACTGAGCTAAGTATGACACGAGAGGAGTATTCTCCTTCTTGTCTTGCTCACTTGGTTCTGCAAGATAGTAGAGTCCAGCCCTAGCCTTAGCAAGCCCAATCATCCTCTTGTTGATCTGTTCTTGCAACTCACAGACGTTTGAATGAAAAATAACGTCCTCAATGAGTTTATGGATAGATATGAGATTGGTAAATAGTTTAGGAACATGTAGGACATTTTTAAGGGTATGATGTTCATTAAGAAGAACATCCCCTTAGCCAACAACAATGGTTAGAGGACCATCTGCCATTGTAATCTTTCTAGAGCTAGGACAAGGATTATAGGTGATGAAAAAGTGTGAAAAGGGGGTCATATGATTTGAAGCTCCAAAATCTAGGACCTAAGAATTGTGGTACACAATTTTTGAAGCATGTAGGGAAAAAAAAGAGAGAGAAGTACCTATAAGGGCAAGAGAGTAGGTACCTTTCTCAGCCTATTTGTTGAGGGATCCCAAAAAACTCCTCAATCTTTCAATCTCAGCTCTATTGAGCTCAAGAGCTCTCCTTGATCTAGATCTTTTGTTTAGGAGGTTGGTGGCTGCTAGCCATATATACCTGCCATTGTCCTTGGTTTTGTATTGGTCCTTCTTTGGGTGGCCTTTCATGAAGCTTCTGACACTTCTCTATGGTGTGCCTAGGCTTCTTGCAATAGGTACACCATAGAGAGTCTTTGTCCACAACTTTCTTTTCTTCTCTAGATCCTTTGCTTTGATTATTAACTTTCAAGGATACTAGAGCAGAACTTTCCACCAGGGAAGGTTCCAGCATAACTCCTCTTCCCCCTTCTTCTGCACGTACTAGAGAAATCACTTCATTCAAGGAAGGAAAATCCACCTTATTGAGGATTTGTACCCTTATTGCGTCAAACTCTATGTTGAGGCCAGCTAGGAAGTCGTACGTCCTTTCCTTTTCTACAAACTTTCTATGCAACGCAACATCTTCTTTGCACTTTATCTTCAAGTATTGGTAGTGATCTAGTTCTTGCCATAGAGTCTGTAATAGGTTTGCATACTTTATGATAGATTTTGTACCTTGCTTGGTTGTTGCCACTTTAGTCCTTATCTCAAAGATCTGGGCTGCATCACAAACCTTGGAGTAGGTAAGACTTATTGCTTCCCAAATGTCCTTGGTTGTTGTCAAGAACATTACTGTATCACTGATCTCTGGAACCATGGAGTTCCAGGGTTAGGACATCACCAAGGAGTCTTGCTCATCCTGCGTTGCAAATGCTAGATCCCCCTCCTTAGGATTGGTTCCTAATAAATGGCTGAGCTTTCCCTTTCCCTTTAGAAAGGTATGGATCAGTTGAGACCACTTCAAGTAGTTCTTAACATTTAATCGGTAACCTGCTTAAGGTTTTGCAATTATCCTCCTGAGCTACCATTGTTAGTCCCAACAAACGGAGTTTTTGCCGTATTGCTGGAATCGACCGAGTGTGGTATAAGGTTTGGGGTGGTAGACATGACGTCGTGTGAAGAAGATTTGAGGGGAAAAAAGGCCACGGTAGTCACATGGAAAACAGTGACTAAGATCCTATGGTTCTGATAGTATGTCAAGAAAGATGTGGGAAAGTAGGTTTTCTCTCAATCTTATTCCCCTTTGATAGGTGGAACAAATATATATACAAACTTCCTTCTTGAATTAGGAAGTTCCTAATAAGAAAGCTTCCAAATATGGTTTTGGAAACTTATACAATTTTAGAATACAATAACTAATGGAAAGATACAACTAATAACAGAAAGATACAACAATAATCTAATCTAGAAGATACATTCTCTATTTAGGAAACATATAATACTAATACCAATCAATCTCTGATTTGATCTTGTTCGAGAATAAGGACAAGATCTAGTCCTTCATTGTTGACAGAGACTCCTATTGAAGATAGAATGCGTGAGATATGATTAAGAAGGCATGGTTATGTGAAATGAAAACCTTGAGACTCTTGTAAGGAGAATGGATAGAATAGAAGAAGTTTTTAGCTAAAGAAGTAGAGGAAGGACATGAAAAATTTGGTGGGAAACTCAGGTATGACATGAAATATAATTTCATAGAAGATTTTGAGATGCAACTGCACGTAGAGATGGTTGATGGACTAGAATTCATGTAAACAACGCCACCTAATGGGATTAAGGCTTGATATTTGTTTTTTTTTTTTTTTGTTGATAATATTTTTGGCGATACAAATATTGTTTGCTGTTGTTTATCTGTACGTGGCATTTTATATTAGCAAATATGGTTTGATATTAATATTGAACATATGAAATGCACTCAAAAAGCTGATTTTCCTTTTCTGTAAGTGAAAGGAACATTTGGTTCATTATTTTGCACTTACTTTTGGTTTCTTTAATTGTAGATATATTTCAAAAAGAAGAAAACAGGGGGTATCTCTTTCAACAGCACAGTTCCACTAACAAGTGTGGATGAGAAGCTTTGCTATCAAATCCTGCATGAGTACAAGATTCATAACGCTGAGGTATTCAGCTCAAGACTTTCTGACACTATCTTGTCTTAAAATAAACAGAGAAAAAAAAAAGGGCCTGTGAATTTCTTTGACCATTGTCCAATGCTCATCTAATGCTTGAATTCCTACTTCTTTGTGTTATTCTGACTTTCTCATTGTTTTTTTCTCTTTGATTTTTTCCTTTTAGTTCTACTTCTGAATTTATTTTTAGATTATTTTTTTGTGTACATATATTTTATTTCATTTTTTTAGTTAATATTGTTAGCATCATTATCTTTTTGGTGGAGCACTTGGAAAATTTACTTCAAGTTTATTGGGTGTTTATCTGCTCTGGTGAATAGTGGATTTAAAATCTAATTTGATACAGAAAGATAGGTGCTTCATTGGCTTAGACATCTTGATCAGACCAGAATATAAATGTGAAGTATTTCTTATTTTTTATATACCATTTTAGTATCATTTGTGCATGTGTTTCTAATAAGGATATGGCCATGGATAGACACATGGAGATCTAGAATTTATGTAACCGACCCAATCTAGTGGGATTAAGGCTTGGGATGTTGTTGTTCGTTGTTCAGTTTTACTGGTTTCACATGTAGTGTATTTAAAAAATCCTAATTTTCTAAATACCTCTTTTAATTGTTAGGTAATGCATTATCTCATACCATGCATGCTTTCAGTAATTGTATTCACAAGCTCCACTATGATTTGGTTGAAGATACATCCACATTTAAGATCTGAATTTAAGTAGAAACACATTTTTCTGTTCTTTTCTTTCCATTTTTTTTTTTTTTTGAATAGGAGATTACAAACACAAGTGTGGGGAGAAAAACACAAGATTTGGCATGAATTTTCTAGGAAGATGCTTTTACGATAATTTCAGAAAAGGTATAAGAATAAGGGTGACTGGCTGTGAGAATAAGAGAGCTAAGGACTGGAGTCTTGAAGATGGAACAAGAATACTCATTTGGATGTTGGAGACAATATGGAGGTTCACCATAGACAAGTTTGGCCATACTATGGTGCTAAGTGCTAACTATCTTAATTTGTCCAAGGGGACAGCGATCCACCCACTGTTTCACAGATAGGCATATTATCAGGGAAATTGCACGAAATTGACTATCTGCTAAGTGTGTGCGTGTGCGTGCAAGTGAGAAAAGGGCCCCGCTCCCGTTGGGGGGGGGGATAAGTTAGTGTATTGGTGCATATTGTTTGATCCAGCTAATATTGCTTCTGTGCATAGGCAACTGGATATCAGATCTCGTGATATTAATGCTGGAATGCAAGTACATTTGGTATGGTTCCCCCTCTTCCAATCCCATCTCATAGGGACTTACCCTAACATTGTTCTGTCTCAATGCATCCACAATGATCAGTTATCCATCAAAGAAGCCTTTCAGACAACTTCAACTGAAGATGGCTATATTTTTTTTGAACACTAAATAAAAAAGGTTTTTGATTCCTTTTTAGATGCAAGCATAATTAGTTACTATTTATTCCGAGTGTAGCATAAATTAGTACAGAATAGGAGAAAAATAATACTTCATTTGCTATTAGCCTCATCAGATTTCAACCTTCTCTAGACCTGTCCTAGTTGCAGAAAGGACTGGTTTGCCAGATTTTAGGTTGGTTAGTTATTTCACATCAAGGCATTGTCACGAACCGAGGCCGGCCCAGGCCAATTTTGCTGCGGATTTATTTAATTATTGTTGTTTCTCTTTATTGTTTAAATTGTAATTTTCTTTTCCAGCTGTTAGTTAGGTAGAAGGAATGTCTAGGTGTAAAGGTGGCTAAGATAATAAAAAATAGTTTGATATGGGGCTGTGATCTGCTGTGGCAGCACCCTACAGCAAGCTATATAAAGCTCAGACTTTCCCTACATGAGATTATGGATTATCAAGAAAGAATACAGTCCTTACTCTCTTAACTTCTCTCACTCTCTCTTTCTCGTTCTTTTCCAATCTCTCCCTTTCCTCCCACATATCTTTAGCTATCTCTTCCCATACACATTGAATTAGAAGGATTATTATTGTCACATTCCATAACTGTGACATTTGGTATCAGAGCATCAATCTCGACAATGGAGTAACATCGCGTGAGAGATGGCTGAAGGGACTTGCATGAAGAATATGGAGTCACAACTCCAGCAAGTCACTTCGACCATGGGAGAGTTCTAGCACCGCGTGGATCGTTTGGAATAGGGATCTGAGAAGAATTACGAGGCGATCGGGGGACTAGAGCGTAGGCTCGAAGGTGGTTTGAATCAGATGAGGGAAGATATCAACCAGATGAGAGAAGAGATGGGGAATCAGCTTCAGCGGTTCATGCTGATGTTCACCCAGCAAAACCAAGTAAGAATAGCCCCTGACTTCCCTCTTAGAACTAGAACAAAATCTATTTTACATAATGAAAGGATGAACCGGGCAAATGGTGCTTCGGAGATTGAGGTTGAGCAGGACGATGAGATCGAAACGGAAACAAGGAGGGGACGGGAGGACAGGTTTACTCCACCTCAACCCGGATTCCGCATGCCACGAATGGAGATTCCGGTATTTGAATGAGCTAATCCTAGGTGGTGGATTAGGAAGTGTGAGTGAATGTTCGAATGGTATAATGTGCCAGCAGAAAGAAGGGTGGCCTTAGCTATTGCCTACTTTGACGATATGGTAGATGCATGGTTCCAAGGGTGGACCCGAACGAGGGAGAATTATACTTGGAGGGAATTTTTAGAAAAGCTACGTGAAAGGTTCGGGAAGAGGACCATGTCGGACACTATAAAGGAATTTAATAAGCTAAGGCAAGCGGGGAATGTGGGGTCTTACTTGAGACGTTTTGAGGAGTTGAGGTCGTTAATGAGTAACAATGACCCTCACCTGTCGGAAGTCTACTTTGTTTTTGGCTTCCTTAGTGGCCTCAGTGAGGATTTGCGGCCAATGGTAAAAATGATAAGGCCCTAGACAGTAGAACAAGCAGTGGAGAGTGCCAAGTTGCAGGAGTTGGTGGTTGAAGCTCTTATGAAAAAACAGAGACAACAACAGAAAGTGATGTCTGGGGGAAGTTGGCAACAAGGGATTAGTAGCAAAGGAACTTAAAGAGACCCAATTAAAGGAAATATAGGGGGGAGAAATGTTGGTGGTCCGTATCAAGGGGGACAATTGGAGGAGCCTAAGAGGCAACTGGGTGCATGTTACAAGTGCGATGATAGGTACTATCTTGGGCACCAATGTAAACGTCAACTATTGCTGTTGGAAGGAGATAGAGATGGTGAACTAGAGGTGGAAGAAGGAGAAGAAGTAGAAGATTTTAGGGAAATTAGAGGGGAGAATGATGGAGAAATATCCCTCTATGCTCTCAAGGGAATCACCAACAAGAAGATAATTAAGGTTGAAGGGAAGGTGAAGGAGGGTAGTTTGTCAATTTTGATTGACAGTGGAAGCACACATAGTTTCCTTGACGATAGCACTGCTAGGAAGCTAAAGTGCCAACTCACTGGAACACCGCCACTGAGTGTGGTCGTTGCTAATGGAAATCGGGTGTTGAGCAACTCAGCCTGTCTAGGATTCATATGGGAAATGTAGGAAGAAAAATTCGAGGCAAACCTCAGGTTGTTGCAGCTAGGAGGGTGTGATGTGGTGTTAGGAGTGGATTGGATGAAAGGAGTGAGTCCCATTAGCTTTGATTTCAACCGTATGGAAGTTTCCTTTGAAAAAGAAGGGAGAAGAATGACACTTACAAGTGGACAAGAGGTTGCGACCTGTAAGATGATCACGGGTAAGAGGCTGCAAAGGGTCCTCAAGAGCAAATGGAGTCAGTTCACACAACTATTTTCCATTGTGGAAGTGGAGGAGAATCTTAAGGGGGAAGGACTTGGGGAGCTACAACTCACTGTCAGCCACCAGCAAAAAAGTGCCGATCAGGTATGCACACTGCCCTTTATTGATGAATTGTTGGCAGAATTTAAGGACATCTTTGTGGAACCAAAGACCCTTCCTCCTAACCGAACTTTGGACCATGCCATTAACCTAAAACTGAATGTGAAGCCAGTCAATGTTAGGTCATACCGTTATGCCCCCGTTCAAAAAACTGAAATCGAAAGGATGGTAAAAGAAATGATGAGCCAATCCTTCATTAGACCAAGCCAAAGCCCCTTTGCTTCCCCTGTCCTGTTGGTAAAGAAAAAAGATGGCTCTTGGCGCTTTTGTGTAGATTATCGCCAACTTAATTCCCTAACCATCGAAGATAAATTTCCCATACCCCTTGTTGAAGACCTTATGGATGAGTTACACCAAGCCAAGTTCTTTTCCAAGCTGGATTTGCGCTCGGGCTATCACCAAATAAGGATGAAGCCCGAGGATATCCACAAAACAGCCTTCCGAACTCACCAACTCACCATGGCCATTTTGAGTTCTTGGTGATGCCCTTTGGGCTCACCAATACCCCAACCACTTTCCAATCTCTAATGAACCGGATATTTGAACTCTATCTAAGAAAATTCATCCTTGTGTTCTTTGATGACATCCTTGTATATAGCCCCACCTTGGACCAACACCTCACCCACCTAAGAACCACTTTCGAGGTCCTTAGAAGAAACCAACTATTCATCAAAAGATCTAAATGTGCATTCGGCCAGGACCAAGTGGAATACTTGGGACACTTAATTTCAGAGAAGGGGATCAGTACCGACCCAAGAAAGGTGGAAGTTATGCTTAGTTGGCCAAAACCCACTACAATAAGAGCTCTTAGGGGATTTTTAGGGCTCATCGGTTACTACCGCAAGTTTGTGAAAGGGTATGGGGTCATGAGCAAACCACTTACAAACTTATTAAAGAAGGGAAACTTCCAGTGGGAGCCGGAGGCAGACTCTGCTTTAGAGGAACTGAAGATGGCGATGAGCAGGGTACCCACATTAGGGCTGTCGGACTTCAACAAACCTTTTGTGCTTAAGACGGATGCTTATGGAGTTGGGATGGGCGCAGTTTTGATGCAAGATGGCAGGCCATTGGCTTTTTTAAGCCAAGTCCTCAGTTATAAACACCTCGGATTGAGTATTTATGAGAAGAAATTCTTGGCTGCCCTAATGGCTGTGGAAAAATGGCACCATTATTTGGAGGCGGGAAGGTTCATAATCAAGATGGATCACAAGTCTTTGAAGTTCTTGCTCCAACAAAAGCTTCAAACTCAACTCCAAAAGAAGGGGATGGCCAAGCTGATGGGGTTGGACTACTCCGTTCAATATAAGAAAGAGAAGGAAAACTTAGCAGCAGATGCATTATCTAGATGCCAAGAGGAAGCAAGTGCAACCGCACTGACTGTTGTAATTCTCGAATGGTGTAAGGAGGTGGTGAACAGCTATGAGGGAGATGACCATATCAAAAGCCTGTTGGAAAAACTGGCTTTGGGAAGCAGGGAGGCAGAAGGATATACAATGGTGGATGCTCTGCTGAGGTATAAAGGTCGGGTAGTAATAGGCCACAAGAAGGAGCTCAAGAGGAAAATTCTGCAGTCCCTTCATGAGTCCCCTTTAGGGGGACATTTGGGCATCCAAAATACCTGCTTGAGGGTGCGGTAGCTATTCCACTGGCCTGGGCTTAGGGTGACAGTCAAGGATTTTGTTTTGGGGTGTGATACATGTAAGAGGTGCAAACATGAGAATGTGGCGTACCTAGGGCTGCTGCAACCCCTACCTATCCTAGAACAATCATGGATAAGGATTGTCACGGCTTGGCAGTCGTTGAACCGTATTCTAATTCTTGTCGGAACTAGGTTAGTGTGCTGCTCGCTTCTGAGCAGCAATTCAGTGAGAAAGAAGAAGAGAGGGAGAGAATTTCGGGAAGAAGAAGAAGAAGAAGAAGAACAGAGAGAATAGTGAGAACGAGAGAAGTGGAGAAGGACAATGGAAATTCAGTTGTTCATTTCATGCCGCTCACTAGCTGAGGCAGGCGAATATAAGGACACGCCTAAGGACGATTCCCTGCCAGGTGGGGTCCATTCCCATAACAAACTCGGGATTCCTTTGCCTGGCGGTAACTAACTTCTTCTAGAAGCTCACCCGAAACTAACATGCTCTAAGGAAAAATAATAACAGCAACCTAGCTAACACAATTGAACTACATGAAAAATTTAAATTCCAACTTGAACAAACTGCTCCCGACATTTTCCCCGCCTTAACAATTTTCTTGTCCTCAAGAAATGTTGAGGAGATTTGCTGCCCTTGGGAATTGCTTGAGGATATCGGGTAGATACTCCCAGGTGTTGTCTTCCGGAGGCCTTCCTTGCCACCTAACCAGTACCTGTATGAGTGGAGCCCCATGTTTGTAGATTACTCTTCGTTCTAAAATAGCCTCTGGTTCCACGGTTTGCCCGACCTCTACAGGAATAGTGGGGAGGGTTGCACTGACAGGCTGTTCACCCACTGCCTTCTTAAGGAGAGATACATGAAATACCGGGTGGATGAGCGATCCTGCTGGCAGCTGAAGTCGGTATGCCACTTTGCCCACCCTGGCCTCGATAGGAAATGGCCCGAAGTATTTAGGACTGAGCTTGGTTACCTTCTTCCGAGTAAGGGACTTGAGGTGAGGATATTTCAACCTCAGATATACCTCTGTTTCCCACCTCAAACTCCCGTTCACTCCTTCTTCTGTCCGCGAACTGCTTCATGCGGTTCTGAGCTGAAGCTAATTCTTGCTTCAGCTGTTGTGTCACTTCCTTTCTCTTTCGCAAGTAGTCGTCCACTGAAGCTACCCGGGAGTCACCTTCCACTGCCGGTATAATCGATGGTTGATATCCGAACAAGGCCTCAAAGGGAGTCATCTTGATGGACGAATGGTGGGAGGTATTGTACCACCATTGAGCTAAGGCTAGCCATTTGTGCCATTCCTTGGGCTGCATTAAACAAATGCACCGCAAATAAGTCTCGAGACTTTGGTTCACCCTCTCGATTTGGTCGTCCGTTTGAGGGTGATAGGCAGTGGACATGCTCAGTTTTGTCCCTATGGATCGCATAAGTTCCTGCCACATTAGGCTGGTAAATATTCGATCCCTATCAGAAATTATAGTCTTGGGGGTTCCATGTAATTTAACCACCCTGTCCAAGAAAACTCTCGCCACTTCTTGAGCTGTGTATGGATGAGTTAACCCAATGAAGTGTGCAAACTTGGTCAGCCTATCCACCACCACTAAGATGCTATCCTTTCCCTCGGACCTCGGCAACCCTTCCACAAAGTCCATTGATATGCTTGACCAAGCTTGTTCGGGTATAGGCAAAGGCTGTAATAGCCCAGGGTAGGCAACCGTCTCAGATTTACACTTTTTACAAGTGTCATAAGCTTGCACCATCCCCTTAATTTCCGATTTCATCCTTGGCCAATAGAAAACTCGCCTCACCCTCAAGTAGGTGTTCTGTTCTCCAGAGTGTCCCCCCAGGGGTGATGTATGCAAAGCCTGAAATATCTTCTCCTTTAGGTTTGTCTTATCCCTGATGACTACCCTTCCTTGGTACCTCAACATTCCTTGGGTTAGTGTGTAATCCTTTCCCACGTCTGCCCCCAGCGCCAGCCCTTCCAGCAGAGGCTTAAGCCTCTCATCCCCATTATAACTGTCAATCACCTCAAGGTGCCACTGGGGAATCACTTCGGTTATGGCTGCCGAACTTCCTTCTTCATGGCATCTAGAGAGTGCGTCGGCAGCAACATTTTCTTTTCCCTTTCGGTACTGAATAAGGTAGTCCAATCCCATGAGCTTAGACATTCCCTTCTTTTGCAGCTGTGTTTGAAGTCTTTGTTGCAACAAGAACTTCAAACTCTCATGATCAGTCTTTATTACAAATCTTCCTCCCTCCAAATAGTGTCTCCATTTGTCCACAGCCATTAGAACTGCTAAGAATTCCTTCTCATATATGCTGAGTGCCAAGTGTTTGGGACCTAACACTTGGCTTAGGAATGCTAGTGGTCTCCCCTCTTGATCCAGAACCGCACCAATTCCAGCTCCACTAGCATCAGTCTCCAGAACGAAAACCTTGCTGAAATCAGGCAGACCGAGGGCCGGCACTTTGCTCATGGCTATTTTCAATTCTTCAAAGGCCTCCTCTGCCTTGGGTCCCCAGCTGAACCCCCCCTTCTTTAACAATTCAGTTAGCGGTTTGCTGATTATCCCGTAGTTCTTTACAAACCGGCGATAATACCCTGTCAAACCCAAAAACCCTCTTAAAGCCCTGACTGAGTTCGGTCTTGGCCAAGTCACCATAGCCTCCACCTTGCGGGGGTCTGTGCTCACTCCTCCTTGGGATATGATATGTCCCAGATACTCCACCTGCCCTTGGCCAAATGCGCACTTGGACCTCTTAATAAACAACTGGTGAGATCGGAGGATATTAAGGGTGGCCCTAAGGTGAGATAAGTGCAGTTCAAATGTGGGACTATATATGAGTATGTCATCAAAGAATACTAGTATGAATTTTCGAAGATGAGGTTCAAAAATGGTATTTATGAGGGATTGAAAAGTTGCGGGGGCGTTGGTGAGTCCAAAGGGCATCACCAAGAATTCAAAATGCCCATGATGAGTTCTAAAAGCTGTCTTGTGGATGTCCCCGGGCTTCATTCGAATTTGGTGATAGCCCGAGCGCAAGTCTAGTTTAGAGAAGAACCGAGCATTGTGCAGCTCGTCCAACAAGTCTTCTATCAAAGGGATGGGAAATTTATCTTTGATAGTTATAGCGTTTAATTGGCGGTAGTCCACACAAAACCGCCATGTTCCATCCTTCTTTTTAACCAAGAGGACAGGGGAAGCGAAGGGGCTTTGGCTGGGTCGAATGATGGCTTGTTTAAGCATTTCCCTCACCAATTTTTCGATTTCATTTTTCTGGAGTGGGGGGTAACGGTAAGCTCTAATGTTAACAGGCTCAGATAGTGGTTTTAGGTGGATGGCATGGTCATGGACTCGGGTAGGAGGTAGTGATTGAGGCTCAAAGAATAGATCCTCATACTCAGCCAACAGTCTATTAAGGAGATCTAAGTAACGTACCTGTCCGGGCCCTTCCGTGTTCGTACTGATCGTTAAGCACATCTCTCCTTGCAGGGCAGGGCCTGCTTGGACTTCCTCTGCTGCCAAGATTGAGAAAAGTTGTGGCCATCGCCCCCACTTTCCCTTGATCACCCTCTGTAGCCTCTTGCCCGACATCATCTTGCACACTCCCAACTCCTTCCCTTCGGATAATGTCATTTTTCTTCCTTCCTTCTCAAAGGAGACTTCCATTCTATTAAAATCGAAACTGATGGGGCTCACTCCTTTCATCCAGTCCACCCCTAAGACTACATCGCAGCCCCCTAGCTGTAGGAGCCTCAAGTTCGTTTCGAATTTTTCTCCTTGCATTTCCCAACAGAACCCATTACATGCAGAATTACTCAACACCCTTTGGTCGTTAGCTACCGTTACACTCAAAGGAAGAGTTCCTGTGAGCTGGCATTTCAGCCTTCCTGCGGTGTTTTCATCCAAGAAGCTATGAGTGCTTCCACTGTCTATTAAAATCATAAGATCATTACCTCTACAGCGTCCTCCCACCTTAATGATCTTGTTATTAGCCACCCCTTTCAAGGCGTGGATAGAAATTTCCCCATTGTCCCCGGCTTCATCCTCCTTACTATCCCCATCTACTTCCTCTTCTTGGTTTTCTTCCTCGTCTCCTTCCAATAAGAGAATTTGCCTCTTGCAGGGCTGTCCTGGGTGATACTTGTCACCACAACGAAAGCAAAGGCCAGCCAGCCTCCTTTGCTCTCTCAATTGTTCACCAAAAGGTACCGAGCTTGTCCTGCCTGCTCCTTTGACCACCATGTTGCCTCTTGCCACCTCGTGGGGGTAACTTCTTCCCCCGACATGGTTGGCTCCGGTATTTACTCCTCGCTGCTGCAATCTCTGCTTCCTCATTAATGCATCCACTGACATTTCTTGTAGTCGGGCGCTTTCAGACGCCTGCTCCACCGTCCTCGGCCTCATCATCTTGACCATCGGCCGTAGCTCTTCATGCAGGCCGCTCAAGAAGCTTGACACAAAGTAAGCCTTGGAGAGATGTGGGTTGTGTCTGATCATAAACGACCTTAGCTCTTCAAACTTATGCAAATAGGCGTCTACACTACCCGTTTGTTTAAGCTTGTTGAACTCTTCTATCGTGTCTGTCATATTCCGTTCTCCAAATCGCTCGCACAACTTTTCAGAGAATTCCTCCCACGTATAGTCTTCCCTCACGCTGAGACAACCCTGAAACCAGGCATCCACCGCCTCATTAAAGTAAGCAGCGGCCAGCAGCACCCTCTGTCCCCTGGGTATATTGTGCCAGCTGAACACTCTCTCACACTTCCTCAACCACCATCGAGGATTGGCTCCTTCGAACACGGGTACCTCCATCCTAGGCATGGTGAACCCCAGATGGTGGCCGTGAGGTTGCTCGATACCCTCTCTGCCCCCGACCCCTTCTAACTTTTCGTCATGTTCGACCCCAATCTCGGAAGTACCTTCCCTCCGATAAGCTCTATTTCTTGGTAAAACAGGGTCGTCTCTCTCTCGCGGAGGAAAGTCGGGAGCCATCCTTACCGTATTCTGTCGTGTAAACATGAGCATGAACTGCTGCATGTCCTCCCGTAGCCTCGTCATGGATCCTTCCAACCTCTGTTCCAGTCCCGCCAGTGATCCTTCCAGCTTGCGATCCATGGCCACTATCGCTTCATGGTTCCTTTCTCCTCGAGTCTCCAGCTGGTCGATCTGCCCTTGAAACTCCGACACTGTCAAACTGACCTGCTGCAGTTGCGACTCAAAGTTTTTCATGCGGGTCCCTTCCGCCATCGCTCCAGCTACCGAATCCGTCAAGAATCACTTCTCTGATACCAAGATTGTCACGGCTTGGCAGTCGTTGAACCGTATTCTAATTCTTGTCGGAACTAGGTTAGTGTGCTGCCCGCTTCTGAGCAGCAATTCAGTGAGAAAGAAGAAGAAGAGAGGGAGAGAATTTCGGGAAGAAGAAGAAGAAGAAGAAGAAGAAGAAGAAGAAGAAGAACAGAGAGAATAGTGAGAACGAGAGAAGTGGAGAAGGACAATGGAAATTCAGTTGTTCATTTCATGCCGCTCACTAGCTGAGGCAGGCGAATATAAGGACACGCCTAAGGACGATTCCCTGCCAGGTGGGGTCCATTCCCATAACAAACTCGGGATCCCTTGCCTGGCGGTAACTAACTTCTTCTAGAAGCTCACCCGAAACTAACATGCTCTAAGGAAAAATAATAATAGCAACCTAGCTAACACAATTGAACTACATGAAAAATTTAAATTCCAACTTGAACAGACTGCTCCCGACAAGTGTGTCCATGGATTACATTGAAGGACTACCAAGATCCGAGGGCAAGGATTGTGTAATGGTGATTGTGGACAAGTTGACCAAGTTTGCACACTTTGTGGGGTTAGCGCACCCCTACACAGCCCAAGAAGTGGCTAGGGCGTTCACTGACCGGGTAGTAGTGATGCATGGGGTTCCTAAGACTATTATATCAGATCGGGATAAGATCTTTACCAGCTACTTTTGAAAGGAGTTGATGAAGAAAATGGGCATGAAACTCAACCTTTCAACTGCCTATCATCTCCAAAGCCTCGAAACCTACCTCCGCTGCATGTGTTTGCTGCAACCTCAAAGTTGGCATAGGTGGTTAGCTCTAGCGCAATGGTAGTATAATTTCAGCCACCATGCATCTATAAAGATGTCCTCCTTTGAAGCTGTATTTGGGTTTAAACCTCCTATCTTACCAGCCACTGAAGAGTGTACCTCAGTTGCAGCAGTTGAGGAGTATTTCCAACAAAGGAGAGGGGTGTTGCAGCAACTCAAGCAGGAGTTGGCATCAGCCCAAAACCGGATGAAGCAGTAGGCCGATAGGAGGAGGACTAGTCGAGAATTTGAAGTGACAGAAAATGTTTACCTACGGCTGTGGTACCCTTATCTTAAGTCCATCTCTCAAGGATCAGTCTCTAAACTCAACCCTAAATACTTCGGCCCCTTCCCCGTAACGGCCAGGGTAGGCAAGGTGGCTTATCGTTGGCAACTTCCCGAAGGATCCAACATCCATCCGGTCTTTCATGTTTGCTTACTAAATAAGACAACTGGACAGGAACGAGTGAACCCGAGGCTACCCATTTTACCCAGGGAAAAGGAAGTCATGAAGGAGCCAGAGGCTATTTTGGACAGAAGAGTCATCTACCACCAAGGGGCTCCTCTTATTCAAGTGCTAGTCAAATGGCAAGGAGGATTTGTGGGGGAAGACACCTAGGAATACCTTCCCCAACTACTACAACAATTCCCTAGAACAGCCAGCCTCTTAAACATTTCTTGAGGACAAGAAATTTGCTGAAGGAAGGGGTATTGTCACGAACCGAGGCCAGCCCAGGCCAATTTTGTTGCGGATTTATTTAACTGTTGTTTCTCTTTATTGTTTAAATTGTAATTTTCTTTTTCAGCTGTTAGTTAGTTAGAAGGACTGTCCAGGTATAAAGGTGGCTAGGATAAGACAAAATAGTTTGTTATGGGGCTGTGATCTGCTGTGGCAGCACCCTAGAGCAAGCTATATAAAGCTCAGACTTTCCCTATATGAGATTATGGATTATCAAGAAAGAATACAGTCCTTACTCTCTTAACTTCTCTCACTCTCTTTCTCGTTCTTTTCCAATCTCTCCCTTTCCTCCCACAGATCTTTAGCTATCTCTTCCCATATACATTGAATTAGATAGATTATTATTGTCACGTTCCATAACTGTGACAGGCATTAAGTTAAAAATTGTCCTTATTCCATGGAGGTCATCTACTCGTTTGGAGTTTGATCTGCAGTGAGGAATTTTTTTATCTGCCATGTTTAATGAACTAGTTTTCATTGTCTTATACTTCTCCATATTTTTGTATGGTAATGTTACTGTAGATATAGTCCAACTTAACATATAGGGTGCAATAGAACAGCGTTAGGACCACCGTTATTCATACCTATCAGAGGCGTAAAAGGAGAGGAGAAATCAAGGGTAGCCAAGGAAATTGATTAAGGGATAGAAGAGTCCAAAGTTGGTTAGGGGTAGAATATTTCTTCACGTGGCTGTAACAGATTGATGAGAAGGTATATAAGGTGAGGGGAAAGGAGAGAGAAGGTGTGGAAAAATCTGGGCAATTGTTGTGGGGAGAGAGAAGGCCCCCTCGAATAGGCCGATTGGTTGTTTTAGCTTTTACTTATCCTAGCAATTGCTGGGATCCTTGTAAACACTGATTCGTTCTACTGTTTTAGTGTGGAATTTAATCCAAAATAGTGGGTTGTATCAAACAGTTGGCGCATGGTATCGCTAGCATTTCAAGGCTTACAGAGTGCTTCTGTTGGAAAGAGATTACACTGCAGCTTAAGTGAGAGTTCTCTACAATACTTTTTGTGGCCTGTTTATTCAGGAGTGGAAGATTTATACATACCAAACTGTGATGCATGCATTCTTCATTTAATCTTCATTTAAGATCCCATTGAAGGATGAAGGCCTGTCCTCGTATATCTGTAACTTTTTCTTAATTTTTTAATTATATTTTTTGGTTAATGTCTTATAGCCAAAAGTTCCTCTGCTAATAGTTTTCCTGCATGTGTAGATATTATTTCGTGAGGATGCCACAGTGGATGATCTTATAGATGTTATTGAGGGGAACCGCAAATACATGAAGTGTGTATATGTTTACAACAAGATAGATGTTATTGGTACTGATGATGTGGACAAATTAGCCCGACAGCCAAATTCTATTGTCATCAGCTGCAATCTAAAGGCAAGTTGTTCTATTTTAACTTCCACTTGTTATGGATGTCAAGAAAGTGAGTCTACTTTTGTTGTACATTCTGGTGGATAATGATGTAACCCATATCATATAAAAAGATTGAGATGGTTTTGTTTAGACTCTGCATGTTTCTTCATTAGTTTTCAATGTTATCATTTCTTGTTAGTAGAGACTAATTAGTTACAGCATACTAGCGTTTGATGAGTTACAGTGGGCGGGGAAAAATGTAAATAACCCTATAAGTCATGTTGATTTCATGTGATAAAAGAGGGACAAGGATTACTTATCCCATATCAATTAGTGATATAACATTGAGAGGCAGGATACCATTTCTCAACCCAATTTTGTATCCCCCATGTCTTGTGATGCTATCTTCAAAGACAAAAATCCTTTGTGCTAGGAACATGGTTTGCATAATTGTGATGAAAATACCCTCATATATATATATATATATATATATCTGTTGTAATGCTATTTCTATTGTATTTTAACTTCCCCTAGTTATGGATGCCAAACCTAAACCACTTATTTTGTTTTGGCATCCTGCTGGATAATAATGCAGCCCATATGACGTGAAAAGATCGAAACTGTGACTGGCCATGTTTCTTCATTAGTTTTAATGTAGACATTTCTTGTTTGTAGAGACTAGTTGTCACTTCATGCTGGGGTGGATGACATGGGGGGGGGGGGGGAACTCAGATAAACTTGGAAGCCACGTTTGTTTCATGGGGTAAAGAGGGATAAGGATTAGTTGTCGTGCATTAACTTTGTATCCCATGTGTTTGGATGCTATCTCCAAAGACAAAAACCCTTTGGACAAGGAACACATTTACTCCATTATCTTCATAAGTGCACCAAAAATGTCCTTATATTTATATATTCATAATATATATTAATGTTAGTGTGATATTATATTCATAAGTTGATATTTATAGATATATGTTAAATATATAAGCTTGTCTAATATAATATAAACAGTGTAACATAATAATAATAATAATAATAATAATAATAATAATAATATTTTACCTTATATATCATATAAATGTCATGAAATATGTTATTATGATTATATGTTAAAAACTCTTACCATTATAGTAAAGTTACTTTATAATTTATTTTATTATAAAGTATAATTTTATTATCCTAACTATATTTTGATATTATATGACATAATATATAATAATATAACATAGTTTTATTATTATATGATTGCACAGAGTTACATCTAATGGTGTTAGCATTTGTATAATGTAATATAAATCATTATAGAATATGAATTGACAATTTAGTATTAATGGTTTGGTAATTGGCTATGCAAGAAGAAGACCAATAGAAGCTCTTGTGAGGAAGGTGGATAGAATGGAAAATGTCTCTAGCAAAAGAGGCAGAGGAAAATCAAGAAAAACTTGGTGTGAAATTCTTAGGTATAATATCAGTTACAAGGGCCTTATAGATGATATGGCCATAGGTAGAAATGATTGGTGAGGTAGAATTCTTATAGCCAACCCCACTTAGTAGGATTGAGGCTTGATGTGGTGGTGTTGTCGTAAGCCTTAATCCTATCAGGTAACAGCTACATGAATTTTTTTAGTTTTCAAATGTTTGTATCATTTGGTCATATCTTCTGCAATATAACTCATGTCATATTGAAGGTTTTCCATCAAATAAAATAAGCATACAATAATACACAAAATATAATACTATAATGTTATACTATATGTTAGTTTGATCTTATCTTGAATGTACGCAAGCAAATACATTTTAGGCTTAAACCCCTTCAATTTTCACAAGCTTTATAGTATGTATGGGAGAAAAACACTTAAGATGGTACAAAATTTTTGATGTACCATCTCTTGGGAGAAAATCTCCTAGAGAGATTGTATCCAAATCTTATACCATTCTGTGAATCAAACATGATATTTTGGTAGAAAAGTAGAAATTTGATGTTGTTAACCTGAAGGTAAAAAAAAAAAAAAAAAATCAAGGTTCTAGGTACATTATTCCAGTTGGCTGGTTGTCAATGACCATCAGTTTCCACCATTTGTGATCTAAAAAAATTGTCCATATGAAGTTACAATTTGTCACATCTCAATTTGCATTAGATGACAAAAACTTGTGTGCTTCTAAATGTGGACCAAATTATCCAATGGACAAAGGATTATGGGATTTAAGGTGGAGGGTCTTTATACTCTTGTATGCCTTTCTAATTTGACTGTACCAACTCTGAAACGAGACTGTTGCTTCTTTTTTTTTTTTTGGATGCTTAAACAGCTAAATTTAGACAGACTGCTTGCAAAGATGTGGGAGGAGATGGGGCTTGTGAGAGTTTATACGAAGCCGCAAGGGCAACAACCTGACTTCACAGATCCTGCTGTTTTCTCTGTTGTATGCTCAACATCATTCTACAAATCCTTCATGGAGTTGCTTAATGCTTGAAACTCCTCTCCTTTTCATTTCCGTAAATACTTTTTCTTCCTTGATTTGTAATTTAGGGTAGAGGTGGGTGCACAGTGGAGGACTTCTGTAACCACATACACAGGAATCTGGTGAAGGATGTCAAATATGTCTTGGTATGGGGCACAAGTGCAAGACACTATCCGCAGCATTGTGGACTTGGCCATGTTCTTCAGGATGAGGATGTTGTTCAGGTTGTCAAAAAGAAGGTAAGGAATTTTAAGAATGAATTCAATAGAGGAGTTTTGAAGCTAAATCTTTGCTGCAGGTACTCTGCACCCCCCCACCCCACCGTGTTATTATAGCCTACTAACTTCATTTTTGAGAAAAAAATAACCAAGATCTAATATAAAGATAGAATAATATGAATGTATATCCTCTTAAGTCCTGCAGAATAGTGTGGACATTGGCCCTCTTATTCCTTTGGCCTTGGCCTTTATACTCTTTTTAACATTTAAGAATTCTAGAATATAAGGCATAATTTGTCTACAGTTATGCATGTCCAAAAAGATATTTGGTTATTTTTTCAATAGCTCATGTTGCTATAGAATTATACAAAAATATCTTTATTTTTTTGTTGATCTATTATACATTGGGATGAGATTTGATTGCTCCGTCACTACATTGACTATCAAGTTATATAATACGTATTTGTTTTATTTTAGTTATTGTTTTCTTACACTTTTTACAAACTTCGTATCAATATTAATATATACTTCTTCCGATTTGAGTGTCTCATGTGTTGGATTTCACTCGTAAGACACGCTGCTGACTTTGTTGACAACATGGTGTCCATCCATTGGATGATCTAAAGACCAAGTTCAGTTGTCGTTTAATACAATTTGATAATAGTGGATTTGAAAACTTATTTTCATGAGCTTACATAGATATGAACCTAGATTGGCACCTTTCTGCTTTGAGTTTTATGACATTGATGAAGGGTTGTTTCCCAAAAAATAAATGAAAGCTTCATTATTTTGACCATCCTAGAGGTTGGCTAGTGTTTGGAGTTTGTCTAATTGCATTTCTTTTCTTGCAACTAAGTTTGAGTTGTCTCCTCACGGTTAAACATTCTGGTCTTGCACTCTACAGGAGAAGGAAGATGGAGGGAGAGGTCGATTCAAATCGCATTCGAATGCTCCTGCTCGAATATCTGACAGAGAAAAGAAGGCTCCTCTGAAGACATAGTTACTCGGATTGAGACTCGCCAAAATTCAGATGTTTGTCGGTCTCCTTTTTGAAGCTGTTCTGTTTCTTCTGTTGAAGAATGAATGGCTGAGACTAATAAGCAAGTGTTTCTGCAGATGATAATAGAGCTTGATGTGTTGATTGCTAATGAAACCCCACTGGCATTTCATGCTGAGGTTTGTGGGCGTTCTTATATGGTAGGTGGCTGCTCTAGGTTGCCCTTATGTATTCTATATATGGTTACAGGATGAATTAATGGATGATTTTATTTATGTATAAATATAAAACACATGATCAGATACTTGTATGATGGATTGAACTCAGTTCTATTATTATGGAATTATGAATCATTTGTTATTGTTATTGAAAAACACTATTTAGACTAGACATTCAACTTTGATATTTGTGACGATATTTTACATTGATGTCTTATGTATTGTATTTTAAAATATTTTACTAATTAATAAAAGTATTCGATTGTTGAACTAGTGTCTTGCAATACTCCTTAGAAAAACCCTCTATAATTTTACGAATTAGGTTCATGTGTTTCTCATTTGGCTCTTATGCTAAAACCATGGCATTGTTAGTGTTGTCATTATTATTCATTTCTTTACTTTATTAAGTTGGCAGCCAAACTCAAATCAAACTTCAACCACCCCATAGAAACAGCCAAAGATGATAGGACCTGTTTGGATCTCGAATCTCCACTTGCAGCTAAATTTGAACGTGGGGACTCGTAGCCCTGACAATGAACCAAACGGTCGCAGCTACCTATATATATCTATATTTTCTCAATTCATTTGATATTATTTTTTGGATCCATCTAAGGAATTCGAAATTCCCTTTTTCTTTTTTTTTTTGCAAGATTTTGAAAATTTACGGGTGAACAAGATTTATTTGCAATGCATCGAGGGTTTGGAAGATAATAAAGGACTTTTGGGTCAATAGGCTTACAATTTGTGATGATAATTTAAAATTATTTCACTTTTGAATTACAAGATGTAATTAAATTGGTGCGGTATAAGTTAAATTGACTCATAATAAGACAAACTAAATCAATCTATATCTAATCGAATTCAACAGTCTTTAATTATGATTAATAGAAATGAAAATTATGACCCTCTATTATTACGTCGTGAAGAGTGACATGAAGTCTCATCAAGTTTTGTTTTTATTTAAAAAAATTGATATGATTTGTAGAATGTGGAAGTGTTTGGGACAACTACAACACCAAAATGGTAAAGAGATTTGAGGGAATCAATGGTGGGGCAGTGGACACTTTTGCACAAAAAATAAAAATGTTCACTATAGCAAGGAATATATATGCATCATCCCACTACCTAGCTAGCCACCTAAGCTATTCTAGGGTCAACATTGAGAAAAATATGGCCATAGCCATAACCATAGCCATACCCCCCCCCCTCTCTCTCTCTCTCTCTCTATATATATATATATATATATAGCTAGCAAGACACCACCATGAGTGGTGGAGATGAAACATCTTCGAAAACAACTTAAGTTTGGTCCACCAATAATGATGGCCAAAGTGAAAACGAGGTCTTGTGTTCGAGTTTCTTTATAAATTATTTTTTTTATTTTTAAAACTTAAATTGGTCATTTGTAACGAGTTACTTATATTTAATTAGAAAATAGTAAAAGTTTTATTTATTTGAAATAACTAAATTGAACTAATTGAACTTGTCGATTTGGTTTAATTTTTTCTTGCGTCAATTCGATTCGATTAATTTTTTTCAAAAATTCGGTTTTTAATTTTCAATTCAATTTTTTATTTAGAAAAATCAAATTAACCGAATCGATTGAATTTCAAAATGATATTATTTTTTATATTTATAAAATAACGTCATTTTTTTATTTTGTTTATGTTTTTTGGTTTAATTGATTCGGTTCAATTTATATGATTTGAATTTGATTTTTTCGATTTTCAATTAGTTCGATTTTTTAAGTCAATCTGTTGGTTCGGTTTTACTCATTGGTTCGATTCAATTGGTTAATAGATTTCAATTGGTTTAGTAATCCAACCGATCGTTTATATACCTCTAAATTTAATAGTAAAAAAAAGCTTTGCAATGCTAGTAATGAAGACTAATATTGGTATTATCTCCTCAAGGCTTTGTTGGTTGTCTACGATTGAGTTATTCGTCTAAATGGGGTTCATGATGTTACAAAAACATAGCAAGAGTATTTTAATTCTATAGATGAATCTAGTAGGATGCTCGAATGTACATCTGTGTAAATTTTAAATTTTTTTATCTTATGAAAAAGCAACGAGATCAATACACAAACCATATGAATACATGGATGTTTAAGTAATATATTATTATATCATATGCAATAAATTAAATGCATACCTAGTAAGGAAATATCGAATGATTGTAAAAACTGTCTTTGCACGAAAGCTTATCCTCCTCAAGTTGTCTTTGCACGAAAACCTTATCCTTCTCAAGTTGTGGAGCACCTACTCAGTCACCACCAAGCTAGCAATCTCATAACCCTTCGTGTGAAAAAAAAAAAAAAAAAGTTAGCGTAAAATTGACCTTGTCCAATTTTGAGTTGCAAAACGGGGTAGGGTTGTGCAAATAGTCGGCCAGTTCAAACTAACTGATAACTAGAAAAATAGATAATCGGGGAGCAAAATCGTATAAATTGAATTGAACCTATTAAATTGAAGAAACAAAAAAAAAAACAAAGAAAATTGAAGTAACCCATAGAAAACACACAAAATCAAAGAAAATGATGTTATTTTTTAAACATCAAAACTATATCGTTTTAAAATTCAATCAATTCGATTATTCTAATTAAAAACTTGAACTGAAAATAAAAAATTGAACTTGAGAAAAGATGCAAGAAAAAAACTTCATCGAACTGACAAGTTTGATTTGTTCGGTTTGATTAGTTCGGATAAATCGAACTTTTGCTCTCCCTAAAAATAGGTGGCCAAAATTATTTATTTCGACCACAAATATCTTTTAAAATATAAATTAATACTTATGGTGGGGAAAAAAAATTCAACTAGTTAATAACATCTTCAAGTAATTGATATGGTGAAGTTGAAATGTAGATCAATTTTGGCATCAAACTTTGTTGAAAATCATGGCGCCGCCCCTTCAATTGTCACTTGTCTCTTCATCGCCATTGTCATCTCTATGAACCACACAAATTACTTGAATGCAAATGAACATCAAATTGGTCCACCTATAATTTAGGCTACTATGTAATATTTTGTCTTACATTAAGATGAATATTATTAAAAATATTATTTTGAGGATGTCATTTCGAAACGTTTTTTGTGTCGAAACGACGAGAAACACTTGGGTTATTTTTGTAATTTTAAAAATATTTTGTAATATTAAAAAAATATCAAAAATGTATTTCTGTCTACAAAGAGATTAGAGATGGAAAAAAATTTCATGTTTAACCATGTTAGAGACAAAAAAGTGTAAATTGAACCAGAGTTTGAAATCAAACTCTTTGGTGAAGATGTCAATGAATCTATAGAGAAAAAGAACGATAAAGTGGATGAATTTTTATAAATTATATTATATTTAATTTTTTAAAATTTATTATTTATTTTTAATTAGTAAATCATGGTTCATGAATAATAGAATTTATGTTTATATTTGTTTGAATGCATTATGAAATTTATGTTTATTTTTAAATTAAATAACTATTTTTTATAATTTTTTATATTAAAAATTATATTTACAAAAAAAATTCTATATTCCTTTTATTTATGCATTTCCCTCATTTCTATTTCTTATTTTTTTTAAAAAAAATATCATTTTTCTATTTTCGTTTCATATTTTATCTATTTCTCATTTTTGTTTCTGTACAACTTACTATCGATTAACATTGGCCAAATCTATATTTTTGTCCATATGCTTTTGTATTTTTTTCTTGTAACTATTTAAACCTTTTATTGTTTTAATTATACATCTGAACCTATTTTCGAATCAATTTAATCCCTATACTTTTATGTATAAAAAAAATATAAAGTGAGATAATAAAATATACATTACATCTTATTTATATCAAAATATAAGGGTTAAATTGACTTGAAAATATAAATTCAACAGTATAATTAAAATAATAAAAAGTTTAAATTATCATATAAAAAAAGTTAAAGTATAAAAATTAAATTGATTTTAAAATATAATTAAAATAATAAAAAATTAAAAAATCACAAAAATATAGATTTGAGGATTAACATTACATGGACACACGTGTCATTTCCGAGAGAGAAAACAAAAGCTGCTGCCGTTGTCAAGCCAGAGTTATATATATATATATATATGTATATATATAAATGACAGTTGATGATCTGCTCTCCTTGGGATCGCCAAAAAAGAAAATTCTCTCCCAAACTTTCTTTTCTTTTCTTTTCTTTTCTTTTCTTTTCCTTTCTTTGTTGTATTTTTATTTTTTATATTCTCACCCTAATCCCCAGCAAATCACTTTTGCTTTCACCAAAGCTGCTGCTGTCCCCTCCCATCTCCATTTACCATTTTCCAATTCTACCCTTCTCTTACCATCAAATTAATCCTCAATATTAATTACTTTCACATATATTGAATAGTGATGAAGTCCTAATTAAGTTATACAGAGATAAAATAAAATGGGAAATGAATATAAAATAAAAATGAGAAAATTATGTGGAATTTTTTTCGTGTTTTTAATTTTTATGTTTTAATTTTGAATGATGATAAAGTCTTTAAGTTGTACGGAGATGAGAATGAGAAATAGATAGATAATGAAATGAAAATAAGAAAATTGAATTTTTCAAAAGATTAGAAAAGGAAAGTGAGAGAAAAATGTATAATAAAAAAATAAAGAGATTTTTTTTAAATATAAATTTTAAAAAATAGTTATTTAATCTGAAAGTAAACATAAATTTCTTAATGCTTTCAACCAAAATTTGAAAATAAATTCTAGAAAGAATTAAAAATTTTGAGTTAGAGAAAAAAAAAATTCATTCTGTCTCTGACCTTTTAATGAACGAATGTAAATGCGTTTTTCATATTTTTTTAATATTACAAAACAATCTCGAAATGTTTTTAAAATTGTAAAAATTGCCTAACAACATTTTCTTGGTATTTTTTGACGTTTTGATAGTTATAGAAAACGTTTCGAAAATGGCAACCTTGAGGCATCTCCATGCATCACATATGAAGTCGGGGTCAATTTGATATGTAATTATTCAAGTAAAAATGTTATTTTTCATTGCAAAATTCTTTTATCGTATTGTTTTTTATGATAAAATAATATACATTAAAACTAAATCTTTACGCAAAATAATTAGTCTATAAAATAAAAAAAAAATCATCCTATTAATAATAAACTCCCACAAGTGTGTTCATAGATGGAATAAAGATAAGTAAAATTCACTATTGTCGATCATGCATACTCTATCTCAATTCACATTTTCGTTAACCCTTATGCATCAATGTGCTTTTTTTTATTTATTTATAAAACACATACTTTAGTTTCTACTTTAAGAGTTCTTCCATTATTATTAAAATTTTAGAACACACTCTTTTTCTTTCTAAACATCAAATAGTCAAATTAAATTTTATGGCTCAAACTCAAAATCATTACTTAAGTATATATTCATTCATTTTATATCAAAGGCATTAAGTCCCCCTTTCAACCTTATTCTGTGTTACTTGATTAACACATGTTGAGCACTTAGAATATCACCTTAATCTTAAACTCACTCTAAGTACTACAAATCTTCATTTGTCACTCACACATTATGGACATTTAAGATATCTCTTGAAATCTTAGAATAACATAGAGTTGGCAAATGGGTCGAACGAACTATGGGCCCGCCTCCTATCCTAGCCCGACTTGGTACTGTCGCAAACGAGTCAGGTTGAATCAGTGTTTTGTGGCCCGCAGCTCGGCCCAATCCGTCCCACCAAAAATGAAGGTGGTGACCAAAATGGGGATGACTCACCAAAATGGCCTAACTTGGCCTGTCTTGGCCCTTTTATTAAGGGCCATAGGGTCGTGCTGGGCCCCTATTTTCCATTGCCCTGCCCGGCCTGCCCGCCTCTCTCACAAGTCAAATTCGACCCGGCCCACAAAATGAGTGGGCCAAACAAGAAGCAGCCTGACCTGCCCATTTTTCAACTCTAGAATAACATATCTTATTGAGGTTTATCAAAGTAATGCATTTAATTAGCTTTCCAACCTCAACACACATTTTGTCGGATCAATCGCTCAACATCTTTGGTCTCTATCCAGCCCTATGAAAAAAATAAGATCATTTCTTATAAGCTCGGTGAAAATAATTTTGATCTACTTTATGACTTATTAAAAGTAGAAATCATTATTAAAGCTTTGTATTAAATATTTATCATCAAAACACTTTTAAAATTAAATTCGAATTAATATATAAATATTATAAAAAAAATATTTAATGTAATAATGTCCACATAACAGTTAGGGGATGATAAGAAGAAGAAAAATAAGTGACGAGGATGGATTAAGTGGAGGGAAGTTAAGGAGCAGGCACACGTGCGGGTGGGGGACAGGTCTGGGACATGCTGGGGCAGGCCGTCACGTGCGGTTCCAACCAAAACCACCACCCAACTTAGGTGGTCACCAGCACTCCCACCACACGCTTTGCCTCCCTTTCCTTTGCTTCTCCTCGCACGCTCGCTGCCACAAAATATTCAAATTAAAAAAAAAAGAAAAAAAAAGACACTCCATGCTGTGATTTCATAATCTAATCGTATTTTATTATTTAGTCGTGATCGTATTTTAATTTTTATTAATACAATTATTAAATTGTGATTTTTATTACTGTTGAGTCCTTCTTCTAATTTTTTGGTCAAATTTTATTAATAAAAATTAATATATATTATTGTTAAAATACAATAATAAATTTATTTATAACGAAAGAATATATATACTCTCTCTCGACTACTGTCGACGTTCAATTTCAGTCGAGTGTGATTCGTTTTGGGTCGCACTGAATGATTATGGATCACGGTAAGAAGAGAGGGAGACTTTTTGGAAGCTAATGAAGAACACTTAACGATTTTCTCGTAGTTCGGCCAGAACGATACCTACTCCATGCCCGCACTCTGATTATTCCTTCAGAATGGCGGTTGTTCTGATTATTCTCCCTGTCCCTTATGTTACTTCTGCCCCTTATTTATAATTGAGGGGACTTTTACCATTCAGATATCATATATAAATAGAAAGATGATATAATGGAGGACAAACAGTTCTTATCATCTGTACAGAATCGTAAGTGGGATCTTTATTTCGAGGAGTATGGGCTGTTGCGATGGATGGTCCCTACCTCTGACTCCTTAGCAGCTTTTATCACTTTATACGAGCTGATCGTTTTTAGGCCAGCGACCTCGGTGGTCCAGCGATCTGAAGGATACTTCCTAGAGTTCGCTAGTAGAGGGCTTCAAGCTCGTTGGAGGCGTATTGGGAGTTCGCCAGGTACTGTTTTCCGGGTTCCGGGTTTTGGTAGTGACCGGACCTCCCCCACTGAGATCGTTCAGGCCTTCTTGGTTTCGGGTGATTGGGTCGGCCCATCAGAGTGAGTTTGGCCCATACAGGAAATACATATAACAACTACAGAGACTCTCAATTTCGGGGGAGTTGTTAGTTTTTTTATTTATCCGAGAGACTCTCAACTCGAGAGACTTTTTGGGAGACTCTTAGTTTCGAAGGAGTTTTTAGTTTTCTTATTTATCTAGGAAATTCTTTCAATTAAAAGAAAATACTAGTGTCTCGTTATGATTTCTCGAAAACTCTTCAAATCCCTTGGAGACCTTTACTAACCTATCTTGGGTACACTTTGAGACTTTTAGTTTGCTTCTTGATCATTTTTCATAGATGACACTAATTATTATGTCTTGACAACAATTACTTAAATATCAAAATCACTTAATTGTAGAGTTTGTATTAATTTTAACATTAAATAATTTTAGGGTTTACATTTATGTATATTATGCCAATTTTTATTAACAAAGTTTGATAAGAAACCAAGAGAATGTCTGAATTATGACAACAATTAAAGTTTAGTAATTGTGGTGACGAAATTAAAGTACACTAACTAATTATTTAAGGAGTACAAAGCTCACAAACTAATCACGTAATATAATATACCAACTCCATATGTATCAAATCTATTTAATCAATAGATGTGGCAAAAATATAATTATGTGCATTGAATTTTTAGGCATCTTCTAATTTTTTTTATTGCCCATTAAATGTAATATTGTATGTATTTCTTACGACAAATAAATATATTTTATATGATTGAAAAAAAATAAAAAGATTACATTTTAAATTTGGAACAAGGTCAAAAGACTACTTTTCTTTTAATAATTTTCCATGTAATATATGACTGAGTATATATATGACAAATTATTTGAATCACTCTCCAATTATTCGATATATCTATTGATGATAATTAGAGTCCATCACATTAGTTTTATTTAAAATCGAGTTCGTTCAATAATTGTCCTTTGACTCAGAGCTTGTCCAAAATGTTGCTTGACCTGCAAGGGCAGGCCTTGCTTCCCTAATATATTCTTCGACGATTAAGACAATCTTTATATAAAGGTAGAACAAAATAATAATATGCAATCAATAATATATTAGTCTCTTAAAATTCACACTTTTATATAAATATTGTGAGGCAAGAGAGCGTCATGATTTTGTAACATGGATAATCAAATCCGGACCTATATATGTCCGCCATGGACAAGTAAAGATTTGGATTCAATCACTTGGAGTGAGTCTTTTTTCCTAAATTGGGTTAGAGTCTGGTTCACAATCTAAATATTCTTGGACGTGTATCGCCATTATAGAGTTTTAAAAAAAGATATTTTTATAATTTCTTTCAAAGCCAAAATACTTACATCACTTATATATATATATATATATATATATAAAAGTAAAATTAACGCAACAACTACTATTAGCAATTTGTCGACTTGATAAAAGAAAATATTTATTGTGATGGTGATATTAGAAAGCGACATTACGGGTTAGTATTTGTATAATTGAATATGGATTTAATTAGGAATTGGCTAATTAATCGGCCAACATTGAATGAATGAGATTGAGGTTGATCACAGATGCTTGGAAAGAAGCCATTAATTAATGGAAGCTTGGGATGGTATCACCATGCACCAACCAACCGGCCATACTGTACGATGCGTCACGTATGGCTTGTCTCTGTGGATAGCCTAAATGGAAGGCAAAATAGGACAGCCATTTGCACCACTAATAGAGACAACTCAATTATCCATGGACAACTCAATATGCTCGACGTCTACTACTTTACAATAATATGCATTGCTAATAATTGCAGCCGAAGCAGCCATTTCTGAGGAGAGGAATGGAGAGCTAGCTAGAAGCTGGGAAAGGACCGAGACAGAGAAGACAAGTCTGCAAGACGGATGATTTGAAACATGGGTGACCCACCCACCACCTGGCTAGCTGCTCTACTTCAACTGAGTTGGAGACTGTTGATTAGGGTTTAACCTTTAGACTATTATTCGTTTAATAAAGGTGGTTAAGGGTTGAATCTTGAGGGTAGTGACTCTCATTATTTGAGCTTTGCATGCGATCTGAAGTTTTAAGTGGTGAAAGAATTTTTGGCGTTATCAGTGGAGCCTAGTAGATTGTCTGATCAATCTCTTAGATAATCTTTACATGATAAGTTGAGTTAAAAAAATGTTATGAGAATATATATAAACATAAATCACTCTTTATAAGAGTCGACGTGAAACTGACTCAAATTATCGTTTACTTGACAGACCTTTAAAAAAAAAAAAAAGAGAGAGACAAGGTGACCCAGCTTTCACCCTGGTTCAGGAACAAGATGAGCTAAGGGAGAAGGCTTATCAGTTGATGAGGCAGTCCTATGTATCCCACTTTGCCATTTGTGGCATAGACTTGACCCTAATGGCCCTACACTGAACATAGCCACATAACCAGATTGTACGCTTGTTAATATATAAATGTATAATATTACGTTTGGGATGTGGCAGTGACTTGCATGGTCGGTGTCTGGCATTTCCTAGCCAAGAAGGACGTGACCCATGACCAAACCTAGCTCTTGTTTCTTTTGGGGTTTAATTTGTGACCCCCTTAGCCCTTAATACACATATATATACACGTATATCTATGCGTGTGTTTGTGATGGAGGCAGCTAGCTAGCATCCCATTAATTGTACTTTCTGATAAGTTTTTGTCCAATCTCATGTGGTTCAATGGTTTCCAAACAAATTTAATGTGTGTGCGCGTGTGTGTGTGTGTAAATCGTGTAAATCAAGGAAGAACACAAAATTTGTGCCAAAACCCATTAATTTTCAAAATGATTTGAACTTAAGTTATGAAAAAAATAACTGTAATCTCTTGCGACCCAACGCTTTGAGAGCTAACCATGAGATGGTTCAAGGCAAGCTACAGTATCTTATTGATTCAACTTCTGAATCTGAATTAACTTGAAGAAACCACAGGCTGGGGTGGTGATGAAGTTAATTAATCCATCAAATTAAACTAGTTCAAACTAAGAAGAAAAAGATTATTAACTGATATTAATGGCATGATTAAGAACGGGTTGAAGAAAAGGAAGAGTCAACTGTTGAAGGCTTTTAATGGGTAGGTGGTCTCATCATCATCATCATCATCATCATCATTATCATCATCATCGATGGATATAATCTCTGTTTATTAATCTCTCATGCATGCCCACTGTGCAGTGGCATTGCTACCTCTCTCTCATCATTGTTCAAGTTCCCCACTTCACCAACCAAACAGATCACCACTGCAGTTTATATGAATTGATTAATTACTGTTATTATTATAAACAGTAATTTGAAAGACAGATTCTCAGGCTATATCTATGATATAATTAGGGCTACAAATTAATATTAATTGGGAGGGTTTGAATAGGATTAGTACTTAAAAAGTGGCACAGATTGTGTACTTACAAATGAGAAAGAACCAGACGGCAAAACCCAGCACGCATTTGGCCCCACTTCCCTGGCATGCGTGAAGGATCATATATATTGCTTAATTAAAGTCCTACGCCTGTGATTTTGGGACCCAATTTCTACATTTTAGAGATGCAACATAGCCAGCTAGGTCACCTTTCCATCCATCATCTTATACATTCACCTCTTTGTATTTTTTTTGTATAGTTGTTGTATAGTGTGTGTTACAAATAGATAAACAAAATTTTTAAGGTATGAATAATTAGTATAAACTTTTACACGTAGTGTTAGTATAAACCCCATTACAGAATGTGATAAAATACAGGTGACACAAGATCACACAAATTCTACTACTTATTGTGACAAAAGTAACCCAAAAATTCAGCTTAAACTATCTAATTTACATGGGGTTCACAATAATTAATGCAGTACTTATTTTATTTATAGGACAGTTAGCTCTTTAAACTATCTAAAGGGTCCTAATCTTAATTGATTTTTGGGAATCCATAGGCCATTTTGAGGCTATGGCACTTTTGACCATAGGATAGCCTTTTCTTTTCCTACAATTCAAGCTTCTCAACATTAAAATTCTCCATAAAGCAATGCAGTTAGACATATATTATGCTCTTAACTTAATGCCCAAATCAAGCTGTTATGACTCAGTGGTCCTCCCAATCTCCTATCTAGATGCGATACTTCCTCAAAGATTGAAATAAATATTTAAGATGGAATGCTTTGTAATTAATTGCAATTAAGACTTGCTGCCTAGTTGATGATAAGATTACAAATGCCCCAAATCATATGGAACTTTCACATTAATTTATTTGCTAGGATTAGTCCTAATAAGTATATATGTACTATGTAGTATTTTACTTGATTGCGTAATGGTAGCATGCATTGTATCATCTCTAGGAATTGCAGACATATTTTTACATAATTATGCAATCCTTTGCGGAGTTTTTATAACCCTAACTAATGGTTTAACTGATGAAATTAAAGTTTTAATAGCTAACCATATGCACTAAGCTAGGGTGATTCAAACGGTGACCAACACCTTATAATAAGTATGAAATTGTGAGTTTAATCATTTCTATGCCCTTTAGTAGTGAGAATTTAATGTATTTCTCATCTGCCCAAAAAACAGAAGAAAAAAAAAATTAGCTAGCATGCCTTAAAAGTTGGCCAACATTCAAATGCCCTATCTACGTATAGTAAATTTAATGTATTTCTCTATCAATGGTCAATATGATTCTTTCATTTTCGAGCCCTAAGTCTTTAAATATCGTTCGCTAGGACGCATATTAGATCTTCCTCAACTATTTAACCTAATATATATACCCATTATCTCACCCACTTTATTTACAGCTTACACTAGCTCAGCATTCTAGCTACTTTGGAGGTGTCTCCTAACCCTTGGACACCCCTTGTCATCTTATCTACTTGTTAACTTAAATATCGAAACACTGCTTTAGAATTGCTCCTAAACAATTTTAATGTGTTAATACATAAGCGTGGAACTCTATAAATCAAGAGTCCTTCGCAACTGAAACTTAACTATTGAATCGATAATTAGATATCCATTATCCAAATCATGCAAATTTATTTGTGCAAATTCTTATCAAATCAATTTTATAAAGAATTGTAACGAACGTGAATATGTGTGCATTCATACACAAATTTTCAAGACTTTTCCAAAAAGACTAAAAAGTGAAGAAACAAAGGCAAAAGGACGAAAGCAATTGGCTTTAATATACATAGAGAGGGAATGTTTCCATTCATATGTGTTTTGGTCCATATTTTTTCCAAGTGTTATGAAAGGAATGGAAGAGAGGAAACAAAGCAAAGAGCTTGAGCAACTTAGCTAGAGGTCTTGTCAATCAACTTTTGGTTCTCTTCTTTTCAACATTTATAAACATAACTTGTGTATTAAGTCCATAAATTTATCTTCTTAATAATAACTATGACTTATATTGAATATTATTTAGTGAGAAAAGGGTTCTCATGTGTCGTACTTGAAGGAAAATGTGTTGCTTGAGCTGCCTTTCTTTTTCATTTAGTAAAAAGATAATAATAAATGGTAATTATAAATAGAATTGGTTAAAATATGATTAATTTTAATAGACCTTTTTGGTCTTTGCATTTAAATTTTTGAGATTTGGTATGAACTCAAGAGGAGCAATGTAATCGTTCAAGCAATGATCTATCAATAATGTTCTTGCATAGATTGAAATTTATATTTAGTATCCTAATTTCGACCTATATATAACTCACATACCTGTATCAATTAAGTCTAGGATATGGAGAGTCATGGTTTATAGGAAGAGTAGGACATCATTCTGGCCGAAGATTATTGTAGTGGGAACTCCTTGATTTTCACGATAAAAAAAATTATAACCTAAACCCTAAACCTATTCAATTAATTGAGTTGCAACTAATAAGAAAAGAAAAATTATGATTTTACCTCTTATTATTCTTCTTCACTATTAAAAAGTAAGATAACGATACAATTGTAATCTTTCCCTATTACCCAATTCGATCGAGTGATTGGATCATTTTTCATGTTATACATAAAATTTTTACAACCAATTAAAACTTCACTACAAAACAATGTTTTGGGAATAGTTTCTATGGTTAGAAGAATGCAGAATGCAACACTCTTAAGGACTATAGGTGATTTTGTGTGCAATGAGAGGGTTAGGACAAGTTTGAAAATACTACTTTTGGGATAAGCCAACCAAATTTGACAATTGAAACCCCAAACGCAACACATTTAAATAATTTCAAAGGTGATAAAACTAAAAGAAAAAAAAAGAGGAAAATTGATCATGATTTGCCTTCCAAGTCACTAAAAGGCTAAGCTAATCCACCCAGCAGAAGATCTAGCATTAGATCCTTTGTCCCAAGCTTTTGGAGACCACCACATCTCCCTCTTATTCTCCTTTTTCTCTTCATTAAACCCTACATTAATTAATTTTACCTTCTTTTATTTTGCCTCCAGTTAATTCAAAGCAACCATATATGTATCAGCTACCATTATGATTCATCTACTTCAAGTTTATCCAACACTCAACCGGTTACCCCAATAAGAGTCTAGCTACATCCATTTACTAGAGTATTAATTCAGTATTATCAACCATATTTTTAGTTAGCGAGACACTCATTTGGATTCGACCTATCCCAATAAAAGTCTAGCTACATCCATTTACTAGAGTATTAATTCAGTATTATCAATCGTATTTTTAGTTAGCAAGATACTCATTTGGACTCGACAAGACGAGACTAGACTAGATTAGACTAAACTAAACTAGGCAAGACTAAACTTTAATGATAACATTATAGGACTTTAAAATAAAAGAAAAACTGTTTTGAAATTGGGACTAAACTGTACGACACGAGGTAGCTAAAGTTTGCAATGAATTATAGTAGGCTTTTTGACTGACGAATCTCCCGAAGCTTTGTTTGGAGAGGGGAGATGGCAGAGAGAGAGAGGAGATATTTGTAGCGACGCTTGCGCTATACTGAAGCAAGAGATGACCCACAAAAGTAAACACCAGCAAAAGCAAAAGCTTCAAACTTTCTCTCTCTTTCTCATGAATGGAATGGGAGGGAGAGAGAGAGAGATTGAAGAAGATCTGCCTTTAATTCACTCTCACTCTCTCTCTCTCTGCTTTGTCCCTCTTCTCATCATATTATAGATAGATAAATAAGAAAGAAAGAAGAATGGATGGATGGATGGATATAAAGGACGATGTAAATAGACAGAATCCCAAATAGAAAAGGAGAAATTTTATTTCTCTTTAAGTAAACCCCCAAACCAATAACTGAAAAAAAAAAAAAAAAAACCCAAAGAAGTTTGATTTTTTTTCTTTTTTTTTTTTTGGGTAATCAAAAAAGAGGTAAGTCGATACGACGAGAGCGAACTTAGGCGGAGAAGGGGAACGTTTTAGTTCCCGCCTCCCCTCAAGTGTCGTCTAAGGGACCGACAATACCCGCCGGGTAATGAAAAATTCAGGAAATGAAGCCATTGGCGATGGCTCGATTGGTGTCGAGATGAGTTGTCTCGTACACTGGCAACTCTTCTCGATACCTCTCGATTCCAATGGCGGAGAGGCTGTCGAGCTCGAAGAGATCAGAGCTCGAGTAGCTAGCGGCATCGTCTTCGTCGTCGCCGTTGTTGTCGAACTCTGGATCGTTGTTGAAGTACTGATTGCATTCAGCCTTCTTCTGATAGTTCTTCAACAAGTCTCTAGCCGCTTCCTCGATCCGGCGATTCTTCTCCATGATATGGAACTTAAGCTCGTCGTTAATGGAGTTTCTCAGCGTGAGATTCCGATGATCATCTTCGTACAAGGATTTCTCTCCGCATGGCTGACAATCTTCGTCCACGATTACGCTGACTGGATAGAATCGGACCGATCTCTTCGTGCCATTGCTCAATTTTCCTCGCGACGATGGAGTTTTGCTCAGACATGACCTAGAAAACGAAGAAGCCGAGGAGCAGGTGGACTTCGACTTGCAGTCGGAGCTGGCGTCGTCGAATCTTCCGGCCCCGGCGGGAGATGAAATCTTCGCCTTCTTTGCGCCACCGGCCGTGAAGAGAGAGTTCAGGAAACTGGCGAGCCGGCCTCCGGGAGAGATCGGCTGCTTCGCCTTCTTCAGGTCGCCGTAGATCTTCATTGCTTTGGATTTCGTCTTCACGAAACTGTTGTCTTGCTTTGGCTTCTGACGAATTTCTTGCTTGTTGAATTTCTCCGGCGGAGCAGAAATGCCGGTGCGAATAGGCTTCGGCCGGTGAGCCGTGAACCCCGATGACGACTTCGACTCCGCTTCGGAGGACGAAAATCCTCCCGCCGAGCTGGAGTCCGAGGAGCTCGAGCAGGATTTCAGGAACAACGACTCGCGATCGCTCCTTCGATTCCTCCCCAAATCCTATAACATAATCGAGAGTTAAACTCAAAATACCTTCATATCATTCAAATTTAATATTAACACTCATCAAATTCTACATTTAGTGATCTGACACACTCATCGTTCATGTTAGAAGCGTCAAGTTGGAGTCCTTTCAGTCTCAATTGCTCCTTCGTTACGGCCCATGCTCAGTAGTAATTAAGAATGTATAAACAATTCAAATTCAATGTGATTCTAACCTTAACACTGTCGAAATCTGCAGCCGACATCCGGCGGAGGACCACCTTCTCGCTGGCTTTCTTCTCCATCCACTTCTCGATCATGCAGGCTCGCCGGAAGCCCGCCATGCCGTCGTCAAAGCCGCCCCGTTTCTTCCTCGTGGTTTCCCGGTAAAGAACCAGCTTTTCCACGGCCTCGCTGCCGGCGCCGTCGTCGTCGATGGAGCGGTAGATGGCGTCGAGAAGGGTGGAGGAGAAGGACGGGTTCAGATCCCTTGGGCGACGATCCAGGTTTGGATCTTCTACTTTGAGAAACCTATCGCACCTGTCCATGGTCGATGATGGCTCTCTCTAAATCAATGGATTAGAGACAGTAAAGGGAGCGAAGATCGATGAATTGAAGAAAAATGGGGAATGGGTTGGGCGAATGAGAGAGAGAGAGAGAGTAATGAGAGGTTAGAGGGCACGCTTTTGAGAGGAGAGAGAGAGAGAATGGGGGGTTGAAGAGCAGCTGTTGCAGAGGGTTTTATATACAGGGGAGGGAAGGGAGGAGTGCCAGGCTGGAGGGATGACGTGGCGAGTAATTATTAATGCCATCTCTGTCCCTCACTTGAACTGACGTAAGATCTTCAACTTTTTTTTTTCTCTTTTCTCATTGAGTAGGTTAAATTCTTCTATTTATTTTAATATTTAAAATTTAATTAATTAATAAAATTATTCGAAGACTATAAATGATATATAACAAATACATATTGTTGATCACTTTAACCTTTACCTAAAATCAATGATTAGTAATAAAAAATATGTTAACGTTAGGTAAAATTATATAAATATTTTTTGTTGGAATTCTCTAAAAATGACACATGTTTTAAGATATTTAAATCTGAACTAAGGCAAAGAAGTGCTCGAGACTCTAAATCTAAATAAAAATCTAATATGAGAGTATACCCAAATAACTAAATCCAACTCAAATTTCTATTACCTCTTGTCAAGATTGGCCCATAAATTGAGATTTGATCGTCTATATGATATGGTCATAACCTTTCATAGTACACATACATAAAAGCATAAATTTCAAGAGATAGTACATCAATTATTACATATTGCTATTCTATTTCACCTCTAGCAAACTGATTTGATTGTTAGAAAATATAGCGAAAGATCAAGTTTTGCCTTTACAAGTCAAGTAGATCTTGATTAAACTCGGGACAAAAAAAAACTACACACTTACTTAATAGTTAGATCCAACCATCATCAATTAGCATTACTCTTGGTTAATTTTCCATGGGTCATAAAAGGAAAAAAATTATAATTATTTCAAAGGTAGAAGTGGAACACTTGGTGAGATAATTAAGTTTTGGGGTTCCTTAATCACAGTTAGTTTTTAGCCCTGACTTGTCTCACTCTCTCTAAAATTTATAATCTATCTACTCAATTTCACTAGATGAACAGACAAGTTTGTTACCAGGCGAAGTCTAGAGACTTAGCCTCTCAAATAAACATAGTCGATTGCGTATTCTCACATGCAGATAGAATTGAACCCACAACCTCATAGTATCTTGAACTCCCAATCGTGTGCGGTGAACCTTCTATATTACCCAAAAAGGTTTGAAATATTTTATTTTCTTTATATGGTCAAATTTAGACATGGTCATATTTTGTTAACATAATTATGTCTTCACTTTATATTTAGAGTTTTTTTACATTTTTTATTTATTTTATTTATACCATTTATAATTAATTTGAGTCATTTTTATAAATACCCTCATGATTTAATTATAATATTTAAATTAAATTCCAATAGTTTATCCTTTTTCTGTTCAAACAAACCATCTCCATTTGGTTAAGAACCAAATGAGCTAACTTTAATATTAAATTTAAACATAGAAAATAAAAATAAACCATAAGAATCCAACCCATCAAAAACAAAATTATAAGAGATCCAACAAATGTCATAACTTAATTAAAAAAATTATTTAAAAATAAAGAAAAACATAAAATTATGTAATCCCTTTTTTTCTAAGTGTCGGTATTCATTCAGTTCATTAAATTATTTAAATTAAATAGATCGAAGTTGTGTCCAAAGCCAAATCGAACCAATCGAATAGATTTTCAAAGCCAACAAATCAAAAAGTTGAAAAAAAATAAAAAAATCAAGCCGACCAAAAAGAAAAACTGAAATAATAAAGTGCAAAACTGATGTTGTTTTTGATATTTCGTTTGGTTCTATTATTTCAATTTTTTACAATACGAAGACTAAACTGAACTGAAACTACTAAACTTGAAAATTGAACCAAATCGACCTACAACTTGAACCAAAGTAGTAATTTTGGCCGATTTGATTCGTTTATTTCACTTTAATTCAAATATTACGCACCCTTTACATCTTTGTATATATCTCTCTTTTACTATAGATTTCATTTTTTTCGTAGGAACTCCAAATTTCTTTTAGTTCTTTCATTTTCTTGATTCTTCTCAGGAAGCTTCAGAAATTGCAAAAAAAAAAAGGTACGAAAATGCTATTTAAAGGCTCAAATTTGACACTTTGATTAACATTCTGAATTGATGTTTTATACATTTATATTAAAAAGTATTAAATTTAAGTATCCAAATAGAATTTTCGAAAAAAATGTATATATGAAATTATTGTTGTCTGAATACAAAATTAAAATTTATATTAGGGAAGAGTTCCAAAAATCGACAAGAACCTAGCAAGAGGACATGCAAGGCCATCCGAGATAAACCAGCTGTAGTTATGAGATAGCTCAATATGCTATCTAGGAGAGCCGGGTTTTGTCTGAGAGAAAATTATCCAGAAAAGTCTCTATATCGATTTATTTGGGAGAACTTATTCTTCCGAAGATCGTTTCTTTTTCGAGAGGATTACTTCTCCTAAATAAAAGCCTTCTCCAAACATAATCTCATATGTTCCTATATAAATTTGAAATTAGTATGAAATAATATTCTTTGGGCCAGCGGCTGAGAACATGCATTTGTTTATGTAATCCATTTACATATATAATTATGTGCATGTGTGTGACAGTTTGAGAGAAAACAGTGAAAGAAACTGTACTAAGTGGGCAGTTCTTATACATGGACAATCATTGCAATCGTGGCCTCAGTTCCACATCATCATCAACCCTAATTCACACCCCAAAAAAAAATGAAAAATATTATTTTGACACTTAAAAATTTAATATTTGTAATGATATTTTATATTTTACATTATATCAATATAAAGTATATATCAAACTACAATATACATACTAAAGTGAGTTAAAGGAAGGATAATAAAGAAACTAGTGTGAACTAGAGACTGAGAAAAGTGAGATTATACTACATATACATATATATATAACTATTAAACAAGAAAAAAGAAAGCCTGAAAAAGCAAGTACATATTAATATATATGTGTGTGTGTGTTCTCATTATCTTATATATATTCTTTATATATATGTATATATATATATATATAATGGTATGTTTTATTTGACATATTTTAATTATTATGAATCATCATAATATATATACATACATATATTATTGTTTTTCAAGGCAAAAGACGCAATATATTGTAGTATATGTAAAAATAGATCAAAAATGTGCTGATAAGCTTGCTATATATACATATACATATATATATGGCATGAAAATGAGAGGGTTTTGATGAATGATGATGTTTCTTGGGAAATAAAAGCTCCTGAGAAAAGCATGATATGTTGCTTTCAGATCATGGGGTTTTGATGGGTAGAGAGGCAAACACCAAAGAAGATAAGCTAGATTCCATTCTCATCAGTGGTATGACAAATTTAGGGACCCAATTATATATATGTGTATGTGTGTGTGTGTGTGTATCATGAGTTGCCAAAGCCATGAAGAAGAAGAAGAAGAAGGAGGAGGAGGAGGAGGAGGAGGAGGAAACTATATAAATTTGCTCATATACCCACCAATTGGCATTGACAGATACAATCATCTCTCCTTGGAATGCATATGAGATGCCTTTATTGGTGGATGCAGACACCAGCCTCCACCACCCATGAGATTTCACACTTTGGAATAAAAGGCTGTCGTCAATCCATGCCATCTTTTTGCTAAATCCCCACATTATAACCCTAATTTGGAATTACAGAAATCATTTCAACGTTAATTAATCACAAGACTTTCTAATTAAGCAGCTGCATATGTCATTAACTATATCAAATTTTCTGTCTTTCCTTTCTTAACGAATGAATGTGAAGATTTTGATTGGTCAGACTCTTAGTTTATACAATACAATTCATATCAACCTAAACACTAAAACCCAGTAATATATATATATATGTATATAGTCTGCAATTGCTAGTGGGGGATTGATGGTGTGAATGGAGTGCATCAGCAAGCCCCACTATTCTATGAATTGACTCTCAAGTCTCAAACTTCAAGTCCCAGCTCTCATCTCTTAGCTATATAGCTCAAGCTAAGTATGCCAAGTGATTTTCAGTCACAGTTCTTACACAAAAAGGTTAGATTGGATTATACAATACATGGTTTGTTCATCTACTTTGATATATATTTCTTAAACAAGATCTAAGTTTTGTGATTTGCTTTGGTTCTCCTTTCAATAAAATTTATTTAGAAAACGAAAACCCTCTTCCAGCATATTTCCTTTTTCGCGTTTGACTCTAGATCCATGAAGTTTTTTGTCTTTGCAAGGCTAATTTTTTCTACAGTTAAAAAGACTTAACACGTAACTTCATAACTAATAACTTTAAGCATATTGGCTTTTAAGCAAGATAGCTTAATGAAACGCTCCTTTTAAAAAATTGTAAACCAAACAAGCCCTTACTGATATTTGGCTTTTGTTCTTTTTAGAAAAAAGAAAATGGTTAAAGAGAGTTGATAAGTTCCTTAATAGCTTAATATTTTTTTTTCTAATTATCTGTTTGACGAGTTTGAAAAAAATTTATAAATTACCCTAACTTAAAACGCTTTTAATTTTTTTCTAATTTTCTAAGTTATTTTAAAGAAAAGCATTTATTGACAAAATAAATGACCAAAATACCCAACTAAATAAACCTTTATAATATATATATACTTAAAAATTTAACTAGGTTTTTCAAGCCATGAACATATGTCATATGAATTACAAAGCCTTATTAGGCAAATTGGGATGGAGGGCTCTTAAGAGGAGTGTTTGCCTCGTGTTAAATTATAAGAGTTCAAAGCTCTTAATATTCAAATGCTAATTTACAAAACTTGTAAGATGGATTATGCTTAATATAATACCCATATTAAAAGAAAATTATTTCTAAAACTCAAAAAACACATTTGTTCCTTCAATGGGGAGGCCTGAAACTTGAGCCCTTCTAGTTTGTGTATTAATTGATATCTTCCATGATATTGCTACTACCAGAGCTCTCCCTCCAAAATCAATAATTTCTGACAAAATATACTTTTTAATTAGGATAAATTACATGAAGCCCCTTACACTTAGGGTCATGTCCAACTTACTTCTTGTACTTTCAATTGCATCAAAAAAACCCCTTACACTTTCAAAATGTTGCAATCAGTCAAAATTTGTTACTATTTTACATAATTTTGTATAATAATCTACATATAAAATACATAATTCTACATACATAATTTCAATATATAAAAAAAATAAAATTTTGCAGTAATTAACCAGTAAATTACACAAAATTATGTAAAATAACAATAAATTTTGACTAATTACAACATTTTAAAAGTATAAAAGAGTTTTTTAATACAATCGAAAGCACATGGAGTAAATTGCACATTACCTCAAGTGTAAGGGGGTTTCATGTAATCTACCCTTTTAATTATTGTATTTATATATTTTTTTCATTTAAATATTAAATTTTCTTATTATTTCAATTACCAATTCTGAACTTTTATTCTCTCAATCACACCTTTAAATTATAATTAATTCAATATTCTTAATAAATTTGTCATAATTCATAGCATAGTTTAATAGTATAGTTAAAATAATAAAAAAATTAAAATATCTAAATAAAAGAATGCAAGTACTAAAACTAGAATATGTATTTAGGCATAATTCATTCATGCATTGGACCATGGATTCAAGAGAGCTAGCTTTAGTATTTTAGTTAGAGATTAAAATTAACACTCATAAAATCTGAGGAATGAAAGATTCCCAAAACTTTTTCCAAAGAAGGGAAAGATGAGGGGAAGAATGAGACATGCCGCCATGCATGTGGATGTGGGGATTGAAGAGAGGAGAGAATGGAATAAAGTGGAGAAAAGATGTGTTTGGTTGTGTTGTGGATCCCGAGGCTTTGCATTTGGAACATCCTTTGATCTGTGCCCAGCTTTTATCTGTAAAGACAAACACATCCCCACACCCCCACCCACACATATATCCATACTGCAACCCACAAAAACCAAACACCCACTGCTCTCCTCTTTCTCGCATTATATCTCATTCCCATTCCTGACAAAAGCAAAGCTGCACAAAGTCCCAACGTTTACACCGAATCTCGAATCTCACACGCATTGGTCCAACGTTTTCTTTCCCAACCAAACCATTGCTTCTTTTTCTTCGACACCAAGCAAATGGTTATAAAATTCTTCCTTTTATCATTGATTCCAATTCTAAAAATAATTTCCCCAAAGACCCAGTAACTACTACTGCTCTGAAAAGAGATCAGAGGTTGAAGCATAGTTAACGTTGGATCTAAAGGTAAGTAAATACCTTTGACAGATAATCCTCTTGATGGCACGGTTGTAGCATCTACATGTTGCAAATGTACCTAAACATTACTAAAGATACCTTCGGTTAGTCCAGAACCTCTATTTTTAATTTAAGCTATTGAAAGTTAGTTAATTTTTCCTTGCAAAGTAATGATAAAAGCTCAACACAGAATAGGCCATCTCAGACCCATGCAAAGAAGGCAGCTTAGCCACGTGCACCATATTTGCTTCTTTTACTTTAAAGAGGGATAGTGATCCCATCTCTTCAATCTCATTACTGTTATCTCTTTAACTCAAACCAACCAAATGAGTCCCAAGACTTGCATGCAACCCCACTACAAAGGCAGGGGGTCACTCGGCCAACTGGGTCGGTTTTTTAATATCATTGTTATGAGATAATCAACCTAATTCCATCCATCCATCCATTCCCCCTAAAGGAGAGGCAGACTTGGTTCTTGAGGTTAGAAGAATGCTGATGATATTAAAAGCAACTTTGATGCATTAACTAGGAAATGCAATGAGGTTTCTCCTTTCACAAAGAAAACTTTTTGCAGCTAACCTTCAGTCCCTCCATAAGATTAGGCCCTATAATTGGCACTCACTCTCTTTCAGAAGTTTGTTGTCCAGTTGAGATGACCCAATTGAGGTTGCTGATAAGCACCTACTTGGGTTCCTGGAGAAGCCCCGGCCACCCCGACGCCGACTCCGACGTTGCCACCAATGGCAGGGCCCAGATGGTGGGGATTAGCCATGGCAGCCTGCTGTGGAGGAGAATGGTACATGGCTGGGAACTGCATGTGAGAAGATTGTGCGACAGCAGCAGCAGCATTGAATGAACCATGGCCGGTGTGGGACGGCAAGTAGGTAGCATGTGGCGTTTGCCCTGGCAGGTTATAGTAGGAAGCAGACTGCATGCCAGGAAGCTCCCTTGGATTCTGAATCCATATTTCAGAAGTCTCGGCCTGTGATTCAATATATAAAATGGTTAAAACCATCAAAAACTTATTAAATCGGATATAAGATATTAGTTTTCTTCCCTTCATACCTAATCTTTTATATTCCCACTATCCACGTCAGGATCAATACTTCTTTAGTTCCCACGACAACGACGACAACAATATATCAAAGTTGGCTATATAAATTCTCACTGGACAGTCATTTCTGTCTCTTGACTTCATCTTTTATGAGAACCTTATAATTCATTACAATACCTACATAAATAGTTCATGAAACTCAAGCCAAGTCATGAATAGCTACGTTGATTTTATATAGCAACCCAAAAAACTACCCATCAGCCATAGACTTGATGATAGTTGAACAAATCACTTCCTTGGCAAGCAAAAGATGAATCATTTTTCAATAGCTGATAATGTCCTTGGTCAAACATGATGTTGCTTGCGCACCCGTACAAGTGCCCACAAAAAGCACAACATAGATGGGGCATAGCACATCAAACCAAGTATCTAGGCACAGTTATTTGGATAATTAGCTAGGCTCCATGTGTCAATCTGATATCAAAGTGAAAATTTGGCTCCAAGTCTTTAGAGAAAATATGTACCTGTGGATTAGGAACATAAATGTTGTTATCTTTGTACTTAAGCCGAGACCCATCTTCAAGCCCTGCTGCACTGCCAACAACACCTTGAGCATTGACAGCATATCCAGTTGCACTAGTAAAGTTTCCAAACCCTGTCGGACTTCCAGCGGGAACAGGCTTGAACTGCTGGATTCCGTACTTGAGGCTATTTGCATTGAGATGAGAGCCCCCTCCAGGCATCAGCAAGTAACTGCTGCCATTTGAGGGGTGAGGGTAGGCAGCATTACTAGAATAGCTAGGCATGGGCATTGGCGGAACATAGACAGGGGATATGTACTGGCGGTATGGCATCAGATTGCCAAAAGGGGAAACATGAACAGGGGGGTACATTTGTGCCACTTGTGGCTGCTGCTGTTGTACCATGGCCATTGTGGATGCAGGGGTACTGTTGGTTGTCTGTGAGCTCAAGGCCTGTCATCAAAAGGCATATCATTAAATGAGGCATATCATTAAATGTTCAATGCCTGGTTATTAAGTATAAATAGTGCTGCTTCCTGGTCCATTAGTTATATACTCACTTTGCATTTTAATAAAACATGCAATAAGGCTATTGCAGGTGTCCAGCTTATAAAAGCATGTGTAAACGAGAAGAGAAGATGTCATTCAACCCAAGATATTTCTTCAACAATTTTACCTCTTCAGGAGAAGGTAGGCTCTGCCCCCTGACTGTCTCATCCATAGTTGGTCTGAAATATGAGATATCATAACCATTCTGGGGATCATATGCCTGCTTTCAGACATGCAGAATTCAGAATGTCTTAATCAGAAGAAAACATATAGCATGAAATGCCCCTCAGTGTCCCTGAGTAGAGAATCTACCACAACCAAACATGAAAAAACTGCTCCGCACTCTCTTATCGAGAAAAGGAGGTAAGAGGAAAATTCATAAGAACAATATGGAGAACATACACACTGAACTTACCGAGAAACTTGGTAATTCAGGAGCATCTTGCTGCTCCTGTGACACCAAAGCACTGTACGATGAGCCATTGTCATGAACCAAGCCCATCCTGGCATACCTATCTAAATTCTGGAGACTTGAAGACTCTTTCTTATCAGGCAATTGATTTTCAGACACCGCACCAGATGCCGGGGAATCAGAACCAGAATTCTGAACTTGATCATCTGATAAAGCAACATGTTTGTTGACAGAAGTTTCCTCGCCGGAAGAGTCAGGAGTCGAGACTGACAAGCTATTCATAAAAATTTCAAGGGTGTATTGAATTAGTGCCCCTTCCAAACACGTAAATCAAGAGAAAATTTTCACAACAGGGAAAAGGCAAATGAGGTCTTTTCATATGGCAATTTGAACGGAAACAAATTTAGGGAAACCAGGGTAGCTAGTGCAGAAACAAAAGAGCATAGAAGCCAGCTATTCATAAAAAATTAATGAGCCAGAAAGCAGTCCGTGTGTGTGTATACAGAGACAGACCACATACATCTAAAAATATAAATAATAAATACATTTAACGAAAGCATGTTTGGTACATTAGTAGGATGTGCAAGGTCCAGTGAGAATTTTAACATTTGAACGTCGAACATGGTCATTGGTTGAGAAGTGCAAAGTGTAGTGAGAATCTTAAAGTTTCAACCTTGGGGTATCCAAAAGTCTTGCCTTAAATCATATGAAATATCTAAAAGTGAGAACACCAATGGTTAAATATGGGCATTTTACTTCTGAGTTTGCATATTGCCACAAATTCCACATGCAATTAGGCAATTAGCACTTCTGTCATTGCTTAATCATCAGTGGCAAGTGGTGACTTGAGTACTATAGCTTGAGATCAATTGCCAAAAACCTTCAGTTTGTACTATTCTACTTCCACAGGCAGAACTTGGCCGTGCAAAATAAAGTATGTAAAGCTAACAGTTATAGCTTGTCAGCAGGAATGGCTTACCAAGCAAGTTGCGATCCGTGTTTGGACAATTGCCCTTTTTATGCCAATAGGAATGGGAATGTTTTGAATAATTATTTACAGCAAAAAAATGTTTTTGAATAATTATTATTATCATCTTGCTTATCAATAAAGGAAAAGAATTTCAAATACCTTGAGAAACTCAAATGCTTAACTATTGCCATACTCCTATGAAGGTGGCATATGCAATAATTGTGGGCACTGTCAAAAGCATGTTGGGTACGGGACAGTTGGGGACACACTAAATAAATCAGAACCACATTATAATTACAAAAATTAATTAAAAACAAAATAAATAGATTTATATTTATTGTTCTTCATTCACTTAAAAATTTTAATTATGGACCTTTGTCCAAATCAAACTTTGTTGTATGACATGGAATTACAAGTAGTAAAGCACCAACATGTGCAAAATATATGCATAATAAAGATGAGAATATTACAATGAATGTGCGGTTGTACAAGAAAAGATTGAATGAGGTTATACGCTACAAGGTCAAAGTGGCTCCTACTAGATATAAGATGCCTAAAGCACAATAAAAATAGTTTGGCCTTGCAAAAAGAATATTTAGAAGCACCTTTAAAGAGAGTGGTTGGAATGGACGGGCCTTCAGAAAAAGTAGCAGAGGAAGACCAATAACAACTTGGCAAAAAGACTGATATGCATTATAATGGCCTACTAAAGATATGGCTATAGATAAAGATGATTGGAGACATGGAATCCATGTAGCCCAGCCAAACCGACCTAATCAAATTAATGCTTGATATTTTGTTGGCACTTGTCCAAACATGCTCAATTAATTTTCATTGTTTTTACTACTTGACACTTGGAGAACACCAATTCCAATCTGGTATGTAGCATGCCTATTAATTTATAAATTAAGAATCAATTTGAAATGAAAAAATAATGCAGAATTATATGTACTGTTCTTCCGTCACTTAAACATTGTAATTTTAAGAATCTTAAATCCTAAAATTTTCAAAAAAAAAGGTCCCTGTATTTATAATGCAACCACAATCACAAGACTTAATTTCACTAGGTGGGGGTGGCTACATGAATTTATCTTCTCCAATCAGCTAGCTCCCTGTATTTTTAATGTATTAGGACATTTAAATCATATTAGTTTCTCTTATGCATAATGTACGGTATTTTTTTCTATATAAAAAATACAAAATTTATTCTTTCACATCTCCTGCTTATCATGTCGTAATTTTTTAAATGTATTGTGTCACAACATATCCTTGTCACATGTCCATATTAATTATTCTAAGCAAATAAATAACTTACTCAAAGAATATGAAATTTAACCATATCATCAAGTTCTTGAACATGGGGATTAGACAGAATCAAGAAATTAGATAGATGCTTGTATCTGGCACCTATGCCTGAGTCAATATAAAGTTATAAAAACTAAGAAAGACACAAACTCATGGTAGTGTATTCAACCAAAAAGCCATCCCAAACATAGCCCAAAAAGGAAAAAATTGTGAACTTGCAACAACAAAAATCAAAGGCCTTAATCCCACTAGGTGGGGTTGGGGAAAAAATAAATCTTCAACTTGCTTATGAAAAAAGAATCTAGCATAATAAATATGAGTCAGATAGTCCGCAATTGATAAAAGCTGCCACAACCAAAAGTCTAAAGCCATCATATAATTATTAACCAACCTTGTAGAAGGACCTGCAGATGAATTTTCTGCACTTCCATCTGTATGGGTCTCCAATACAACATTGTTGGATGAGTCAAACACAGAACCAAAGCTGCCAAAGGTCAACCGACAGCGGTCAGACTCATTCACTCGTATATGCTCTGCAATGATGACATTCTGATTCTCAAAATTGTTAACTCGTGATGGCTTATCCTTATCCTGCACCTGCATTGCATCAAATTCCAAATCCTGGGAACTTTCAGGGGGACAATCCAGAACAGATTTTGCTGGTGTTCCAATAACTCCAGGACCATTTGTGCTTGACTTTTGACTCAATTTTGGCTTCCACTCCTTATTAGGCTGGGAGGCTGCACCAAAAGATTCATTAAAAATATTAAAGCATACATGGAAGGCTAACCCCTACCTAGTAGGGTTAAGGCTTGGTTGAATTTTCATGGCACGCTAAAATTTTAAACAGAAGGAACAATAATAACATTTTGAGCATATAACCGTGTATTTCTAGTCACCAAATGCCTAAGCAGCTGAATGAAAGCAACTGGGAGGCTCATAGTTTCAACATTTGCTTGTCAATTAAGTGCATGTGCTTTATTATCTAATACCATGCTCATGCCTTTGACTGAGCTCTGCTTCTCCATCCTTTTTCTTTCGTAGCTCCGTCCAAACACACTTTAGGGTTTGCTAAATGAAGGGAAATCCATTAAAAAAGGTAAAATAAACACTTAAAATTTCTACATTTGCATGCGTGTGTGTTTTTGTTTGGGGGGGGGGGGGGGGGTGCATAAAGATGCAGAAGGAAATTACAAAGTAATTTACAAGAAGGGCTGTTAAGTTGAGGAAAATGATTTCCACGTTTCTATCTCCAATTTTCTACAAAATCTCTACTTTTCATTTTTCAAAGAAAAGTTCAAAAACACGTTCAAATGTTAAGAGATACAAAAAACATATTTCCAATATAGAAAATTAAAACAGATATTCAAAAAAAGGAGAGAAGTTCTAATTTCCTTTTATGTAATTTATGTTAACGAAGGAGGTGGAGATGATTTGTGAAAATTTTTGGAAAACCATACTTTCAAAATCTCCAAATTAGTAAGGAAAACTTAAACAACTCATTTGGGAGTTTTCCAAGTTTAGTTCAATTTTGGAATACCGCATTTTCCAAATCCTCATTTTCTATTTGGAAAATTTTTGTATTTGAACAAGTTTTCCGATTTCCCCTTTTCATAAGAGTAATTTTCTGAAAAACTGGAGCTGTTTTCCACAACTAAACAGGCCCAAAAAAGGCCTCAAGATTCCCAGAAAATGATTTCAGTATCCTAAAAGCTAAAAGAATACCAGACACAAACAAAACGAAACAAAAAAAGAAAGAAGACAAAAGAAGGGATTGAGAGTTTGCCAAATCTACCTTTCTGATGACCCACAATTTGTTGATGTGGTCTGTTATTATACTGATTGTTCAAGAAAGATCTGTTGATCGACGTGCTGGGAACAACAGATTCAGTTAAAGTAGTTTGATAGGGTTGGTCATTTCTAGTGGAAGCTCGAACTGATTCTCTAGAAGAGGAAGCATCCTTTCCCAGATGGGACTTTGAGAGAGAACTGTTTTGTGCAGGCAAAGGTTTCCCTGAAGTTTCAGAAGACTGACGGCGAACACCTACTGCCCTGAGTTCACGCTTAATAGCACCAATATTAGCAGCAGATCTTGTGTCAGGAGATGGGACATGAACAGGATCTGAAGAAGATGAGTACAACCCTATGACTGAGTGGTTAGATGCCAGAGTTGCAAATTGTGGTTGAGAATGCAGGTTAGATCCTTGCAACTGTGTAACAGCAGATGGAATTACTGGCTCCTTCTCCTGTAATTCTTTCCTAGTAGTGCTGCTTGAATTGGTATCCTGGGAGTGCCTAGGGTTTGAAACAGTTTGCATAACTTCAGATCCAGATGAATTTGGACTGTCAGAAATCCCGGTTGAACTGCAGGCAAGGACCAGAGAGAAGTCTTATTAAATAATCATATGCACATGCACCAGTGACTGCCAAAAGAAATATAATTTATAGCAAGGGAGACAATAACATTATTTCAGATAAAGAGCTTTAATATCTTCATTTCTCTCTTTTGGGGTGGTAGGCACAAGAAACAGAAATACCAGAGTAAAATTTAAGAAATGAAACTATGGGCTAATGGAAGAATATCTAGTCCTATAGTTTCTTTCATAAAGAATCATAACAAACCAAAGAGCAGTGTTCTCCTCTGACAAAGCAGCTGTATACACATAACTAAGCAGGAAATGTAAGGAAACTGAGAAGAACAAAAGATGGCTAAGTCAATAGTTCTCTTATATTTAACTAGAATCCACAGAAAGACCCTTTAGTTAAAATCAAGGCAACAAAAAGGATAAGGACCATTGGGCCCGCAACTTTGCTTAGAATAAATAAACAAATAGTAAACCAGGCTGGTTAGATGCCACTGTGATGTCAACATAACAATTCAGCATATTACTGTACAAATAAAATATGTGTTGAGAATAGAAATAATAATAAAAGAGATAAGTTAACCCTCTATCTATCAGGTTAAGCTTTTAGATGAGATGATGGTTAACAATTCAACAATATGCAAGACTTACTAGGGGGCAAATGCAACAATAAGAGAGGGAAAAAGATACCAACTCAAGCTAAAAGTATACTATAACCATAAAAAGGGCAAGTTTATGGAAGGAAATTTTCCAGAAATATGCTAACAAGCAAGGACGATGGCAGGTATCCACAAATGAAATAGAAGAGAAATCAAGTAAAGATCATAAAGCTATACCCCTTTACAGAAACATGAGAGATCAGTTGCTCAGTGGACAATGTTGAACACGGCAGCAAAGGAGGCCTCATCTCCCTAGAGATACTTTGGTTTACTCGGTTGTCTCTTACAATACGAAATTCCCTGTTGCCCCCTGCAACTAGTAAGAAACAATTTGTTAGTTCCAAACTAACAGAAGATCTCATGATAGACAATGAATAGTGAATATAATAATGGAAAACCAGCATTTAGAGCATTAACTAGGGAAGAAATGTGAAATTTGTAGCATAAGAAGTACAGAAGTCATAGTTTCAAGTTATTCAAAAGCTAACGGAAATTTAAAAGAGCACAAGGAAAGGAAAACCCTCATCCTCCAGACCCAAAAGTTAACCAAGAAAGGGGAGAAATGAGGAACTGAAACATTCAAAAGTAGAGACATATTCCCATAGAGTACATTTGAAGAACTACTGAAATTCTTATATTATGTGAAAAGATACAGAAGAATGAATTCCATGTCTCATTTTTTAATGAGGAAATACTTTGGAAGATACAAAGGTATCTAACATCAAAAACCAATAAACAATCATCATAAAAACATGCAGTCAAAAAAATGAGTAAAAAGAAAAGGTCTGAAGGGAACACATCCATCTTAAATACAATTCCATATTGCCTAAAAAAGTCTGGAATACTATGTGTGGAATCATGGTGAAGATTGTCTGGAATACTACATGTGGAATCATGGTGAAGATCCTAACACAGGAAAGTGTGTGGGCAAGAAAAAGGTGGACAAAATTTCAGAAACATCTAGATATGGGATCGGCTGTCCTAAGTCCTCCTAAATCTAGCTACCAAAATGATTTTCACTCCTATATACGCTTAACTACTTGGTTCACAAGATGATACACCCAACAGTAACTACAACAAATACAAGCAAACTACATGCTGCAAATAATATATGTCAATGTATTTCTAGACTTGCATATTGAGAAGTTTATCCTGAAAGTTAACATTTATAGTAGGGTGACATGGTGAAACAGTTAAACTAACATGCTACCACTATGCAACAATTTCCACACCCAGTTTGCTTCATCCCACATGTACTGGGAACTGGCCCCTTGATTAAGCATATACAGCATAGAAAATCTTCGATGCTTTCAAATAGTAAAAGAAATTATAGGTAGGTAAAAGGCTTTTGGAGAGGTTCTCATGCAACAATTTAAACAACCAAGCTTAAAACTGAAAGAACTTCAAAAACATTGAGCAACAAAAGGATAATCATTAACCAGGTAATCTGACAAAAGAAGCTAAATTTGTAAAGAAATCAAATGGAAATCAGTAATGTTGCACATTACCAGTTGTACCATTCCGAGTATAGCCTACTCTTTGAGCTCCACGACTAGATGTGCTAAATTTCTTCTCTGGAGCTGCCTGCTCACTAGATTTCCGAGACTCCATCACACCTTTGTACCCTATATTCTGAGGCAATACCTGAACATGCTTTTCAAACAAAACTTAAATAAGGAAAAAGCTAGTTCTACCGTAGATCTTTATTGGATATCTCCAACAGAATCATAGACTTAAAATTCAATTCTGAAAATGAAAGCCCAGGTCCCCATTATATATTAAATATAAGAGCACCCCAAGAGGGCATACATCCATGGTACACAGAACAAATAAAAATCCCAGTATGAATTGAGGAATAAAGCCAAGCTCAACTCAATACAACCATGGTATACAGGGAACACAAAAATCCCAGCATGAATCCTTAGCCATAATAAAGCTTTCATTTCACAAGAAAAAGATTAAACCACATTCCAACAGTCAAATGAAGATGATTTTATCAGTAGTTGACCATCACAAATGCATCAGTAAACCAAAGTTATTGACTAGTCTCGAACATCATTTATACGTTGGAAATATTTGACTTCCTCAAGTTTCGTTTTGCTAGGATGTTGAGATCTAAGATGAAGGATAAGCCAATAGGGTATAAGGAAGTAAAAAATAAGGCAGTGAAAAATAAAGACTAAAAAGACAAAATCATCCCAAATTTATTCCAGGTAATGGTGTGCATGCATATCATATGGAAGGATTAGAAATCACCTTGACTTCACATAGATGAGCAAATTATACAGTATAGCATTCTGAAATTTCAGTTACTAATGACTGCTTGTCAGAATTCATCATTCATTTAGATCACAGTGGTCATGTAAACCAGAATTATTAATAGTGTAATATCTTCCTTAAGTTTTTTAGGCTGCAACAACACGTTGCCATGATTAACAGCACTATTACATTTGCACACATGATGATATCATTGACTATTAAAACAAATTCAAACTAGTAATAACTTGGTATAAATTATAAGAGGCAAGCCATTGACATTTTTAGTCAATAACTGAGGAGAAGGATATAAAAATGACACAATATACCTCTTTCTTCTTGTCTCTCTTTCTCCTCACCTCATGAAATGGATCTAGATAAGTACAAACAGGAAAGCAAGTATAAGAAAGATGTGAACATAAAGAAGACAAAAATTCTAGTAAATGAAAGAATGATAATATAATTATGAAGAAGAGAAGCCATGTGAGACTGGAATTCATGGAGAGAGAACAATCCAAGTGAAGAAATAACTTCAAAAGAAAAAAAGCAAGACAACAAAATGACTAATAAGAAATGCCCATTGATAATAAAGGTTATACCACTTTGAGAGGGAAGTCTAAGGTTATTTTATGAATGATTTTCACTACAAAAATAAATAACAGACCATGAACTGCCATGTCTATTTAGCTTTATGGATGGCACAATAAAAATCCTTTTCTTTATGCTTAATTCTTTTCTGGAACCAGGATTTCTGGAACAAAAAATTTATTGATGAAGACAAAAGTGTTGAAGGTTTCAATTGTAGCCTGCAACGATTAATTAATTCGCATTGATAATGATCAACAGACAGTAAAGGTTGGGACTTGGTGAGGAAAAAATTCACAGGATGTTGATTAGAATGGATGAGAACTGTGGATCAGGATGGCTATAACACTCCAGAACCTTAAAAGTAATTCATTTGTCCTTAAACCAGTAGTTACTAAGAAAATAAGAGAAATTATGTACACGGTACACCAAGTGGATAAATTGTGGGGTACTTAATTTCTAAGGCATGAAACCTAATTAGAAAATAATTAAGGAAATTAGGCTAATTAAACAGAAAAATAGAGAAGGTCAGCATTTAATATTTGACTCTAGTGTAAAATGGTTTTAAGTGGACTAGGGGACATGTTACTTGAAGAGAAATAAATTAGTAAATTGGAGTCGAAAAGAAATAATTAAATTTGACTAGATGACTTGTTTAATTTAAATTAAATAGTTAGCAATACATATTAATTTAGCAAATTTCATGTTATAACATGAAATTGAGTTAGTATTGTGACTATGGTTTAAATTTAAATAAAAGCTAGTCAAAACCCTAGGCAACCCAAAGGTCACTTGATTAGTAAGTAGTCTTCTTAAAAAGAGACCATCAGGTCATAACTAAATCAAGGGCCAAGATTAAAACTTTAAAAGTTCAGAGGGGTACACATAATGGGTTTGAAACACAAAGATTCACAAAACAACAAAAGCTAAAGAAATCAAAATCCCTCAAGCCCAATACTCAGCCAAACACTCCAAGGAGTAATGTCACAAGACTCACAACTTAGAGGACTCTTGATGATTTGGCTTGTTCACTACAACTGAAGCTGAAGCAACAAGCAAGTTAACCTCAATTCTAGAGAATGATACATTCTATGACACTTTACCTAGAACGAGTATCAAGTATGGAGTTGGCCACATCACTTGGAATATAATGCAACTGCCAATCTACCAAGTGATGTGGGATAAAGGTGCCAAGTACATACAAGCATGAAGCCACAAACTAAATTAGCCTCCAAAGTAAGCATCTTCTTTTGAGTCTATTTGCTTCAGATAGATTGGAGAATATTAATGTAGAAAGTGTAGGGAAAATGAAACCTAGCAACAACAACAATATATCAAGCCTTAATCCAACTATCATGGTAATATATTCTACAAGGCCTTTATAACACATGTTATACCTAAGAGTTTTCCTTTTGTCTTCCTTTACCTCTTTTGTTAAAGATGTGTTCTATTCCATCCACTCTTCTTGTAACATTTTCTATTTCTCTTCTTCTCAGATAACTAAATCATCATAATCATGTCATGTGCATCTTCAATAGAAGCCACTTATCCAATCATTCAACTTCAAGTCCCAAGCTCGGATAGAGGAGGAATGTTCTATTAAGTAGTTAGCTACCAGTGTAAAACTAATCAAATCAAACAACATAAGGACATATATTGTTGTTGTTGTTGTGCCTCAGTTAAAAAAGCTTGTGTCTTTCACCAATCAATTAAGTTCAATGCAAAAAAACAAGAGTGCATCCAATACTATGTTTGTTGGGCAAAAAAAGGGGACTTCATCTTTCCCAAAAAATATTCCAACAAAAAGGAAGGAACCTAATACTACCACTTATACGGCAACAACATCCAAGTCTTCCAAGCTTCTCATTCATTTACCATTTCCACCTCTCCATCCATTTCTCCATAATGTGAGTATGACTCCCAAAGAATAATTTTCATATCCCTTACTCACCTCTTTATTGCCCCCATGATGAAACTCAACCACCGCTGAACTGCTACCGGTGAACATAAATTCTCAACCCAACCTCTAGTATTATTATACAAAATCCTTTATCAAAGCCCCCACGCCAATCATGAAATTGGACTCAACCAAACATCCATTTCCAGCAAGGCAGATGACATTTGACACAGATCATTTATATACAAGAATATAACCATATTGGTGCACCCATGAGGCCACGTGGCTACAAAAGTTAAAACCGTAGTGTACATACCGCTTAATAAGACTCTACAACAACAGGGGAGAAAATAAGTGTAGGACACAACTTTACAATATTACACCTAAACATCTGGTTTAATCTTCCAATAAACCAGAGCTCGCTGCAGTCTTTCCCCTCGTAGCATGATAATAGCCAGATAACCAAGCTCGTAAAAAATTTTCCGGTCTCTAAACACCAGGAACGTTATTTAACACAACCTACTATAGGGATATCTGCCCACCCAATTAAGAGCTTTCCACGTTATGACTATGATCTCAAATTCACAACAGTTTCCTAAATGTCAACCTAAATTCTAGCTATTAACTCACATATAGGAACTCCAATCTTTATGTCGGGATTTCAATCAAACCCTCCAACAGTTCCCAAACCAAACTTCTTACTTGGGAATAGGTCAAAAAATTAACTAGAACTAGAACCCATAACCTAAAAGTGCCACCACAAGCGTTCAAAACAGGAGCAGAGCTAAAACGACAAGAAACAAACCCTGGTTCAACAACTTCTGAGCTGTCTCGTCGGCATTCATGTCGGTCTCCTTGAGGACCACATAAATCTCAGCATCCGAGTGATTGCCCACGATCTCTTTGATGGATTGAATGGTTTTCCGGACGCCGGCAGAGAGAATCTGAGCCCCGCCTTCGCTTCGTCCGCCAGCGACCATCTCCAACGAAGCACTGAGACGCGATTGAACCCCACTTAGATGTGTGTGTGTGTGTGTGTGTGTCTCTCTCTCTCTCTCTCTCTATATATATATATATGTACGATGTATGAAATGAATATACGGCGAGAGAATCAAAAGTTAAAGGGACTGGCCAGATTGAAAGGCGATTGACGGTGCAAAGAGTCAAAAGACGGTGATGATTAGGGTTTGGGAACCAAGCAAAGCGAGCTTGAAGCAGTTCGCATTCAGAAGACAGAACGGCCGAGGCAGAGAGAGAGAGAGAGGTTTGGAAATGGGAGCGAGGGTTTTGAAATCGGCTTTGCCCCTCGCTCGGAGCTTTAATAGCAGGCCGAGTCTTTTTTAAAACCTAATAATAAATACTCAATTATGATTCTTTTCATTTATTTTTATATGAGATTTATTATGATGCAATGATTTCACTTTTAATTAAATTTATTATCGAATTGACAGATAAAGAAGTATGTATCCTAGAATTTATTTTTTAAATTAAATTTATTATTATTATTATACAACAAATAAAATTTATAAATGAGAAAAATAAATCACAACAAAAGATTGGTAACCAGCTACTTGTCTAGGAGAAAGTTCGTCGTTGTCGAAAAATATTTCTTGAGATATCACATTTCTTTTAAAAAAACTAACTTCCCTCAGATAAAATGTTATAATAAAATTATTCTTAATTTATTTATTTTTTAAATTATAAATACTTGAAACTACATAAATTATAGTTTAATAATTTGAGTAATTTTAGCAATAATTAATAATAAAGACATGAAATATTGAAGCAATTATAATATTTTTAATTTTTAGTTGAGAGTGAATTAAAAAAATGTACTATATTTTATTATTTCAAATCTTGTAATTGTGAATTTGTTATTTTATTTAACAATTAAATGAAATTTATAATTTTGTGACTAAATATAATATTTTAACTATAGAAAATTTAGAGCAAGAGTGATATGGGAAGATGATTATAGTCTTCTATCAATTTTGTCTAGTGAATAATTGAATGTTAACATCACAAATATTAATATTTGTGTTAAAATCTTTATAATATTTAGGGAGGTGAGACGTATAAAAATTGAGAGTTCTAATCTCAAAATGAAGTCATATAAAAATTTATTTAATATTTATATATATATTCTCTTTATGTTATGAAAAATATATATATATTAGTAAATTAGAGATGTTTTGTGTTTTTTTTAATTTTCGTTCTGAGGCTCGAGATGTGCCCTAGTATAAAGTCATATACACTTTTAGTTTTTGTTTTATGAAATACTTATTTGTAAGAGAAAATAAAAAATTTAATTTGTAAGGTAATTGATTGTTTTGATTTATCTAAATTCATAACACAAACCAAATTATTTAGGTATTTTAAAATTATCAAACTATAATCGACCATTTCTTTGACGATTTCATAGTTTCAATCAAATCAAGTGATTTGGTTTTTTATTTCTCACTCTTAATGATAATTAAATTATTACATTTTAAAATAAATTAAATAAATCATTATACTTTAAAATTTTGGATTAAATTATATATTGTATAATAAAAATACACAAAATACAATTGTACAATGGATTTTGAATTTAAGTTCAAGTTTTGAATTTGGTCTTTTGTGATTGTGTGGGGTTACTTTAATGGAACATAAAGTTTGTGTTAATATAACAAAAACACTGTTTTATAATATTAAAAAATTATCTATTATAATGGTTATCGTAATTCAAAACAATTATATTGGTTAATATTAAATATATTGTATTTTAAATTATTTAATTAATTAAAAATTAAGATTAAAGAAAGTCCATGTTTTTGTTTTATGATCCAAATTCTCATATTCTCATTTCAATTATGGGACTAATTAATTAATGAGTAAGTTAATAACAATAACTTAACTCACACTCAAAATTAAGTAATAAATTAACTCTACCATATTAATTAAACAACATATCCAACCGTTATCCCATTATGTGGGGTTGGCTACATGAATTCTAGACTTCTATGTGGGTTACATCCCAATATATAGTTTATCTAGAATTCATATTTGGATCCGACTAGATTTTACGCTGGTTGTCGGCTACCTAACGCAACCCTCCTCCTTTATCCGGGTTTGGGACCGGCAGTGGATAATATCCCCTGGCGGAGTAATGATGAAATGAAGTTTGAACATCATCTTCACATGGAGAAATTTCATGAGATGGTGGTGAATGAAAATAATTGATATAGTTGTGTTCCATAACTTAGTTGACATGGTGAAACCAACAAGTACAATATGGAAACACAACAGTCTACCATATTAATTATAAAAAAAAAATTATAATAATTAACTTTGAATTGTCGACGTTTAGAATCAGTCGACCGTGATTCGTAGGCCCGCAATGAGAAGATAAACCAAAAAGCAAAGAGGAGAAACAAAGTAGAATGCACATGAGAAGTTTTTACATTATTCGGTCAGAACAATACCTACTCCACGATTGTTCTCTGGGTAGTCCAGCAGAGTAACAATATATTATTATTCTTCTTTCCCCTCTTACAATGGTATTTTGACCCCTATTTATAGTATGGAGTGTTTACAATTTACATAAAATCCATCAATTTGAGGATAAAGTCACGAGGGACAAAATGTCCTTATCAATTGCATAAAACCATGAGTGGATGTCGCATTATCAGGGATCTGGTTTGCTTTAGATAAAGTATATGGGTCCCTACCTCTGGTTATTCTGTGGCTTTGTTGTTATCCGAGCTGGAGACATTGCTAAGAGCTCACTTGGTTAGGCCAGCGAGCCGAATGCATCGCTGGGGAGCTCACTTGGTTCCGTGGTCTAAGCTCGGGTCTCAATGACATGTGGCCTTGTTCTAACAAACTCGGCATTGGGTCAATTAGGCTTTTGGAGATTTGGTTAGCCTGCTAGGTTGTATCTAGCCCATAAGAAATGGTGCGGAAAATACCCATAACACAAGCCCCCCAACTCGCAGTGCAATCTTCGGATTAGGAGTTAATGTATGCCAGCTATTCCAACTTCCAATCCGCCTTTCAAACTTATGTCCAATTATTTCATATCACGTCATTTCATGTTGCATGCCTTGTATGAGGCGCATTTAAAGTGCACGTTCCCTTATTACAACGCATGATTACAACCGCGGGGTCCGTGAGTAGTCGTGCAACTGGTGGATATGGGGCATTGCATAAGCCATTTTGATCCAACGGTTGGGATCATTCGAGTTGGTTATATAAATAGCCGAGAGACCTTACTTTTTCCCTCTTCATGTTATTTTGAAATTCTTGCTCTTTCTTTCTTCATCTCCAAAGCTCTCTCTGCAACGAAGCTTTTTCGCCCATCACCGCCCGAAGCTTACTCCAAGTTCTTACACCAACTAGAAATTCAGTGATAGGTAAGATTTATGCAACTTTCATTTCCTTCTTTCGCCAGCCGCCCATCGTCGGTTAACTGTCGATGGTTCTTTGGTCTTTCCGATTCTGTCAGTGTCACCTCCATTTCCTGGTGCACTGATTTAAATCGGTTTATTAGGTATTCACTGAGCATTCGGGCTTAATGGGCTTAAGATTAGTCTTTCGTAGAGTACCGGGCTTGTAAATGAAGCCCCCCCAACTTAGGCGGTACCCTGTTGCAAAGCGCATGACCTTTTGAATAGGGAGTTCTTTTTAGGGTTTCTTGATTTGTTGAGGTCTGGCACGCGACTTGCGACCTGACTATTCTTACTTTCTCTATAGATGTCCAATTCTATTTAAGAGAACTCAGGTCAAAAACGTTACAACCACATCATAGGAGAAGACGACACCTCAAACTTGGAAGACTGTCTCGTCATAGAGATGCATAATCCTGAAAGAGCGAGCTCGCGAGCTGGTGAGGTCGCAGAAGAGACGACTTCAGAAACAACACTGACCGTCAGTGGGTAAGTCGCTGAAGAAAACATAGGGCAAGAGGTCTTTAGGAGATTTCTCGCCAAGACAAAATTCCACGAGCTGGGGGCTTGGACGAGAGAGTTTCGCGTTTCGAATGACTGCCGAACGATGCTTCCTTCTTCGAGCTGCCATGTGGCGTACCCTCCAACTGACTTTGTAGCCATTAGCCCCCAGCATATTGAGTATGGGTTTAGGTTTCCTGTCGCACCGTATCTTCTTAATCTTCTGAACAAGCTCAACCTCGCACCATTCCAGTTGACCCCAAACTCCTACACCTAACTTACTTCCTTAGTCATCTTATTCCTTAGGAATAAACTTTCTCCCCCATCACCCAAACTCATTAAATTTCTTTTTTTGTTCAAGAGTGCCAAGGACGGGTTGTACTACTTGGCAGCTCGTCCTTCACCCTACAAAGCCATTCTTCCCCAGGGCAGGGCTAAGGAGAAGTCCATTATGGGCGACTACAAGTCCCATTGGTTCTTCGTTTCCTACCCTTCTCTCCTATCGCTCAAAAACTTCAACTTTGCATTAACCCCGAGTAAGGGCATACTTGTTCACATAAATCGTTTTATCTTGTATACGTATCTTTAACATTTTTACTTTGTCGTGCAGACTTTGGAGGCAGAAAGCCAAGCTTGTCGGCTGAAGAGACCGAGGTCCTCGATATTCTCATTGCTGCGGGAGCGGGCTCAGAGGACTTCGAGCTCAGGAACGAGCTACTTAGAGAGCACCAACTCGCCCTTCCTCTTGAAGCCGAGATCGTAAGCGAGGAGTCCATCGGGGTCTGAGGTACAGGCCCCGTCCTGTCCGCCTTCGAAGTTGTCGGGATAAGCAACAAGAGAGAGGGAGAAAATTCAACCACAGGGATGGTGAAGCTGAATCTTGAAATGCCAAAAAAGTCTGGCGCCAAGACGAGTGCTGCTTCATCCTCGACCCCGATCTCCAGGTCTCAGGGAGGGAGATCGGAACAGCCACAACCGCGGCCATGGCCTTAACAACACTAACAATAACAACGACCCCAACAGCAACAAGAGTAACGAGCTCTTGTTCCACATGACCGGGGGTCAATTGAGCTCACGAGAAAGAGGTCGCAAGGAAGACCCAGAATGTTCCTGATGCGAGATCAAAGAGAGAACCCGATCAGCAGCAGTAGCAGGAGGATGACAGGAGCAAGAGGGCTAGAATCCCTAAGAATGAAGCAGCCCTGGAAGCCATGGCCGGAAGGGTCTACTTCAGTGCCATCCTGGATAACATGCCCACACTCTTGGGCTCGGCCGCCAAGCCCCTGGATCATGAGGGGATGAAAGGGACGTCCCTTTATGACTACATCGCTCACCACAGCTTCTTGGTAAGTTACGCATTCATTTCTTGACTTCCTAGTTTTGCTTTTTCTCAAGCTAACTCTCTATGTTTTATAGACCTCCCTTGCTGCCATGAAGCTTAAAGAGTAGCAGCAGAATTTTGAGGAACGGCTCCAAGCGGCAAATGTGTCCTTTAAGGGAGAGATAAATAAGCTCGAGGAGGAGAATAAGTCTCAGTTTGCCGAGCTCCTTGAAGCCCAGAAGAAGATCGAGGGCTTCGAGATGTAGCTGAGAGAGACGTATCAAAGAAATAAAGACCTCGATGAGGAGCTTCGCCGGGAGAAGAATATGTAGGAGTTTGCCAACTCCAAGCTCACCGACAAGATAAATTAGGCCAGGGAAGAGTTGTAAAAGGCAAAGGACGAGCAAAAGCTAGCTGAGGAAAGAGCTGAGAAATGCGAGCAGATGGTGGACACGACCATCAATGAGATCAAGGTGGGTGTGAAAGCCCGGATAAACTAGGCACCCGAAGAAGCTGTATTCGACACTTGCTCGGGGTTTCTCTACACCCTATGGTTGAATCATCTAGAAATGGACTTCTCCTTCTTCGGTGAAGAGGCCATCGAGGAGGAGAAACGGTTCATGGTCGATGTTGCCAAGGATGCCAAGGCTTCTACCTCGCAAGATCAAAGTGAGGTCGCTCCACCATCTGCCCACATCGAGGACTAGCCAGTTGTAGCAGTAGCTCCCCCTAGCTAGGCTTCCTTTTGTTTTCTTTTCACTTTGTAATTGAAATATATATTTCATTGAAATTCAACATTTCCTGAACTTGTATCTTTTGCTTTAATCTTACCACGAACTCAAGCTAAGCAAACTTGAAGTTTAAATAATATAACTTAAGACCACTTCCACGATACAACTTGAGCCGATCTTCATGATTTAACTTTAAAAACGAGCTCCATGAAGTTTTTGTACATTAGGATAAGCTCAAAAGTATAACTTGAAAGAAGTCTTTAAGAATATAGATTGAGAATGAATCTTCCGAACATAAGTTAAGACAGACCCAAAGAATTCCCAACTCGCAACTTAGCAAGCTTGAAATGATTCATCAATCAATAGGCATAATAATCAATAATCAATACATGTCCAGTAAGTCGCGATCAGCCATACTTAAGAAAGCCAAGGCAACCCTTAACAAAATAATATCCGAATCATATTAAAAACCTTACCGAGATATATGTCCAGGTAGATTGCCTTGCGACCTCAGCTAACATACCACGATTGAATAACTCGTGATTGATGAACGTAATAATTGACAATTAGGATATATGTCCAATAGGTCGCGAACAACCATACTTTGGAAAATCAAGACATACCTCAACTAACACGTCCTAAGGAAATATCACATAGGTCATAATGAAAACCTTGCCGAGATATATGTCCGGGTAGATCGCGCTACGATCTTAGCTAACATACTATAGCTCTTATTTTTTTTTCTTTTATCAAGTTAAGAGGAAACACCCAGGTAGGTCGCGGGCCATAACTTGAATCCAGATGAGAGGACCTCAGCTGGCAAACCCTTAACTTGAAATCATTTGCGAATGTGGTTGCTCAGTAGGTACCAAAGCATGACGTTAGGTCAAGATAAATGGCTCTCATCTCACAAACCACGATTTTTACAAATTTAAGTGACTTGCACCACCAAGTTATATGTCTAGATAGATCGTACTACGACCTCAGCTAACATACCATGGCTTATTACAAGTTTTAAATGAGCTGAGAGGGAACTCTCAGGTAGGTCGCAGACCATGACTTGAGTCAAGATTAAAAGACCCTAGCTAGTGAACACTTAACTCGAAATCATTAATGGAAGTGGTTGCTTAGTAGGTACCAAACTGATGTATGATTTTATGCACAATTAATTCGGGCAAGTGTACCCTAGTCAAATCTACATATAGTGATGAAAATATGTTGATCCCACGAGAACTAGATCACAATACCAAAACAATTTTAATTTAACCTAAGTTGAACTAATTAATTAATCGGATGAATAAAAATAAAAATAAATGAAAAAAACTGAATTCTTTGTGAGAAAAATTAATTAATAAATACACTAGGGTTTAGATTTCATTTAATCTGGGTTATATAATTATCTATTCAACCCGATTCAAAACCACAAATACCTTTACAGTATTTTATAATTATTTGCATGTGATCGTGGATTTTCGTCAATTAATTAATAAGCTTTCTCAAGTCATATTAATCCTTTATTAATTCAATTTCACTGTCAGACTTCTGAGTAGATATTAACGAAATAAATAAGCATTAAATTCTTTGGAAACCTCTAATCTCGGAAGGGGATTTGACTCACTAAGCTTTCTCAATTCCCACACATGAGCTAATTATCTTTCGATCTCATAGTCAAGCATGTGATTTATATTGCCTATGAATCTAATTTATAACAATCTTTTAGTCAGTCATGCATAAATCATTAAATCATTAAAATGTGGCCAATCTTTTAAAGTATTAAACACAACAATATAAATTCCTCACGCAAATAATAATCGGATTTTGAATCAAACTAAACAAATAATCATATAATTTCAGAATTAAAATCCATCCAAACTCTAGCTAAAATAAATTAGCTAAACATTATTAAAGTAAAAATAAACACTGAAATTAAAAAAGAAGAGAAGGATGCTTCTTGCCCAGATCTGATTTCAAATCTGGGTCACAGTTGCACTGAGTAAGAATTATCACTGTGTGCATGAAGCATCCCTTTTAATTTTCTGCTCTGCACGCGACTTCAAAATCCCTCCAATTCCTTATTCTCTATGCGCGCCTCAAGTGCTCGGCTTCTCCTCCTCCTTGTGCGTCTCCAAAAGCCCCTTTTAAATCTTCACTGTGCCACGTCCTTCTTTTCTCCTTACTCGCCTCAAGAAACCTTCTCCCCAACTCAATTATGATATAATAATATATATAGGTGAACATGGCCGCCCTAATCTTTCTCACGTTTGACTTCAAGTCCAATTGCAATTCAACCTCAATTATAATATTATTATTATTATAATGGCCACTAGGGGTGTTCATGGTGCGGTTTGGACGGTTTAGGCTATTTTTAATACGCCAAACCGCACATGCGGTTTGACATCAAACCAAACCGACGGTTTGATTTGGTTAGCGAAAACCGCACCAGACCGCACCGCAATTTGTGGTGCGGTCTGGTGTGGTTTTCGCGGTTTGATGCATTATTGATCAAAAGCAAAGCAACGCACATATATATATACCAGTTTCTACGATTTGAGAAATAGGAAACCCTAATATGCCAGCAATCAAAACCATAGAATAGTCCTATAAGCCTGAAACTCAAAACCCAATAGAGTAGTAAAGGAGAGAACTTACAGTGGTAGTGAGCGAGAGCGAGAGCGAGGCAGGGGTAGCCCGCACAATAGCGACTGTCGGCCAGTGAGCTGTTCGAACCAAAGCCGAGAGCGAGAAAGAGGAAGAGGGAACGCTGCAACGACCAGGCCACAAGCAGAGAGCGAGAGTGAGAGCGAGATGCAACGAGTTGACGACCATTGGATACAGTGCTGTGGGTGGCGACGATGAGGGCAGTGGAGCTCGCGGTGGTGGGGGGTAGTTACAGCGATCGAAGAGGCTCTGGAAGGTTAGGAGCAGAGAGCGAGAGAGAAAGAGAAATAAGAAATACGAGAGAGTGGGTAGAGAGAGTGCGAGAGAGAATGACGAGACGAAGATGGAAAGGCTGTGGAAGCAAAGAATGTGAGAGAGAGAGAGAGAGAGAGACAGAGGGGTGTCCTTGTGCTGTAGCGCAGACAGAGAGAGAGAGGGGGGTAGGGTTGCGTGAGAGGCTTTGAGTGGGGTGGGGTTGTGTGAGAGCCTGAGTTTGAAAATTTTGTCTCTGACAAGAGTGTTAATAGCATTGGCAATTGCGCGTACAGTAAGCTTTAATGCAAAGTTAATGGCATTGGCAATTGCTCGCGCAGTAAGCTGAAAATTTTGTCTCTGACAAGAGTGTTAATGGCATTGGCAATTGTGCGCACAGTAAGCTTTAATGCAAAGTTAATGGCATTGGCAATTTCACGCGCAGTAAACTTTAATGCAAATGACGGTGCTTATTAATTTAATAATAATTAATATAATTATAATTCTTATTAAATCTCAAATGTCGGGCGGTTCGGTTTCAAACCGAACCGCTAAGGGCCCAAACCGCGTAAACCGCGGTTTGGGCCTGCTACAAACCATTTTAGACCGTTTTGACAAAATAACCGACCGGTTCGGTGCGGTCCGGTCTGGTTCGGGCGGTTTCCACGGTGTGCCGGTTTTTTTGCACACCCCTAATGGCCACCCACTACTCCATGTTCACGTTAGTTTATTATCATATATAATACATGTATATAAATAATATAGTATAATATATATAAATAATATAATATAATGTTTAATATAGTATCTATATATTTAATTATTAATAAATAAATAAATAAATATATTATATTATTAATTAAATATAATAATATCTTTATAATATTATTTTAAGTTTATAAATTAATTTATATCTTTTTTTATTTTCTTTTTATATCCAAATCTTTGAATTAATATCCTTTGTCGGGTTCCTACAAAAAGAGATTAAAATAATGTAAAATCTATATAAACACACATTTATATAAGAAAATTAGCATAAGGTTAAGATAAAAATTAGATAAAAATATATAAACAATTAAGCCCTATCACAAACCATTACATTAGGTCAAGGTAAATGGTTCTTAGCTTGCAAACCACAACCTGATGGGGGACCAAGATGAATACTCAGTTAAGCCGCAAACCATAGCACGGTGACTAAGTTCAATGGGCTCCAACTCGCAAACCATGGTTTCTCAACCCCTTATTTTAGAGATATTCAATTAAATACCGATAAGGATAAAGTGTAATAGATAAAAATTCATAAATTTCAATCAAAATTATGAAAATTGCTTACAATAAAAAGATGAAGCATAGGTAAGAGTAATTACATTCATTGGAAGTAAGGACGGAGGTGCTCCACATTCTAAGCACGTAGGAGAATAGCTACATTCATATTTGTCAAATGATATGCTCTGTTTCCCAAGTCTTCCTTGATGATAAAGAGGTCTTCCCAGTTAGGGCCTAGTGTGTCGTCACTGGCCTTGCGAGCTCTGGGAAGTATCAGGCGCAGTATTAGGTCTCCACCCTTGTAGCGTCGAATCTAGACCTTTCTGTTGTAATATCGCACCACCCTTTGTTGATAGATGGCAAACCTCATGCGAGTTATATCTCTCGCTTCCTCAAGTAGGTCTAGGCTCACCGCCAGCAGCTCGTCATTGTCATTTGAATTAAATGTGGCCCTTCGTTGGCTGGTCACCTCGTTCTCTACTGGGATTATAGACTCAGACCCATACACCATTGAGAATGGGGTCTCCCCGGTGCTGCTCCGGACTATTGTTCGTAGGCCTAAAGCATTGTTTGCAATTCATCCAACCAAACCCCTTTTCTAGCCTTAAGCTTCGTTTTCAAGATCTACTTGATTATTTTGTTGATAGTCTCGACCTGTCTGTTGGCTTGGGGGTGGTCCACGGCCGTGAAACTCTTCTGGATCCCCAACGATTCGTAAAATTTGATGAACTGCTCGCTGGTGAATTGGGTTCCACTGTCCGTGAAATTCTGAACCTGCAAATAATATTACCCCATATAAAATATTGTACATTTGAGTTGAAGATCTGCGTTAGTTCTTTAATTTCTGCTCACTTGGTGAAGTAGTCAACTGCTACTATGATGTACTTACACCCTCCGCGGGCTATTAGCAGCAGCTCAATCAGATCCATACCCTAGACAGCAAAAGGCCACGAGCTGCTCATCTGTTGTAAGTAGACTAGTGAAGCTCGTGAGACTTTGGCAAATGTCTGGCATTTATCACACCTCTTAACCAACTCTACGGCATCTTACTTTATTGTGAGCCAATAAAATCCTTGTCGAAGTGTTTTCTGTGCCAGTGATAATGCTCCAGCATGATTACCACAATAGCCTGCATGAATTTTTTCAAGCACGTTTTGACAGTCAGTGCCATCAATGCATCTCAAAAGTGAGGCTGAAAACCCTCTCTTGTATAGTCTATCATCATAGACACAATACCGAGCTGCTCGAGCTCGCAATTGACGTGCCTCCAACTTATCCTCCGGCAGCTTCCCATTTTGCAAATAATCTAGTATTAGACTCACCCACGAGCTTCGGGGCACATCAATTATTATCATTTTAGCTCGTTGTTTTGTGTTCGGGGTAGCCAAGAACTCTACTAGTATGGCCCCCAAGAACTCAACATCTCGAGCAGTTGCTAGGTGGGCTAGTGCATCAGCATGAGAGTTCTGGGAACGAGGAATCTGGCGTATCTCATACTTCTCAAAAACAGCTAGGAGCTCGCGTAGCTTCTACAAGTATGCCACCATTTTCGTGTCCTTGGCCTAATATTTTTTCCGTATCTAATTAACAACCAGCTAAGAGTCGCTGAAAATTACCAGGGCCTCAGCTCGTATCTCCCTTACCAAGCAAAGTTCTATCAACAGTGCCTCGTACTCAACTTCATTATTGGTGGCTGGAAAATCGAATCTTAGGACACAGAGGATATTGTGTCCTTTGAGTCTTATCAACATGACCCCAACCCTAGCCCCCTGCTCGCTTGATAAACCCGTCCACATACAACTCCCAGAACGGTCTTTCCGAGCATTCAACTTCCTTTTCAATTGGCCCAGTGAACTCAGCAATGAAGTCCACCAAAGCTTGCCCCTTTATATCTGTCCTTAGTTTATACTCTGTATCGAATTGGGTGAACTTGATAGCCCACTTTAGTGAGCGACCCGAGGTGTCTGGCTTCTGTAAGATCTGTCTCAGCGGGTACTTGGTCAGGACTTCAATCTGATGAGCCTGAAAATAAGGCTACAACTTCCTTGATGCCATTACTAAACAATAGGCCATCTTTTTCATTGGTGTGTACCTTGTCTCTCCACCCACCAGGCTCTTACTGACATAATACACGGGATGATGCACCCCTTCATCCCCTTGAACGAGGGTTGCACTGAGAGCATGCTGAGACACTCCCAAATATATAATCAGTTTTTCTCCATCTTTGGGCTTGGCGAGAAGCAAAACTCGTCTCATATACTCATTCAGCTGTTGGAAAGCGGACTCACATTCTTTTGTCCATTGAAAATCTCGTGCATTTTTCAGCAACTTGAAGAATGGGGCGCATTTGTTAGTTGCCTTTGAAATAAATCAGCTTAGGGCAGCGACCTGACCATTGAGACTTTGCACATCTTTTTTCGGTACAGACGACCTCATATCGAGCAAAGCTCTTTTTTTCTCCAGATTGGCCTCAATGCCTCTGTTATTTACCATAAACCCCAAAAATTTTTCGAAGGCCACCTCAAAAGCACATTTTAGCGGGTTAAGCTTCATTTGATAGCTTTTAAGGATCTTAAACGTCTCTCCCAAATTAGAAACGTGATCAGTTACTTGCTCTGACTTTACTAGCATGTTGTCAATATAAACCTCCATGGTCTTACTGACCAGCGCCTCAAACATCACGTTCACCAGCCTCTAATAGGTCGCACCAGCATTCTTTAGCCTAAAGGTCATCACCTTGTAACAATAGAGCCCTCGGTCGGTAATAAACGACGTGTGCTCCTCGTCGCTAGGGTTCATGGGGATCTAATTGTAACCCGAATAAACATCCATGAAACTGAGGAGCTGGTGACCAGCCGTTGCATCCACGAGCTAATTGATCCTGGGAAAAAGAAAGTTGTCTTTTGGGAAAGCCTTATTCAGGTCTGTGAAGTCGACACAAGCCCTCCACTTCTTGTTCTTCTTCTTTACCAAGATTGGGTTAGCTACCTAAACCGAGTAGTAGGCCTCTTTAATGAACTCGTTTGTCAAGAGCTTGTCCATTTCTTCTTTAAGAGCGGCATAACGCTCATGAGTCATTGGCCTCCTCTTCTGACGCACTGGCTTGTAGCTGGGATCTACAGTGAGTCGGTGTGACATAACCTCTGCAGCTATCCCTCTCATGATTCCATGCAAATACATCGAGGTTAGCTTTAAGAAAATTGGTGAGTTGGGACTTTACCTTGAGAGCCAGATTCTTTCCCACCTTGAGGCATCTTTCTTTATCCACCTCCCTTATTAAGATGTCCTCAAGCTCTTTCACGGAACCGGTGGCCCTATCACAGTCCACCTCGCGGGGGTCCAGATCGTGGCTGACACCTTTTTGACTAGCAGGTCGTGGGTTGCCTCTTGCAACAACATTCATCTTATTTCCTTTGGCCCCCATTTTTACAACATCTCCGTAACAATGTCTTGCAAGGTACTGCTCACCTCGTACACATCCTACTCTGTTGGAGGTCGGGAACTTGACAATCAGCAACCTAATCGAGGTGACCAAATCCAGGTCATTCATTGCTAGTCTCCCAAGCACGATGTTATATGCTAAGGGGCAGTCTATTACAAGGAATTCCATCAGTATGGTGGCTTGTCGATCTGTATCTCCAATGGTAAAAGGAGACTAATCTGCCTAACGAGGACCACCGCATCTCTTGTGAACACATAGAGTGGCTACGGGGATATGTTCAATTGCTCCGGTGCCAGTCCCATCTTATCAAAGCAAGCTTTGTACATCACATTCACCGAGCTGCCTGTATCCATCATTATTCTTCAGACTTTCGCATTGCCAATCCGGGCATGAATGACGAGGTGTCATTGTGCGGCCAGTGTACATTTCTGGCGTCTTCCTATGAGAAAATGATCTCCTATGTCATCACCCTAGCTTGCTTCGTGGGTCTAGCCTACTCGTTCGATCCTGCCAACAATACATGGTTGGCCTTTCGTACGTACCTTTCATGGGATCTGTGGGAGGTCCCAGCGAGGTGAGACCCACCATGAATTGTGTAGATCGTTCAAACCGCTAGCATACGCTCATCATCGAGGTGAGGTGGCTGCTGTGCTAGTAGCTGGGGCGGCTGATTGGTCGGTTGCACTACATAGTCCCTCAGTCGACCTCTTCTGATCAGGTCCTCAATGACATCTTTCAAAGCCCAGCACTCAAAGGTGTTATGACCCGTCGTTATGGTATGTACATAATATCTCCTTGTTTCTGAATTTGTTGGGGGTTCTTATCGAGTTGGGCTTCCTGAAAACCTCCCAACTTCTCTCCATAGCGAAGATCCTTTCTTGGGGGTCTGACAAGACAATGTAGCTATCAAAGCCACCTGATCATGAAGGTTGTTCTTCTCTTTCCACCTTGCGAGCTCACTTGGAGACCTGGTTGTTTGAGCAATCTCCTTGAACTTCCATTCCATTGTTTTCGTTATTCATTTTCTTGTTCTGGTTGGAGCCCCCAACCTCATTTTTCTGTTCGGCGGGCTTCTTCGACCCAAAAGCCTCTTCCCACCGGATCTCCTTGGCAGCTCGCTCAAAGAATTCCCCTAGATCCTTGATAAGGGTCCTATAGATACTCTCATAGAGCTTCTTATCCTTACGGAGGCCTGCGGAGATCGTAGTCAGGACGTTTTTATCGGAGGGATCTTCAATGTTACTCATCTCGCGCGTGAACCTGGCCATATAGTCCTTCAAGGACTCATTTGTCCTTTGGAATATCATGGCGAGATGACATGGTGGGGTGAGCTGTCTTCTCAACGCCCTATACTGATTGAGAAACCTCCATTGACACTATTCTCAACTGTTAATGCTGCGAGGTGGAAGGCTCCTGAACCAAGCTCGGGGAATATCACCTAAGGTAATTAGAAACACGCGGCACTTGACCAACGAGCTGGTCGTCTGCAAATCCATCTGGACATTGAACTCGTCCAGGTGGTCATAGGGGTCATTGTCCCCATTGTACTGCTACATACTCGAGACTTTGAATCTACGAGGGAGAGGTTCGAGCTCGACCTCTCTAGTGAATGGCGTTCTGTCTACACGGCCATTACTCTAGCCGCGAACTCCTTGTTGTGCCTCTAATTGCTAGACTCTTTGAAACAACTCATCAACGGTAGAGTCCGGGTCAGCAGATCGTTGGGCCTGCAAACGCCTGTTATCCCATTTTGGGGAATGACAATTTAGAGATGGATAGTTATCTCCGACATCCTCCTTTCCCAACACAGGTCTCTCCTTACACAGTTGTCGAATCCTCTAGGGTGAGGGGATTTCCGACGATTTCTAAATAGCTTGCATCTGAGCTTGGGCCAGGACCCTGACTGCATCAGCGAGCTGCATAACTGTGTTTTCTAACACTTCCTGGCGTTGCTACCAGGATTGGATCGCCTCCATCCCGACGGTAGGAGCTATGGGTTGGATAGGAACCAGTTAGGGCATGCCGGCGGTGTTTTCGGTTAGCGGTGGCAAAGGGGCACTCGCTGTAGAAACAACGGGCCCTCCAACTGACGGAACATCTTCCGATTGATCGCAGTGATTTTCTGGCAAATCGGCTACTACATCAGAGCTTCGTGCGGTCCTTCCTCTTGTCATGGCTAGCGATCAGAGCGGGCTCTTCCTCTAGTGCTAAAATATCGACGTTCAGAATCAGCCGACTGTGATTCATAGGCCCGCAATGAGAAGATAAGCCAAAACGCAAAAAAGAGAAACAAAGTAGAATGCACATGAGAAGTTTTTACGTGGTTCAGTCAGAACGATACCTACTCCATGACTGTTCTCTGGGTATTCCAGCAGAGTAACAGTATATTATTCTTCTTATTCCCCCTTCTTACAATGGTATTTTGACCCTTATTTATAGTGTGAGGTGTTTACAATTTACATAAAATCCATCAATGGGAGGATAAAGTCACGAGGGACAAAATGTCATTATCAATTACATAAAATCGGGAGTGGATTCCGCATTACTAGGGATCTTGTTTGCTTTAGATAAAGTAGATGAGTCCTTACTTCTGGTTGTTATGTGGCTTTGTTGTTATGCAAGCTGGAGAACTAGACCAGCGAACTAGATACATTGCTGAGAGTTCGCTTGGTTAGGCCAGTGAACTGGATGCATTGTTGAGGAGCTCGCATGGTTTCGCGGTCTGAGTTCAGATCTTAGTGACGCGTGACCTTGTTCTGACGAGCTCGGCCTTGGGTCGATTGGGCTTCTGACGATTGGGCCGGCCTACTAGATCGTGTCTAGCCCATAAGAAGTGATACAAAAAATACCCATAAGAGTTTGAATAAAAATGAATATTCAAGATTTAGCTTAATTGATATTTATATTTGATGTGTCAGCTTATTAACGAGAAAGTATAGATTTAAGAAAATTAGTTAAAAAGCAAAAATTGTCAAAATGTTCTAAGAGACTTTCTCGATGGGAGAGTCTATTGGGAATCTCCTCCAAACATACTCTCTCTCCATTGCTCCAAAATCCCTCTAAAAAATTCACAAAAATAAACAGAACTTATCAATTATAAATTATAATCTTAATAAATGTCAGAATACCATGGATCCTTATATTGAATTCTTACTTTTATTTATAAATAATTAAGCCCACATTTAAAAATTATATGTCACTAATATTGATTTAAGAGCCCTGCAGATTCGTTAGCATTTTAAAGAATATAACACAAGCATCATAGAGTTTACGAAAAAAATGCCCTATATCCTCTAATCATTTTCTTTATTGTAGAGTCCTAACAACTTAAGACGAATTATTTGATAAATAAATTATATTATTGTATCTTTATAACAATATTTTATTAGATTGCCATCACATTCAATAGTCTAAGAAATGTGATAGTCTACAAATTTGAGGGCAAACTAACTCTACTTAGGATTGAATTGCCCGCTCAATTAGAATGATCTCTTATAATTTACCGATAAAATGCTCATGATTTAATATTATCTCTTACAATTAGTGACTTATTCTAATTCAACAAACTTGTGAGAAGCACAATTTTTCTAAATCCCACGAAATTAGCCTTAGAGAATGAAAGTTAATTTGCTTGAAATTGCCTTAGATAACTATTCCCAAACACTGCTTAACAATGAAAAATTATTTTTAAACGATATAAATAAAAGAAAATATATCTCCCAAGGTAAGCAATTTTAATTAGTGTCAAATTCTTTTACTTGTTTGCCATTGATCCACTTATAACTCAAGCATCGATATGACCTTAATGGCTAACTCTGAGATAGTCTTATCATTCTCTTTTATAGTATCTCAAATTATTTCTACTTGATAGTTGATTAGTTGTCAAATGTTAGATGATATCTAAAAATTTATTTTAATTAAAATGAAATCAAAAAATATTGAAACCATTGTGAATAGGGGTGTTCAAAAAAATTGGCAAATCAATCGAACCGAATCACATCGCACCGTGCGATTTTTTGAGAGGAGCGATCTAGCACAATTTGAGAAATCCTCAAATTGTGCGGTTTGCGGATTTCTTGGTTCAGTTTGAATCGAACCACTTGAGTATAATGTATGAATAAAAAAATTATGAAATAATTTATTTTGGTTCATGATATTTATATACATGAACCAAGACAGATCTCAAACCAAAAAAACAGATTTTAAACCAGAACCAAAATAGATTGTATAAAAGATTATTTATATACAATCTTTTATTTATTTTGGTTCATGGGCTAAATGAATGATGAAATAATTTATGAAATTGTGGAAACCGCACCACAAAAATGGGTGGATTCATATTTTGGATGTTTTGGGCAAATTGAGAAAAATGCACCATAAAAATAGGTGGGTTAATATTTTAGACGTTTTGGACAAAGTGCGGAAATTGCATCGAACTGTCCAAGTATAATGTAATAATAAAAAAATTATGAAACAATTTATTTTGTTTCATGATGTTTATATACATGAACCAAAACAAATCTCAAAATAAAAAAATAGATCTCAAACCAAAACCAAAACATATTGTATAAACAATCTGTTTATATAAAAGATTATTTATATATAACTTTTTATTTATTTTAGTTCATTGACTAAATGGTTGATGAAATAATTTATAAAACTGTGAAAATTATACCAGAAAAATAGGTGGATGAATATTTTTGGATGTTTTGGACAAATTGCGAAAATCATATTGAATCGCATTGAAAAAATGGATGGATTAATATTTTAAATGTTTTGGACAAATCACGGAAACTACACCGAACCATACCGCATTTTGCAGTGCAATTTAGTGTGGTTTTCGCACACCAAACCAGATCGATCTGATTTGATAGAAAAATCACACAAGTAATTTGAAGTACTAAAAATATCAAAAATCAAGTAAATTGAACCATGCACACCCCTAATTGTAAATTTCCCCTAATTGTAAACTTTAAAAGGGAATTCTCAACTTTCAACATGTTATTGTATTATTTGTGAGGGTACAAGGGAGTTTTAACTTTTATTCGTTTAAAAACATAAAAATTATCATCCAAATCAATATAAATGCTGTGGCCAAATTTATATTTTTGTTTATATATTTTTTTGTAATTATTTAAATTTTTATTATTTCAACTATATCTCTAAATTTGATTTTGGAATCAATTTAACCCTTGTATATCATTTTTTCTTACGATAACTCGAACTTTTCATTATTTCGATTATAATCATTAACTTGTATTTTCGAGTTAATTTAACTCATATGCTTTTATGTGTGAAAAAATAATAATAATAATAATAAAGTGAAATGATAAAATATATATCATACTCTATTTACGTCAAAGTAAAAGAGTTAAATTAATTTAAAAATATAAATGCAAGTACGTAATTGAAACAATGAAAAATTAAATTGTTACATGAAAAAAATATCAGAGTACAGAAATTAAATTAATTTAAAAATTTAAGAGCGTAATTAAAATAATAAAAAATTAAAATAATTACCAAAAAAAGCATGAAAGCACCAAAATAAAAATATAAATTTAGCCAATATCCTTTAGTCGGGACTTAAATATTTCTTACAGGATTCACATGTTCAAGAATAAAGAAGTTAGCAATGTTGTCTTGGACTAGGACTTAGGGGTGTGCAAAAAAACCGGCACACCGTGGAAACCGCCCGAACCAGACCGAACCGCACCGAACCGGTCGGTTATTTTGTCAAAACAGTCTAAAATGGTTTGTAGCAGGCCCAAACCGCGGTTTACGCGGTTTGGGCCCTTAGCGGTTCGGTTTGAAACCGAACCGCCCGACATTTGAGATTTAATAAGAATTATAATTATATTAATTATTATTAAATTAATAAGCACCGTCATTTGCATTAAAGTTTACTGCGCGTGAAATTGCCAATGCCATTAACTTTGCATTAAAGCTTACTGTGCGCACAATTGCCAATGCCATTAACACTCTTGTCAGAGACAAAATTTTCAGCTTACTGCGCGAGCAATTGCCAATGCCATTAACTTTGCATTAAAGCTTACTGTACGCGCAATTGCCAATGCTATTAACACTCTTGTCAGAGACAAAATTTTCAAACTCAGGCTCTCACACAACCCCACCCCACTCAAAGCCTCTCACGCAACCCTACCCCCCTCTCTCTCTCTGTCTGCTCTACAGCACAAGGACACCCCTCTGTCTCTCTCTCTCTCTCTCTCTCTCTCACATTCTTTGCTTCCACAGCCTTTCCATCTCCGTCTCGTCATTCTCTCTCGCACTCTCTCTACCCACTCTCTCGTATTTCTTATTTCTCTTTCTCTCTCGCTCTCTGCTCCTAACCTTCCAGAGCCTCTTCGATCGCTGTAACTACCCCCCACCACCGCGAGCTCCACTGCCCTCATCGTCGCCACCCACAGCACTGTATCCAATGGTCGTCAACTCGTTGCATCTCGCTCTCACTCTCGCTCTCTGCTTGTGGCCTGGTCGTTGCAGCGTTCCCTATTCCTCTTTCTCGCTCTCGGCTTTGGTTCGAACAGCTCACTGGCCGACAGTCGCTATTGTGCGGGCTACCCCTGCCTCGCTCTCGCTCTCGCTCACTACCACTGTAAGTTCTCTCCTTTACTACTCTATTGGGTTTTGAGTTTCAGGCTTATAGGACTATTCTATGGTTTTGATTGCTGGCATATTAGGGTTTCCTATTTCTCAAATCGTAGAAACTGGTATATATATATGTGCGTTGCTTTGCTTTTGATCAATAATGCATCAAACCGCGAAAATCGCACCAGACCGCACCACAAATTGCGGTGCGGTCTGGTGCGGTTTTCGCTAACCAAATCAAACCGTCGGTTTGGTTTGATGTCAAACCGCATGTGCGGTTTGGCGTATTAAAAATAGCCTAAACCGTCCAAACCGCACCATGAACACCCCTACTAGGACTCCTCTCAAAATGTGCAGAATGGCTCCCTTTCTTACTTGGGAAAAGAAAGAAGCACGGCTACCCATACATATAGAAGGATAAAAAAGAAAACCCCTAAATGAAACTTAATTTGAAAGCAAAGGATATACCATCCTTAGGCAACAACATGGAGCCTGTTTTTTGGGTCCGTCCAGACTGGACCCATTGTGCCACTATAAGGTTCAACTTGGCCCATTTACAACCAATTCTAGTAAATGCTAGAAACAAAATACTAAATGGCACCTGGAAATGTGACTTTGCATGTCACATGACATCTCCACAGTTAAGAGGTAGCGTTGCAATAGGATTGAATGGAATCCAGTTTTATTAAGTTTAAATTTGACGTGCAAATTAATTTTTAGTTTTAAGTCTTAAAATTTGACTTGAATTTTTAGTTTTAAGGCTTAAAATTTGACTTGAGACCGATTAACGTGAACCAATTTTTAACTTAACTAGAGCTCAACTCATTAAAAGGTTGACGAGTTAAATTTGAGTTTGAGTATCTGCCAATGAGATCGAATTCATCAAAATTTTTTATTTTACTTAAACTTAATTTATTATTTTATTTTATTTTATTATATATATTATATTACATTAAGTGATTAAATTAATATATATAATAATTTAAAATATATTTAAATTAATTATATTGTTATAATAATTTAAACTTTTATAACTTTATATTAAATAACATATTTATAAAATTATAAATAAATATATTAATATATTTATAAAAAACTTTATTCACAAGTTATTTAGGAATTTCTAATTAAGTATGTTTACAAGCCTCTAATTAAATTTATAATTAGTCTCTAATTGAACATGTTCGCAAGTTTTAACGAATTAAGTTTCAAAATTAGATTTAAATTCAGTTCATTTACTAACAAACAAAGTCAAATGAACTGTTATTGAGCTGCTTATGAACGGTTCAGCTTGACCCAGTTCATTTGGGACACCAGAGGAAAACTAATGACCCATTTCATGAATGAAAGTGGCAAGGAAATGAGTAAATGAGACAGTATAAACAGATTGCATTTGCTTTCAAAGATGCAGCTATATCTATTCAGATGATCAAAGAGTGTAATTATTAAGAGGGTACATAACTGAGGAAACAGGGCTACAAAGAAAGAAAAGAAAAGAAAGTAAGGTGGGAAAAAGAAAGAAAAAGAACTAGCAAGTTTAAGAAAAAGAAAAGAAATCTCCAACATCACAAGTACTGCTCTTGTATCCTGGCTCGGTTCTCTTCCCACCATGATCTTGCGTGCATTTCATTAAACCTTTCTCGGCTGCAACAAACGATGGTAAAGAAGATTTAACAGTTTGGTCAGTGTTATTCAACCTGCTTGATGTATATAAATGGTGCTATTAGAGATGAGTTGTGCCAAATGATTGTTCGAGCAAGTGATGGCGACTGTGGTCTCACACTACATCGAAGTTTGGTGTGACATTGGTCCAGGCCATGATGTTGAAGCCCCCTGCACAGTTGGGGGGATGAGAGGAGAGGAGTGGGGTGGAGATGGGGGACCAGCTTAAGGCCCACACATGGCTGCCAAGATGATTAATTCTCATGAAGGACTAAACCCTTTGCTCTAACTAAATGTCAATCACAAGCATAGCCAAAACTGCTAAATGACAGATTAATGCAAAAGAAACTTGAGTTTGTACCACCATGCATGAAAGTTACTTGCGTAAATTTCAGTCGACATCAAGTCACCAAAATGTAAAATTTCAACCAAATGGATCACTACACTCTTCGAAGCTTGAGAGGACCACATTTTAGTATCTCGTGAATTGACAAGGCTGGCTTCTATTTTCGAATTCTAGGAAACCAAGACAGGTTTCTACCCTTTGTTTATGTTATTGATAAAACTTCATCTCGAGCTTAGGTAGTAGGAATGACAGACAAGTGATACTGATACATAATAATCTTGATCTTCCCACCACCATTCAAGTGGGTTGGCACTAGGCGAGGCAGTACCAAAATAGACCAATCACAGTAAGTCCTATTTTTCAGTACAAACTCCAGTTATTGCTCACATTTTACCATTTTTTTTGCAGTAAAGGCTACTAATGGAACAATCAACTACAGTATACAGCGACGCAAGATTACCCAATGTCAGTTGCAATTTCTTTTAGAACAATATGTCAGAGAACCACTTACCTGAATCGAACACGTCTAAGCTCCCTAGTGCCACCTGGCAATGCTCGGATAGTGATGTAGACACCAGGCTCATCCTGTTCAACCCATTCAGTCTCCAAATCACTGGCATTGCTTATGGACAGTTCCCCTGAGCGATCCGCCTCTCTTGACGAGCTACTCTTCACAGAAGCATCTACTGAAGACGTCTCAGTTTTTCCACAACTGATGCTGGAGAGTTTTGGGGTTGAAGCAAGACCACCTGCATTGTAATGGTGATGGGATTGGTTTGGGTGGTCAAGTGAATCAGACGAAGAGTAACCCATTCCCCCTGTAGGATGGGGGAAGTTGCGAGGTAGACGCTCTTTGCCAAGAGGTGGTGTCACAGGGCTTTCCTCAGCAGATTCCATTTTTGAGCTCTGGAAAAGGTAGAAAGTGTTACTAAGGCCAATTAATGTGCAACATTGCTCCTCAAACATGAACTCAAAGATTTGTCAATGATCAATACAAGCCATATTCAAACAGTTACAGGCACAAGGACAGCTCAAGTCCCCCCCCCCCCATATCTGAGGTGAAATTCATGATCATTGCTAGAATTAGTATTGGGAGCCTACCTCATCCTCAGATCTTGGTGGAGTTGGACATGGTGCTTCTTGTTGATTTAACCTGCGGACATTGTATAATTCCATAACCTTGTCATAGTTCTCACCCCACCACCTTTGAGCTTGCCACTTATTAAACATCTCGCGACTGCCCAAATCAACAGAATCATCAGCATCCTAATTAAAACACATCAGGAAAAATGCCTCCCAACAAAAGTGAATGTATCTCCAAGGATAACAGATGTCAGAATGACTTACGATAGGAGGTCAGAATGCCTTAATTAAGAGGACATACAAGTAGCCGTTACAAGACACCAAACCAGATCATGTGGCTGTCAATTACGGGATAAATCCATATTGACAGTTAATCCACCATTAAAGTATGTGATAGTTTTTGACACCATAAATGTATCTTTACAACTCAAAATATGAATTTTTCATAATCATTTTAACATTAAATAGGTAAACAGGACCCATTTATCGACCCATTGCCATCCCTACAGTGATGTGCCTTATCCATGTGAAAAAAAAAAAAAGTGAGCCCAGTAGCTCATCAGTAAAACTCGTCTATTATCTCTCTAAATTAAGTAATGGCAGTTTTGACAGCTTATCAACACAGTATGAGTATTCTTATAGTGTCATACCATGAAAGCTCAAAATCTGCAATTCTAACAACATGCAATTATATGTATTATCAGTGGTAATCTAGAAGGTGCAGCATACATTAGCCAATACCAGTCCATAAAAACAAATCGGGGTGCATCAACAGTAAGTTATAGGGAATCATCTTTTCAATGTTTTGCAAGCATATAGAGCCTTGCAATCACTAAACAATGCAATTTGTGTCCCGGGATCCCACCAACCAATGGATGGTAGGTCCCAACACCCACATGGGCACTAGACAAAATGCCATTTCTAGTTCTGTGATTAAAATATAGATCAGTGCCCTACATTTTCATAATGCTCTCAAAGAAAATAAAGTTCCATCCTGAGTAATACTAGGTGTTCCCAGCTCATAAAGAAAATAAAGCTCCATCCTGAGCAACACAAGGTGTTCCCATTATATCAAGCACATATCAAGATAAAGCTGGAACACACAGGCCCCAGGACTAGCAATATGATATCTCACTACAGTTCACCCCATACTGCCACAATTTGGTTCAGCAACGTAATCTCAACCAAATTCCACATTTTTAGTTAGTTTTATCAGAGTCGTGTCTAGAAACTTTTAAATTGCAAATTGCACGGTTGATTCTCCTCGAATGAGCTGATGTTTTGTTTGATTTGATAACAAAAACAAGACCCCGCAGACACTGCAGTCACCAATTTTGTATCATTTGGAAAATGTATTCTTTACTTCATTTCCTATTATCTTATTGTTATTTTCCTACATTTTCATAATGCTCTTAAAGAAAATAAAGTTCCATCCTGAGTAATACTAGGTGTTCCCAGCTCATAAAGAAAATAAAGCTCCATCCTGAGCAACACAAGGTGTTCCCATTATATCAAGCACATATCAAGATAAAGCTGGAACACACAGGCCCCAGGACTAGCAATATGATATCTCACTACAGTTCACCCCATACTGCCACAATTTGGTTCAGCAACGTAATCTCAACCAAATTCCACATTTTTAGTTAGTTTTATCAGAGTCGTGTCTAGAAACTTTTAAATTGCAAATTGCACGGTTGATTCTCCTCGAATGAGCTGATGTTTTGTTTGATTTGATAACAAAAACAAGACCCCGCAGACACTGCAGTCACCAATTTTGTATCATTTGGAAAATGTATTCTTTACTTCATTTCCTATTATCTTATTGTTATTACAGCCTGGTCTCTATGAGAACAATTGGAAGTGAAGTCCTAATAGGAAACCCACTTTGGGGCAACCTCCCTAATTTCGGGTTAAGTCCTTCACAAGCAAACTCTCAGGGCAGCCCCATCACTGTCAAATAGAAAATCCCTATGCCAAAGGGCAAGGGCCCAACAATCATCATCATCTCTGCTTTCCTCGAGACATATGATCAGTAATCACTCACAAACAAATGACAACTTTCAAAATCAGATCAAGAACAGTGGAATCAGCTAGGTACTACCTGAATCGAATCCGTTTCAGATCGTTGCCTCCCTGAGGCAGCGAAACGAAAGTGATAAGCACACCAGGCTCCACCTGGGCGACCCATTCCTTGGGCTCATCGTCCTCCATAAACACCACGGACTCGGTCCGGCCGCTCACCGACGCCGGCGTGCCTTCGCCGCTCGAAAGCCCCTTGAGCCTCCCTTCCATTTCCTTCCGCCACAGCGTCGGCGTCGAGCTCGAACTTCCGGCCCTCCGATACGAGCAATGAAACCTCTCCGACGCCGAGCCGGCCTCCGAATCGACGTAATTCCTGTTCTGCTTGCGATTCGACGATCCCGAACACGGCTTGCAGTTCTTATACGCTCCCGAAGCTTTTACCGCAATGTCCTTGATCTGAAAGGCAGAAACAAGTCCTCAATCAAAAGCTCCACAAAACAAATGAAAACGTAACCTTTGGAACCACATTTCGCCATACCTGAGCTGTGAGAGCTTTAATCGCTTGCTTCGTCCTCGGCGTAGCGGCGGTGTCGTCGTCTTCTTGCTGAGGCAGTGATCCGCCGCCCATTTGCTTCGAACAAGCAATACATGTCAGCATCCTCGATTCTTAGGCTTTGTTCCACTCGATTCCCTCCGACAAATTTCGCACGTGAAAATGAACCCGAAAGAGCTCCAAGATCCGAGCCAGGAGAGGCTTGGATTAACCAAAAACAGCTCGAGACAGCCGAGTCAGTTCAGATTCGCAGTACAAACACAAACGAACAAGAGAGAAACAGAAGTATAAAGCCATGGAACCGTGACAAAGTACAGTTATGACTTATGAGTACCACCAACTCTCTTAAGCGTCTTCGTCAGTGCCACAACCTGCATCAAGAACTCGGTGGCTCGATTCCCCAGGACCAATCTCTATCTCAAACGGGACAAATTGTACCCAGCTGACTTACTTCACCAATTTCATTTTTCTCTACCAACAGAGCAATACCGATACGACTCTCACTCTCCCTAAAATATACACCTCTCTCTCTCTCTCTCTCTCTCTCTCTCCCGGGGACTAGTGTGAATAAAATATGAAGTGGGTATGGTGGGTAATAAAGAGGGGTCGCACGGAGAGCCAGTTTCTGCGCGGGGGCTTTGTCGCTCGAGAACGAGCGGCAGCTAAGCTAGCTAGCTAGCTATCTATCCATCTATCGATGTGTCTGAATGTCCACGGCAACCGAGACGGCGAGGCTCAGTAGAGAAGAAGCCATGGCAGAGAAGAAGAGAACCTTCCCTGATGCACAAGCGCAGGGCGGAGGCTCTTGATGTCTTGCCTTTGCATCTATATGTATTTATTGGACGAGACTTGGCCTCTTCAGCTCTTTTGGTTAGGTAGATACTTCGGTTGCTTATGGTGTACATTTTGGAGATCAAAAATAAAATATTTTGAGATTATCGTCCTCTAATTTTTTGTTGCTCGTATTTTTAATTTTAATAAATAAAATAAATTATAAATAAAAATTTTATTTTATTATATAAAATAAAAAATTAAACTCACAATTTATTAATATAAATCTTAATTTATCGTGACTCAATCATCTATATCTTGAAGACAAAAAATATATATATATATCTTTATTACTAACTCATTTTATTATTCGATTTTTACCATTTCATCTTCTGTAATATTTATAATTTACTTTAATTCTAACTTAGATATACACACAAATTTGATCATGAGTCGAACCTTAATATCTATTATATAGTATAAATACATGCATTTGTACAATCTTGCGTATAATTAAAATCAAACTCACGATTTTATAGTATCTAAAACTCTTAAATGCATGTGTTAAACTATTATATTCGAGAGTTTTAATCCAATTTTAAGACACATGATATGTCTTTAATCTTTATAATATTTTTTTGAGTTCGACACATATAGTTATAGTAAAAAATAAATTTATTAACTATGAGAATTTATAAAATAATTAAAATTAATTTACATATTACTTATTTTATAAATAAATTTATAAAAAATATTTTTTAGGTCAAAACTTAATCAATTATATTTTGTGACAAAGTACAACATATTGCCATAGTTGTATAATAAATTTGATATTTTACTAATAAATATAATTTAAATTTAAAATTTAAAATAAATTATACTCTCAGTCCGTAAACTTTACATTCCATAACAAATTAATTATTATACTTTAATTTTTTTGTCGTCAGTTATTAAATTTTGTTTTTTTTTCAAATTTTATTTAAAAAAACTAAAATAATATACATTAATATAAATTTCAAAATTATTTAATTGTGGGGTTTAAAAATTAAAATTTGATAATTGTAATGATAAAAATTGAAATATAATAACCAATTGATGATATAATACAAAATTCAGGGACTTGTATATAAAATTTGAACTTATTTTAATTAATAAAAGAATGTATATGTATTGTTATTTAAATCATATATATAAGGAGAGAGAGAGACAGTGATGAGGCACGATTGATGGACAGCGAGCGACAGACGGTGATGTTGCAGCGACACACAATGGAGATGTAGCGACGAACGGAGACAGCGGCGGCGAACAACGACGGCGGCGGTTTGTACTCACGTCGACAGAAAAGTAACGGAAATTTAGAGAACAAATAGATAGGGATTTGGGAACTTATGTGGAAATTTTTAATTTGTTTAAGTATATAGTAGTCTTTTCACGTACAATGGATCATGCTAGATGTACAATAATTTTGTACATCTTGGGCTACATCAAGAGTATAATGACCAAAATACCCTGCGCCTCACATGAGCCTCACGCGCTTCTATGTGCCTCATGGAGGACTTTTTTGTCATTAATACACCTTTATGTAGCCCAAAGTGTACACAAAAGTGTACCAATAATATTATCCATTATACGGTTAAATTTTTTTAAAATATCAAATATGTAAATAAATAAAATTTACAAATATATTTAAACCAGGAGAGAACTCAAACCCCCTCGAAAGTCGAACCCAGAGGCCATAACAGGTCAAATTTATATTTTTATTTTTGTATTTTTATGTTATTTTTTTATAATTTTAATTATACCCCTAAATTTATATTTTTAAATTAATTTAATTTTTATATTTAAATTTTTTTATATATCAAGTTAAACTTTTTCTTATTTCAAATCAATTTAACTCTTATATTTTAATATATAAAAAATAATGACTCATCTTACTCTATTTTTCTTTTATACGTGAAAGTATAAAAGTTAAATTAACTTAAAATAAAATACAGATAAGGGAGAACAAAAGTTCAGTTTATCTGAATTAACTGAGCTGAACTAATTGAACTTGTCAATTAGGTTTAGTTTTATCTAGTACCAGTTTGATTAATTTTTTTCAAAAGTTTAGTTTTTGATTTAGTTTTCTGATTGAAATAACTAAACTAACTGATTTGATCGAACTTTAAAATGATATTATTTTAATGTTTATAGAACAATATTATTTTTTTCAATTTTCTTAAAAAAAAAATTACAAATTTTAATCGGTTCAATTCGATTTATACGATTTGAATTTAATCTTTTTAGTTATCGATTACTTCTGTTTTTCGAGTTAATCAATCGGTTTAATTCGATTTTACTTCTCAATTCAATTTAGTTGATTAGTGAATTTCGGTAGACTTAGTAATTAAATCGATTGTTTGTACACCTCTAAATACAGATGTATAATCGATATAACAAAAAATTTATATAATCATAAAAAAAATAAAATATAAAAATTATATTAATTCAAAAATATAATTAAAATAAAAAAATAAAAAATAATAATAATAAGGAAATTGATGGGTCATGACTAATGCAGATTGGGTGCATTCATTCCACCGTTCGGATGACACGCTATGGGCGTGTTGTACGACAGGCGGCGGGGCACCGCCGCCTATCAACGGGCCGCAATCCCTCAGTTGAGTTTAAATTGTTCATGAATTTGAGCTGAAACCTCTGAACCTTCCACCTGCCGGATTCAATTAAACGCACAGAGGCCACGTACGTGTCACCAGAAATTCCAACCGTTACGTTTGAAAATCACGGCTTTTAATGACAATCGCCGTGTAACATTGAATATCATACTATGCACCATAAATACATCGTGTTTTAAAATATATAAATAATTAAAAATTAAAAATAATATACAATAAATGTATTTATTTAAAATTAAAATTCACTTATTATATGTCGACCATTGCCATTGCCAGTGGTTAGTATTATCTTCTTTATATATTTATGAATTTGTAACATTAATAATTGTTTTAAAGGTTAATATTTAGAGAGACATTAGTGTATTTTATTTTTTGTAAATAATAATTTTATTAAATAAAAAATTACAAAAGCGTCTGGTCATATCCCTAACATCGCAACAAAATACTAAATAAACGAACAAAAAAAAATTCCCTAAACAATTAAACCATAAAAAGAAAATCATATGACCATATACAAGAGTCAAATGATTATTTTTAATATTTAAATATTTTTATTAATTAGTATTGAATATATCGCATTTTAAATGGTAATGTTAACCACTACCCTAAATAACAAATGCACTTTATTTTTAGATAATATGTATTTATTATATCTTGTTTTGAATAATCAAACAATTCTATTAACTGATGAATAAGATGAAATAAATATACCTTATCTAAAAAACAAAGTGCATTTATTACTACTTAATCTTAGGGCAATAATTAGTATTATCATACTTTAAAGTATTTTATTAACTAATAAAAATATTTAAATATTAAAAGAGTTTTGTAGTTAAGATGGATTTCATGCATTTTGCTTTTTTTGCGCTAAATATTTCTATTAATTAATTATAAATACATCATATTTTAAGATATTTTGTTAACTATTAGAAATATTCAAATGCTAAAAACGTACAAAATGTATTAAATATACTTTAACGATTACTTATTAACAAAAACCTTTAAATAATGAAGATTTTGCTAACAAGTGACTAAGATGCTTTTAATGCATCTTCTTCTCCTCATAAAGAATTGAATATTTATATTGGAGGAAAATGTGTTGATGAGTATGGGATGGACGTAGAGAATCAAAGTAAAAAAGGTCATGCGGATAAAGAAAATTTTATATTTGCCAGGACAATTAGTTCAAACTTGGGATATGTTTGTGTCAAGTTCAAATCTCAATCGAAGAATGAGAGAAATAAGAACAACACGATTAAGGAAGCTCAACAAGGGTTCTAAAGCTTCTTAATTGAAGAAAGAGAAAAATAAGAACAATGCGATTAAGGAAGCTCAACAAGGGTTCTAAAACTTTTGATCCAATGATTACGAATCTAGTCTGATGATACTTGCCTTCCAGGGTCAGCTCAAAGCATAGGCCACTAAGCCCTATGCCTAGGGCCCCCAAAAATTTGGGGCCCCAAACCCTCCCCCAAAGTAAAGTAAAATACAGTAATCAAAATTTAGGGCCTCCAAAAAATACAGTACCTCTAAAGTAAAATACAACAGCCAAAATTTGGGGCCCCAAAAAAATACAGTCGCCCCCTCCGTCCACCCCAAAGTAAAATACAGCAGCCACTTGAGAGAACAAACCACCTCTCCTCCCTCAAAAAAATAAATAAATAAATTGGAGGCCTCCAAAAAAATACAACACCTCACCCTCCAAAAAAAAATTATTTTCGCCTAGGACCCCACTGCCTTGGGCTGACCTTGTTGCCTTCTGCATATTTGATGTAAAGTTAGTTTTGTGTTTAGTTAGTTTTCCTTTGATTTTGTTAATTTGTTTATATGGTTGCTCGGGGTATGCCCTATTTGTAATTTTTTCTATTAATATATTTTTATTTAAGTAGTATTTGTTAATCAATATATAAGCTAAAAAAAAAGGGATATGAAAAACATTACATATAAAAGTATTTCACATTATATTTGTTAAATTTATCTGATAACTCACTGAAAAGAAGTCACGTGATTTCTTACATAAAATTGTTTAAATAGACTTATCTCTCCCTTTAAGATAAATTTATCTGAGATTTTACAGATAAGAAAAAATAATTTATATATCTCTTAATGTATTCTAAAAAATTTAACAAGCAGTCTGACAGAAATCTTGAAATATTTTTTAATTTTATTTTGATCATTCCATATTTTAATTCAAAAAATATTCAAATCTTATCTTAATATAAATTTATGTTATTGATTTTAATAAATACTATTTTATAAAAATAAAATACATTAAATATATACCCCCAACGAGTCTCAAATAATAATAATAATAATAAAAGTTTACCGCTATGATGACAAAGAGGATGCCTTATTTCATTATATGGGGCCATTAGCCGACATCTAACAGCTAATGGCTTTAGTTTCAGCGCAACTAAATGCTAATTGCTGGTTTGGTTGATAATTAATTAGTTGGCATAAAAGATTGGACTTGGCTATGCTGTGCCTTTCTTTAGGGCGACAACTCCACCCACATTATCATTCTTTTAAGTGTAAAGAACAACTTTATCCCTTGTCACATATTTTAATTTTATTTTGTAGGCAAAAGAAAAATTGCGTAAGACTCTTCGATTGATATTCTTTAATGTTCGAGAAGAAAAGAACATCGTTTACTCAAAATAATATGTCGCGTATTGCCCACACAAGAGATTGAAGTCGGTTCCTAATAATATATGAATGTTTTTTTTGTAAAAGTCTTGTTAAGGCTTTATTGGTAATGTTCTTATAGTATTAAACTCGTGATTCGTATAACCGAAACTTCACAAAGACACAAAAATCATATAAAAAATGCTCATAATATTCAAATACGAGGCTTTTAGATAAATTATTTTAATTTTTATTATACAAATGATCACTCTCATGATTTTTGTCGTAATTTTTATACAGTCTCGATATCATCATAAATCTCGCATCTCAATTAAATAAATAAGTTAGTTTCACACGCTTTTCTCTTTCTCTTTGCTACTTCATAACAATCTTAGATTTATGCTAAAACTCTTTCATTAACATTCAACTCTTAAGAATAATATAGATAATTTGTCGCACGCATATGGAAGCTTGAGATATACAAAGTGTTGGAAGAGAGGGATGCATATTTACGCGTGGGAGTAAACTTTATATGATCTAAAGGTGATTTATTTATGCTTTGCTTGCAGGGCGTAGAGCATAAAGCAAAAAGCACACAAGCTTAACTTGGAATTAGAGGGTTACTTACTTAAGACGTCCCACTTCAGAAGCTGTCCTTCCCTTCATTCTTTTGTCTTTATTAAGTACATTTTTTTATAATAATTAAGTTAAGGGTAGGGTATTGCCCCTTGACATTGGCTCCAGAAAGTTCTAAAGGGTCCATCTCTGATTTGAAGTTTAGTTAGTTATTTGCATGGGATTCTTAACTTTGAGGATGAAAAAGCTAATATTGATATTAATAAGGAATCTTGTTAATTTCATTGTTGACCGTTTGAATGCCATGAGAGTAAATTAGCCATCCAAATATGAATAGTTCCATTGAGGTAGCTTAGTTAATGGGTCTAGGATACTTTATATATTTATTGTATTTAAAAAAGTGGGTCTATGTACAAGGATAGATCTAAAAATCTATCAAAATAAGAAATTTACGTAAATAAGTTATAGATGCATGAAGTTCTAGAACGATTAAAATTAAGGGACACTAGTTCAAGTAATTAAGGGACACTAGTTCAAGTGATTAAGAAACCTAAATAAGAGGCTTACGAGAGACTAAAGCATGGGACTTGCGAAAGACTTGGTTGATGAATTAAATCAATTATAATAATAGCATTTTTTTTTATTTCCATCTCGAGTTACACATATTTACAAGAGTGTGCATAATTTAGCTCAAATAGTTAAATTAAATTTAACTAATTAATTTAGTTTGGTTTTGATTTGGCTTAAGTAGTTGAAAAAATTGGTTTTGTTTAAAAAATATGAGAAAAAATGGGTGCAAGACACATAAGATACAATTTGTTATTTGAATAAGATTAACTGTCATTTCCTTTTTTCATATTTCACAAAATTATGCATTATAGCATTTTAAGTAAGTTCCGACCAACCAATATTCTTCTACTATGATGAGTTCAACTACTTAGTAAGTGGGGGTTGATATCACTAATGGCAACTTTCATATAAAACGATAATTGACTTATGAGTATGTTGTTAGTACTCTAAATCATTCTTTAAAAATAGCTGAGTATCTTAATTACAAATTATGGCATTTATGTAAATTTACAAGCACAATGATTATAGAGGTTTGTCAGTAGGGATTTGCACTTCGATGGACATCTTTTGCAATCTTTCTTAGCCTATTGTATATAATTGTATTATTTCTTTCAATTTGGAAAAGTGTTTTTTATTTGTTAGCTCTTCCCTATTTTTTTTTATAATGAAATTCTTATTTACAAAAAAAAAAAAATATTGAACCAAACTATTCTAAGCTAGTATATACCAAATATATATTTTTTTATGATAAACTTTTTAAACCAAAAACTATTTTATGATAAATTTTTTAGGCCATTTTTTTTGTTGACAAATTTGTGCCTAAATTTTATAAACATTATTTTTATTTTAAATTCTCATAAATTTTTCGTTACGTCCCGTTCAAGCGATAGGAAGAACCGGAACAACTTACCCTGATGGGCCTACACGAACTTCTCAGGGGGGTCACCCATCCCTGAATTGCCCCAGGTCAAGTACGCTTAACTTAAGAGTTCCTTGCCTACATTAAGTCCAAAAGGTATCTAACTGGTGTTGTTTTCTTTCTTCCACTATCCTCGATATATACTAACTTCTCTGGACTCTCAGGATATTACATCTTATATTGTTTAGACCGCAGCTGGAACAAACTAAAGCAGCTTGAAAATTTAGGGTTTAGTTTAATTTGGTTTGGTTGGGGGTTTTGATTCACTAAAACTATTTTACTATTAAAAATGATTAGTTTGATTTTAAATTATAATTTATATATTTCTTAAATCAAACCAAATTAATGTTGCATTCTCTTGCATAATAGGGTTGGAAACCTCATAACAAATTGATGATAGTTGGAGTAGATGATCACTATATCTTTCCAAAGTTAAGTGCATATAACAATTGTCCAAAATTAGCTCGACCAATAAAGGCGGGATTCAGTATTTGGAATATTATAAAGTTTGTTTTAATACCAGAGATAAAGTAAAAAAAATGATTAACTTTTAACTTGTGGGTTGGTTTTGACAAACAGTAATATAAATACCAATCTAAATTAAGTTTGGGATCTAGTCATTTGAGTTGAACCGTTCGCCTAAATCTAATATACTTTGATCAAATTCAAATTTAAATTTAAAATTTGGGTACCAGTGTAACTTAACCCAAATCTATAACTATTATCACTCTTAAATAAATAATAGCCAAAATTAAATAATTTATCCATCACAAGTCAGGTCCAACATTGGCATTTCCCATCAAATTATAATAATAATAATTGACTTTGGTGGGCTTGGGTCATTCCATTACATCAAGGAGAGCCCGTTTAATGAGATAGCCCATTAAGCCCCATAATATATGGGCCTTTAATGGAAATTCCATCACATTATATGGGCCTTTACTTTTCAACTCTAGTTTTATAATAACTACAAATATTATAACATTTTATTTTTTAAAGTAATAGTATTTATTTTTATAAAATCTAAAAAATATCAAAATATATTTTCTAACACATCGTGTAAAGTTGAAAATAAAAATAAATAAATTTTATTTGATAATAAAATTTTAATTATTTAATAAAAACGTAAAACTTATAAAATGTGACTATTCATTGGTGGTGAGGCAAATCTCCCTAGACAGTGACTAGCAGACTTACTTCATAGGTTGCTACCATAAATGTAATAACCATTGTTTCCATGATTGTGAGCATTTTACTTTTCAGCTTTCATATCAAATTCAAAGTGTTGTTTGAGTCTGTTGGTTTTTTATGACGTTTCTACGATCATTTCAAGGTTTGACTCTTGTTCGTTTTTTGTGTCTATGTATTTTGATTTAACTTTTGTTGTTATTTTTATTGGATTATTTTTTTTTATTTGGGATATGCGTCAATTGTAATTATTCAATAAATTTATCATTTATATCTGTAAAGGAAAAACTTTATCTAATTTAACATGTCCTAACTTTAAAAATAAAAACTAACAATAAAGGGCAAATCACGAGGGGCCAAAACATAATTAAATTTAATCTTTCAATGCTAAATGGCTAATGCATGTGCCCAATACCATCTCTACCGCATGGACCTAATTTAATATGCATCTCATGAATCATGGTGAAAGGAAATAATAATGAATTTATATGGCACGTTAAAATAAAATATATATATATATATATACAAAAAATAAATATAAAATATATACAATATCTTGTAGTCACATGTTCGAGAGATTTTCCTGTCTACCCTCCATATTATAAAGTTTTTTAATGTTGTGGGGTGAAAATAATATTTAATAATTAAACATAATCAAAGACAAATATAAGCATTTGATTAATATTTTATACATACATTGTAAATGCATTGTTGTCAATTAAAGATAATAATAAATTTATTTGTAGTGAGAGAAACCCTTATGTGCAATTTCTAGAATATCTGTTGAGAAATAAATCGATTGGGAACGCAGATGAATCTTTTGCACAAAACTTTCGATGCTTAAGTCAGTTTCATGCAAAGTAAGTAAAATTATAATCTAAACAGAGTTATGAGTATATATTTACTAGATGACAAGTCTAATTTATAGGGAGAAGGAAACTAACAGGTGAAAGGAGAACCATAATCTTCGATGACCATTTCAGGTTTTCTCTTAGATTTGTAAGTGAGGCTTTTGAATATAAGCTTGACTTTGTTTTCCATGATATCATGTGAATAGTATTTAGATATCAAATATCTCAAAATTTGTAATATTCAATGAATTTCTCGTAAGTTCCTCAGTTAAATCTCCTATGCGAGTCTCTCGATGGACTCTTGCCCAAGTATCTCTTTGGACTTGGGTTCATTATTAAGCATAATGTGTGTAAAATGATTATAAATATTAATTTATTAAATCATTATTATAAAAAGTGTCACCATTGTGAAGAGAGATAATTATTATAAAAATAAATAGTATTTCAGTGATTATATTCAACTGATTTTGATAAAAAAATAAGGGTTTATTTCTTTTTCAAATTTAGTCTCTTTTTTATTTTTTAGAAATAATTGTTTTTTAAAATCAAAGTTAGATTTTACCAAATATTATTATTTAAGAAAAGGCTCTTAGAACTACATAAAGGATTTTTTTTTTTTTTTTGGTTTACTACAATTGAAAGATCTTTAAGCTTTATAAATAAATGGGAACGCTATTTTGACATTTACGAATGACACTTATATATTGATATATTTATATTTGTATTAATGTAATACAAAATATAACATATCAACATACAATTGTCATAAGTGAGTGTTGAAATAACATTTTTAATAAATATTATATCATTATAAATTTTAAATAAATAATAAACTACTAGATTTCTTTTATTATAATAATCTATTTTGAAAGTGGAGCATGGTTGACAATTTTAAGTGAAAGAATTTGCTTTTGTATAGCGAGCCGTGTAAGTTGGTTACTAAATTGATCGTAATGATGAAATCGAAATAATTAAATTTGTGTAAAATTCTGAATCGAATTGACTGGATAAATATGAAAATTGAAAAAACTAAACAAATATGAAAAAAACAAAAATAATATTTATAAGTGTTATTTTAGTAAAAAGAATATAACTCGGATAATAACAACTTTTACTCGATTAATCCTAGTGAGTAAATTTTAGTCCGAAAAATATTACTTGATTAAAAAAAATTATTACTTGAGTAAAAAAAATATTTGTTATTTGAATAAAAATGATATTAATTATTTGATTAAAAAGTTAATTTTGTTCGAATAAAAATAATATTATTCGATTAAAAAATTTATCTTGTTAGAGTAAAAATGACATTTTGTCATTTTATTTATTTTTTAATCAAAAAATTGTCCCGAATTAAAAAACTCAAATTTAGAAATCAAATGGAATCGAGCTACACCTTTAAGTGTAAGACTATTTTATATTGCTCATTCGGCCTTGTGTAAGGCAACATGAGCAAGACAATACTCCTATAGTAATTTTTATTATATGAAAAGTGAGTTTTATTTTTGTAATTTAACATATAACACGTGACGTTGACATAAAAAAATTATAATAAATTTTAAATAATTTTAAAATTATAATATTTAAAAAATACATTTAAACATTATAATACTTTTAAAATTCTCCCTCGTGGACCCCATTGATGGATAATGAGTATAAAGACAATGCAACCGACACCACATAGTCCACAAACAAATCAAGCAAATAAAGGAAAAAGTTTGGGGCAAATTTAAAATTTAGTAAATTTTATTTTGATTTTAACAAATTAACTTTTAATTTTTAATTTGATTAGAGACTACATCTCTAATAACATTGTACGTCTAAACTCATATTTTTATCCTTTATATTTTTACTTTTTTTTTTGTATGGCTATTCAAAATTTTATTATTTTAATTATTTTACTAAATTTGTATTTTGACTCAAAAATTAATTCAAAAATATAAGTAAAAGATGTAATTGAAATAATAAAAAATTTAGATTATCATGAAAAAAAAAGATAAAAAATTAAGATTAAATTAAATTAAAAATATAAAAATTAGAATATAATTAAAATAATTAAAATTTTAAATAATTACACGAAGAATTGGCAAGATTGTATGCTTAATAATTATTCACAAATAAAAATAATAAATAGTTAAATTAAAGAAAATGGCGTTTTCTAGTCTCACCCGGGGTCCCACGGTGATCGGTACCACCCAATCCCATTATAGTCCACCTTAGCTTCCTGTTGCTCGGGCCCCCGTCTCCGGCGACCGGATTCCACAATCAACCCTAAAAATCTGGCATTGATGGCGAACTGAAGCAGAAACCGAAGATGCCTCTGATTCGACGACGCCGGCCACCTGAGGACGATGACACTGCTCCGGCTCCGAAGCCAGATCAAGACGACGATTCCAAGAAGAAGAAGTCAACGGCCAAGAAGGCCAAGAGCGGTAAAAATTGGTCGTGCGTTGACACCTGCTGCTGGTTTATCGGCTGCGTCTGCACCGTGTGGTGGATTCTGCTGTTTCTTTACAATGCGATGCCGGCGTCGTTCCCGCAGTACGTCACGGAGGCGATCACCGGGCCTTTGCCGGACCCTCCCTGCGTCAAGCATCCGGTCGTGTTTGTGCCCGGAATCGTCACCGAAGGTCTTGAGCTATGGGAGGGCCACCACTGCGCCGACGGCCTGTTCCGGAAGCGCCTATGGGGTGGCACATTTGGGGGAGTACACAAGAGGTATTGAAGGTTAATGGGTTGAGGATATTTTATATGTTTGTTGTATTTAAGAAAGTGGGTTCATATATAATAATAGATCTAAAAATCAATCAAAATAAGAAATTCACATAAATAAGTTATAAATGCATGAAGTTTTCGAATGATTGAAATCAAGAAAAACTAGTTCAAGTGATTGAAAAATCTAAATGAGAGGCTTGCGAGAGACTAAAGCATGAGACTTGCGAAAGATTTGGTTGATGAATTAAATCTATTCTAATAATAGCATTTTTTTTATTTCCATCTCGATTTACACATATTTACAAGAGTATGCAGAGTTAAGCTCATATGGTTAAATTAAATTAAACTAGTTAATTTAATTTGGTTTTGGTTCGACTTAAGTAGTTGAAAAAAATAGTTTTATTTAAAGAATATGAGCAAAAATTGAGAGCAAGAGTGATATGTGTGCCACTTGACACCATATTCAATTTGTTATTTAAATAAGGTTAACTACCATTTCCTTCTTTCATATTTTACAAAGTTGTGTGCTATGACATTTTAGACAAGTTTCGACTGATCAATATTCTTTTACTACGATGAGTTCAATTATTTAGTAAGTGAGAATTAATATTACTAAAGTCAACTTTCATGTAAAATGATAATTGACTTATGAGTATATTGTTAGCACTCTAAATCATTATGGCATTCATGCAAATTTACAAATCCAATGATTATAGACGTTTGTCAGCAGGGGTTTGCACTTCGATGGACATCTTTTGCAATCTTTCTCAGCCAATCGTATATAATTGTATTATTTCTTTCAATTTGAAGGAGTTTTTTTTATTTGCTAGCTCTTCCTTATTCTTTTTTGGTTCTCATTATGAAATTCGACGTATACCTCAACCTAAAATTGTAGATGATTTTTTTTTTAATGAAATTTTTATTTACAAAAAAAAAAAAAATTGAACCAAACTATTCTAAGCTAGTATATACCAAATATATATTTTTTTATGATAAACTTTTTAAACCAAAAACTATTTTATGATAAATTTTTTAGGCCATTTTTTTTGTTGACAAATTTGTGGCTAAATTTTATGAACATTATTTTTATTTTAAATTCTCATAAATTTTTAATTGTGGTTTATTTTTTTTAATAATTGATATTTAATATGTTCTTATATTGTTCATACCGTAGCTGTAACAAATTAAAGCAACTTGAAAATTTAGGGTTTAGTTTAATTTGGATTGGTTGGGGGTAGAGGTGTCAAAAGGGTCGGGCGGCCCACGGGCCGCCCGACCCGTTACTGTTCAAACGGGTCGGGCCGGGTCAAAGAAATTGGGCTCACGGCCCGGCCCATCTAAGGGCCCGGCCCGTGCCCCTTGGGCCTTTATGGGCTAGTCAATTAGGCCCTTACTCATTTTTTTTAATTATGTTATTCTTTAGTAAATAATAACTATCAATTTATTTAAAATTTTTAAGTTAAATTTTTTATATATTTAAATTATAAATAAACATTACATTATTTTTCATATCAATTCTCAAGAAAATTTATAAGGTATATAGAATTTTGAAATATAAAATAATGAAATAATATTTAAAACTTAATAATTAAGATATAAAATATTTTAAAAAGAAAAAAAATTAATTTTCATATATGTATTATTTTGATATTTATATATGTATATATTATAGGCATTATTTTTAAAAAAAAAATAAAAAAAAAGAAAAAAAGAGTTGGGTCCACCGAGCACGGCCCGCTAGGCCTTGTGGGCTAAAGGTTCGGCCTGGCCCTCTAGCCCACGGGCTGGCCCGGCCCCCCTATAGGGGGCCGTGGGCCCGGCCGGGCTCTATCCACAGCAAAATGGCTCGGGCTCGGGCCGTTTAAAAAGCCCGTGGGTCAACATGAGCTGGTTCGGGCCGGCCCGGCCTGACCCTTTTGACACCTCTAGTTGGGGGTTTTGATTCACTAAAACTATTTTACTATGAAAAATGATTAGTTTGATTTTAAATTATAATTTATATATTTTTTAAAATCAAACTAAATTAATGTTGCATTCTCTTGCATAATAGAGTTGGAAACCTCATAACAAATTGATGATTGTTCGAGTCAATCATCACTATATCTTTCCAAAGTTAGGTGCATTTAATAATTGTCCAAAATTAGCTCGACCAATAAAGGTGGGATTATTATAAAGTTTGTTTTAATACTAGAGATAAAATAAAAAAAAAAGTATATATAATAAATGACATATCTATTAATTGAGATTTGCACCCTTAATAGGCATATTATATAACCAATGGAACGTCACAATCATGCCACATCTTTTAACTCATGGGTTGGTTTTGACAAAGAAAGGTCTAGATATCAATCCAAATTAATTTTGAGATCTAGTCATTTGAGTTGAATCGTTTACCTAAATTTAATATACTTTGATCTAATTCAAATTTAAATTTAAAATTTGGGTGCCCGTTTAACTTAACCCAAATCTATAACTATTATCACTCTTAAATAAATAATAGCCAAAATTAAATAATTTATCCATCACAAGTCAGGTCCAACATTGGCTTTTCCCATCAAATTATAATAATAATAATTGACTTTGGTGGGCTGGGTCATTCCATTACATCAAGGAGAGCCCGTTTAATGAGATAGCCCATTAAGGCCCATAATATATGGGCCTTTAATGGAAATTGCATCATATTATATGGGCCTTTACTTTTCAACTCTAGTTTTATAATAACTACAAATATTATAACATTTTATTCTTTTTAAAATAATAGTATTTATTTTTATAAAATCTAAAAAATATCAAAAGTATATTTTCTAACACATTGTGTAAAGTTGAAAATCAAAAAAATAATTTTTATTTTATAATGAAAATTTTAATTATTTAATAAAAACGTAAAACTTATAAAATGTGACTACTCATTGGTGGTGGTGAGGGAAATCTCCCTAGACGATAATTAGCAGACTTACTTTTTAAGTTGCTATTTATTTCTTCTACCATAAACGTAATAACCATTGTTTCCATGATCGTGAGCATTCTACTTTTCAGCTTGCATACCAAATTCAAAGTGTTGTTCGAATCTGTTGATTTTTTATGACGTTTTTACGATCCTTTCAAGGTTTGACTCTTGTTCATTTTTTGTGTCTGTGTATTTTGATTCAGCTTTTGTTATTATTTTTATTGGATTATTTTTTTTTTATTTTGGATATGCGTCAAGTGTAATTTGTGTTTCTTCTTTGTATTCGATAAATTTATCATTTATATCTGTAAAGGAAAAACCTTATCTAATTTAACATGTCCTAAGTTTAAAAATAAAAACTAACAATAAAGGGCAAATCACGAGGGGCCAAACATAATTAAATTTAATCTTTCAATGCTAAATGGCTAATGCATGTGCCCAATACCATCTCTGCCGCATGGACCTAATTTAATATGCATCTCATGAATCATGGTCAAAGGAAATAATAATTAATTTATATGGCACGTTAAAATAAAATAAATATATATACGAAAATAAATATAAAATATATACAATATCTTGTAGTCACATGTTCGAGAGATTTTCCTGTCTACCCTCCATATTATAAAGTTTTTTAATGTTGTGCGGTGAAAATAATATTTAATAATTAAACATAATCAAAGACAAATATAAGCATTTGATTAATATTTTATATATACGTTGTAAATTCTTGTTAGTTAAATATAATAATAAAATTATTTGTAGTGAGAGAATGCCTTATGTGTAATTTCTAGAAGATTTGTTGAGAAATAACCCGGTTAGATGTTGTCGACGTTCAATTTCAGCTAACTGTGATTCGTATTGGGCCACAATGAGTAAGTTTGAAAAATGGTAAGAAAAAGAAGAAAAACAAAGATTCCAAATGTGAGTGAAAAACACCTAACAATTTTCACGTGGTTCACTAGTCGGCCCAACAATGTTGGGGGTCTTAGGCGAAAAGGTTTGTTGAGACCTTTCAGTATTAATTTTTTTATAAAAAAATAAATAATATATTTTTTATATAAATATTTCATCATTTTATATAAAAAAATATAATATTTATATAAAAAATAAATAATATATTTTTTTATATAAATATTTCATCATTTTATTAAATAAAAAAAATCAAAATTCAATCAACTACAAAATATAATAATCTCTTAACGATAATAAATTTTCAACTAAAATATGATATCTCAAAGATAAGAAAAAAAAGCCAAATAACTTACAATATAAACAAAGAAAAATAAAACTAATTTTTCTTAAAAGTCTAAGAAAATCAGTGCGAGTAAAAAACTATACATTCATGATTCTCTTATAGAGAGAAACAAAACATAACATTAAACTGATAATATTAAAGGATAAAATTCATCAATAGCAATTTTTCATTCTACAAATATATGTTGGACTATGTTCACCTTTATATAAAATCAATTTTTCTTTTCTTTTGAGATGCAAATTTGTTGATTAAATCTCTATAATCAAGTTTATCTAATAAATCATGAGTTTTATGGGGAATACAACGGAAACGGTTAAAAAATGGAAAATGGTGAAGGAAGTTAAAAAAATTTAAAATGTTTTATATTTAATTTTTAGTAAAATATTAATTATTAAAAAATAAAAAATATATATAAATATTACAGATTTCTAAAATTCGGGGCCTTCCAATTTGGGAGGCCTAATGCCATGGCATAAATTGGTTAAGGTTAGGGCCGGCCCTGTCGCCCAGAATGATGCTTACTCCACGCCCGCGCTCTGATTATTCCTTCAGAATGACAGTGTCTGATTATTCTTTTTGTCTTCCTCATGATATCTCTGACTCTTATTTATAATGAGAGGTCTTTACAATTTGGATAACATATAAAAATATAAAGATGATATAACGGGGGACAAACAATCCTTATTATCTGTACAAAATTGCGAGTGAGATTCTCATTACGAGGAGCATGGGCTGTTGCAAATAAAGTAAATGGACCTTACTTCTGACTTCTCAATAGCTTTGTCATTTGTGCGAGTTAGAGGTATTAGGCCAACAAATCAGATATCTCAAAATTTGTAATATTCAATGAATTTCTCACAAATCCCTCAATTAAGTTTCCCATACCAGTCTCTCGATGGACTGTTGCCCATGTATCTCTTTGGGCTTGGGCTCATTATTAAGCATGATGCGTGTAAAATGATTATGAATATTAATTTATTAAATCATTATGAGGAGACATAATTATTATAAAAAAAATAGTATTTTAGTAATTATATTCAACTGATTTTGATAAAAAATGAGGGTTTATTTCTTTTTCAACTTTAGCCTTTTTTATTTTTTAGAAATATTGTTTTTTTTAAATCAAAGTTAGATTTTACCAAATATTATTATTTTAAAAAAACGGCTCTTAGAACTACATAAAGAGTTTTTTTTTATTTACTACGATTGAGAGATCTTTAAACTTTATAAATAAATGAAAAATGCTACTTTAACATTTACGAATGACACTCATGTATTGTTATATTTATATTTGTATTAATATAATAAAAATTATAACATATCAACATATGACTATTACAAATGAGTGTTGAAATAACATTTTTAATAAATATTATATCATTATAAATTTTAAATAAATAATAAACTACTAGATTTCTTTTATTATAATAATCCATTTTGAAAGTGGAGCATGGTTGACAATTTTAAGTGAAAGAATTTGCTTTTGTATAGTGAGCGGTGTAAGTTGGTTACTGAATTGATCGTAATGATGAAATCGAAATAATTAAATTTGTGTAAAATTCTGAATCGAATTGACCGGATAAATATGAAAATTGAAAAAACTAAACAAATATGAGAAAAACAAAAATAATATTTATAAGTGTTACTTTAGTAAAAAGAATATAACTCGGATAATAACAACTTTTACTTGATTAATCTTAGTGAGTAAATTTTAGTCCGGAAAATATTACTTGATTAAAAAAAATTATTACTTGAGTAAAAAAAATATTTATTATCTGAATAAAAATGATATTAATTATTCGATTAAAAAGTTAATTTTGTTCGAGTAAAAATAATATTATTTGATTAAAAAATTTATCTTGCTAGAGTAAAAATGACATTTTGTCATTTTATTTATTTTTTAATCAAAAAATTGTCTCAAATTGAAAAACTCAAATTTAGAAATCAAATGGAATCAATCTACACCTCTAAGTGTAAGACTATCTTATATTGCTCCTACGACCTTGTGTAAGACAACACGAGCAAGACAATATTACTATAGTAACTTTATTTATATGAAAAGTGAGTCTAATTTTTGTAATTTAACATATAACACATGACATTGATATAAAAAAATTATAATAAATTTTAAAATAATTTAAAAATTATAATATTTTGAAAATGCATTTAAACATTATAGTACTTTTAAAAATCTCCCTCATGGACCCCATTGATGGATAATGAGTATAAAGACAATGCAACCAACACCACAAAGTCCACAAACAAATCAAGCAAATAAAGGAAAAAGTTTGGGGCAAATTTAAAATTTAGTAAATTTTATTTTGATTTTAACAAATTAACTTTTAATTTTTAATTTGATTAGGGACTACATCTCTAATAACAATGTACCTCTAAACTCATATTTTCGTCCTTTATATTTTTACTTTTTTTATGTGATTATTCAAATTTTATTATTTTAATTATTCTACTAAATTTGTAATTTGACTCAAAAATTAATTCAAAAATATGAATAGAAGATGTAATTGAAATAATAAAAAATTTAGATTATCATGAAAAAAAAGAAAAAAGATTAAATTAAATAAAAAATATAAAAAAAATATAATTAAAATAATAAAAAATTTAAATAATTACACGAAAATTCGCGAAAGTACGAGAGCATATAGAGTTGGCAAGATTGTATGCTTAATAATTATTCACAAATAAAAATAATAAATAGTTAAATTAAAGAAAATGGCGTTTTCTAGTCTCACCCGGGGTCCCACGGTGATCGGTACCACCCAATCCCATTAAAGTCCACCTTAGCTGCCTGCTGCTCGGGCCCCCGTCTCCGGCGACGGGATTCCACAATCAACCCTACAAATCTGGCATTGATGGCGAACTGAAGCAGAAACCGAAGATGCCTCTGATTCGACGACGCCGGCCACCTGAGGACGATGACACTGCTCCGGCTCCGAAGCCAGATCAAGACGACGATTCCAAGAAGAAGAAGTCAGCGGCCAAGAAGGCCAAGAGCGGTAAAAAGTGGTCGTGCGTTGACACCTGCTGCTGGTTTATCGGCTGCGTCTGCACCGTGTGGTGGATTCTGCTGTTTCTTTACAATGCGATGCCGGCGTCGTTCCCGCAGTACGTCACGGAGGCGATCACCGGGCCGTTGCCGGACCCTCCCGGCGTCAAGCTGCGCAAGGAGGGGTTCAAGGCCAAGCATCCGGTCGTGTTTGTGCCCGGAATCGTCACCGGAGGTCTTGAGCTATGGGAGGGCCACCACTGCGCCGACGGCCTGTTCCGGAAGCGCTTATGGGGTGGCACATTTGGGGAAGTATACAAGAGGTATTGAAGGTTATTGAGATTGATATTTGTTTGGTCTTCCGTTTAGCATTAAAATTTAATGGTAGCCTGTCATAGTCCGTTGGAATGGCTCTTTTTGCTTCTTCTCGTTTTAGTTGGATAAGTTGTCTATAGGATGGTCTTAACTAGAATGGTAATCATTACCGTTTGATTGTCTAGAGCTGCTTTTTTCTGTTGAAGCAACGAACATTATGGTTATGGTGCATGGTTTAATGATAGGCACCAACTTGGTAGAAATTGTCTGACCATTCAAAGTGCCATTATTTTCAGTTAGTTGCAACTTTCTTTATCATTGTCACTGCCAATTAATGTGATTGATGTCATTTTTTTTTTGCCTTCATCCCAACTCCCAAGTAGTCTAGTTCATGAAAGAAAGAACTTCCAGTTTTACTGAAACTCCATGGCCCCTTCAAGAAGGCTGTCCTTGGTTATTGATCTAACATGAAAAATCCTTGCGATTCAGGCTGCCGGTTGTTACATGATACATGTGTTTGCGTTGGTTGTAATTGGTTTTCAGGGCTGTAAGCCGACTTCTTTCTCTTCCTGTTTAAATGCTTGTAGAAGCATTTGTAGTTTGCTTCCAAATAAAACCCATCTGGAGTTTTACATTCGTCATCGTCTGATGTTTATGCTACTTCGATTTTGAAAAACACTTGATCTTTTGTTTCTTTTCCAATTGAGTATCTTCATAAAACAAAAAATGTGCAAATAAACATGCCACATATGCATAAACATCTATTTGTCAGGGACTCAGAGGTGACTTTGATATGTGGAGCCTTGTCAGACTTTTGAATTCTAAAAGTACTATTAATGTTGACAACTAACATTGATTACTTTTGCAACTCAAAGGTTCACTTTTATAATTTAATTATCTGGCAATTATACATCCTACATGAACATTTGTTCTCAACTGCCAACTTATGTTTCCTATTAAATAATAATTTATTGCAAGATACTCCAGTGGTTTTTGATGTTCTTCCCTTTACATGGCATGGATTGACAAACATACATAAATGTAACATATACTCTGTTTAGATTTTGGGGAACTTCTAATCATTAGATCCAGTGCAGTTTGTAGTTAAAGTTTTTGCATGTCCACTGAGCATTTTCTAAGGTTGAAGTCTTTCTCTTCCTATTTGTGTGTTTTAGAAAGGAATTTTGCTTCTCAATGTATGCTTGGATTTACTACGGTATTGATTGTTCCCCATCCATTTGATTGCTAACATTGAGGATGCTGTAACTTTGAAATTTTTGGTCTATTGGGGAGTCTATTGTTGGCTTGAAAAGTTCCTGGTGGCTGTAAATGCTGAATGAAGCACTGTTTGTCTGATCTTTTGCAGGCCTTTATGCTGGGTGGAACATATGTCACTAGACAATGAAACAGGGGTGGACCCTCCTGGTATAAGGGTCAGGCCAGTCACTGGGCTTGTGGCTGCTGATTACTTTGCTCCAGGGTACTTTGTCTGGGCAATTCTGATTGCTAACTTGGCTCGAATTGGATATGAGGAGAAAACCATGTATATGGCTGCGTATGATTGGAGAATTTCATTTCAAAACACTGAGGTACTCTTTTGACTTCATGATCACATGAGATCTTATTTAGATGCCCTTCTCTTACACTACTCAGTGGATTATTGGCCTTTGAATTTGGCTTAATTTTGGAACTGATTGATTAGGTGCGGGACCACACGCTGAGCCGAATAAAAAGTAATATAGAGCTAATGGTTGCTACAAATGATGGCAACAAGGCTGTCATTATTCCACATTCAATGGGTGTTTTGTACTTTTTGCATTTCATGAAGTGGGTTGAGGCACCAGCTCCAATGGGTGGTGGAGGCGGTCCAGGTTGGTGTGCCAAGCACATAAAGGCAGTATTGAATATAGGTGGGCCATTTTTAGGTGTTCCTAAAGCTGTGTCAGGTCTTCTTTCTGCGGAAGCTAGGGATATTGCAGTTGCCAGGTATTTCTCTACTTTATCTCCTCTCTAGTAAAAGTTTATTATGATTTTGTTTCTTCCCATTAGCACCTCTAAAGGGGGAGAAAAAGGGTGCGACAAGGTAATTGAGCACTTCTGTGGTTTCTTTAGTTTTAGCAGAGCCATCCCCTTTTGTAGAAGATTGCATTAGGAAGGGCATCTGGCGTAAATTTTTGTCACATTTTTTTTGTGTTTTGTTTTTTTTCCATGGATTTGTATTGCCAATGTGACTTTTAGAAGTCAATTGACATTATGAATGTTGTGCCACCGATCTTGACTTGATTAGGCTAAGGTGCAATTGATGATGATGATGATGATGATTGTGGGCATGTGCACTCTGCTAATCAGATAGTATGCTTGCCAGCTTCTTCAATGATGGTTTCTGAATCCTAATACTGAGCTTGGCTCATATGCCATTGTCTAAATCTCTATTACGTGAGAAAAAGTTTAAACTTGTTTTCCGAAGACACTTAATTATCACATCTGTTGTAAAAAAGAACAAGTTCTCTAAGAAAGTAGCAGTTCCCTCTTTTCCTTAGCTTAGTAATATTGATATTCTTTTTTCACATTAAACATTAGGTGGGTTGAGAGCTATGCTACCAGAAAACAAAAACACCTTGGTGAATTTTGAACTAGTAAATGTTCTGGGAGGACCAGGACACTGTACAATTTCATTCCAAGAGTAGTGAAGGCAGCTATCCTGGTGATCACAATATCATATTCATATTTATTTTCTTGAACGTTCTTTTAGGATGGGTGAAAATCAAATTTAATAAATTAAAATCTACAGATAGTAGAGTTCTGGCCTGACAAAATGTAAAAGACTAGCTGTCATGTTCTAAGAATGTGTATTATATTATGAGTTTGAAGAAATAATAGACCGAATTGTATTAGTTCATTGAAAAGGAAAATAGTTTTGTAAGTATCTTAGAATCTAATAGTAAAACATACAAGTTTACCCTATCACAACATATTTAGAACATGACATACAACGTTCTTACTTCCTGCTCCTGATTCATCTTCTATGTTGAGAGTAAAAATAAATAATATAAAAGATAAGTTAACGCTCTATTTATCAGCTTAAACTTTTAAATGAGATGGTGGTTAATAATTCAACATGGTGTTAGACTAATATTTAAATAGTTGCATCTGTTTAGACCACTTATGCAGTGAAACCTAGTCACATGTGAGGAGGTGTGGTGAGAGTAAAAATAATAATATAAAAGATAAGTTAACTTTCTATTTACCAGCTTAAATTGAGAATGATGCATACAAGGGCGTGTATATATATTGTACTCCTACACAATATGATATAAAATAGGACCGTGCTACTTTGCCCGAGAGATGGATAGAGAGGGTTACCAAAGGGGGGCAAAAAAACCAAAATGCCCTTGCCCACTATGCAAATTTGCAAAGTGTGCCACTGCTCGCTGCTCTTTCCTCTCCCTTCCCATGGTCGCCGATGCAACCGCCGCCTCACTATTGCCTTCGCCTTGTTGCCTCGTTGCCATTACCTTGCTGACCACCGCTGCATCCTCGGTGGAGGGAAGATGTAGTGACGATCAGCGAGGCAAGACGAGACGAGACGAGACGATGGCAGTTAGGCGACAACAACGAGGTGATGGTGGCGAGGCGATGAGGCGAAGGCAGCGGTGAGACGACGGTTGCATCAGCGGCCATGAGAAGAGAGAGGAGAGAGTAGCGGGTAGTGGCCCACTTTGCAAATTTGCAAAGTGGGTGAGGGCATTTTGGTCCTTTTGCCCTCCTTCAGTAACCCTCTCTGTCAATCTCTCAGGCAAAGTAGATTAATCCTATAAAATAAAGGGGCTGGATCTGAGATACTTTTTATTGTGTCTTTTGTACTTTTCCAAGATCTCCCTTCCCCTCTCCCTTCTCCCATACTTGCATGAAAGGTGATCTATTTGTCATGACCCAAGTAGTAATTAAAGGGCAATATAGTAATAGTATTATAATAATAGTTTGGAGATATTTTAGAAGCACATGGGGTGCATGTGCTAGGCCGCTAGAGAGCTTGTAATGCCTATATAAGGCTATTGCTATTGGTTCGTTGGGGTATACTGAAAAATTATGGAATTGAAATTCTAATTTCTTCTCTCTACCATTTTTCCTCTCTCGTTCTTCTTCCTCTCGCTTCTATTCTTCTATCTCTCCCTCATTTCTCTCTACATCCTTCCCCCATTTCTGTCCAAATATCCCTCTAAACTTTCTGCCCCTAATCCTAAGTCTCTTGGATCCCTCCGAATGCCAATTTCAGCCTGTCATGAACCCTAGGTTCATGACACTATTGTCCATTTGTTATCAATGTCCTTGAAAATTACATTTGTTTTGTGATGACCTTTGGCATGGGAAGTTGGTCAGGTCTTAAAAATTGGAAATAAGATTTCAAGAGTTTGCGACTTGAGAGGTTTGAAGAATAACATGGTTTTTAAGAGGTGTCAGATTGCAAGAATAATTTGCTTCCTAACTTCTGGATATTATCCAAGTAGGACTCTGTTAAATTCAAACAAAAAGCTAAGGATGAGGGGGTCAGATTACTTTGGTTATGACCTGATATTTTAGCTTTTTTGTGCCTGTGTGTTGTTGGTTGATATCTGACTCTTTTGAACTCGATTTCACCTAGGATTCCTTACATTTTGGTTGTACAAATACAGTCTGAATTTTGAAGTTCCCATAACTCAATGAATTGTTAAACCATTTCAAAGAATATATCAATGGAGCTCTAGGAAACTATTTGGTTGGATAACAAGAATGTGTGTGCTATGGCTCTGAATTTGCTAGGAGGGGCTAAAGTTTATGTCAAATCTTTTAGAGGTGGCTAGATGTGTTGTCCTACGTGTGGTTCATGTTTGTAGTTTGTAGGTAGAAGTATCTGCTACGTTTAGATTGGTAAAGCTGTATGTCCCTATAGGAGGAGGGACCTTAACCTTAGTCTCCAAACACCCCCATGGCCTTGTGCAGTTGTGCTTGAGTCATAGGTCTATTTCAAGCCTCAGGGATCTTGGCTTTGAACTCAAAATTTCCCCTAGGTTAAGAAAAACACTTTCTACAAAGCGCCTAGTTGCAACACTTGCTGTACGGTTCCCAAAAGTGTGGAACATGTATTTAATTGTGTCATTTATTTGTTTCTATATCGGAACACTTGGAGACTGCATTACATTGGATATTCTATTCCCCTTCTTTACTTGTGTCATTGGTTAAACAAGTCTAACGGTATGGCAGACGTCCAACACTTGTGTCTCTTGGTTGCACGGATCCTTTTTCCCCATTATACTTTCTCTGTTTGCTTTAGTGAAGATATGCATATCTTTATTATTTGAAACCCAACTTAATTTTGGCCTCCCACATCCTTCACTTTGTCGTGTACCTAGGGATTGGATTGTAATTTGGAAGGATCCGATAGAATTAAGACCAAGAACAAAGGGGATTGGAGGGAGAATTGGATAGAAATGAGGGAGAGTTGTAGAAGAACAGAGAGGGAGAGAGATCAGGGAGAAAACAAAGGGAAACGAGAGGGAATTCAAAGGGAAATTGATGAGAGGGAAAGCTGATTTCAATTATCAATTCAAAAGCATCATTCTCTAACTACCTCAGCCTATTTATAAGCTGTTCCAACCTATCTAATTGAGAAGTAGAATTATTATTAGCAACCTAGAGTACAATGTAGCAATACATGTAACTAACTACTGTTATAATGACCATGATAACTTTGGGGATCCTTGGGTGTAATACCCTAAGAGGCCAGAGAAGGGTAGTATATATCAAGGATAAGTAAGGAAGGAAACAACACCAACTGGATACCTTTTGAGCTGAATGTAGGCAAAGAACTTCCGGATTAAGCGTGCTTGAGTTAGGGAAGCTTAAGGATGGGTGACCTCTGGGAAGTTCGCGTAGGCCCATCAGTGTAAGTTGTTTTCGGTCCTTCCTATCGCTCGATGAGGGATGTTACAATAAGGTTGTGACAATTCCCCCATTCTTGAGAGAGTTCTTGTCCCTAAGAAGTTACAACGATTGCGCCACTATTTCTTCATCCAATACTAGCTGTCTTGATCTTTGCCCTTATGTTCTTAGCAACTGGGACAAAACCCCAGGTTGTTACCTTAGCTTTGACAATTGTAGTCAAGGCTACATCTACCTCCAAGGTGTAATAGACCATTTCCCTTAGGTTTGCAATAACTACCCAATTACGATTGCTGGTACCTGTAGTTTGAGGATCCCATATGATGCCAAAACTTGTCAATATATCCACATTAATTGCCTTTAATGAATTTAGTTGCTCCTTGTCGTAGGTAGCAGCTGAAACCTACAACCCTAAAGCCTTTAAATGATGATCATTCTGAAATTCACCCATCCGACTGGTTACCACGTATGTCTTCATTTTCTCATCCTCTTAAAAAATGATAGCAACACAGTGACACCGTTTAAGATCAACAAGACTTCTTTCTACTGGTGCCGTTTTCACCTTATCGTTAGCTAAGAAATCCTTAGCATTATCCGAAACCAAAGGCAATGGAACAGTGTCCTTAGGAACTCCACTATCAATTCCGTTTCTTACAGAATTTTGATCTGGGACACCACCCAATCCTTTCAGTCCATGCACTAGTCACCAGGGGTAACGAGTTGGCCTTGGCTTCGTCAGTCACTTCATCAAATACTTCCCCATTTTCCTCTTGCAACCTTTCGGTAGTTGCCTTTTGAGGTGTTATTTCTGCTTCTAACTTCTCAATCACAGCAGCGAAATTCCTCTCTAATTCCAAAAGTTCCTTTGTTGCCTCCTGTTATCATCCGATTGGCTGCATCATTTAGCTCTAGTTTTGGACTTTTGTGATTATCATTTGGAACATCCCCATCAAGAACTTCTTTTCCAAAGGAGTTAGGGTGTTCCTTTAATTCTCCTTTTTCCCAAACGCCCTAAATCAAACCTCTGGAATTGTTGTTGTTGCTGCCAACATTGTCATTATAATCACATTCCTCGTCAATTCTGCTTAAATCAAAACACTTCTTCTGCCCAAAATTGAAGGTCATCAGTGAATTAGTTTTCTGCCATCTTGATTGCTCATTTAACTACTCCATTTTAAGGAACTCTTCTTGGTTAAAACATCTGCGATCATCATTTGAAAAATTTCTTCTTGGTTTATTAAAGAATTCAGCGGGAAGGCTGACTTGACACATTTTAAATAGCGTCATCCAAAAATTCTGTATTTCCTCACGTATAACACTGTCGATCTCCTCACGCATTCTGCTGACCTGATTATCTAATTTCCTTTCCCATGTCTGATGCTTCAAGCCAAACTCCTCATGATTTTTGTTGTATCCGACTGAGAATGCAACATTCTTTTGCTGCAATTGAGACTCCATTTGTTTCATGTGTGTACTGTTCCCCATGGCCGACTTCTCATGAGTGGGACAAGCCACAGGCCAAGAAACTAGAGCTCTGTTTATCCTAAATCCCACATTTCCCTTCTGTAACTGCCTCATAATAGTTACCTTTGAAATTGATCCAATAAGTGGCAAATTGTAGGTGTTGTTCCGCTTTAAGGTCAAACCTATTTTAGGAGTAGAAGAAGTCACACAGTTACAGCGACTTAATTGGCCTCCTAGGGTCCTCTAGATCGTTTGACTGTCAGTCGAGAATCACAATCTGAATCGCAACAATTGAGAATTACCGAAATTGCTTTAGGAGTCGCCTTCAAATTCCAAATAGAGATCACAACCGATAATCAATCGGAATGCACCCTAGAACCGCCTGGACTGCTTGTTTTCAATTTTCGATCAACCTTGTTTCCTTTCGACTTAGATCTGATATGTGAAAAATCCACTCCTTAGTCACTTTGACAGGGTTCACCACGCTTCCACTGCTCTGTCACACTTTTGCAACTCAATGGCTGAGGATCACCAGCTATGCTTCGCCTTCACACGCCGCATAATAACTTCTAATGAATTAACTGCACTGAATCGCCAAAATCGCTGGTGGAGTTAATCACGTTGGCCAGCAATAACCCTTAGAATCAGATCAGAAGCGACTACCTATCCTCCATCAATCACCTCCATGCATCGGAAACTAATTCCGGGAATCAATGACCTTCTTCGTCTTCAAGACTAGGATAGGAGTGCCCAAAATTCCTTGGGGACAATCGCCTCACATCAGCCCAGGAGAGTCGCTCACCTAATCACCGTCCAATGAGTGTCGGAATTCACCTGAATTTAGTGCCTCTGATCTGCAATTGAATTGTCGATCAGAATCGATAAACGCGATGGATAACAACCTTCGGACTTGCTCGCGATCGCTACAACTTTAGATCGCGCGGACCTAGATCCACTTCATGCCTTCACTACTTGCTGGACTCGAGTGATTCAACGACCTCCATAGCCGTGCCTTCTTCTTTCGACCTCAGATATCAGTTAACCAACGCTCTCCTCTTCGGAATCAATGGAGCTGAATTCACCTAAATTCAATTCACTCCACTTGAAGCCCACACCACTTGTAATTAATCGACTCTGTTATGCGGCTAGTTTGCTTCCTCTGATTTGTACTAAGTTGCCCGTCCGATCTGCAACTACTATCTTCTCTGCATTCTGCCGCTAAGATAGTTAGAATTTGCACACGCATAAGAAGCAAAGGCTACGAATGTTTAATGGTATTCGCTGGAATCACCGTCGGACTCACCTTCAAAAGTTGAACACACTAATTGGATTTCCAAACTCACGGTTGAGGAATGATGGCTCTAATACCAATTGTCGTGTACCTAGGGTTTGGATTGGAATTCGGAAGGATCCGATAGAATTAAGACCAAGAACAAAGGGGATTGGAGGGAGAATTGGACAGAAATGAGGGAGAGTTGCAAAAGAACAAAGAGGGAGAGAGATCAGGGAGAAAACAGAGGGAAACGAGAGGGAATTCGAAGGGAAATTGATGAGAGGGAAAGCTGATTTCAATTATCAATTCAAAAGCATCATTCTCTGACTACCTCAGCCTATTTATAGGCTATTCCAACCTATCTAATTGAGAAGTACAATTATTATCAACAACCTAGAGTACAATATAGCAATACATGTAACTAACTACTATTATAATGACCATGATAGCCTTGGGGATCCTTGGGGTTGTGACACACTTTTACCCTCAATATGAAATGCTATTAAGGTTGAATGATGAAATTAAGTAATAAAAGTTAATCATTGACATGGATGGCTAGCCAGCTAGGTAGTTTGAGTTTTTAACTATTTTCAAACTTGGTGGGGCTTCCTAATGATAGTTTGTCAAGGACATCTATGACAAGGTATTATGTGCTATACAAAGACCAACTATATAGATGTAGATTGTCTCTTTATTTGAGATGTGTTATTCTGAGAAGTATATAAACATCTAGAGGGTGTTATGTTAGGGCACCTTTACTCATGCAGCACTCTTTGGACATTTCCCAAATAATGTTGGACTCCTTCTCTTTTGTTCATTTTTTTATATTTGAACACAATTTGGTCAAAAGAAACACGTGATAAGTTTTGAAAAAATATAAATTGAGATCCCATATTAAACAATGATACTGATTTACCTCTAAATTATTTCCTAGATTTTCAACTTCAGAAATCCTAAAATAATTAAAATGCAAAACATCCATTTTGTTCAGTGCTACACTTCTATAAAAATTTTGAACATTTCTTTGTTCATACTTCATTCTTATCTTCTGATATGAAAAATTGGAACATGGTTTTCTTCTAATATTTTCACATATTTTTCATGTAAAAAGATGAAGCAGTTGTAATTATTGTCATCTAAAAGAATACTTTTCTTTGTTAAGATTTCTTGTTAGGTTGTGTCATAAACTTGTTGGATTAAATATCGTAAATTGATTGTTCAAAGGAGGAGAGATTATGGAGGATGTTGCTCATAGAATCAATGCAGAATGGTTAAAGAGAGACGTGCATCCAACATTTTATGTGGTCATAATCACTTTAAAACTAAAAGGGAAGTTTAATTCAACAATTATTAGACAATACTTGTTGTATAGCTCAGAATATTGGGCAGTTAAGTATCAACAACCTCACAGTATGAGCAAAATTTAAATGAAGATATTGCAAACCTTAAGGTAGACGTGTGGCCCTACATGAAGAGACAAAGCAAGAAACAATATAATACATAATAAGGTTGGAATTGTGCCTATTAAAGATAAGATGTGTGGCCTTACATGTGGTGAAACCGTCTTAATCACGTCTTATTTTTAATAGGTGCAGCTGCTATCTTATTATGGATATCCTCATTTTAAATTGTCTTTTCTTTGTATGGCCACAGATCTATTATAACATTCTCATCTCAGTTTCTCTCATATTTTGCACATATTACTGCTTAAATGCCAATCATTTTGTGCCATTTAGGAGAACTGACCCTATACTTGTCTCGTAATTTTTTTTTCAAGTTTTAAAAAGATTTTGCAATCACATAAAATGTTGATTTAGATAGTTTGGTCATGTGAGATGAAGGCTAATAGAGACTCTCATGTAAGGAGAGTGGATGGAATGAAACAAATCTTTTGCTTAGGAGGTGAGGAAAACAAAGAAAAACTTGGTGAGAGACTCTTAGGTATGATATATACTATAAGGTCTTCATAGAAGCTAAGACTACAAATAGAAATGATTGACAAGCTAGGCCACATAGTGAGCTTTTGCATAGGAGGTGAGGAAAACAAAGAAAAACTTGGTGAGAGAGTCTTAGGTATGATATATATTATAAGTTCTTCATAGAAGGTAAGACTACAAATAGAAATGATTGACAAGCTAGGATTCATTTAGCGGAGCCCCATATAATGAGCTTAAGGCTTGATTCATTGTTGTATAAAATGCTTGATTCATTGTTGTATAAAATGCTGAAAGCACTTCTTCAGTTATGCATCCTACCTTAATTCTGTAAGTAATATTTCCAATAATTTTCCTACCTTAATTCTGTTTTTACTAAATTTGAAGTCCCTATATTTGCTCAACTTGAAGTCTTTAGATTCTAAGATATTCTTACATAAATTGAGCTTAGTGTTCATGCAACTAATATACACCAAGTATTCATTCATTAAGGCAATATCATCTGCGAATGGCATACTTATTGCATGCCTTCTTGGATGTGTATAGCAAGTTCATTTACCACTAGCTAGAGCAAAGAGATAAGGGATGACCATAGATCTTTGATGTATGGAAAAACCTTAGTATCTCCCCACAAGTCTTAAAACCTGTTTCTACTTTGTGATACATGCCTTTATTAACTTTTATTTAAGCAACTTGGCTGTCCTCCTTCTCTAAAACCCTCCACAGGACTCCTCTTGAAACTACCCACTAAGGTTTCCCTCTTTCTCAGTTACATTTAGTTTTTCATTTTCTGTCATGCTTGATTCTCACTGAAGTGAGAGCTTCACGATGGAAAGAAAAGAAGAAACCGAGAGAAAGAAAAATTAATCTCGCTGAATTGTATTGAAAAATGAATTACAAGATACATAAAACAACAGTGAGGCTAGCTTATATACTAGCCTCAAACCGCCTAACAAACATAATCGAATTAACAACAAATACAACCACCTACTTGATAACATAAATCCTCTACAACAGATCACATAATCCTAACAATACAACCACTGCTGATGCTATCAGTAGTTAATCCGACACCAATCCTTCCAGATGCCCTCTCAAACCAGACTCCATATTAGACTTCCCTGAATTACCTGCAACTTATCTGTAGATGCTGAATGCTGATGCATAGGTCCAAGCTTGTCACACAGATACAAAAATCTATCCTTCTGCAGCCCCTTAGTAAATATGTCAACCACTTGATGCAGCGTAGGAACATACTGAATTCCAAGCTTGTCACACAGATACAAAAATCTATCCTTCTGCAGCCCCTTAGTAAATATGTCAACCACTTGATGCAGCGTAGGAACATATTGAATCTCAACATCACCACGTTCAACCTTCTCTCTAACAAAATGCACATCAATCTTGATGTATTTAGTTCTAAAGTGAAATACCGGATTTTCTGCTATACACTTGGTTGCAAGGTTATCACACCAAAGAATAGAAGTATGCACGCATGGATAACCTAATTTTGAAAACAGAGACTTCAACCCCAACACCTCAGCCACTCCTTGTGCCATTGCTTGGTATTTAGCCTCACCAACAGATCTGGTCACAACAGTTTGTTTCTTTGAACCCCAAACCAATAGGTTTTGACCAAGAAAAACACACAAGCCACTAGTAGAACATCTAGTGACTTTGCACCCTGCATGATCAGCATTGGTGTACACTATTAGAGACAAGTCTTGAGGAGAAGGGGTAAATGTAGTTGCGGGTGACTTCTTGATGGAGAAAAGAAAAAAATTATTTTGGACTCGTTGTACAACACATTGCATTGATTTGATCTTGCATGATATAGGTGGGTTGCCTATTTTCACAGATACAATAAAGAAGGCTAAAGAAGTTTGTGTATACATTTATAGACATGCTTGGGTCCTTAGCATGTTTAGGAAGTTCTCTAAGAAGAGAGAGTTGAAGAGGCTAGGAGTTACAAGGTTTGCCACATCATTTCTTACATTGAGGAGTTTTGAGGAAAACAAGATTCCTCTTAGGGCTATGTTTGCATTGGAAGAGTGGGTTAAAAATCATTATGCTTCTAAGGTGGATGCAATTAAAGTGGGAGCAATCTTGTTATCCGATGACAAGTTTTGGAAATCGGTCAACTATTGCTTGAAGTGTGTAAGTCCACTTGTTAAAGTTTTAAGACTTGTTGATGGGGATGTGAAACCGGCAATGAGATACATATATGAAGCGATAGATAGGGTAAAGGAGAAAATTGCACAAAATTTCAACCATCAAAAGATAAAGTATGAGCGCATTTGGAACATTATTGATACAAGATGGGATTTGCAACTTCATAGGCCACTTCATGCGGCGGGATATTTTCTTAATCCTAAGTGAGTTTCTAAAATCATATTTCCTATAACCAATAAATTCTTTTATATGCTTTATTGTTTCTTACTTGTATTGCATTTTTTTAAGGTTTCAATATGATGAGTCTTTTAATGCGGATATGGAAGTTAAAGTTGGTTTGTACAAGACAATAGAAAAGATGAATCCGGATATTGAAACAAGACTCAAAATTGATGAGCAATTAGAAAAGTTTAAAAAAGGAGAAGGATTGTTTGGCATGAGCATGGCTACTTTAACAAGCGACAAGAAGTAGCCGGATATTATTTTGATTTAACGTTTGCATTTTCAAATTTCAATTGTTAGCTCCTTCAAACTAATTAGACTAATTAGTTTTCAATTTTTCTATCTTAGCTTTATGGTGGGAAAGTTATGAGGAAGAATGCGAAGAGTTTCAAGACCTTGCAATATGAGTCTTGAGTCTCACATGTAGTGCTACGGGATGTGAAAGAAATTGGAGCACATTTGAGCATGTTCATTCCAAAAAGAGAAATCGTTTGGAACAACAAAGATTAAATGCTCGTCTTTGTGAAGTATAACATTCAACTTGAATTGAGGCAAGCCAAGAAGGAGAAAAGAGGTGAACATTATGATCCTATTTGTTTGAGTGATATGGAGTCCGATGATGAATGGATCACTGAACAAGAAAACCCTTGTTTGCCCCAAGATAATTCATGGATGGATGCTAATGAATGCTTTGAAGATGATGGAGGTATTCAACCAAGTAATAATAGAAGAGGTATATATCTATACTTTATAGTTTTCTACTTTCTAAAACTAAGTTAATGTGTTTGTGTAAGTTTGAGTTGAATTCTAATATGTTATATTGTATAATATAGGGCCAATGAACTTGAAGCTAGATAGAAAAGGAAAAGGAAAAGGAAAAAGAAAAGTTGTTGAAGACAAAGTGGAAGAAGAATTAAATTTAGAAATGATTGATGGTGAGGAAGATGTAGAGGATGGAGAGCAAGTGGATTTGGCTATGTTTGAAGACAAAGAAGATGATGAAGATGATGATGCTCTAGAACTTGAAGAAGAAAATGATTGATAATTAGTGAAGATTATGAACAATGGAGTTTATTAGTAGCCTAATAGTTGTTTTTTCTAGCTTGTTAATTTGAAAGTGGTTTGATTTAGTCCAATTTGAATTTAAAGGCAACATGAATATACTTTTGGTATAATTTTAATATATTTTATTTATTTTCTATGGATATATATTATTTATAGTTGAAATTGAAAATGTGTACTGAATCTTACGATTCAATTTGATTTTCGATTCACGATTCATAAAATAAGGATTTAGATTCTTGATTCGAATCTCGATTCAACAATTATGGTTTCTGCATAATCAATCCCAAGTGTTTGGAGGAAACCCTTAGCAACTAACCGAGTTTTGTACTTAAGGATAGAGCTATCAGAATTGTACTTGACCCTAAAAACCCACTTGCAATCAATGAGGTTATATCTAAGGAAAAAGGAACAAGATCCCAGGTGTGATTCCTCTGTAGGGCAGAATATTCTTCCTCCATAGCCTTAATCCAATTGGGATCTAAGAGAGCTTCTTGAATAGAATTGGGCTCTATGGAACTCACTAAGGCATGGGGAGAAGTAATAGCAAGTTGTTTTGCTTTGGCTCTAGTGATCATTGGGTGAATGGAAGGTGCTAGACTAGCCTTAGATTTAGTTGGCTTAGGTATAGTAGTAGGTTCAACAGGAACATAAGAGAAAGGAGAAGAAGAAGGCTGCTCAGCAAGAGATAGAATAGGACTAGTGGCAGGAGGGACAGAGGAGGCGGGTGGTGCTACTTGAGAAGAAGAATCAAAGAAGACAAAAGGAAGAGACAAATTTGGAATAGCTGTAGACAAACCATTAGACACTGATTGAGGGGTACAAGAAGTAGAGAACAGTTGAGGAAATGGAAACTCCTTAGGGTTAAAATGAACATGTCTTGACATATAGATTCTACCCGAGGGATGCATACATTTATATCCAGCTTGCACATGACTGTAGCCAAGAAACACATACTTGGTAGAATGAAAATTGAACTTGTGCTTGTTGTAAGGTCTAAGGTATGGAAAACAAGCACAACCAAATGGTTGCAACTACATGTTGTTAGGTTGTTTGTGATAGAGTTTCTCAAAAGGGGTGTGAAATTGAAGTGGTGAAGCCGGTAACAAATTAATAATGTAGACTACTATTTGAAAGGCTTGTACCCAAAATTTTAAAGCCATTTGGACATGGGCTAAGAGAGAAAGGCCCATCTCAGCTATGTGTCCATGTTTTCTTTTGGTAACATCATTTTGTTGGTGTATATAGGGACAGGAAAACCGAGGTTGAATGACATAGGCATGTAGGTAAGGTAGTGTTACAACCCTTGGGTAGAACTCACCCTCAAAAGCTAGCTGTTAAAGGGAGGGTGCCTAAGAGTTTATAAACCCCACACAATAGCCTAAACTTCCAATGCGGGACAAGTCCCATATCCTGCAATGGACCATAACATACCACCACGCTCCGTAGCCCGACACCCACAACGACAAGCTGTGCACTAGCCACTGCTAATCCCAGGTGAACACTGTAATGCAAGCGTCACCTCCATCGTTGTTCGCTTGCATTCGGAGCCATGGAGTCGACTTTGATACCACTGTTACAGCCCTCGGGTATAACTCACTCTAAAAAACTAGTTGTTAAGGAGAGAGTGCCCAAGAGGTTCCAATGTGGGACAAGTTCCATACTCTGCAGTGGACCATAACATAAATGTCACAACAGTGCTATGACAATTAGCAACTCTCCTGATTCAACGTGAATCGAAGGAGTGTGTTGGAACAAAAAAGAAGAATGGAGAGGGAAATGTAGAGAAAGAGAAAGGGAGGAAGAGAAGTAGGAGGGAGAGTAACTGAGTCTTTGATTGAATTTTCTAATAGCTTTTACAGAAGAAGGAGTAAGCATATATAGCTTGTTTCGTGGGTGCTGCCACAACATATCACACCCTCTCTAACCTACTAATTTGTCCTATTCTAGCACTTGGACACTTGGCAGAACTGCCTAAACAAGCTATCCAGCTAGAAAAGAGATACAGGCAAGAGAATAAAATACTAAGGCAATACAAAATAAGTAGTATCCGAATCTAATACAAAACTTAGCTGCAAAAAATCAGCTTTCTCCCCTGTCTTGTGGCAGTACCCCTCCCATCAACTATTTCTTGTCCTTAAGAAATACTCAAAAGGCTGGCTGTCCTTGGAAACTGTTGCAACAGCGTGGGTAGGTATTCCCAAGTGTCCTCGGACGATTTTCCTTGCCACCGGACCTTGACCTGAATTGGGGGGGGGGGGGCTCCTTGATGGTAGACTACTCCTCTCCATTATAGCTTCAGGTTCCTTCGGACATTCTTTTTCCTTAGGCAGGGGTGGTAGCTCCTGACTGACTCTTTCATTCCCAGTAGACTTTTTTAGCAAGGAAACATGGAAGACTGGGTGGATTTTGGTCCCTTCAGGCAGTTGCAACCGGTAGGCTACCTTGCCTACCTGGGCTGTGATGGGGAATGGACTAAAGTATTTAGGGCTAAGCTTGGATACCTGCCCCTGGGTGATGGCCTTTAGGTAAGGATACCTTAGTCTCAAATAAACTCTTTCCCCTACTTCAAATTCCCGGTTACTCCTTCTCTTATTAGCATTTTGCTTCATTCTATTTTGGGCAGCTGCTAACTCCTGCTTCAACTGTTGTAGTACCTCCCTTCTTTGCTATAGGTACTCCTCCACGGCTATGGCTGTGGTTTGACCTCTCGTGGCTGGTAGGGTAGGAGGTTTATACCCATAGATAGCTTCAAATGGAATAATACTGGTAGAAGCATGGTGGCTGGAATTATACCACCACTGCGCCATGGCTAGCCACCGATGCCAACTCCTGGGCTGCCTCATACACATGCATTGTAGATAGGTTTCTAAGCTTTGGTTTACCTTTTCAGTCTGCCCATCAGATTGAGGGTGGTAGGCTGTTGATAGGCTGAGCTTGGTGCCCATATTCTTCATCAATTCTCTCCAAAAATGACTTGTAAACACCTTATCTTTGTATGAGATAATGGTTTTGGGAACCCCATGTAAAGCCACCACCTGATCCATAAACACCTTGGCCACTTCTTGGGCCGTGTAAGGATATGCCAACCCTGCAAAATGTGCAAATTTAGTTAGCCGATCCACCACTACCAGCACACAATCCTTACCTTTTGACCTCAGTAGGCCTTCTATGAAGTCCATTGACACACTTAGCCATGACTATTTTGGGATCAGAAGGGGCTGCAACAATCCCAGGTAGGCTACATTTTCATGCTTGCACTTCTTACATATGTCACACCCCATAACATGTTCCTTTACAACACTCTTATGTTGAGGCCAATGGAATAACTGTTTCACCCTCAAATAGGTATTTTGGATACCCGAGTGCCCCTTTAAAGGGGACTCATGCAAAGATTGCAAAATATTTCTCTTTGGCTCAGCATTGTTACCCACGACCACCCAGCCTTTATACCTCAACAACCCATCCTTCAAAACATACCCTTCAGCTTCACTGCCTCCCACTACTAATTTTTCCAGAATTCCCCTTATGTGTTCATCCCCCTCATAGTTGTTCACCACTTCACTGCACCATTTGGGTATTACCATAGTAACGACAACTGCTTCCCTTTCTTTGTGACACCTTGATAGGGCATCTGTAGCCAAATTCTCCTTACCTTTCTTATATTGTATAGAATAGTCAAGCCCCATTAGCTTGGCCATTCCTCTCTTTTGCAATTGAGTTTGCAACTTCTGTTACAACAAGAATTTAAGAGACTCATGATCAGTCTTAATTACAAACCTGCCCATCTCCAAATAGTGCCTCCACTTCCCCACTGCCAAAAGAACAACCAAGAAGTCCTTCTCGTAGATACTTAGGTTTAGGTGCCTTGGACTTAGAGCTTGACTTAGGAAAGCTATGACAGTCCCAGAATTGGGACTCTGCTCATTGCCACCTCCAATTTATCAAAAGCCACCTCAGCCTCCTGTCCCCAATGGAAATTTCCTTTCTTCAACAATTCCGTGAAGGGCTTACTGATGACTCCATAGCCCCTCACAAACCTGCGGTAGTACCCTTTAAGTCCAAGGAATCCTTTAAGGGCCCTTAAGGTAGTGGGTTTGGGCCAATTCAGCATGGCCTCTACCTTCTTTGGGTCGATATTGACCCCCTCCCTCGAGATCAGGTGTCCCAAGTACTCCACTTGAGTCTGGACGAATGCACACTTAGACCGTTTGATGTATAATTGATGGCATCTCAGGACTTCGAAGGTGGCTTTTAGGTGGGTAATGTGTTGGTCTAAGGTAGGGTTATAAACAAGGATATCATCAAAGAATACTAGTATGAATTTTCTTAGGTAAGGTTCAAATATTTGTTTCATTAAAGATTGGAAGGTAGCCAGGGCATTAGTGAGCCCAAATGACATCACCAAGAATTCAAAATGGCCATGATGGGTTCAAAAGGCTGTTTTATGTATATCCTCGGGTTTCATTCTAATTTGGTTGTAGCTCGACTTTAGGCCAAGTTTTGAGAAGAATTTAGTTTAGTGTATATGAGAAGTCAGAGGTAGAACTCCAACCTGAAAAGCCAACTTAACAGGTGGAGGGATCATCCTCCTTATATATAGCCTAGGTCTCCCTTGCTGAGGCGATGTGGAATTCTCACACTCCCCCCCACGCCAAAGCTTTTCCAGTAACTGATACATGCCTAGGTGATCGGGCAGAGTACTGGTCCATGACCACTACCGAGAGTAGTTCCCCAGCCAAGGGTTGGCTCTGATACCATGTGAGAAGTTAGAGGTAGAACTCCAACCTGAAAAGCCAGCTTAACAGGTGGAGGGATCATCTTCCTTATATATAGCCCAGGTCTCCCTTGCTGAGGCGATGTGGGATTCTCACAGTTTAGTTCATCCATTAGGTCTTCCACAAGGGGTATGGGGAATTTATCTTTGATGGTCGAGGTGTTTAGTTAGCGGTAATCCACACAAAAGCATTAAGAACCATCTTTTTTGTTTACCAAAAGGACTGGTGAGGCAAAGGGGCTCTGGTTGGGTCTAAAGAAGGATTGGTTCAACATTTCCCTCACCGTTTTTTCAATTTCAGTCTTTTGGACAAGTGCATAACAATATGATCTCTTATTGATTGGTTCAACATTTGGTTTGAGGTTAATTGCATGGTCCAAGGTGCGGCTAGGAGGTAGGGTGTTTGGTTCCTCAAATAGGTTCCTAAATTCCATCAATAATCCATTAATAAGGGGCAGTGTGCTTACTTCAAAACAAACCAAACAAAGACTCCTAATTTTCTGGCAAAACTCCATTACAGTTAAAACTATAGAGATAAGCTCCTAAAAATTTGCCGTAGACTTATTCAATTGAAGACTAAATCAAACTTAACTCAGTAAAACAAAAAAGACCGTTTGAGTTTAATTTCTAATATCATTAGTTCCACCATCACATTGTCTTTCAAGTTTCCTCTATAAAAGAGAATCCTTTAGTCAGTTGCGAAAACTTTATCATTCAAGACCATAATGCCAATACGGTAGTTTCATTTTGGAGCTCGCTCTTAGTTTAGTGTGGAGATTCTTCTAGCCTAGTTGAGTGAGCTTTTAAGGCTCTTTGCTTTTTGCATCCCTCCCTTCTTGAGATAGGGTTTTCTCCCCAATCATCATGACAATTCATCATGAAAATCAAATAAGAAATTTCAATAGCTTGTGCAACAATCAATTCATCGTTTTGTTTACCAGAAGCACTAACAATAGTTAGAAGTTAATTTTGTTAAAATATGAGCCCCTGGTTGGCGGCTGACGGTGAGTTGCAACTGCCCATAATTTTTCCCCTCATGCTTCTCTTTTACTTCTATAATCAAGAACAACTGCGTGAGCTATCCGCTTTCTTTGCAGAACCCTCCTCAGCCTCTTTCATGTGATCATTTTGCAAGTACCAACCTCCTTTCCACTTGTAAGAGTCATCCTCCTACCCCTTTTTTCGAATGATACTTCCATCCGGTTGAAGTCAACTTATAGGACTTACTCCCTTCATCCAATCTACCCCCAACACCAGATCACATACCCCTAGTTGAAACAACCTAAGATCTACTCCGAACTTTTCCTCTTGCATTTCCCAAATGAATCCCAGGCAAGCCGAGTTGCTTATTACTTGGTTTCCATTAGCAACAATGACACTTAAAGGTGGTGTACTCGTAAGTGGACACTTGAGTTGCCTGGCAGTGCTCTCATCTAGAAAGCTGTGAGTGCTTCCACTGTCAATAAGGATTAGCAGACTGCCCTTTTCTACCTTACCCTTTACTTTGATTATTTTGTTGTTGGTGATCCCCTTGAGTGCAATGAGGGATATCTCTCCATTGTCCTATACTCTCTCTTCATTGGTTCCTTCCACCTCCTCTCCTTCTTCGTCTTCTGCTTCTCCTCTGTCTTCTAATAACATCAATTGACGTTTGCATTGGTGTCCCTGAAGTATCTATCTCCACATCTATAACATGCTCTGGGTTGCCTCCTAGGATCATTAGGTCTCCCACCAAAATTCCTTCCCTAGCATTACCTCTAACCAACTCTTTGTTGACCCCCTTGTTGTTCCCTCCTTGTTGCCAATTCCCTATGTGTACAACCTTTTGCTTCTTTAATAGTGCCTCCACCACCATCTCTTGCAACTTGGCACTCTCAGCTACCTGCTCAACCGTTCTTACCTTGATCATCTTCACCATAGGCCTCAAATCTTGGTTGAGGTCATTGAGGAAACTAGAAACAAAATATGCCTCCGTTAGGTGAGGATCATGACTACTTATCAATGATCTCAGTTCTTCAATCCTTAAATATGACCTCACGTCACCCACCTGCTTCAGCTTGTTGAACTCCTTGATGGTATCCGACATGCTCCTTTCTCCAAATATCTCACACAACCTTTCAGAGAACTCTCTCCAAGTATAGTTCTCCCTTACTCGAGTCCACCATTGAAACCATGCATCCACCCCATCATCAAAGTGGGTAGCAGCTAAAGCGACTCTTCTTTCCATTGGCACATTGTACCACTCAAACAATCGCTTACACTTTCTAACCCACCATCTAGGATTAATTCCTTCAAACATGGGTATTTCCATCCAGGGCATGTGAAACCCCTTTGGTGGTGGAATAGCCCGATCCTCACGACCCCCTCCTATCAATGTTTTCGTGTCATCACCCTACTCAACAACAATCTCATGGGCTTTGTTTTCTTGATTCACTCTCTCATTCTGTAAAATGGGGTCACTCCTATCTCTATGGGGAAAGTCGGGAGACAACCTTACTTGGTTTTGTCGGGTAAACATCAACATAAATTGTTGAAGTTGATTACCCATCTCCTCCTCATCTGATTGATATCGTCTCTCATTCGATTAAGTCCCCTTTCCATCTTGCGATCATTTGTCATGATCGCATCATGGCTTTTCTGATTGCTAACGTCCAGTTGGACCACTCAATCCTGAAATTCACCCACAGTTGAACTAAGTTGCTGGAGCTGAGACTCTATATTCTTCATGAGTGTCCTTTTGGCCATCTTTTACGCCTCTAACATTCCTTTCCGGAATTGAGACTCTGATACCAAATGTCACAGTAGTGCTGTGACAATTAGCAATTCTCATAATTCAACGTGAATTGAAGGAGTGTGCTAGAACAGAAAAGAAGAACGAAGAGGGAAATGTAGAGAAAGAGAAAGGGAGGAAGAGAAGTAGGAGGGAGAGTAACTAAGTCTTTGATTGAATTTTCCAATAGCTTTTATTGAAGAGGAGCAAGCATATATAGCTTGTTCCATGGGTGCTACCACAACAAATCACACCCTTTTTAACCAACTAATTTGTCATATTCTAGCACCTGAACACCTGGCAGAATTGCCTTAACAAACTATCCAGCTGGAAAAGAAATACAAGCAAGAGAATAAAATATTAAGACAAAACAAAATAGGTAGTATCCGAATCTAATACAAAACTTAGCCGCAAAAAATCAGGTTTCTCCCCTATCTCGTGACAGGTAGGAAGGCCTTAAATTCTCCACCATTGTCTGTTTGGAAGGCCTTAAGTTTTGATTGATGTTGCAATTCAACAAATTTGTGAAAGGTCTTAAAAGTAGACAAAACATTAGATTTTAGTCTCAAGGGATACAACCATGTATACCTAGTGTAAGCATCCATAAACACAATATAATAATGATACCGCTCAGTAGAAAGAATAGGAGAAGGACCCCGCAAATCTGAGTATACTAATTTCAAGGGACTCTTTGTTGTAATTTGACAATTAACAAAAGGAAGTTGATTCATTTTACCCAATTTACAAGAGTCACAAAATGAAAGATCAGTAGTAGAACAAGGAACATTGATTTTATTAAGAATGTATTGCAATACACGGAAAGAAGGATGTCCCAACCTAGCATGCCATTGTTGACACACCCTATCAACATAAGTCAATTGCATGCTAGGCAACCCACTAGAAGAGGATAGACTCTGTCCTTTACAATTATTCAAAGACTCATTAGATTGCTTGAGAGAAATAATAACAACAGGATTGCTGGACACACGAGAAGAAGCAGCCTATAATTCAGGATGAGCAAATGTTGGAGCCAGCTGATAGAGACTATCCTTAAGGATTCCTCAAAGTAGCACCTGGCATGAATCCTTGTCCTTAATCAAACAAAAATTAGAGTAAAACTCAACAATCACATTATGATCATTAGTAAGCTCAGATACACTAATCAGGTTCTTCACACTAGGAACATGAAGAACACTTGGTAAAGAAAGGATAGGGGTAGGATCATTAGTCTGAGTAAACATTTGGCTAAGCCTAATATTAGCAATAGAAAGAGTCTTACCGTTGCCTACTGCAACTTTGTCACTGCCACTATAGGGAGAATGAAAAGAAAGGTTACTCAAGTTGGAGGTGATGTGGTTCGTAGCACCAGAGTCTACGCACCAGGAAGGATCACCATGATGATAAGGTGAAGAAGAAGAGAATTGAGACTGTGTTTCTGAGGATTGGGACGAACAACCATAGTGAGTCCCAGGTGCAAACCCTAAATCAGTTAAGAAAGCTCCATTAGATTCATGTGAAGCTACAAAAGCATGAGGATCAAACTGAACCATACAACCACCTCTACCAAAAGAATTCATATTATGCTGAAAGGTTCTATCAAACCGATGAAAACACCTATCAACAAAATGACCAAGTTTCCCACACAACTGGCAGTAGATCCGCTTGCCAGAGAATCTGCCTCGGCCTTTACCTCGTCTATAACCACTTCCTCAGGAAACAAAATTACTTCGACTAGAAAAACTTCCTCTGCTAGAACTATTGCCACCTCTAGATAAGCGTGAAGCCACATTAACATGCACAGTAGCAAAATCAAAACCATGCACAAATGACAAATTAGATACACTTTTCACAACAAGTCTTTGTTCAAGCATCAGGAAGAGATATTGAACCTTTTCTATGCTGATTTCATCCATTTGATAGGTAATCAGACTTATAACTGTTTCATAATCATCATCCAATCCATATAAGATAGCCATCAACAAATCTTTATCACTTAGAGGCTCGCCAATAGTCGCTAGGGCATGTCCTATGGTCTTAATCTTCAAAATATAGTCATTTATGGACGTATCATTCTTCTTGACAGATCTAAGTTGTTGCTTTAATCGAAAAGATCTTGCAACAGTCTGTTGAGAATAAAGGTTTTCGAGAGTTAGCCATACCTCAATCGCCGACTCACAATGAGTTACCTGTTCGAGAATCTCCTTTTCTATGATAGAGAATAGCCACCCTAATAACAACTGGTCTGACCTGATCCAGTTGAGATATTCTAGATTGACAACTGGCTCTTCATGATTAGAGGAAATGTATTTCAAAGGTGGAGACGACTTGTTGATGAAAGGCAACTGATCAAAAGCCCTAATTGTGGTTAAGATCCGCGCCTTCTAGTACAAGTAATTTCCAGAATCTAGTTTCGTAGGGATGAAATTGAAGGCTTTTGCCAATGCTGAAAAATTAGACTAAGTGGCCGATGATAAGGTAGAAGAAGAATGAGGAAGCGACGGTGAGTTGGAGTCTCGAGAGGCCATTGATGTTAGTCGCAGGGCTCTGATACCATAAAGCGAGAGCTTCACAATGGAAAGAAAAGAAGAAACCAAGAGAAAGAAAAATTATTCTTACTGAATTGTATTGAAAAATGAATTACAAGATACCTAAAACAATGGTGAGGCTAGCTTATATACTAGCCTCAAACCGCCTAACAAACATAATCGAATTAACAACAATACAACTGCCTACTTGATAAAATAAATCCTCTACAATACAACCACTGTTGATGCTATCAGTAGTCAATCTGACACCAATCCTTCCACATTCATAGTGCAGAGAATCTCCATCCTTGTTCAAAATTGTTTATTCATATTCTAGTGGTACTTATTAAAAAATTGATTGTAGCACTTGGAGATGAGGTAAATTTTGGTATGCAACAGTTAAATTTATATCAAGCAAGTGTAAAACAAGAGTTGAGTAAATCTTTTATTGTTTCATAAAATAAAAAAAATATTTTAGAATTTAGGCAGCTTCTATGTGAAGAATCTGGATTCCATTAGAAACGATGGTATCGAAAAGTTGGCAGTTAGGATAAAGACTAGGTTAATACCAATTATTTGATTCTGAGTTAGAGCTTATGATAATTGCTGATGGGTTAGTGCCCCGATATAAAGCAAGAGGTTGGGATAATGCTAGTTGCTATTATGTAGCCAATGGAGGTGATGGGGGTGCAAACAGACAGAAGTAGTCCAGAGGAGGTTAGAGAGAGAATTTGATCCGCCTACCTATTTGCAGGTGATGGAGGAGGGATAATTCTTGTGAAATTTGAGCTTGCGTTCTTTTAACATCTTCTGGAATTTGGGATGTGTATAGGGGAGTTCCAGAGTGTCGGTTAATATAGCTAGTCGCTATGCAACTATCCACTTGGATACTGTTGCTTTCTCTTTCTCTTTCTCAAACTAGTCACCAGCAAGAGTATCTTATACCTGTGATCAGCCTCCAGTCTCTTCCTGCTGAACCAAAAATCCAGAGGGGAGGCAGCACTTTGGAATCACTCCTCAGAATGCTAAATGCTAGAGTGTCATGATCCTAGGAGCAATAAAGGGGTAATATGGTAATAGGCTTATAATAGTTATTAGGAGATATTTTGCAAGTTGTTAGGAGCTCATGGGTGCTGTTAGGAATCAATTAACAGCTACCTAAGGCCTATGTAAAGGCTACTTGTAAGAGGTTAGAGGGGAGATGTGAAATGAAAACTGAATTTCCTTTCTTTCTAATTTCTCTATCCCTCTCTCTCGTTTCTTCTCTAATTCCTCTCCCTCTTTTTGCTGATTTCTTCCCCCTCCATTTCTTCAATTCTAATTTCTTCCCCAATTCCTATCACAACCCTAACTAACCCTAGGGATGTGACAAATGGTATCAAAGCCAATATTTCCTTGGCTGTGATTCCGGCAAACTTGTAGCAATTTGGTTGAATGATTGCATCTCGACGGTGGTCTAAACTGGAGGTTCTCAGTTCTTGATAGGTGAGTGCAAGTAGCGATTTCAATTAGATTTCGAGGAATCAAAGGACGAGTCATAATCGAGAGAACAAAACAACTCTCGGTACGAAATTGAGAAGCTAATCGCAGGACAGTTTTAGAACTCGTACATCATTCCAACGAATTCAAGTAACACCAGAGGTGACGCGAATAGAGGAGCATTTGTGATTGTAGTGGGTCAATAGGTGAGCTAACCTGAGGCGACGCGAACAGTTAACGTTCGCGATTAGTGTGGGAGTTCGTTGAAGGTGGTGACACGGACAATCAGGAGGGTCACAACTGGAGCGAACAATTGGTGCAGGAGATTCGCTGAAGTTGGTGATGCAGACATACAGTGAAGCTTCCGATTGATGCGTTGCTGGTGCTGCCGCTTGATAGGTCGGTGATTCCAACCCATACGGTGAGCAGTGAATCTGGGCGACTTCTTGAATCCATCACAATTGCTATTAGATTTCGGATATTCCAGGCGAGAGCAAATCCTAAGTCGCTGACTCCTTCCGCTTGAGTTAATCGAGTGGCCCTTCTTCGATTGCTTCACCCTTCTTCCTCCATTCCCTAAGTGAAAGCAAAGTAGTCAAAAAAACGAGCTCCCCTGCTATAGCTACTTCTGCAAGGAGTGTTGTTGTGACGCTCTAGCGTTAAAGGTTGCTACAACAACAACAACAACATATCCAGCCTTTATCCCACTATGTGGGGTCGGCTACATGAATTCTAGACTTCCATGTATTCCTATCATTTGTCATATCTTCATTTAGATCCATATACTTCATATTGAACTTTAATGTCTCTCCCAAAGTCTTCTTGGGTCTACCTCTACCTCTTTTTGTGACTAATTGTTCCATTTCATCAACTCTCCTCACATGAGCGTCTCTTAGTCTCCTTCTCACATGACCAAACCATCTTAGTCTAGTCTCTCTCATCTTCTCCTCGATTGGCACTACTCCTACCTTATTACGAATAACTTCATTTCTAATTTTATCCTTTCTTGTATGTCCGCACATCCATCTTAACATCCTCATCTCCGCTACACTCGTCTTTTGCTCATGCTGGTATTTGACTGCCCAACATTCTGAGCCATACAGTAAGACTGGTCTTATAGCTCTCCTATAAAATTTTTCTTTCAATTTTAATGGGATTTTACCATCACATAACACTCCCGATGCATTTCTCCATTTTAGCCAACCTGCCTTAATTCTATGTGTGACATCCTCGTGAATTTCTCCATCTTTTTGAATCACTGATCCCAAATATCGAAAATGGTCTTTTCTTTGTAAGATTTGGTCTTCTAATTTTATTATAACATCATTCACTCTTGCATTTTTACTAAATTTGCATTCCATATATTCTGTTTTCTTTCTACTTAATTTAAATCCCTTAGATTCTAAATTGTTTCTCCACAACTCAAGCTTAGTGTTCACTCATTCTTTTGTTTCATCCACCAACACTATGTCGTCTGCAAATAGAATACACCATGGCACATCTGTCTGAATATCTTTAGTGAGTTCATCCATTACTAGGGCAAATAAGTATGGACTTAGTGCAGAGCCTTGATGCAGTCCTATTGTAGTTGTAAATGGTTCAGTATCCCCTCCGCATGTTCTGACCTTTGTCTCTACACCATAATACATGTCCTTAAGGACTTGTATATAGGCTATTTTGACTCATTTCTTCTCTAAAACCCTCCATAATACTTCTCTAGGGACCCTATCATAGGCCTTTTCTAGATCTATAAACACCATATGTAGGTCCTTCTGATGATCCCGATACCTTTCCATTAGACGCCTTAGTAAATATATAGCTTCCATTGTTGACCTGCCAGGCATGAAACCAAACTGATTTTCTGACACATTTGTTTCTTTTCTAAGCCTCTGCTCTATTATTCTCTCCCAGAGTTTCATGGTATGACTCATTAACTTAATTCCTCTATAATTTTCACATTTTTGAACATCTCCTTTGTTCTTGTATATAGAAACCAAAGTGCTCTTCCTCCACTCATCTGGCATCTTTTTTGATTTAAGGATCACGTTAAATAGTTGCGTTAGCCAGGAGATGCCCTCTTCTCCCATGCATTTCCATGCTTCTATTGGTTTATTATCTGGTCCCACTGCCTTACGATTTTTTATCTTTTTTAAAGTTTGCCTTATTTCATTTGAACTTATGTGTCGATAGAATGTGTAGCTCACATTCCCTTCGGAGTTACTAAGATGTCCCAACCTAACTATTGTGTCACCACCATCATTGAATAATTTTGTGAAATACTCCTTCCATCTCTCCTTAATCGCTCCCTCATTTACTAAAACATTTTGATTGTCATCTTTTATGCATTTCACTTGATTTAAATCCCGTGTTTTTCTTTCTCTTGCTTTAGCTAATTTATATATATCCCTTTCTCCATCTTTTGTATCAAGTCGTTTATATAGATTCTCATATGCTTTTGACCTTGCTTCACTAACAGCTCTTTTTGCTGCCTTTTTTGCTTCTTTATAATTTTTTTGATTTTCTTCATTGTTGCATTGATATACCACCTTATAGCAAGTTTTCTTATTTTTAATTTTCAATTGTACATCTTCATTCTACCACCAAGACTCCTTAAGGTTAGGGGCTCTACCATTTGTCTCTCCAAGGACTACCTTTGCCGTGCTTCTCAGAGCATTAGCCATTTCTTTCCACATTTGGTTTGTCTGTCTTTCTCCATTCCATTCCCTTTTACCCCTAGGAAAATTAGGAAAATTTTCCACGTTAAAGGTTGCTAAACTAGGAAAATTCTGCAAGATCAGTAATGGCGGAAGTGGCTCGGATGAAGAACCTTGAGCCCCAGATGCAGCAATTCCACTTAGCAGCCACTGATCTACGGGTTCGATTGGAATTACTGGAGATTGAATCTATTAGAATTATTAGTATAATTAGATATATTGCATATTGTTGTATGTGTTTTTATTTATTTATTTATTTGTTATAACTATGTGTAATTAGGCTAAGCTCATAGGTTAAGCCCGTAGGTTATTAGGCATGTTGTGTTTATTATAAATAATACACTAAAAGACTAATCCCTTAGGTTTTTCTCTCATAATTGTTTTCTCACATGGTATCAGAGCCACCAGTGAGAAAAACCCTAGCCACCGCTGTGTATTTTTTTCCTATGGCCTTTAAACCCTAGTTTTCTCTCTTCACCGTCACTATTCACGCCGAAACATCACTGTCCGACCGTCGTTTGCTGGAACCGATCACATCCTAGGGTTCGTCGCCTTCAGGTCGAGTTGTCGCCGAAAAATCGCAGCCGCCGGAGCTCCCACGAGCAGCCGTCCGCCCCCGTGCGCCGGTGCTTGAAGGCGTGTTCGCCGCCCGTTTTCTCCCGACTTCTCTAGATCAACTCGCCTCCCTTCCATAGGCTTATTCCCGATGTCAAATCCTCGCTATGTTTGACCTCAGTGACGCAGTTTTGTTGGTGTTACTCCCGCAACCACACTTGTTGCCCCTGCTGCTTCTTAATCCTTTACTGTCTCTAATCTCGGAACAACCAATATCACTACTGTCAAGTTGATAGGGTCTGCCAATTATCTCTCATGGGCAGCCTTTGTCAAAATGTGGTTCAAAGGGCAAGGCCAAGCTGATCATCTTACCAAAAAGGTTGAATGTGTGTCGGAAGCCAATCAGACTAGATTGGAACAAGTTGATGCCCAGTGATGCAGCCTCCTATGGCAGTCTATTTATCCATCCATCATGCAGCTCTTTCACCCATTTGAAACTTGTGTTGATGTGTGGAAGGAAGCTGAAGAATGTTATACGAATGACATCCAGCGTTTGTACACTGTGGTCTCTAATATCAAGAATCTAAAGCAAGAGTCATCCATGGAATCTTATTTGGGACAGGTTTGGGCTCTCATGCAAGAATTTGATGCTCTTCTTCCCAGTACTACGACCAAAACCGAATAAGTTTCTCAAAGATAAGTTTTTTATGGTTATTGCTCTTTCCGGTCTAAAACCAGAATTTGACGCCATCAAGCATCAAATCTTGACCAGCTCCACTAATCCTACCATGAAGGACTCTTTTAAAAGGTTGCTGAACATGACCGGTGCACATGGTATGTCCTCTTCTTCTCATGTTGTTCCTTCAGCCGAATCTTCAGCTCTTGTGTCTCAGGCTTCTCACTCAAGAGGAAATAAAGGCCGTAATAATAATTAGTCACGTCCACAATGTATCTTTTGTAAGAAACTGGATCATCTTGAGAATAGGTGTTGGAAGAAACATGGTCGGCCAGCTGCTCCGCCTACATCATCTACCAATGCAGCTCATGCATTCTAGAGTGATCATAGTTCTGCCCAATCTGCACTGGGTTCACAGTTAATACCTATGTCTGCAGCTGAGTATGATGTCTTTTTGAAGTTTTAGGCCACCCAATAGTCTCATCCTAGTAATCCTGTTGCTTGCGTTGCTAAAAGCCCATCTCTTGGCCCTTGGATTATAGATTCTAGCACCACTGATCATATGTGTGGTAATGAACTTCTTTTCTCTTCACTTGCTTATTCTGATACCTTGCCTGCAGTTACCTTAGCAGATGACACCAAAACTGCAGTTAAAGGGATAGACCAAACCACACCCACTTCGTTTTTATCTTTAAATTCGGTTTTATATGTCCCTGGCAGTCCTTTCAATTTGATTTCAGTTAGCCAGTTTACTAAAGCCCTTAACTGCTCAGTCACTTTCACTCCTACCTCTGTTTGTGTACAAGACCAGGGCACGGGACGGACGATTGGCGTCGGACATGACTCACAGGGTCACTATCATCTTGCTGTGCCGATGGCTTGCATCAGTGCTGCTTCTCTAGATTTTCTCCACTCTCGTCTTGGTCATCCCAGCCTCTCCAAATTGAAGAAATTAGTTCCTAGTTTGTTATCGTTGTCTATTTTTGATTGTGAGTCATGTCAGCATGGTAAACACGCATGTAGTTCTTTTTCTAGTCGTGTCAATAATAGGGTTGAGACTCCTTTTTCTCTTGTGCATTCTGATGTATAGGGACCTAGTCGTGTCAATTCTACTATTGGTTTCTCATATTTTGTTACTTTCATTGTTGAATTTTCTCGCTACACTTGATTGTTTCTCATGAAGAGTCGGTCTGAGTTGTTTTCTGTCTTTAAGACGTTCACTGCTGAAATAAAAACACAGTTTGGAGTTTCTGTACGTGCTTTATGTAGTGATAATGCCCCTAAGTACTTTTCTTCTCAATTTACTATGACTACTCGTGGCATTCTGCATTAATCTTCTTGTCCTTATACACCTCAACAAAATGGTGTTGCCGAGCATAAAAATCGCCATCTCATTGAAACTGCATGAACACTATTTTTACATGCCAATCTTCCCACCAAATTCTGGGTAGATGTTGTTCTTACTGCGTGTTATCTGATCAATCGCATGCCATTTTCAGTGTTAAAGGATAACATTCCTCACTCTCTTTTGTTCCCCTCCTAGCCCCTTTATTTTGTTCCCCTTCATGTATTTGGATGTATCTGTTTTGCGCATTCCTTTTCACCGGGACATGATAAACTTGTTGCCAAATCCTTCAAGTGTATTTTTTTTTATTACTCCCGGTTGCAGAAAGGCTATAAGTGTTACTCTTCTGAATTGAACCGCTATCTTATGTCTGCTGATGCCACATTGTTTGAACAACAATCCTTCTTCTCGGTTGCTCAGCCTGATTCACAGCGTCTTGACCAGGTATTGCCTATTCCTTCTCTTCCGTTACCCTTATCAAATATGTCTATCTCCTCCTCGGTGGACCCTCCACTTCCATCTTCCGGTTCACACTCCCCGGATCCTCCACTTCTTACTTATCACCGTCGTCCTCATCCTGCTCTTGGCACCGGCATTCCTCTTGACTGCGACTCTCCTGATTCACTCTCTCCGTCAGTGGTCATCCTACCGTGGATCTTGAGCCCGACAACCTTCTTATTGTATTCTGCAAAGGTACACGGTCTACTCGCAATCCACATCCTCTTTATAACTTTTTATGTTATGACCGTTTGTCACCTGCTTATAGTGCTTTTGTTTCAAGCCTTTCTTCTGTTTCTATTCCTAAAACCACAGGTGAAGCCATGTTTCATCTTGGTTGGCGCTAGGCTATGTTAGATGAGATGGGTGCTTTGCATTCTATTGACACTTGGGATTTGGTGCCTTTGCCACCAAGAAAGACTTTCGTTGGTTATCGATGGGTGTTCACCCCTAAAGTGGGGCCCCGACGGACAGGTGGAACGTCTTAAAGCCCGCTTGGTTGGCAAAGGCTTTACACAAATCTATGGGCTAGATTATAGTGATACCTTCTCTCTAGTTGCTAAAATGGCCTCTGTTCGCCTATTTCTCTCTATGGTCGCCACGCATCATTGGACGCTCTATCAATTGGACATTAAGAATGCCTTTTTTCACAGTGATTTGCAAGAGGAGGTTTATATGGAGCAACCACCTGGTTTTGTTGCTCAGGGGGAGTCCAATGTAGTCTGCAAACTCAAGAAGTCTCTCTATGACCTGAAACAATCTCCATGAGCGTGGTTCGGCAGGTTTAACACTGTGGTTCAAGCCTTTGGTCTCACTCGAAGTGAAGCTGATCATTCAGTTTTCTATCGATATTCTTCTTCTTTATGTATCTACCTCATTGTTTATGTAGATAACATTGTTATCACAGGGAGCAATCAGGTTGGTATACAAAATCTGAAGGAACATCTCCATTAGCACTTTCAAACTAAAGACCTAGACAAACTCCGATATTTCTTGGGTATTGAAGTTGTTCAATCAAGAGATGGGATCTCAATCTCTCAGAGGAAGTATGCACTTGACATCTTAGAAGAAACTGGTATGGTGAACTGCAAACTGATTGACACCCCAATGGACCTAAATGTCAAACTCTTGCCGGGACAGAGGGAGTCTTACTCAAATCCTGGAAGGTATAGAAGATTGGTAGGCAAACTGAACTGTCTCACAGTCACTCGTCCCGACATTGCTTTTGCTGTGAGTGTGGTGAGTCAGTTTCTCAGTTCTCCATATGATTCTCACTGGGATGCTGTCATCCGGATTTTGAGATATATCAAACGAGCACCGGGTAAAGGGCTACTCTATGAGGATAAGGGGCACATAAATATTTGTTGTTATGCATATGTAGATTGGGCCAGCTCTCTTTCTGATCATCGGTCGACCTCTGGATATTATGTTCTTATGGGAAGAAATTTGATTTCTTAGAAAAGTAAGAAACAAAATATAGTAGCTAGATTCAGTGCAGAGGCAAAGTATCGGGCTATGGCTAATGCAACTTGTGAGCTCATCTGGCTTAAGCAACTCCTGGAGGAACTCAAGTTTTGTGAAATGTCCCCTATGAAGCTTGTTTGTGATAATCAGTCTGCCTTGCACATTGCTTCCAATTCAATGTTCCATGAGCGGACTAAGTATATTGAAATCGACTGTCACTTTATTAGAGAAAAACTAGTTGAAGGTGTTATTGGTACAGAGTTTGTTAACTCCAGTGATTAACTTACCGATGTCTTCACCAAGTCTCTAAACGGTCATCAGATAAAATATATATGTAACAAACTTGATGCATATGATATCTATGCTCCAACTTGAGGGAGAGTATTAGAATTATTAGTATAATTAGATATATTGCATATTGTTGTATGTGTTTTTATTTATTTATTTGTTGTAACTATGTGTAATTAGGCTAAGCCCATAGGTTAATTCCATAGGTTATTAGGCCCGTTGTGCCTATTATAAATAATACACTAAGAGACTAATCTCTTAGGTTTTTCTCTCATAATTATTTTCTCACAAAATCCAATCGCACCCATGAAGCAATCATGGCGTTGGATTGGCTGGATACCTTGTTGGGGGACTTGGAGAGAAGGATGAATGGAATCATAGATGAAGTGAGAGCTAGTTTAGAGATCAACTACATAATTTAATGGTCATGTTATCTCGCCAAAATCAGTCATCTTGGAATGGATTGACTTCAAATATTTCAGAGAGTACTGGGAGGTCTTTTGCCACATCATTCTCTGCTCAATCTAGTGCTGCATTCCTTGTTTTTCATCATGCAGGAACCATTCAAGGAGTTCAACAACCTGTTGGGAGCCTTTCTAGTGGCCGTTTAGCCTCAAACAATCTCCCTATTGCTCTTTCTCAGATATCTCATGGCAGCTCACATGATCATTCAAGGGGGCAGGACACACTCGCTGAAAAGAGAGATGTTGATTTCTCCTTCAGTCAAGGGAAATCTTCTATGAGTTATGACCGTGAAAGTAGTTCTCTCCACCAGCAACAAATTCAAAGGGGTGAGGAATTTTGGAGGCCGGTTGTAGCTAGAAAAAAATTAAGGGAGGTAGTTGAAGAAGTTAAAGGTTTTGCCGAAGGGAACAAAACTCCCACTGCTGTGTTGGTACTTTCTCTAGTTGGCAAAACCGAATGCTTGCCTATATGGCTGGAGGACAACTTAGTCAACCCTCTAGGTTCAAAACAACTAACATAGAAGATAATGAGAAGAAGGAAACATATGTGGTAACTGGTTGGATGTGTGAGTTTCAGGATGATCGTAGTTGAAGGCTATAGGGTTGCAAGTTTCAGTTGCCACCTACGACAGGGAGCAACTAAATTCATTTAAGGCGCTTGATGTGGACATATTGATGGACTTTGGCATCATATTGGATCCTTATACTATGGGTACCAGCAATCTTAATTTGGTAGCTATTGCAAACCCAAGGGAAATGGTATGTTACTCCTTGGAGATAGATGTAGACTTGACTGCAATAATCATCATTTTTGTTCTAATTGATGAAAATCTAAGAATTAAGAAGAAGAGACCTAGAAGGAGAAAGAACGAAAGAAAGAAAGAAGGATAAACCAAATAGAAAAGGTTAGGATTGGATGAAGAGCAATGGATACTTGTTACAAGTTCTTGAGAACAAGAACTATCTCAAGGAGGGGGGAATTGTCATGGCCCTAGGAGCAATAAAGGGGTAATATGGTAATAGGCTTATGTCACACATTATGGTCTTGGTGCGTCATCTACTGTATTGGCAAATTTAAACTGTCTTCCTAGTCATTTTTTCTTATCTTATCTTGTATGTTTTATTTACTTTATGCATTGTTATTAGTTTGGATATTACAGCTATAAGGGGTAGGATATTTTGAGGGGAGGTCCACATGTAAAGGGGACTGGAGAAAAATACAAAAGAGTTGGTTATTGGGGGAAGGATCTGCTGTGGTAGCACCCATGCTAGAGGTTTATATACCCCTACTCTCAGCTTGTGATGGTATCGAATATCAGAAAAGAATTCTATTCCTCACTGTTATCTCTCTGTTCTCTCTCTCTCTCTCTCACTCTCTCTTCTTCCTCCCTTTTTCTAGTCTCTTTCTCAAATATCTGCTTCTTCTTCTCCTGAGATCTTCGACTGACCTCTCTAATTCACATTGAATTAGAGAGTGGATTATATTGTCACGATTGAGATTGTGACAACTTATAATCGTTGTTAGGAGATATTTTACAAGTTGTTAGGAGCACATGGGTGCTGTTAGGAATCAATTAACTGCTACCTAAGGCCTATATAAAGGCTACTTGTAAGAGGTTGGAGGGGAGATGTGAAATGAAAACTGAATTTCCTTTCTTTCTAATTTCTCTATCGCTCTCTCTTATTTTTTCTCTAATTCCTCTCCCTCTTTCTGCTGATTTCTTCCCCATCCATTTCTTCAATTTTGATTTCTTCCCCAATTCCTATCACAACCCTAACTAACCCTGGGGATGTGACATAGAGTTACTTAAGTTGCTCATTCACTCGGCCAAGGGAAGGACTCCATTAGTCGAGAAAAGAAGTGCTCAAGTTCTAGACATGAGCGAGTGGGTCAAGGCCAAGTGGCCTTGGGACCCAAGCAGGTGGTTATCTGCAATAATGTTAAGAGTTTATCTACATGGACATGCCCTTCCCGTTAGTCCACGTGTGACTGCTATAACATATACCCAACTATTTTGATTGGTAGATTAGAAGGAGGTGTATGCTACTGTTAGCAGCTTGTATGAACTTCACAACTAGTGTAATGTTTGGCTATAGGCCAGCCATTCTTTTTTGCTTCACATATTTTGAGTGTGGATATGCATGATGATAGCATGTAGTTTGGTTGGGGAACCCAATATCCCTGCCTACTATCAAAGAGAATATTGCACACAGAAGGAGTTTGATTTAGATTTAATAAAATTTTTCTATTCCACAAACAAAAAATCACTTAAACAACTTTATGCATTGACTGCAAAGTATGGATTAAACTTTCATCCATTTTGTTTCTTTTCTTTTGTTGTCTTAACTTTGTTTGCACCAATCTTCTAATCTGGTAACATATTTATAGTAGCTTGTTTTACGTTTTGACTTGCTTGATGCTCTTTCTTTGAGCATTAGTATTTTCTCTATGTATATACTTAATGTTGATAATCAAAATCTGAAATATTAATTCTTTAAGATACAAGCTTATCTTGCATGCATTGAGGTCTAAAATTCCATCTAAATTGCAGAGCCATTGCACCAGGTGTTTTGGATAAGGATTTGTTTGGTCTTCAGACGTTACAACATGTAATGAAGATGACTCGCACATGGGATTCAACTATGTCAATGATACCAAGAGGTGGGGAAACTATTTGGGGTGGTCTTGACTGGTCACCTGAGGAAGGCTATCTACCTAGCAAGAGAAAGCAAAGAAATAATTCCACTGTGCTTGCAGATCAAGATGAAAAAGAAAGTTTGGTTGGTGAAACTAAAACTGTTAACTATGGCAGGATTATATCATTTGGGAAAGATGTGGCAGAGGCACCTTCACCTGAGATTAAGAGGATTGACTTTAGGGTAAAAACTCTCTCTCTCTCTCTGTTGCCATTTCTTTTAATTATGCAGTGGTATTACTTAATCTAGAACAGACTAAAAGTTTTAAGATTTAATTGCATTGGTACTACTTTGTTTCCATTTCTTTTATCCTTCTCTCTTTCATTTTGGTGGTAAATATTTAAATCCCTAATCTTGACAAACAATAACAATGCAAAGTCCTGATTTTAGCCATTTCTATTTTTTCACTCTGTACTTTTTTTTTCTTTTTGTAAATAGTGTTTTTTTTTTCTGTAAATACAACAATGGGAAGAAAGTAATAATTATTAAGTCACCTAGCATTGTAGTCTTTGAAACAAATATTGGTTTTTAATAATTGGAATGATTTTATAGGGCAAAAGATTCAAAAATAACTTTTTCCAAAAGCTGGGGGAAAATTGTGAGTTGAAGCTAAAACATACACAAGAACACTGTGTTGAAATGAATATGACAGCATGTAACATGTCTACTGAGAATCAAAGTGGAAAAAACATCTCGATGTTGTTATCATAAATATGTTGTATTACTTGTCTCAATTTGAGCAAAAAAGTGAGAGGAAGACCAAAGAAATTTTGGGGGGGGGGGGGGTAATACTTATATATGACAAAGAATGTAATGGGCTTATAGAGGATATGAGTGAGCAGAGCCTACAATCAGTGGGGTCAATTGACCCAACTGAAATCCTTTTTCACTTTATGAAATGTATATAAAATCCTGTAAAATTCAAGGTTAATTACAGTTTGACCCAACTAAAAATAAAAAATATTAATTGACCCCACTCATTTGAAAATTACAAAAAGTTATCATTTGCAATTGGTCAAATTCTTTGATTTTGTGTTTAATTAAGCATACTTTTTTATTGTTAATTTATTTAATTAGATTGTTACACTTAATTGCATTTGTAAAATTAACATTAGTTTGTTTTTATTTTAATAATATTTTAAACCTTAATATATTGACCCCACTACACTCAAAATCCTGGCTTTGCCATAAAGATAGTTTGAGTTTTAGAATTCATGTAACTGACCCCACCTAGTGGGATTAAGGCTCGTTATTGTTGTTTTTGTTGTTGGTTAAATCTGCTTAAAGTGGTTATTTTTTTACTCAAAATCACATCCTCATGCTCCTTCTCACATATCCTTCCCATGTATGGTTCTATGGAGAAGTCTACTTTTGCAAAATCATCTTCAACAGATTATGGGTGAGAATTTGTCCTTTCTTAAAGTTTTTTCTATACCCTGAACAAAACCTACACTTAGAACTGAGACCTCGGCTTTTTTTGTGAAAGGGACAACTTGTAAAAGTATGCCTTGAGAATTTAATTACATCCTTTTTGCCAACCTTGAATATGGAGTAAACTAGTTTGTTTTATATGTGAAACACTCATTGCATCTTTGTGGAACTCCTCTGCCATAGAGAGGGTTGTTAACGGCACTGGGTTGTCTGAATCAGCGAACCTTAATGAGAAAGAAACAACAAGCTGAGTCACTTTTAAGGGGGAAAAATGGAAATGGTTTATGAGTTTGAGAGTGTGGTTTTTGTTTTTTACTTTTCTGGATAAGCACTTAAATAATAGTTTATATGCTACAGTATTAGGTTATAAGCTATGATTTTTTTTTAATGTGGAAATCGAGGAGTCTCCACTACCAGACAGCCTTTGGCCGGAGTGTCCCACTCTCCCTATAAGCTATGATGTTGTTTTAGGCTTTTCTCTGCTCTTCATTTAAGTTCCTTTTTTTTGGGGGGGGTGGGGGGTACTCCTCTCAGTGATCATAAACAAACACTTCTTCAACTTTGCCATCTGATCACTGACATATTAATTATAGTCATCATTATGAGTTTTCACTTATATTATTCAAAGTTATTGGGTCATTTGTGCTTATATGTTGTTGTTGACTTTAGGGAGCTGTAAAGGGTAACAATATCGCAAATACCACCTGTCTGGATGTATGGACTGAATACCATGACATGGGAGTTGGGGGCATTAAAGCTGTTGCTGATTACAAGGCTTATACTGCTGGAGATATTCTGGATTTGCTTCAATTTGTTGCCCCAAAAATGATGGCTCGTGGTAGCACTCATTTTTCATATGGGATAGCTGAGGACTTGGATGACCCCAAATATGAACATTATAAATATTGGTCTAATCCATTGGAAACCAAGTGAGTACTCTTATACGTGTTATTTCATTGTCTTTGGCTATCATTTATCCTTAATATGGGGTGTGAACTCTTGTCAACATGCTTACAGAGTGCTTATTTGATAATTGAATCTTAATTGTTCCTTTGAGAAATTAGATTAAAAAATTTGCTCAAGGGTATTTTGGTTCAATTGTTCATTGTTTGTGCAACTCAAGATTGATAACTTGTTCATGACAATTTCTACAAGTAATAACTTTGAATAATAGTGGAAATTTGAGGACTTATATTGACCTTCTTTCTGGAGTACTCCAAATTACTGTCTGTGTGTGTGTGTGGTGTGTTTTGCCTGTATTGTCTTTGCAACATGAGATTACTACCTTCTGGATGACAAATGGTATTGGTCTTACCATGAAGGAAATTAATTTCTTTCCTCTCCCATGAGGTAATACTTTTCTGAAAATAACTAGTTTTAGGCCCATGCAATGCACAAATTTGGAGGTTTCTTTTATGTCCAGTTTTCAATGACAATGGATTATCCAAAAACTAAATGTATGTTATTGGTTGGGTCAAATTTCTGGATATTTACCCTTATACATAGTTCTGAACGGCGCGAGGCACAAAAGGTCCTGGAGCTTGAGGCGCGAGGCGTGCCTTTGCGAAGCGAGGCACACCTTTTAGAAAAAAAATTCAAAATCTTGTAAAATCATAAAAAACTATCAAATTATCAATAATAACACATGCATATCATTAATAATTCATTATCTTCAAATTCTAAACTAACAACATCAAAGTTCAAACTTAAAGTCTCAAACTCAAACAAGTACCAATCATCATGCAAAGTTCTAAACAAAAACACTACAAGTCCACAATCAATAAAGAAGTTTTAATCATCATCATACCCTTCACCAAATTGAAAATCATCATCTTTCGGTGCCATATTTTGCTCATCCTTGTTATTTTTCTTCTTTTGCATGTACTCTCCAATCTTTTATTTTACTGATGGAGGACATTTTGGACAAGTTTTAGTACTCTTCACAATCAATAAACACTATAAGTCCACAATCAAAAAAATGTTTTCATTTTGAAAAATGCTATTTTTCTAAGTCTGGAAGATTAGCGCATTTTTTCTAAGTCTGAAAAATTAGCTCATTATAAGGAGACATATAAGAGAATGTTTTCATTTTGAAAAACTATCTCCCGGTATTTTGATAGTTAATATTCATTGTTGTTAAAATGATTTTTAATGAATTTTTCAAGAAATAGTAGGTATGTATTTTGGAGGTGGTAAAATCGCTAAATCCTGAGTTTGTACTAAAACCAAAATTCTATTTTCTTATTGTTATGGATTTTGATTTTTTAGATATTTTTATTGAATCCAAATGGGGGGTATTTTCTTATTTACATTTATGTATTAAAGTAAATAGAAGATAAAATATAAATAAAAGTAAATGTAAATAAGTTGTATGTTGTAGTGTATACATGCTGGAACCAAGAAGAGGGGAGGAATTGAGCTGCCCAAGTTTTAAATTAAAAGCAGTTTCATGAGGCGCACCTCTCGCCTCTGCGCCTCACTGTGCAAGGCGTGAGCCTCATTGAAATTGCCTCGCCTCGGCCCAGGTGAGGCGCAGAACTGGCGTCTTAAGGCGCCTTGCGCCTAGGCGCGCGCCTTTAACAACTATGCCCTTATATAATTTAACCAAATGAATTAGATGTTTTTTATTTATTATGTAAGTTTAAATGAATGTTAAATTAAATTGAATATTATCTTGAAACAGAAGTACTTTTCACTCAGATAACAATATGGATCACGAAGGGACAAAAATGGGCACAAATAAAAATATAAGATAAAAGCAGTGGGTTATTTCTTGATTTTACCTATTTTATTTATATGTTGATATGAGGGTATGCCATATGTGCCTCCTGCATATTATAGCACGACTAGGATATGAAATTTAAAATTAAAATTAAAATGTTATTTTTTTTTTTCTGAGTTACAATCAAAATGGTAATTACCTAATCCCATCATATCAATATTCTGATATATGTCGATGCTATTAGTTTTGCAGTTAATGGTGTGCACTAATGAAATCAATTGTGGAAGCCACCATTAAGATCTCAACCTTTTACTTTTCCCTTTTTTTTTTTTTTTTTTTAGCGGGGGCAGGGGGAAGAAAAAGGAACTTGTTTGAAAGATTTCTGGCCATTTTTTTGGGCCTTGTGTATCTGGTAGATTGTGCATAATTCTTACTTTTTGGAAGATCAGGGGTATGCATCACTCACTATATCTTTGTCCTCAATGAAATTATGCTTTATTGAGGATTCTAAGGGACTGTTTAGTCGTGGAAAACAGCCTCATTTTCCATAAAATTACTTCACATAAAACTAAAAATTAGAAGACTTGTACAGATACAAAAAATGTTCAAATAGAAAATGGAGATTTGGAAAACATGGTTTTTCAAAATTGAACAAAACTTGGAAAACTCGTAAAATGAGTTTTCAAAGTTCTTCAAAACATCTCTCATTGTCGAACATATATTCTAATTTTCTGCATTGGAATTAGTTTTCTGTATTTCTAACATCTGAATGCTCTTTTCAAATTTTCCATAGAAAATGAAAACTAGAGATTTTATAGAAAACTGGAAATCATTTTCCGCAACTAAACAGGAACTTTGTTTTGGTGACCTCCAAGTATTGTAATTGGTCCATTCTTGTTTATAATCTAGTTTAGTACAAGTAAATGTGGCAGTGCTTATATTACTTTCTCTAATAGCCACGCCAACATCATTGTGCTTGGAACTTTGTGTTTTGCTAATGCTGTTTTATCTAACTCTTTGGTTTCATCAGATTACCGGATGCTCCAGACATGGAGATCTTTTCAATGTATGGAGTTGGCATCCCAACTGAAAGAGCATATGTGTATAGGTTGACTCCCTCCGCAGAATGCTACATTCCATTTCAGATTGATACTTCAGCTGACAGTGGCGTCGAAGATACCTGTCTGAAAGGTGGAGTTTTCACTGCTGATGGAGATGAGACTGTGCCTGTTTTAAGTGCTGGCTTCATGTGTGCTAAAGGATGGCGTGGGAAAACCAGGTTCAATCCTTCAGGACTCCGAACCTTCATTAGGGAATACAATCACGCTCCTCCATCTAATCTTCTTGAAGGCCGTGGAACCCAGAGTGGAGCACATGTCGATATAATGGGTAATTTTGCTTTGATTGAAGATGTCATAAGGATTGCTGCTGGAGCCACTGGAGAAGATTTGGGAGGTGATCAAGTTCACTCTGGCATCTTCAAATGGTCTGACAAGATCAACTTGCGGCTGTAATATGGCAGAAGGTGAGTATAGGTATTCTTTGAAGCTGAATTCATTTCTCAAACCTAGTCTTTAAATGTTGGGCTTCACATTGTCATTTGTCACCCCAACTTTTACCGGTAAAATACTGATACTCCCATAGCTGTTCGAACAGGGGTGAAATCACTGGTACTGCTATATTCCAAAAAAGAACATTGGATGCCTGTATATTTTTCAACCAATGCAACAAATTTTGTCTGTTAAGTTGTCGAAAACAGTATAATGTCGACTAAACTCGTACTGCTCTTCTGTTGCAGAATTCCTTGGAAAGTTAGGGACTTGGCAAGTTGAACAGTGGTTTCTGGTCACGAAATCTTGGTGCAGATGCTGCTCCTTGCAAAGGTTTCAGAATCAAACAATCTGAAAGTTCCTCATACTTTGTTGAGTTGGAAAAGGCGACATGGTTTCTGGAACTCAAATTCTCTATTGTGGTAGGAAGTCTACTGGGCTTGAATTCCCTCTTTTTTTCAAATTCTTGGGAATACAACTGTTGTAATTTGTACCAATAGGGCATTAGAGAATCAGTTTCTTTGTAAGGATGACTTACATTGCATTGGAATAAATTGTACCTTCACGAAAGCCTTATGTATGAGTTTGGTTTGAAGTGAAAGAGTAATGAGTTGCATTGTCTTGATTTCTTTATTTTCAGTTTTCTTTACAGAGGACTCCTTTTCTTGGCAGGTTTGAGGGATTTACAAGACATAGTTATATATTTCGATCCAATTAAGGGGTACCTGTAAATCAAATACTTCTTTTAGACCAACTAGAGAAGACTTATTTGTTTAAGCTTTCATATAGAATACAAAATATTAAAATGCTAACTCGTGTTATGTACATATAAATAAAAATAGATAAAAAAAATAACGTAAAAAAATTCACTTTAACGAAGTGTTGTTTAGCAGTTATAATTTAGTTTATATTTTTAAGTAAATCTTAATTAATAATTATGCAATCTTACAGTAGTTGAAATTTTAAAATGCAAGGACTAGGTTTTTAAGTTTTAAATTTATTATAATATCTACCAAATAAGTGATATGATATTTTTTTAAAATATTGAAAAGAGTTTCGTGAAAAGTTTAAAATTTCAGTACATTAAAATAAGTGTTCTTTAAATAATAAAATAAATATTTATAATCAAGTAATACTAAATATTACCTATAGGTGCAATAGTTCGACAATAATAAGGCCATCTTATTTTAGTTTTTAAATAATTTTATTAGTTAATGATAAATATATTTTATTAGCCAATAAAATTATTTAAAAATTAAAAATAATATATAATATTTGACGATAATGTACACATATTATATTTTAACTATTAAACGTTGTTCTTTAAAATTATAAAAATACTAATTAGACAATTAATAGCAATACTTGATGTGACACTCTTATATTAGTGTATTTTATTATGTCAAAAATTCTATTAAATTAATCAAATAAATGTTCAAATCAAACAAATTAAAAAGTCAAAAAATTTGAAAAAATTATACCAACCAAAAAAATTAAGAAAATAATAAAAGAATAAAAGAAAAAGTGTAAAAGATTATTCATTTTTAATATTAAGTCAATTTGGTTATTTTGATTTTTTTAACATGAAAACCGAATAGAACAAAAATTATCAAATTTAAAAATCAAACTTAACCAACTTATAACTTAAATCAAATTAAAATATTACTCACCCTTTTTAGTGCTTAATTTATGTGACCATTTTACACATAGCCCACTTCTACAGGACTTGCGAATTTCAAATAACACGAACCGAGTGAGCGCCTGGGCGCTTGTGATTCACGCGCGCGAGCGTATGTGGCCTCGGCTGACCACAGCAAGAAACCTAACCATGGTTAAGTAAATAAATACAGAAGTAAGCCTGTAGTTTAGTCTAGTTCTCTCGGATCGAAAGGGCCACCGGGTTTGGGCTTTTGGGGCACATCGCAGCATCGCATCGTCTCCAATGGTCTTTCCTGTTCCCAGTTGATTTCCTCTCCCAGCTTCCCATTACCATTAAATACAGAGAGATAGAGAGAGAGAGAGAGATATATAGAGAGAGAGAGCCGCCCATTCTTGCTTGGCGTCTTTGATCAATCAAATTATCTCTTCTCGCTTCGCAGATCCGAAACCCTATATTCCCTGGTAAACACCGTCTCTCTCGCTCGCACCTCTCTCTCTCTCTCTATATATATCATATGTATATGCCTTTCTCTATATTTACACACACATGTTTAGGTAGATCCTAGGGTTTTCTAACGAAAGCGTGTTTGCGCATGCGTGTGTATGTATGTAGACCTTTTTGGATCGTCGAACAGTTTCGGGTTACTCGGGGTCGGTTCCGGAGCCCTGATGATTTGTAGAATGCTTACGGATTCTAGCTCATGCTTAAATGAACTGCAAATTCTTGTTTCATGGTAGCCAATTGCTTGATTAGATGCTAGTTTTGTGAGCCATTGCATAGTTAAATCGCGATCTTTTAAAATGCCTGCATGTGCTCCTTTTGGAGTTTGTATTTGTTGCCGTTTTGCCCGTGAGTCAATTCTAACAGGCTTCTTGCTGATTGAACGGGCTTCTTGCCGATTGCCTTTGTAAGTCGTCAATTTGATACTTCAAAATTTTCTGCGAGGTTAAGGAATAAGTGCATACTTCCTATAACAATTTATTGAGTGTTTATTTTTTAATTTTCATTTAAGAAACAAACATAGCAGGTGCAAGACTCTTCAATGTTTGTTTTGGAACCATATTCTCACATGTCTGTGCATTGTTAGTTACTGAAAGAATTCTGGAAGCTTTACATGAGCCTAGATGGTATGGGATATAGGAATTATAATTCTGCTTAAATGCACTGAAACTTGAAGGAAAGTATGTACCTCAACTCAAACATGAGGACTGTGACCGGCACTATCCCCTATTAGGACTGTGGGCTCAACTAGGCTGTAGTAAGCCTCAGAGTATACAAACATGTGCTCAATATCTAAAACATATAAAAACGAACATAAGAGACATCATGTCTATAGAATAATATCGTCTAAATCTCATAGACTGAATAAATGATCATGCCATCATAATCTTGCCATGCTAACAGAATAGTTGTATCTGAGTCCGAATACCTATACAGACCAGAATGATGGCATGCTAGACAGAATAACTATACGTGAATCAAAATATCTATACAGATCAGTAAATGAAAGAACAGTATATGTCTCAAAATGTATGTTAGCAGACAGTTTTCTAACAAGATACTTCCAATGAATTATAATGAATAATCCATAAGTTTTCTACAATAATAAATAAATATTCATGTATGCAACAAAAGTCTGTCATAATCATTTATCATTGAATGAAACATCAGATGCCCCTGCGGATATGCATAATAGTCAAAATGTATAACTGAATCAATGATCAGATACAAATACAGAATGTCTCATGGGCATATGCATGGTGGTAACAAACAGGTTGTGGTAGATAACAGAATACTTATTCCCCATTTTATTTCTTTTTAAATCATGAAGTTTTTAACAAATTTTGTAAGCCAGGAGTGCATAAATAAATGAATAGAAAGAGACAATGCATGTAGAAAACCATCATAATGCAGTCTGTTGACTCACAATGATAATGGAATAAGACTGATCAACTGGGTCCTATCTGAGATGTGCCTGGATCACCTAAATAATTAAAATTAGCAAATTAGGCATGTTGTACAAACCTAAATTAAATAACACTAACCAGTATCTAACACTAATTTTTCAGCTTAACAATTCCCGTTTGTATAATTTAAACTTCAAAATTATATGGATATTAATGTTAATATAATAATAAGCCAAATTTGTAATTCGTATGAGCTCTAAAATAATTTATAGTTAATTTTTTATTCAACATTTAAGCTAAATTAGTTTTGAATTTGAAATTGTTAAATTCAGAATAATTAATTGGGTCTACTTTGAATTGGGGTAAGATCAACCAGGCTCCAAATTGAAGCCCAACCATTTTGTTTAAAGCAAGAATTACGACTTGGGTTCAAATTCCTAAAGCAAAATTCAAATATTAAAATTTTGTAAATCTAAATCCTAATACCAAACATTGTTGGTAAACCGAATTTCTGATCAAATTCTATGAGCCACATCATAAGCAGTCCTTCTGGTACATTCTTCATTATCACCTCACTGTTGATAAGAGTCATCTTGCCTTTTGAAGCATTGACTTGGTATAATAAACTTTTGCCTTGAAAAAGATTGTCTAAACTGATATTTGGATTATTTTCAGGTCCATGAATGAATATGCAACAAGTAAACTCAAGACCGTCATCTAACGGATATAGCCGTCGAAGAGAAAGTATGAGTAGGCTGGAGCATAAGCAGCAATCTGGAAAAACAAACCTGAGCAGACTGACAAATGAAGGTGGTGTTTTTTTACTAGATTTGTTATTGTCGTGTTATGCTCTGTTCTAACTTTAGTTGAAGCAGGTGCAGTGTCTGGCAATAAAAGTGGAGGCTATGAAAGTGCTTCACGTGACCGACTGGTATATTTAACGACGTGTCTTATTGGCCACAATGTGGAAATCCAAGTGAAAGATGGATCTTTATTCTCTGGGATATTTCATGCAACAAATGCTGAAAAAGATTTTGGTATGCTCTGAAATCTTGGATTTTCTTTTTCTTTTTCAAAATAATGCATTTGTTCCATGTTTTGTTCAAATTGGTTCTTTTATCTTTAGCAAACAATTATATGCAGTTTGTTACTTTTGGTACTTAAGACATTTCCCTCTCAAAATTAACTTGGTTGTCACTTGTAGGAATTATTTTGAAGATGGCCCGCTCAATAAGGAGTGCCTCTTCTCCGGGACAGAAGTATTCTGTGGATTCCAGCAGCAAGGCTCCTTCAAAGACATTGATTATTCCGGCTAAGGAACTTGTACAAATCACTGCGAAGGTTCTGCTCTATGTTTTCTCTCCTTATTTTTTTTTATTACTGTACAGTAGAGGATTTCAATTGGTAAATTAGTGTTTTGAGTATTTGAGAACTGTTAGAGCACTTTGAAAGAATAAAGATAACCAGGGGGTAATATTCTGTTGTTTGATTTACTTTGGACTTGA